>JAHFWJ010000146.1:2400000-3039026 GCA_028555115.1 Himalopsyche japonica
TAAAAAGCACTCTCAACATGATTCATCTGTTTGTTTAAAGCCATACCTCATAATTTTTGAGATCGTCTAAACCGTCAGAAAATTCATCAATTTGATTAAGGAAAGGAAAAATAGTGTAGCAACAGAGTTGAGACGCAAGATATCCAGGACATCCAATAAATTAAAGATCGAGTAGACTTGTCTGCTACAACTTAACAGCTCGCAAATAACCGAATTTTGCGAACAAAATCATCATACGCTTATACAGACGGGGCGACTGTATACAGTCACATATGTTGGTTTGTCGCGCGGCCAGTATAAGGTACTCCTTGACCAATATTTAAGCTCATATGCATAAATACAGTCTACGAATGCACTTTAAATATTATCATGTCACTATATTATACAAAATAATTTTGTATATTTTGCGGACATCTTGAATATACACCACTGGATACTCGTTTCTCATCATTTCATTAGATCTAGACTAGAGTTTTTAAGCATTAGGTGCCAAAGTATAATATTAATCGAGACCGTTAAAAAAAATAATACGTTTATTTTTAGTTTATACTTGAAAAGCTTCAGGTAAATTTTTGGTGACTCATTTGTATGATCAAGTTTTAAGAATTCCTCACGAGATGAGGATATGATCAAATGATAACTAAGCACCTTGAAAAAATAGCAATGTATTTTGGTTCTACAATTTTTTTTATAAGATATAGTTGATAGTTATTTCGGCTCACGCCATCGTCATGACTATAATAACGAAACAGCCATCAACTATATCTTATAAAAAAAATGTAGAACTAAAATACATTTCTATTTTTCACCGTGTTATAATGGAGTTCTACCAAGTAAATGCCAATTCAATCAACAAATGGTCATTGTTTTCCCCTAAATTCATGATTATAATGTATTATTATATACGCAATTGTATGGTTAAGCAATAATGATATTCAATTGAGTAGTCGATTAACTTCTGTTTTGAGCTTTTGAACCTCTAAGGGTACGTTTTTATTACTTTGGACACCACTGTTAAAATATCAAACAATTATATTATTATCGAACTCTCAAGTTGAATCGTTCAAATTTTGCTATTCGTAAAAGCTTCTTTGACCTTAAATAACTTTTGTATGGCACAATGTTTAAAAGCTCGAATTAATTATTTCTACCGGACTTATTAGCTCCGAAGGAATAACGCAGCTTTCTAATTAAAAAACTTTTCTCATATTCGTTCGCCAAAAGCTTGCTATGAAAATGATATTCTTCAGTAGCGACTTAGTTTGCTTTACTTTTAATGTCACGTTGACTTGTGCTTGATTTATAATGAAAAGGTTTGCGGTGTACCTAGCAACAGGGTGGCCAGGGGCAAAAAATTTACAATCGATCATTGAAGTCTGAATTCAATATTTAAAACACAACTTTAATTAAATATTTGACGTAAACATTGAAATTGAATTGAATAAAAACCGAGAAGGTCCTCCAAAAATGTATTTAACTTCGAGCTATAATTGATTCTTACTTTAAATAAAAAGAAAAAATGCCGTCATCATAGCTCTGAATTTTGGAACATTATGGATTAATTGATAGCTTTAGCAATACTGTGACCAAGTTGAATACTTGGAAACATATAGGCCATGACACTTGTACTATATTAGTTGTTATTTTCCTAAAGTGTAATGGAAAAATTATTCACGTGCATGACTAAAACAGTAATTTTTATTTTGAATTGTTGAAACATTGTATATTCCCACAAGTTTTATCATTCACAATCCAGGTCTCAATCAAGCATCTATCATACGGATGCAATAAAACTGACAAACCATAAGCAGTTTGTATCGGTTAAATACAAGAGGAATTACACAAGAAAAACTCACCTATCTTTAGACTATAAGCTTTAAAGACGCTAATATAATATAAATTTTGAAATGATAGTTTTACTGACATTACATAAAATCAGCCAACGACTGTACCACGTTGTAAGCGCCGGCTCTCGTGCGATCACCGAAGTTAAGCAACATTGAGCGCGGATAGTGCTTGGATGGGTGACCGCTCGGGAACACCGAGTGCCGTGTTCTGTTGGCTATGGGAAGGAAAACCCAGACAGAAAACCGAACACCAACCCGCCTGGGCAGCGTGGTGTTGTTATGTCCAAACCCCCCCGGAAAAAAAAAAAAAAAACAGGGGGAGGCCTTCATCCAGCAGTGGATCGACCCCGGCTGATGATGATGATGATGATGAAGATGATGATGATGATGATGATGATGATGATGATGATGATGACATAAAATCAATGAATTTTTAATGAAAGCTTTTTTACAATTAATAATAATCATCATCATTTAAATCATTTAAATGCGATTAGGTAATTAATTACTTCTTTTTGTGTAAAACTTTCCTGTAATTGATAACTTTAGTATATATACGATGCTAGCTGTTTATTTTACGTCAGTTCTGTTGTATCCGTAGAATGCCTGAAGCTACCGGAAGGCGAAACCCGGGTCGTGAGTGACAAAACATGTGGAATCGTACAAAGTTGTAACAATTCAAATTCTATACAAATTATTTATTGTTTGTCAGTTCTATTGCATCCATGTCATAAAATACTGGAAGATCCTGAAAGGCGAACCCAAGTCGTCAAGAGTGTAAAACCTCGTGGAAATGTACAAAGTTGCAACAATTTAAATTTGATATTGAAATACCATCAAGCAACTCTAGTCGATACATAAATTATACGTTTATTTGGTAAGATTGTGGACGGCAGCCATTATACGTCAGTAGGAAACTGATTCATATTTATAGCGATTCGACAATTTCATACAGAAATCAGAAACGGTTTCACTCATCGTGGATTTTTTCGACTGATCATCCCATAAAATTGTGCAATAGAACAAGCCACATAATTTTCAATTGGTTAAAAACCTTTACGTAGTTATTTTCTTCATTGGGAAAAAATGTTCTGTTTATGCTGTTCAAGTTTGATTGTCATATAAACTGGCTTCATTCGAATAAACCTTATTATCAAAGAATTTTGGTTAAGCTTTGCAATCGAAATGTCATTCGGTAAAATTTTAATTCCCGGCACATAGAAGGGAATAATATTTCAAAGTGTATTTTCGATACATAAATTAGGCGGGAAAGCCATCAGGACAATTGAAAAGCGAAACCGATACGCCGTTTGAATATTAAATGCATTTTCCCGACCCGTTTTCACATATCCCCTACACTTATTGCTATTATACAAGGATATTCTATATACATATAAATACGTATAAGAGATAAGTATATATACGTATATACTTAAACGAGAAAAGCGAAACCAACGCATTGAAACTTGAAACAAAATAGTTCAAGTCAATTTTGTCTATTGATATTTTTCTTGTTACCAATAACGTTATCGTGTTTTTCTTGAAACATTTTTGTTTCACTTTGCAAAATTTGGACTTGATTGATTTTAAATTAAGCATTGAGATACGAAATTCATTTATATGATACTAAAATGTGATTTTGAAAATCGTTGAAGAAAGAATATTTTTAACACAGTGAAAAAATCAGCAATGTATTTTAGGTCTACAAAATATTTTTTTAAAAATATATTTGATAGTTATTTCGGCTCACGCCATCGTCAGAACTATGCTTAAACTAACATTTGCTTATCTATATATAGCTCTGTAGAAACACAGTGTTATAATGGAGTTCTACCGAGTGAATGCCAATTTAATCAATAATATTTTTAACATTCTTTATTTTCTTCTCAACTACATTTATTGATGCATACGCGTATTTCGCGTCGAAAAATGTGTGTTTTTTTATTTAAGAAAACTTGTTTTTTTTGCAGTTATCAACGTCGTTGGCTTTTGCAGAAAATCTCACGAGCTCGAGACACAGTACAGTTTTAATCGATTTATAGATTAATGCTCGAAAGCACGAGAATTTACGATGTCTAAATAATCCCTACCATATATGCAATAGAAAAGAGCTGTGTCAAAACAACGATAAGTTAAGCACTAATCTTACTCAAGTTTAATATTTTTGACTCCTTATCATGTCAAGGAAGAGGGAGTGTGCAATTGACTAATAAGTTGTTTTTGTAAAAAAACGTTAACTGAAATATCTTCATTAAGACAGTTTATCTTCTCATTCATATTAATATTGTAATAAAAGAAAGAAAATTTACATATCTAGGCTTTAATTACTTTTTTTGTCGCTTCTTGATGGAAAGGCATGATATTTCAAATAATAAAAACACGTTTTTACTGCTTGTTCCCATAATGTATTTTACGATCATAACCGGTTTGCTCATCGCGAGTATTATCGATTGATCTCGCTTAAGATGCTCGTGCTGAGTGAAAACGGTCATTATTATAAAATATATTTTGGAAATAAGTACTAAGAAATGTGAAATTTGAATTGTTACAACTTCGTACGATTCCACATGTTTTGTCACTAACGACCCGGGTTTCGCCTTCCAGTATCTTTAGGCATTCTTAGTGACAAAACACGTGGAATCGTAAAAAGTTATAACAATTCAAATTTGATCTTAAAATTCCATCAAGCACCTGAAGTCGATATCATAAACTAAGAAATGTGTTTTTATTATTTAAAATATATATTGACTTCTTATAAAAGCAATAGAAAATTGTTAGAAAGACGCGTTTGTTCATATTAATTATTGTCTCTGAATAAAAACGATTTTATTGATTGAATTCCATTAAAACATGGTAAAAAAATAGCAATGTATTTTAATTCTATAAATTTTATAAGATATATAATTGATAGCCATTTCGGTTTACGCCTTTATCAGAAATATGTATAAACGTATATTTCCTTATCTATATATAGCTGTGTAGAAAAGGTACACAATATAGCTTCTCTTCTATTTTAACACACTAGCTTCATATTGTGTTGATACATCCTAAAATACGGCACTTCCATTTTATGTTTATTTTTCATCATACGAAATCAAAAGATATATCAACAAATTTTTGTATTTGACGTCACAGTATTATTTTGTTTTATATGATATTAAGTCGAAAACTAGTAAGGATTCTGTAATATATTATTTTATGAAGCAGATATTTAATCTGAGGTTTGGTTTGATATAACTTATGTAAGATTTAAGTACTCAAAGTGCAGAGACAAAACCGTTATAAGAAAGGGTGAAATACGCTTAGGTGAGTGCAACGGTTTCTCCGCCCGATTGATCACTTTCATTTTATACCATGTAAATTATTTTATATCCAACTTTATCTTCATGTTCATGTATGAGAAACATTTTTGATATATTTTCAAGTCGAATATTTTACACATAAATAACCAAGACATTGGAATTCAAAAACATCACCGAAGTTTTAAATACATTTTCGAAATGAATGAATACTTCTGTACAGAAGAAACCCACACGACATATTCGGCTTTAATTTTCTTAAAACGTGGAGAGACATAGCGCTAGCTCGCTACATAAATAACCACAAACGGCGCAAATTTATAAGACAGTTAATCAAAACCGCAACGCCGAGGAGGGAGTCACTTGCAAAACAATTCTGTGACTAACTTCAAAAGCTCCCGCGAGAACGGAGACGCGTCGTTAAGTTAAGCCGACAGCGACGCCGACATACGAACCAACTTTAGCCGTCGATTTTTAAGCCACTGAAATTTTATACATATTAAATTATTACTTAGCACGTAGTTGTTACACTTAAAAATTAATAGATATATATATATATTAAATCAGACGGCGTCCTTAAATTTACAGATGAGAAATCAATGGTGTGTAGAGGAAGGCAATAAACAGATTGAAAGCTTTTTGTGGTGTAAAAAGTGTTAAGCATATTTGTAGTTCATTTTCGGAAGTATCTTTGGAGCAGCTGTTTACACTTAATGTCATACATTTTTAAGGTGTTAAGGTTTTAGTACATATATCCACAATATATTTTTTGATCTGGACCGGTTTCGCCTATCGCAAGCATTTCAGTTGATAATGCTCGCTATGAGAGAAACCGGTCCTGATCAAAAATATACTATGGAAATAAGTACTATTTTTTTTGTTTAATGTTTAATGTTAATTAAATGTTTTTGTTATTAAAAAATAAATAATAATAATAACATACACTGAAGTTTTTTTTGTTAACAGATCAGTTAATAATGCTCGCGATGAGCGAAACCCGTCCTGATCAAAAAAAAAATATATTTTGGAAATAAGTACTAAAAAATGTGTTTTTATTATTTAAAATATCATGCCTTTCCATCAAGAAGTGACAGTTAACACCTTAAAAGTGATACACTGAAGTGAACAGAAAATAAACACCTCGATGAAAATCTTAATCTTGATGGGGTCTACTCGCTCTCCACTCTCTACTCTCTCCTCTCTCTCACGACATCTAAATTTATTGAAAGGCCGGATATTTTTTTAATTTACCTAACAGATTGTGGCCGATTGGTCACATAGAAAGTTGAACCAGATTGCGTAACGTAATAGTATGTGTTAGAAAAACAGTAGTGAATGAAAGAGGGAAAAAAGTCAGATTAAAATAGAGTATATTTTTCCAAATTTGAAAAGTGTCAATATTCATCTCATTAATATTGTTTCATTACAGATAATTTAATTAAAATAATTACGCTTAAAAACAATTATATTTTATCAATCATAAAACCATTATTTTTCATGTTTAATAACAACAATAGTATCTTAATAAATTTCCGAATACATTACTCAAAATTACTCAGTATTTATCCTACTTCCGTGATTTAAACTATAATACAATTCAAAAATGCTAAATTACTTTCGATTACATAATAAGACAGAAAAAATATAATCAACCAACAAAAAATATTTTTCAACAAGAGTAAAGAAACAATTTGAATTTTTCCTTAATTCGTGTCTTAATGTTCTTTACGTGGCAGCGACTAAATAAAAGTAACTTTTTCACGTTTTTTCGTTATTTTTTGGAAACATACAAATTTTTGGACAATAAAATAAACAAAAAAATAGGTAAACAGTACATTAAAAAAAATAGAGAATTTGTTTTACTTTATCAATAATGATCGACAAGTTTTTCGATTTCGAATGTTGGTGATTTATTTTAAATGAGATTATTTCTAAAAGTATTGCATGTATGACATTCAGCATTTATTTTGAAATGTTAGCTTTAGTAAGTTTGTTCTATTTGATCGTCAATTTTATTAACGGTATAGCAGTACTATTTTTGAATTTACTTTAAAGTGATAGGAGTCAAATAAATATGTATGATGGATAATAATTACATCTAACATTACCGCTCAGTTCTACTAAGTAAATGCTAAACCAATTAACCAACTTTATTGATCGTTTCAAGATAAGGAGCTCTTTATCACTTGTATCAGATTTATTCCACAATTTGATCAAATTATTAAATCGTTTTCCACTGAAGATTTATTTATTATAAATTAAATTATTATATCGTCATAAATTTGTAATGCGATAATCTATAAACATAAAGTAATGCCACAACCTTTCATAAACTTAATTATTCCCTAGTCGGGATAAGCAGTTCAAACTAAAACCTACTTAAGCCCTCTTTATTAATTAATTAGTATTTTACGTCAACTAAAACGACCCCAAGCCATTAAAATAACACGTTAATTAATGTAATACGTCGTTAGGGTGATTTAGGAAAAATACAGTGCGGCGAAAATTCGTCAACTTTCCGACAGAGCTTTTTTGGCGTCACAAATGTTTTGTAAACTTTTGGCACGGGCGACGATTGAAGCTTCAGCTGAAGGCATTATTTGTCGCTTTTGTTGGAAATCAACGCAGGGGGTACTTTTCGCCTCAGCTCACAGTTGATACAGCGCTTTTCAAATATCACGAGTGGCAGTTTTAATAATAATAAAAGTACACATTATTTCTAGATGAAGGTAATGTTTTGACATTTATTTTAATTGGAGGAAATTTTTAACGACTTAAGCTAAAACTGGTTCAAAAAACAAAAGTATTCCTCTAACAGCAGACTGATAATTTTACAAAATTAATATTCCCCACGTCTTTAAAACTATCATCGCGAGCACAATTTAAGTTAAGTTCATTTAAATTAACATCACTTATTTTACAAGAAAGTGCATATTTCATGGTGACTATATAATAGAGATTTTGTGATTGAAAACAGAGTTTAACATTACCGAAAAAACTACGGAAAAGCGTTTAGATATGAGTTTATTGATATAATATTACACGTAAATAAAATATGAAATATTTTAAATTTTATAAAAAAACTAGCAAGTGCCGAGCATGCGTTACATGTAACGTTACAAAGTGAAATAAAACTGTATTACTCTATACGATAAATTTAAAGTGTGAGAGTTTCGCAAGAGTGCTACCAGGGCACCTATTTCATACAACATAAGTTTTTTGTTAGATTTAAAGTAACCGAATTGGGTGAGTACTTTTTAAAAAAGGTGTATATTCAATGTAAACTTTATTCCTAAATCAAATTTAGTTGATGAACAATTGACAGTATGCAAAATGTCATTCTGTAAATGTGATATGGTAACCAGTATTAGAAGAGTTTTTGTAATGGTTAAAATATTATATTGATTGAATTGGCATTCACTTGGTAGAACTCCATTATAACACGGTGAAAAAATATTATACTTTTCGTGTCGTTTTGTCGTGTAGTTTCAGTAACCCAGAAATCTTTGCGAAGGTGAAAAAAAGATATTTTGAAAGTTTAAAACACTTGGCATGCTTAATACACCAAATACTATAAAGACATAAGTACAAAGAAAAAAACAAACAAACTTATTTATATAACTCATTTATATATAAATATAATATATGCGTAGAATTAGATGACTTTTAGTCGCTTTTTTGATCAATTTTTGCTCGTTATTTATTTCGATAGATTCATAATATCTATGAGCGATTTTATTTTCCACAAAAAACGTTTAAACTATCCAGATTTGAAACTTACTCTGGTTATAAAAAGGTATATTATTCCAAACTTGAATTGTTACAATTTTGTACGATTCCACATGTTTTTTCTCTAATGACCCGGGTTTCGCCTTTCGGCATCTTCAAGCACTGTATCACACGGATGTAACACATAAATTATATTTTTCCTTTGTAATTTTTACATTTATTCATTATTCACCATACACGGTTTTAAAAATGTTATCCATCTAATTACATTATATTTATATATATAATAATTGATTAAAAGTTGATGATAAACTGTAAATGATTTATAAACAATGTATATGAGAAAAAAAACATTTTGAGAACCGTTGGTATGATTAACACACAATGTATAACTTCGCCATTCCATCAAGTTGCGGAATCAATTTATCTGAATGACATGATCATCAACTTTACAGAGGAAATTCACTACGCTTGCATGACGTTCCGTATTGCATAGGGTTTATTTTCGCATACAGTGTCATTCGTCAGAAAATAAAAAGAGTTTTGTGCATGGATACCCGATTTGTTCGAATCAATTCTAAGCCATTAGGCAAAAAATTATGCTTCGATGAATTGATTTAATAGACCATTTTATTATTTCAGGAATTTATTCTCGTCTTAATAGATTATATCACTATTTGTGAATCGAAGATTTGATGCAAGTTAACTCATTCTGTGCAAAGAACACGCCTTGCGCGTCCACACGCATATCCACCATGTGCTCAGTATAGAAATTTGTGTGCATATTATATATTTATAATCATGAATCAAAATATATTTGAAAATAAATACACGTGTGGACCAACCATTTCATTATGAACTTGCCGCCGATTTATCAGTGTAATATGAGACGCAAGAATACCGATGTATTTATTTGTACTTAGCGACACTCGCACGTATTGTCTTACAAATAATGCATATTATTAAAACATTGCAATACATTTTTGTAATTCAAATATATTCAGCACGACACTTTTACATGGGATTTTACATTTTCAAGCTACCAAAAAGCAAAGCTCTGACTGTTAGTGAATTAAATGTGTAAATTTTAATGGTTTGTTTTAATAAATAATATCATTTTATCGTAGCACGTAACATAGCGGTTTCTTTGCAAAACAATAATCGAATTACAAAGAGTTCCAGTGATATTTCTTCATTTTACAAAGATTATCTACAAATTGGCAATGTCATCGTTTTTGAAATATAGTTTCAGACCATGTGGTTCAGTTTTTCATTAATTCCCTCACCTGATATGTTTTCTAACCACGTCCTTCGCTTCTATAGATTTCAAAGGTTCTTTATACATTATTACAGTTTCACGTACAGACAGATATCTCTAAAAATACTGATATTGCAGCAGAATCTATGGCACACAACATGAAGTCAAGTCAGTATATAATGTAATCTTGAAAGTGTACACGAGTATTTTATGAAACAGTGGTATAAATGTAAAATACGATTAGTATTTTCACTTCAACAATACACAATACTTAATTATTTCATATTTTTGGCATAAAGAAAAAAAATCTCAATTCCAGTAACGTGTATATAACCTGCAATCATTTTTTCACGAAAACCATAAACTTTTGATTCACTATTTGCTTAAATTTTCAGCGATATTTGAAATGAACCTTTTCATTGATGGTGTTTGATAACAACAAATATGGATAAGTAACATATTCCCTATATCCGACTTTTTTACTACTGGTAACAATAATATTACAAAAATGCAGATTAAAATTTCAGCTTTTCAATTATAATGCGTATAGTGTCCACATGAACGGGAATCACTGAGGATTGCTCAGCTCCGCAGCGAGCAATGTCAGTTAGCAACACGTCGAATATCTTAACGCTTTTTCAATTTGATGATACAATACCAAATATAACGCAACTGTCATAAATAAACATCTTCATTAACTTAAAAATAAAAAAAATCACAGTTAAATTTTCTAACAATTTTAATTAAAAAAGTTTTCTCCCTACAACGTGATTGAGATACTTAACCTTATGCATCTGATTGTTTATATATAAATTATATGAGAGTGCTTTATGAAATTTCAATATCAAATTCATATTGCTTAAGCTCTGTATATCTCGTGACGCTCAAAATCAAAATCTTGTAAACGGTTAACATAAAACATGTGTTAAAGGGATTGAAAATTGTCCATTGTATTTGTTTATTGAAATTTTTTTTTCATACCAAAACAAAAACACCATATTTTTTAGTTTTGAACACATTCCCAAAACACACTTAAAAATTACATTATCACAGTGAAAACTAAAATGAAGTCACATAGTTATTGATTGTTAGCATGACAAGACAAATAATACAATATTTACCAAACATGTAAGTTAATAAAAACAATTATAACCCAAACAGTTACAATAAAAAACGTTTCGTCTAAAAAACTTAATAATATAACCACTTTGGTGAGTAGCTTAAAATGAAATTGGATTTATGTTTCCCTTTTCAAGCACTGGTGTCGTACGATCCTCTACCCTTTGATACTGTGCTAAGAATTGGATATTTATTTTTATAGTAACGTTGGAAACATTCCTAGACTTTATTAGATATCTACTTCTCAGCTGGTAAAATTTTGTTTATCTGCTCCATACTTGAATCGACGAAGAAATAATATTTCAAGTGCCATTATATAAAATTTTCCCACACACACATGAAAAGTATGTTTTCGCTAGAAAACTAACCCACTGGCAACCCACAAGTCCAATAAGTGCGAATAGGTTTTTATAGTTTGAAATTTTCTTTTTATTGGTTTCTTTTTTGGTAACTGATTTTCAATGTAAAATAAAATGGATAAACTTTACCACTACGTGTAAAAATATCATAGCAAGCATCATGGTCCAATATTTTATATCTAGTACGTAATACAATCCGATATTTGTAATCTAGTTGACAAGACAGTGATAAGACAGATAAAACATCTGATATTTTTTTTTTATAACAAGCTATTATGTTTCATAAACTTTTGGTTCCTTGAAAGTGTCGAACGAGGCTGTCAACATGAAGATCATAAATAGTGTTTTGAAGAAAAATTGTTTCATAATTCGACATGTACTATATAGTTCTATATATATTTATAGATTTTGTTGCAAGATAGTTATTTTTAAATATATTTTCTTAATAAATAATGAGAGTAATTTGCAACAATCACTTTGGGTGCTTAATGGAATTTCAATATCAAATATGATTTGTTGAATTGGTATACATTTTCACATGATTTCACTCGCAATTATTTAATGTCTTTCAATTCAAATGCACCCATTTCATAAAACTCCCGAAGATGTCGAAAGGCGATACCCATATTTCGAGTGGCAAAACATGTGGAGTTGTACAAAATTTCAACAATTAAATAGTCATAACTTTGCTGGCACGATCAAATGGGTTTTCAAATCCAAAATTTAATTATTTTCAATACAACATTCGATATCTTGATTGTGGTTGTTCGTGATATTTTTTTTGTGTCGAGTTGATCTCAGGTGACAATCAATGTATATCGGTTGTTTAAATAAACAAGGTATTTTTTTCAATATTAATTATTAGTAAATATATATCTCCTAATATGAACAATTGAAGCATTGTCTGATTCCACTGGTTTTGTCACTAATTTCATTTGCATTTTGGCATATTCAGGCATTATATCATACAGACGCAACATAACTGATAAAGTTTCAACAATTCATGTTTGATATTGAAATTCCATCAAGCAATTTCAATCCATATTATAAATGTATATATCTCTTAGTTTAGTATTTATTCAACACCAGTGATCGGTTCTCTTGTTAGCCAAAAAGTCATATATGTACTTTATAACAATTGAAAAAAATTGAAAGCCAAATCTCTTTGTTGACTTTTATTATAATTTTACCACTTCGCTTAAAAACGGGTACACTGAATAAAACTTGATATTTATTTTATAATATTTTGTATGCAAAAACCGGTACAATTGAGTTTTGGTAACTGTCTCTACACAGCTGAAATGAGGAATATGGAAAATGATAACTTGACAGCTTTAGACAGTATATCTATTCTCTCATAGAGAAAACGATTATATATGGTTAGACGGATGATTTTTGAAGTGAAATTTTGGATAAAAATGACTTTATCTTTGATAAAAAATACTATTAGACAATTTTATTTTCCTGAGACATTACGAAAGCCGAAAACAAACAGATTCTTTTTAATGTAACCGCTTTCTTTCGAGGCGATAAAATCTTGGTTTTTTGCCTCAAGGTTTTACAAGTTTTTTTTTATCATTTTCATATTTAATTAGCACATTAATGACCGTCCCTGCCCGGTCGGTTAGCTTCTCATTTCTTTTTTGTCAATTTAGATTGCAAAAAAATGCAAATTCATCTCAGGAGAAAGAAAGAATATGATGTCAATTGCAACTTACCATTCTGGTCGACGACTGGTAATAAAGTTGACTACCCTTACTCTATCTCAAGGGCAGTTTCAGAAGCTCTCAACGACTATTTCAGAATAATAATTTTCAATAGTAATAGAAGTTTTTACTCCCTACGTGATGGCTACTGTTTGTATACATCAATGATTTGTTACATTGTGACTTTCATAATTGCCCAAGTTTTTAGTTGAATAAATTTGCTAGTAAAAATAAAAATATACTATAAGTTTTATGTTTGATATCTTAGATGCTATTATAAATGATTCAAAATGATAACTGTAAGATTGATATCTTAATAGTGTATACTGTAAATTCTTGATGGAAAGTTATTAAAACACAATTTTTAATAATCGGTTGAGTTCATGTTAGTTATATTAAATAAAATTTATTTGATTATCTCGGAAAAACGTATTGGGTATGAAGATTTGTGGTTTATTTTTTATTGAAGTTAATTTTGCTATGGTTTATGTTTATATAATGAATAATATTTGGTTTCTTTCAAATTGGTATTGTTAGGAAAGTTATTTGTTGGTTATTAACAATATATTAAATTATGCTATACAACTAGAATGCTATAGTGTGTCTATCGATAACATTCAAATGAGGATGAAAAATAAAATACTCAATCATGAATCTTAGAACCGATTAAACTTCCTTATTTTGTTCATTCAAGTGATCTGAATTCATGATTGTGAAAAATCTCTCATTCTTACTGGATTATCAGCGAATCATTTTCATTTTTTTTCTGTTATCAAAAAGTCAATTTGAACATGATTAAATCTTGTTTTTTATATTGGATTCTCAGCGAGTCATTTTCATCACTCATAGAGCATTTAATTCCTACAAAAAAAAAAACAAATCATGTGTAATTAAACATATAACATTTCTCCATCCGAAATTTGTTTTATTTTGAAAAAGTAGCGCTGAAACGGGGAAAAAAATAATTCAGAATGTTTCTAATGTTTACATAGGAGCAAATGACTAAGTGGGTGATTAAAATGTTATAAACAAATGAAACATGTTAAATATTTCCAACGGAGTCAGCTATATATAGCATTGACGATTTCACTCTGAATGGAAAATAATCTCTTGATATTATGTATCAAAAAGTGTTTTATTTATATGGCAAAAATTATTCTAAATCTTATCACGAAAATAATGTGTTAGTAAGGATTCGTTCTCCTTACTAGAAGTTGTGAGGGAGGCTAGACACTAATAATAAAAATACTTATCACCGCAATACTACTAATTACAAAATCAATTATTTGTGGTTGAAAGTGAAAATTCCCAGACATTTCAATTTAGCAGTGATGAGCCAACTGTTTAATCTACATTATTTATCAACTATTAATCATTTAATTAATATTTATAACTTTTAGCAATTAAATTTATTCATTATATTATTTAATGGACCAAATATTTTTCATTATAAATATGCTTAAATTACGCTCGTTCTTGATAAATAAACACTGAAAAATTATTTCTTTAGTATTTTCCAATATGTTCTCAAATTCCAGTAAATAAATTTCCAGTTTTCTGTCTTAAATATGAAGTTTGAAGGAAAGATTTTACTAGGTGTTTATTATTACAAAATATTGTTTTCATAAATTATTTTAACGTTAACTTTGTAAGGTTAAATATAAACAAAGTAAGATTCGATATTCAAGGTCTGCTTTAGATTTTTTTGAAAGTTGAAAGCCCGCGTATGAAAAGCAGTGAGGTATGTACTAGGTACATATTTCCCGCATTTAATTAATTAGAATTCTCAATATCGCAGCCGTGAAGTTAATTTGCTATTCTTCTTTCTTCGGTTGAAGCGACTAGACTTCCTGGTATCTAATTTCTCGGTGGTTCCCCTTTGTTTTCTTTCTCGCCATTTCGTCAATATACTCTTGTATACATAAATCTATGGATGTTTCTGTCATGAGATTTTACGTGTTTATTAAAAAACATAAACCTTCCTCCAAAGACTTTAAAGCAATAAGAAACAGAAGGAAATATATTTAAAGGGTATATGGATTATATATTGTATATTATATCAAATACTGATATACAGTCTTACACAGTGGTTCTCATGTGCCGTCACCAGAGGATTTTGCTGCGGCCACCAACAGTTTTATAGTATATATTGATATTTAAATAAATGTATTTTTACAAACGAAGTTGTAAAACTATTATTTCTTAAAATCGATTGAATAAACCTGACTTATCCAGCATTTAGCCGAGTTTAAATAAAGGACCGTTTAATAATTAAACTGTTCAAAATGTTTGTTCGGAGTTATACGTTGACCATGAGTTAAGTCAGTATAAAGAATTAACAACAACCGCTTTATTAATTTTATCGATTTTACCTACAGCTGTATACTATGAACAGATCATTCAGTGTAATGCATTTTATAAAAAAATAAATATCGAAACTATTTTTATCACATTTGGTGCGGCAACGAGACATTTCCATACGACCGCTAATGTTTATAATGAGGCCACAGTGAAATTTCACGTGAGAACGACTGGTCTAACATTAAAAACTAATACAGAATATTTTTCGCGAGCATTCAGCATCAGTTGATAATGCCCGCGATGAGCGAAACCGGTCCTGATCAAAAAATTTGTTGTGGAAATGAGTATTAAAAAATGTGTTTTCTTTATTTAAAATATCATGCCTTTCCATCAAGAAGTGACAGTTAACACCTTAAAAGTGATTAAAAATGAATATTTAAAAATAATTAGTAAAAGTGTTTTACCCATAAAGATGACACTTAATCATAAAAATGTTTGATGAAAAATCATCGTAATTAAAAAAAAAACCATCCTTTTATCGACAACCAATTTCATAGCAAAATATGTTTACTAAATTTGTTTAATTTCCATTAACAAGCTCAAATAGATGTAAGTAAAATTTATTTGAATAAGTGCCAATATTCGACAAAAAAATTAGGTATATTCTAATATATTAATGTAATTGTCACGAACAAAAAATCTTTAATAATATATTGGAAGTATTATAGTCAGATCGTAGTATAATCTGTCCAATTAGTTTAATGGAACAGTCAGCAGATAGAGAGGCAGTTTTTGAGAATAACGTGCGGCAAAATATTCTCAACACTCTTACGCATAAACTCAATGCATCGTTTCCTGAGAGAGTGTGTGTGTGTGTTGCGTTACATATAAGCAGAACATGGCAAAAATACATTACAATTCATCATTGGAATATATTGTCAATTCACTGTTGGCTTTCGTTGCTACATTTGTATTCAAATACATATGGTCCAGGTAAAAGCATGTCAAAGTTTTTTAAGTCACAGAAAATATTTTCGTGTATGTCCTTCACTGTAATTCTCGCAGATCAGTTGCCTCCTGTGAAAACCTTCTAAAGGAAAGGGTTTATTATTGGCTGCTAGTCCTCATTGTTCTTCGCGACTGGAAATGCGACATTTATTACAGTTGAATAAAATTTTGGCAAAATTTCTTTGACGGTGCAAAAGTGCTTTATATATTTATAAATTGTATATAAGGGGTATTCAAAAAAGTAAGATTGCTTTTGTATTATCGAAGAAAAGTATTCCAATAAATCGACTGCAAAAATAAATATTTTATTTGAATATAATTATTGACTGGGAATATAAATCTTGTATCATTTAATTTCCGTAAGGTTTGATATTTGTAGTATTTATTATTATATATATCTCGATTAAATGTCATTTGCTACTCAATGCGAGATGTTCAGTTTGATTTACTAAATACCATAATGATTTTTTTAAATACTTCTTCGAGTATATATAGTAAATGTATTTATGCCAAATATCAGACCAAAATCAGAGTAATCAGAGTTGTTGGCTACGGTCGCATTGTATTATACATGACGCTCAATACTCAGATGTAATATTTTCTATAAATTATGATATCGACTGAAGGTGCTTGATGGAATTTCAATATCAAATTTGAATTGTTATAACTTTGCACGATTCCACATGTTTTGTCACTTGCGACCCGGGATTCGCCTTTCGGCATCTTCAGGCATTCAAAAATATTAATTATAGGAAATTGTACCTGTAATTAATAACTTTGGTGTATAGACGATGCTGACTGTTTATTGTACGTCAGTTCTATTGCATCCGTGTGATAGAATGCCTGAAGATGGCGAAAGGCGACACCCGGCTTGTTAGAGACAAAACATGTGGAATGCTATAAAGTTGTTTGTTTAAACGTATACCCAATTCATCAATTTGAGTATAAATAAATGTCAATCTAAATTATCTCCTACTCATAAAAACCATAAATCGATGTAAGATATTTTGTAGTACCGCCTTAAACAAACATAGTACCATATAATAAACGACTTGTTAACTAATACTATCTTCTAATAAAAGAAGATGGTGCACATTTGGACAGATGCGGTGGTAAGAGATACAGATTTATATATACATATTTGCTACAATCGTTCTGCGATTCTTTTATTAGGTTAATAGATCAGTGAAATGATTTGTTTTTTTTTTTCAAAATATTTTTTCCTAGAAATCATTTGAGCGCGTATACAAAATACAGAAGGAAAATATTAAAATAAAGAAATTGTTTGCTTCAAATCAGAAGAAGAATAAAAAAAAAATTATGTAAGTTGTCAGTAGTCATATATTTTAGAATGAAAATGTTGTTGCTATGATAGTAATAATATAAAAAAGCATATTGTTAAATAGTATATAACTTAAATAATGATCTAATTTTTAAAATACATTCATTAAGATGTTTCACATTCTGAAAACAGATTTTATGTTAGCACAAAACCTTCTTAAATGCTTGAATAATATACTTTTCTTTTTTTATGTAGTTGTCATTAAGCAAAAAATGGTAAGCACTAAAAAAGCTCAAAAGTTGGTGCTTTTTTGGGCGTACATTCAAGTCAGTCGCCGTGTTTTAATACTCGTGCTGTCGCACGGACGCTTTAATAAAATGTCTTTTCAATCGAAAAAGATTTTTAAAATGAATCTCTATGACGTTTAATTCTATCATCATTAACACATTCTGATCCTAATAACATATCTAGAGTGAATAACACTCGATGAATCATGAAAACATTATATTAAATTCATAAATGACAATAAAAAGTATTATTTCAACAATTTAATACAGCTAAAATCACTACTGCATATCATACTGCCTTTTAACAAAACTAATTATTTAATCTATCTCGTTCCTTTGAATTCCTTATAAATTTATCGAGTCTTGAAATACTTTTAATGTGGTCTTATTTTTTATTAAAAATTAGTTATTCGTTGTTTAAAAAGGTCTTTATTATTTTATTAGTTAATTACGTTATTATATTTACATACATTTTGTATGATTATCTGTTAAGTATTTTGTTAATTCTTGAAGTTACAGTTCTCTAAGCATGATAATTAATTTCTCAAAAAGTCATATTGAAAGCCTTGTGTTTTATCAGTCGATGCTTGCTATAAAGTAAAGCAGCTCTTATCTTGATATTGTAAAATTGTGGAGAGAGAAAGAATTTTGACGAACAAAAAAGATTTTAAATCGAGGCAAGTTGTTTATTGAAATTTTTCAAGACGCCAATTATTATGTAAGAGTTATACAATGCTGAGCTTATTTTCCAAATGCTCACTTTATTTCGATTTTATGGAAAATTTTGTTAAAAACACATTGTTACGATCGCCATAAAGTAAATTCAAAGCACGACAAGCGAATCGAATTCAGAGAAACCAGTAAAAAATTTGCAATCACGTTTTGCTACACTTTGTAATTCTGTCTTTGCATTTTTGTATCGACAAGATACACACGAAAAGATTTCAAGTTGATTATTATGTAAAGCACTATTGATAGTTTGGTTCTTTTTGAATATTTACTCCAATCACTACTGTTATTCTGAATGTGTACAAAGATTTTAGCTTCCTTGCTTATTCAAAATTTCATCAATATATTTATTGAAAATTATTTTTTATTATAAACACTAAAAAATATGTATTTCCAACATTAAAATAAAATTAATTTTGACCGTTGATACAGCAAATACTAGGTCGCATAACAGATTTCAGTCCAGTTCTCACAGGAACATCAAATCTTTTAATTTTAGATATATTGATTTTCAGTTACCTTAAGGTAATTTACTGTATTCATCCGTAGACTCAAATTTATGTTATCATAGACTCAATCCCCATTTCCGATAGATTTAAAAATATTTTCAATTCTGTTATGGATTTTTACGAAGACATGGATATTTGTTGTATCTTGAATAACCTCCCACACATCATTTCAATTCTTGAAACATTTCCCTGTCATTATATTTACCGTTATTTTTAATACAAAACACTGAGAAAGTGTCATAAAAGCGGACATGATTTCAAAAATTATAACTATTTTTTTGATAAAATTTAGAAATTGTAAACATTATAGTATTAACTGAAACTGTTTAAATTTGATTGCAAAATAATCATTGTAAATCAATAGGGATGTCAATGGATAAATAAGGTAAGATATGAAGGAATTTGGATTATCAAACAAATCCAAAAAAAAACAAAAGAATTTGTGAAAATTATACGAAACTTAACGAGGAAAAACTATAAGTTTTCGTTGAGAAGTTAAAGCTTGCCTCATGAAAAGCTTTGGAAAAGTTCACCGTTTGGTTCACTTTATCAAGGTATTGTTTTCACAAAACCATACTTTTATATTAACAATACTGACAACAAGCCACTTCCTGTGGCGAAACGAAAGACTAAAGCTCCTCTAGTCATAAATTGTATGTTAGGATATTCGGTATAACACATCTCAGAGTAATCTAGTATCTTTTGTTGCAGGTCACATTTAAAACAAGCAAATATTTTTTAAGCTTTCGACAGCGTTCTTATGACTTTTGGTATTGATCCTTTTATGCGTAAATGATGATGCCTCGGTTAAATTGCTAAATATTTCTGTGTGTAGCAACTTATTGGCAAGTATTGGCACCGTTAAAAGTAGGGGCGGCAATTAAAATCGTCAAGGTAGCTAGCGAACTTTGAGTGCTTAAAAGTTTTACCCAGGGGATGAAATGAAAATGCTAAATAACCCAAGAAATCTTATTGAAGAGTTAATTCGGAAAGTTTGCATTGAGACATGACTCATTTCCTTTTATTGCTCGAAGCCCTTTTGACTTATCCTTTTCAGATACTTTTAGAGTTGCGTCAATCAAACTGCTCCCGTAATAAAATTAACCTGCACGAAATCTTACTGAATCCCTAATAATTAAGTTTAATTAAGTTGATAACTGTACGTAAACAAAAAAATCACTTAATCGTGTTTCATTCTTCCACCAATTAAAAGTGTATTATACATTTAACTATATTTATTTGAAACTATTTTTTACAATTTTATTGAAGTAAGTGAATTACGAGAGCACTAATCAATTGTATTTTCTGATTAATTCATACTGATGTAAATCTGCGTAGTCGAAAAATACTTGGCATTTAATTTTAACTAAATCATTTATGAATCATACATATGTATTCTTACTAAAATTGCTATTAACATAAAAGTGTCATTTATATTTGGTTTTATTTAAGTGTATTTTAAACTTAGCTAGAACACATTCCTGAATGTGTCTTAGCTAAGTATCGGCCAATAAAAAAAATGAGACTTTAAATAAAGGAAATCCTCGAAAATATGATATCGACTAAAGATGCAAGATAAATTTTTTGATTTTTTTTTGCCGCCCAATAACTAGTTTTCAAATGACAATATCTTTATGCATAACACACGTATACAATTTTAATGTTAGTCTGTAAATACATTTATGAAAAATAACTTTTTTATTGGGAATATTTTTACTAATTTTGACGACCAAAATTTTATTGCGATTTTTCTCACAAGAGAACTTTTTAATTTAAGAATGAATAAGAAAAGTTTAATATAAATTATCTAACAGTAAAATTATTAGATATTATTATGTAGGTAAAATTGTTCATTCAAAATTATATACAGTTAAGTTGTGCCCTGGCGAATCAGGAAAATTTCCTGATGTAATAATTAGTTGTTAATATACATAAATACCCAATTTTTTAAATAACTGATACTTCATTTTTCCAGTTTTCTGGTTTTCGTCATGATAAATTTATCATTAAAACAGTCATATTCGTTCAATGGATTCAATCATCTTAAGTGTTATGTAATCCTGTAATATCATTATGTCAAACGATATGAGTGACAAGTGTGTGACACTCGCCCAAATACTCAGGGGAGTTAATCAGGGTTTGTTATGGATCATCCAATTATTAAGTTTGGTGTATACATCACGCAATACCTGATATATCGTGATATAACAAGTTGCGATTCGTGTAGGCAGTCTTAGGCTTTCAGAACACAATGCTTTACTTAATCCTTTGTAAAAGTTTTGATATAAAACTTTGCCCAATGATTAAAATATTGTTTTTGATTTCAAACTTTCTTAGATCTTGGCGATTTATTTTGTTTTTATTTTGCTTTATTTTTTAGGTTCAGTTATCCTAATCGGATTACAATTGGTTTACTCAATATCTATACAAAAATTGTGTAGTTTTGTTGAGTAAAAAAGTGAACACTCAATTTAAAAGACAGGCTTGTCTTGACTTCAAAATTATTTTGGATATTATTTTCTCGTAAAAAGTGTAAGTGTGTCACGTAAATTAACAATATAAACCGAAGGTGCTTCATGAAAGTTCTATATCAAACTTGAATTGTTGAAACTGAATGCAATTTCACTGGTTTCACTAGTTGGCATCCTCAGGTGTAGTAGAATTGCATTCGTGTGTTAGAAAGTCTGAATAAAACAAAACACAGGTTAAGAGTGACAAAAATGTACATAATTTTAACAGTTTCTAGATGATTAAAACTATCATTTTTTTGTTTATGAAAATACTTACCACCGTGCAAAAAAAATATAAGCAATGTATGATAAAAATGATTAAACGTTTTTATTCAAGTTTACCTTAATAAAAAAAAATGTTTTTTCTTACTTTTCAAAATATTTTCATAATAAAAATATTTGCCATATTGGCAGCAAAAAGATTCTGTCATTTATTGTCATTACTAAACAATGACAGCACGTTTCCTGTCATTTTTAATGGAGAATAATCACTGAAGTCACTGAAAATTGTAACTGAAATATGGGAATTTTATTGTCAGGCAAAGTAATTTCCATTTGTTTTGGATAATAATTGTAACTACGTAACATTAATACACATTGAATTTTTCTATTATAGAATTTAAAGCCATATTAAAGATAATAATATATATGTATATAACAATGACATTCCCGTGCAAAAGAAACTGTTAAAAAGGAAAATCAAATGTAGTTTTATTTGGTTATCTGAAGATCTCTTAAATCATTCGGTTATTAAAGAAATATATTCAATTTATGAAATAAATATAATGATACCTTATTAAAAGAAATGTTATTCTTTAAAATTCGTGTATTTAATTAAAAACAATGAGTACAATAACAAGCTATTGATTATTTTACCAATATAAAAAGTGAAAGCACAGTTAACTATTCAAATGGTTTGCTTTGCCTTACTATCAACTCAAAAGTAAAGTGCTGGCATGTAATGGTATATAAGAACATTTATTGAAAAAAAAAGAGTTAAAAATTATACCCGCTCATGTTAATAATTAACCCTCAGCCAAAGCCAGTGATTTCTCAATAGATAACAATTATTTAATAAATGTTTTATTTTTAATTTATTTTTTCAAATATCGGTATTTCATTGAACATTGATTTATAAAACAAATATGCATTGCCGTGTATTTTGGTGGTGTATTTCGCTAAATCAATCATTTAAAAAATCAAATTCCTACAAAATGTCATTTTCATTATTGATTACCATTGTTTCTGTTTGGTATTATTTTGGGTTATTCCCTGAAGTATCAATCGATGATTTACTCACAGAATAAAACTTCGGCGATATTAAAAATACAAATTCATCAAATTAACGGGAGAAAACAGGTCATAAAACAATATATTTAGAAAAAAAATGTTAAGCATTGTAAAAATTCTTGGAGATATCATTATAAATTATGTATTATAAGAAGTTTTACATAAGACTCGTACCCACAATTGTCAAAATATAAAATCGGGAAGAAAGTACAGAAGTGTAAATTTTTTAATATATCACAAATAATTACTTGGTTTGTAGTTGAACGAATAACGATGTTGGGCAGCCATAAATTGGTTATTTATAGTGGTTTAAAGATATAGATGTATAATACATATTCTTTTGATTCTAAAAATGTGGGTAAACAAAGACTCTTTTTAGTTTTTCCAAAAAGAGAAAATGAACAAAAAAAAATGGTACAATAACTGCTATTGAGAAACTTCAGCTTCAATATTTTTCCATAATATGTTATAAATACACTGTGAACAGACTACTTTGTCTTTATATAGTGCAAAAAAGAAGAAAAAGAGAAGTTACATAAGAGGTATTCAATTCTTTAGGTTTTCACGAAATGACAGTATCAAAAGACTTACAGTCAACGCTTCCTGTGTTTAAACAGAGCCTTCTGCCTACGCAAAATCACGTCGACAGCGTTTTACATGCAATTACCCACCGATTCACTTGCAGTTAACACGTCAAACAATGATACACGTTCGTCCATTGCACCCTATCCGTAAAATTGCACTTGCTCTGGTGGTCTGGAATTAATGTGAGTTTTTATTTCCGCCCCTCCAAACTGACGAAAATCATAGCAGCGCTGCGTTGCGTTTTCCAGAAAAAAGTGACTGATTCGGATATAATTAAATTATATCGAGATCGAAAATGGTGAATACATTTTTTATTTTGGATATATTTGCTTAGATACTATCAGTGTAGAAATGACTAAAAAAGATGGTAGTTCGTTTCGCTCGTTTAACTATTCAAATCTCGCTATTTCAAGTTGTGAATATAAATGCTAATTTTGACTTAGTAATGAATATTTTTATTTTCAAAAAGCACAACCAAATGAGGTGAAAAAATATTAAAGGAATTTATTATCTGTTTACTTCTCACTTTGATGTTAACTTTCTATATAAAAAGATTATTTGGATAATAAAAAGTACAGTAAAAATCTGTATTGAGAATAAATTCCGGCTACATCGTCAATAAATTAGGCTTTGTATTTTTAGTTTACTTTTATTTATAATAATATCATGAAATATTAATTAAGGGTATATTTCCTGCTTTAAGAACGTCAAGTTATTTGTAAATTAAGGTTATGTATAATTTTTTTTATTTGGTAATTTTTGTACAAAAATAAAATACAATAATTTCCATTTCGATACAAAAATTCTTATTCATGATTTATATCCATAAAAAAAATATGATTTTTTCGAAAACATAAATAAATATAAAGTACACAAAACGTAGCTTCCTAAGTGAGTAAGCGGGAGTGCTCTTAAAAATCTAAATTAACGTTAAGGTGGCGATCAACATTCCTTCCACGATTGCTAGGCATGCCAGAACGTCTCGAGAATGAATGTCAGAAGGAAGGAAATATAACTTTTAAGATGCTAATAAACCACAGTGCGAGATGTTTGAAAAAAAATTATTCCAGAAAACCGATACAAAATACTGAAAATAAAGAGTATTTCTGTTATATTCAACTGAAAATAAAATAATGTGTATACCGTACGTTTTTAAATGATTAAATTGACTTGAGCTATTTTTTAGCTGATACGTAATATAAATAATTAAACAAGAGCTTTTCTTTTACAGTACGACATTAAAAATTATTTTCAATAAAAGTCAATATAAAATAAACACACAAAACAAATTGTATGTAAAATATTACCTAGTAAAAGTATTCAAACAATTTTTTCATGGAATACTTTTACGGATCAGAAAATAATAAAAATTGTGACAATTTTGATTTCATATGAATCTATTAAGCAAACTCTACGATTAATATGTATATTTTTTCATTGTTATTTAGTAAAGCAATGTTAAATACTGAAATAAAAACATTGTTTGTCGATTATTCTGAATAAAAGATTTTTTTTGAGTTCATTTATTATTGTTATTTTATATTACGATTACGGTTTATTTGTATTATCAAAAAATGATATTCGTTGTTTTTAATAACATTTTGTGTGATTTAGTAATAGAAATTTTTATATACAATAACAATGATCATTTTTTTGTTCTTAGCATTGGGCGGGTTAAGGAAATGAGAATGAAGAAGTAGTCGAGGGGCTCGCAAAAGCGGCAGAAAGCTTAAAGCAACCCTATGGCCCTATAGACGTTTACGTGACAAATTAAAATATAAGAGAGTCGCGAATATTTTTACTTCCGCATCTGAGTTACGCATCGCCGACACTCGGAACTCTTTTGCCTACAACAGTCATTGATTTAAAAATGTACTTATTTGTTCTTTTATGTCTGATGTTGATAAATTGCTACAAAAGAAGATTATTAAGCATTTGCCGTTTGCTATTTTGTCGAAGGAAGTAAATTGCTTTTTATAATTTAGTTTTAAATTGTTTTCATTCATTTGGTAGAACTCCATATTAACACGGTGAAAAAAATAGCAATGTATTTTAGTTCTACAAAATTATTGTTTTTTAAATATAGTTGATAGCTATTTCGGCTCACGCCATCGTCAGAACAATGCTTAAACGAACATTTTATTATCTATATATAGCTGTATAGAAAATGTACAAAATACATATTCTCTCCTGTTTTAACGACCTAGTTTGTTTCTTGCTCTCAATAAAACTAAAAAATGTAAATGAAACTAAAAATGCAGCTATATCGACATATATTAGTTTGTTCGTTAAGAATCTTTTGTGATAGTCGATATCTGTTGATTTCCAAGTGTTCTAAAGTCGTCATCTTGCGACCTTTATTACAAAGATGCAAACACCCAGGCGCTGAGTTTTATGCGATTCCTTTGAATTAAAATTATGTGATTCCTTTGTAAAGTGATTAGCGAATTTTAAGCCCTTTTTTACTGTTGATTGATCTATCTATCGATAAAATAGTTATTAACTATATCTTTAAAAATAATAATTTTGTAGAACTAAAATACATTGCTATTTTTTTCTCCGTGTTGTTTTGATTTAGATAACTTGGAGCGAAGGATTTTCAAAGGTTAAGACATTGAAGTAATATCAAGGACGGTACGATGCACACATTTCTCTCATCCAAATAAGACAAAAATAAGAATCGAATCACTCCATGAAGTCTTCAAGTCAATACTCTCAATGAAGGACTGCATAAGGAACCTAAAATTAGGTGTAAAACACATAACATTGAAAAATCATCATTTTGAATAGTGTTACTAATGATAGTTTATAGTTTGAAAAATAAAGCGTCATATATCTAGCCGTCACTGAAACTGTCATACTCAATTGAACGTGTAAGTAAAATTGATACAAGCAGCACACTTCAATCCTGTATTGAATAAGTTAAAATATTTTTGAGAAAAGTGAAGCAGTAAATATGGTAACTTGCGAGTGCCGAGAATAACTATGTTTATATGTTTGACATATTACGAAATATCTGCACAATAATGTATATCTGTCAATAAAATTACTACATCTAAACGGTGAACACTAGCGACTTCAAAATTTACTATTTTCAAATTATGAAATTATTTTTGAATGACTAAATTTATCGTCTGTTACATGAATTACGACGGTATATGAAAATTTTACATAATACCGTTAAAACTAAAATCATAGCAAATAATTGCAGTGTAAACAATAAGCTAGCGTCTTGCTATTTTGTTCTATTTCTACTCTATACAAAAAAGAGATTTTAAGCTTTGAGTAAAAAGCAATTAGAATATAATTTCGTGAAAATTTTGTGTATCTTCATTTATTTAAAAATCTAAAAAGAATTTCGCAACAATAGTTTATTACTATTTTTTACTATCACAACTGAATCTAAATTCTTCCAGCCAAAACGGCGACGATTTGATGAGCTTTTGTAAAAAGTAACGATTATTATGTACTCAATTGGTTGAAATGAATTCGTGTTAAAAAGTTTAAATTGGCTTAATTTTTACTCTGAATCGAAAGAATAAATACCAAAACATTTTAACCGATATCTGTAAAGAGCTTTTCATATTGCGGTATAACGCTGTCAATTCAAAACCCACTAACTCCAAAATTCTACTTAAGCCGCATTCCAAATATATTTTTGAATCCATGCCAGCGACGCGAATGAAAAATGATACGGTATTGGTATGTCCAATCGCGAGCGTATAATATTCATACCTCCGATTTTGCAAAACCCAAGAGGGAGTACGAGCAACGGAAAAGGTTGTGTTATAATATAACTGGTTTTTGGTTTTTTTATTGCCGCCCTGCGGATTGGTCTGTGTGGGGTGGCGGTTTTATGAGACGAAGGGTGGGTGGCGCGGTTTGAATCTGTGATTTAAGAGCAGGTGACATATCGTACGAATGGCTTGTGAATGAGTAATAATATTTGTAAAATGTGACTATCTTACAATTCCATGTAATATATAGGTATTATTGAAAAACAACCGTAGAAAAATCTATTGATTGAATTGACATGTACTTTTATTACTAGTCCTGATGATGGTGTGAGCTGAAATAGCTATCAACTATATTTTTACATAAATTTTGTAGAACTAAAATACATTGCTATTTTTTCACCGTGTCGTAGAAAAATCTATAATTACGGCGGCGCTAATTATTTAAAGATTTAATTTTAAGTTTATTATGTAAAAAATATATTTTTTTTTATAAAAAATTTTAATGAAAAAAAACTGGTTCATTGGTTAAAAAATACACTATTTAAAACATGGGCATATCATCAGTAGATAAAGCTCGTGATGTAAAAAACTGGCCCTGATTAAAAAATTTAAATTGTGTAACAATAAGTTACCAAGTGTAACAAAAAAAAAAGAATATTCGCCCAATTTCTTAAATTAATCAATAGCACTTGTCACTTTCACTAATAGTTTAATGCAAACAAATATTGAATTTATTGGAATTCAAAATTCTAATTATGAATAACCCAAAAGGATTTTTAATGTTTTAGTGAGTATAATTCATTAACACGGTGAAAAAATAGCAATGTATTTTAGTTCTACAAAATTTTGTATAACTAAAATACATTGCTATTTTTTCACCGTGTTATAATGGAGTTCTATCAAGTGAATGCCAATTCAATCAATAATTCATTAAGTTTATTTTCAATGGTTTCACATCAGAATGCACTGAAATTATAATATTATATTTATATAAATGGTCATTTTGAATGTTATCGAAGAAAGTAATACGGTTTTCTTAATGGCGTATCAATGGTGGTTTTTTCTTATTTCTCAAAGGAAATCTTAATGTTTTTCAAAATGATACTAAAGATTGGTTTAACGTGTTTTCTACACCGTTTGAAATGATTTGTAATTTGTAGCTTATAAGGTTATACTATTTTTCTAATATGCGTTATATTAAAAGTCCACGTCAGCAACTTCATTATATAATATTTTTCAAAACTGATTGATTTGATTTATGAAAATTAGAAGCTTTGTACAATTGTGATGCGATCAAAAAAATAGGTGAATGTTTTGAATTTGAATTGTTGAAACATCATACGATTCTACATGTTTTATCACTAACGACCCGGGTTTCGCTTATTGACGTCTTCGGGGATCCTATCATACGAATTCAAAAGAACCAACATTGTCTTTTCTCGATTTTTAGTTCGTATTAAACTAAGTGTTAAATAGATTTTAATAAATTCATTGATTTGTGTTTGCAGTAATCCATGTCTAGAGATTCATCTAAAATAAATTCTTAAAATGAGTTGCAATGGAGTATGGCGACTATTAGCATATCTTTAGTCCTGTCATAGACATATTAAAACATATTTTGTGATATCGACTGTAGGTGCTTGATGGAATTTCAATATCAAATTTAATCTTTGAAACGTTGTGGAATTGTAAAAATTTTCAACAACTCAAATTACTGAAGTCAGTTCTGTTGCATCTGAGCGATAGCCTGAAGATACCGAAAGGTGAAACCCGGGTCGTTACTGATGAAAAATGTGGAATCGTACAAAGTTTCAATAATTCAATTTACTGAAGTCAGTTCTGTTGCGTTCGTGTGATAGAATTCCTGAAGATGCCGAAAGGTGAAACCCGGATCGTTACTGACAAAAAATAAGGAATCGTACAAAATTTTAACAATTCAAGTTCGATGTTGAAATGCAATCAATCATCTTCAGTAGTTATGATAAATTATTTAAAAGTTAATTAATGATGATTCATTGTGATCAATTTATGACAATTACTAAATTTTAGCATCAAAATTAACGTGTCGGCATTTATTGTCAACGAAAAACCAAGCAAAATAATTATTTATTTAATTAATAAAACATCCAAATACATCACTGTAATAGTGCGAGAAGGTTGAACAATTGATCATATAATAGCGAAAGAGAATGTGTAAAGAGGCTAGGAGAAAGCTTGATATTATCGGGTAAGGACTGTAAGGTCGTGTATTGAGCCTCCACAAGGGGGTAGTAAGGCTTAGCTGTGACTACAAGGTAGATAAAATGCTTAGAAATAACATACTAACTTATTGCCATAGGGTTTTTGACCACGGAAACAGCGAGGGTGAATTCGTTTTATTAGTGAATGGAGTACGCCACTGTGTATGTTTTTGTCTAGCGTGTATTGAAATTTACATTTAGGCAAATATTGGCTTATCGTCGGGCAATAATAATTGGTTCGTAACCAAAGCTACAAAAACCACTACTTCTCAAGGTTTTCATTGTATTTTGCAATCCGTTTTTGGAAACATTTCATCTTTAGGAGCTTTGTTACCTTTAGTAGTTTTTCTGTAATTTTATACAATTTTGACACAGGAAAATGTCTAGTGTATTAAGTTATAATATATAGTCAAAATTTTAATATTCTGAGATATAAAAAAAAAATAGAAAATTAATTTCTCGAGTTACGCGCACTTTTGCGCAATTTTTCTTTAACGCGGTTAATATGAATAGATATTTTTAATTGCTCTCAAAATTGATTCATTGTGACATGTGCCAACTAAAATTTTGAAAATATGCTTGTGATGAGCGAAATCTCAAAATTTTACTAATGTGAAGAGGGTAATAAATATTTTTACTATTTAAATATAATGCCTTTCTATCATGAAGTGGCAGCACATAAGAAGTGATATTTGTAAATTAATAAGTATGCATAGAATTACACTACAAAAATTTAATTGATCAAAAATCTCCGCAAATATTGTGTGCATTTTGTCTTATACTATTACAACATTATGTTAAAAAAAGTTGTCTCAAAATGATTTTACTCTATCGATTGAATTGGCATTTACTTGGTAGAATTCAATTATAACACGGTGAAAAAATAGCAATGTATTTTAGTTCTACATTTTTTTATAAAATATAGTTGATGGCTATGTCGGCTCTCTCCATCGTCAGAAGTATCTGATTTTATTCTTATTTTATGATCTACTAGCTGACCCGTCTTGCGTTGCTGCGATCTCAGAGTAAGGAAATTCAAGGAAAATCGTTATGATAAGAAACAATTCAATTATTAACAGTGTCGTTTTAGTTATATTTATGTACTAATTTGAGGGGTTTAAGAGGGAGTGGTATGCTATAAACCTTTGCGGTAGTATACTCAAGAAAAATCTTAAGTTTTATATCGATCGGATGAATGGTGTAGTAATGCATAAAGAACAAACACATACACATTGATTTTTAAGTGGAAGATATCTTTTATGTCAAAAAATCATAGTCAAATTAAAAAGATAACAATTAATTAAATATACTGTCAGTGCTAGGATACGAATGCTTCATTCCATGTAGGGATTGCATTGCCGGTTTGCCGGTTGGCCGGTAAATGGCCCAAAATGCACCAACGGTAATTACCGGTAAATTAAAAATGTACTGGTTTTTACCGGAAATGTTTTTATCGCGAATCATTGCCAGATATAGGCATATTATAACGAATTTTTATTATGACATATGCATGAGGGAGTGAGAAGTTTTTTTTCGACTCCGGCAACATTGATAAAAAGTATTCTACTTGTCACACTGGTGTCATCTGTCATCACAATCGCAATCGTGGTCACCGTGATTTCCACTGCAGGCTGCGGCTGATTCTAGTTTTTATGGGACAGATTGCGAAGAAAATTCGCATTTAGGTCATATTCAACTATGTTTTCATTATACCAAACAAAATAACCATTTATTAATAAACTCTATAATCCAATACATTGTTTTTTTCGATATGAATTTATATTAATCGATATAAATTATGCATACATGTATAAAACATATATATACTACATCAATAAGTTAATGGGTAAGCTAATTGTTTAGCGTATGAACTTCTTACATGCAGGTAAACCAAATATTACATAGTCGTAATGTAAATTAATCAATCTTTGTGTGGCAAATAATAAAAAATCTGATTTACTAAAAAAGTACATTTAAAACATACATATATTCACCTGAAACATATTTAAAGTACATTTTATGACATCAATATTCACCTGAAATGTATTTTTAATTATTTATGTTTCAATCCAGGATACCATTTTTAGTGAAAGTAGCCACGTACAGCTATTCTTTAATGATATAATCCACGTCTATTTGTTTTTTCATTTACCGGTAAAGTACCGGTAAACCGGTAAGAGGTCAAATTATTTACCGTTTACCGGTTATTGAAATTTGACGGTAAATTGCAATGCCTAATTCCATGTCAACAACCGTTAACCACTCTATTACAACCACAACTAAATCTATCCAATAAAGATTTAAAAAATTGTTTATATATGTACGTTTCGTTACAGTATTTGATGTCTTTTTTCAAAAAAATATGATTTAATATAATACATTTTAATAAGTCGCGTTAAATGGTCGTAGTTTTAAAAGTAGAACAGGAACATAAATCGAAATCGCATCTTTATTATTTATGAAAGGTTTATCGCTCGAGTAATAACATATTTTGAGCCTAAGTAGGGTTGTGCCATTGATTTATCCTAATCGACTAATTGGCGTTCAGCGCATATATATATATATAATTACATAAAGGCAACCATAGTTACCCTTAATTCATTTTCATAATAATTATTACCGAGTTAGTAGTTAAAACACACGCTTAGATAATTCTCTATTGAGGGGGAATCAAACGTAACGCTTGCAATAAAGCGGATATTTAACGGAGAAAGTACTCGTGGGTTTATCATAAATTATGTCTTTTAATAAATGAATGAATATTTTATAGTTAAACGCAAGTAGATTGAACAAAAATGAATAAATATTTTATGCTTTCAATTATTATTATCATACAATATGTTAGCATATGTTACATATGTTTGACAATAACGAAGCGCAGAGAGAGGGAGAGTTTGTATGTGGGTGTTTAAAAATCAGTCAGTATTAATGTTATCATATAAAAACTTTCTCTGCACATGAGATGATGTTGTATGTTTGTGTGCTGTGTAACATGTATACAGATAACATAATAATAAATAATGTATTTTTTAATTATATAAAAATAGTATTATACAGCTTAGTTATAACTAGTATCGTGCAGCTTTCAAACGATATCTGAGTTCCATCACTTGGCGATTTTTTTCAATATCATAGCATTTGGAAAAATACTTGAAATTGAAAAATTACACAGGTTAATCGATAGAGTTATTCAAAATCGAATTACAGAGAAAAGACAAGCTAATTTGTTAAATCTCAAACTTTAATAAAAAAAAAAGTCAATACCAAATTAAGCTTGCAGGGACTTGAATCCACTTAATTGCTAGCAAAAAGCTCTTGCTTTTGGATTTCAGAGGTTGCAATATAAAGTAATTTAATTCACCGAGATATTAAAGATATTCTTTTGCCGATTGGCTATCACTATTTAGCATTTGTGCTTTACGCTGTCCCGCTGTCACGGTGTCAAATTAGTGCAAATCCTCGATGTAAACTCATCCCCCATCTATAAAACCTTATGCATGAAACAACGAGATCAGTTTTATAATTGTAAAATATTTCATAACCCTTTAATAATTAGTATCTCCAAAAATATTGGATAGTTTACTCAAAAACGCCCACTTCTGTTGCAAAGTCCAATTATCAGCATAATTACGCGACATTGATAGCAGAAAATTAAAAATAGTATACGATTTCAATTTCTCATAATCTCAACTAAAGCATTCAAAACTATCGTTATCGTATGTTATAAACCCTAACAAAAATTTATTTTGTTTTTCATGATTAAGAGTCAAAAGTTTTTGTTATAAATTGTCTACATTTTCTTTTAGTTTTCACATTTTTCACACGGTGATTCTGTACTTGGGTCATAAAACACCGTACAGTCACTGGTGTTGAGCTAATAAAAGGATATGAAAGTATAAGGCGCACAAATAAGGTGACCAAAGTCAGACGCTGAATCAAAATAAAGAAAAATTAAATTATTTCGAATAAAAAATAAAAAAAAAATAGTAGATCCAATATTACACGGTGAAAAAAATAGCAATGTATTTTAGTTCTACAAAATATTTTTTTTTAATATAGTTTGAACTTTGAATCAACATAGACATCAACTATCACAAAGAATTCTTAACGAACAAACTAATGTATTGTCTTCTCCATTAATTAGCCCTCTCCGCGGGGGGGTGTCTGATTTGCTTCCGTAATAGACCGTTTCCGTGCCATGTGTAAACTTATTGTCATAGCCGCCTTTCTAGTTTCATTTACAATTTTTGAAAATTTGTTGTTTTATTGCGAACAAGAAACAAGCTAGGTCGTTAAAACAGGAAAGAATATGTAATGTGTACCTTTTCTACACAGCTATATATAGATAAGCAAATGTTCGTTTAAGCATAGTTTTGACGATGGCGTGAGCCGAAATAGCTATCAATTGTATTAAAAAGACTTGAAGAACTAAAATACATTGCTATTTTTTTCACCGTGTTATAATGGAGTTCTACCAAGTGAATGCCAATTAAATCAATAAATATGGTCCAATATTGTTATATTATCGAAGGTTATCATATAATATTAACTGTAAAATTTGCATATGTTTTATTTATTTGATTTTCTAGTAAAGATAAATAAAATTTCAGCAAAAAATTCTTAAAAAAGCTTTCCAACAAAAGCAAATCTAAGATTGATATTGACATTAAATTTTTCTAACTTAGTGAAAAAGATCACGAGCTTTTAAGTATTATGACACCTGACGGTGAAATTTCTGTAATATATTGATTGAATTGGCATTTACTTGGTAGAACTCCATTATAACACGGTGAGAAAATAGGAATATATTTTAATTCTACAAAATTTTATAAGATATAGTTGATAGCTATTTCGGCTCACACCTTCGTCAGACCTAGTTCTGAAGAAGAAATATAATATATTGCTATTTTTTCACCGTGTCAGTTCTGTCATATTTTTTCTTTTTCAGTTTATTATCAATTTGAATTAATTGAATGTTTTGTGCCGCGACTATGTTCAGATTGCATGGTCGGTCTCGTTGAAGGAATTGCCTGCGAATATGAAGTGTGGCCAGTCGACAGAGGTCGTTGTATGGAAGGTGTAATTCGAAGGAGTCATAAAATTTCTCGGCAAACTTACACTGCTTTACGCCAGGACTTTGCGTCAACCGGGCGAGATGTTATATATTGGATTTTTTCAATTTGGAAAATTTACTACCACACTTTCCGGCGAGACGTTTGATTAACTATTTTTTCAAAAAATACCCTAATAAACTTTTATGCGACGGATTATACCTTTGATTCTGTACGCCATAATCAGTTCAATATATTATTTTCAATTAGACGAATCGTAATTGGGCGCAGAGTTTTATGAGAAGGATTATTTTTATCCATTAAATATCGTTAACCAATTGTAATCGATTTCTCACAGATACAGAATGATTTATTTTTTATAAGTTATATGTTTATAATTGCCGAGAAACTTTACATTGAAAGTTAATAAAATCGACTCATTTAGTATTCTGAATGATTCGATACGGCGATGTCAAACTTAATAAACTTTGCATCTATTCAAATTGTTTCAGGAGTTTCTTATTGATACGCAGTGTATAAAAACAATACATTTAAATTGTAAATGGGTATCTCCTGTATTCGGAGAACTAATTTAAATCAAAGATAGAAAATAATTTATTACAAAAATTGTGTTTCCGTAAGGAAATAATAAATAACCACACTAAACCAAAATTTTTTTATACTCTTCCACGTGGCTTGAAAAGTATTCGTAAAAACCGTTGAATTCAATACTGATATGTCCAGTTTGTCTTGTTTTTATTTTAATAAACGGTAATGTAGAATGTAAAAAATGCAAAATGCTTTGGCTTGGAAATTAAATACTTCTGATAAAAATAGTAATTTCAATGTAAATTTCAAAACTGTTGCTTATCTATAACATCGCAAAGTGTACGTATCTAACTAATGTTTTTTTTACTATATTTACCATAACCAAGTAACGGTATATAAATTGTAATCAAAATAAGTTCTTTGATGTCCTATAAAACATTAAGTGCTTAAATACACTAAAATAGTATTGCATTGACAACTCGTCAATATTTTTTTGGAGTCCAAAACTAACAATTTCGAGACAGATTCATTAATACGGATAAAAGTACTCATGCCACGCAACATAGTTTCAATAGCACGACTTTTTCTTTTTCATACGTGCCAATAAATGAAATTAATTTTTATACATAAAAGTAACTTTCTAAAGAATTTTCTCATTTCATTGATATGTTTGAAGGTTGAAATCAGCATAAGCCTTGTAACTCATATTGAGTTCAGTGGGTCAAAAACTTTTAAATATTTGAATAAATTTTAACGACATTACTACTCATGAACACATGTTTCTTGACTTATTCTGTGTTTATGTATTTAAAAGTGATTGATACGTCTCCTGTAAACTTAATTGCAAGAATAATGTCGTGAGCTTACGCAGACAATTAATTTTTCCACTAAGCAATAAATTCCTTAATCTTTAATTTAGAAAAAGATGATTTTTAAAATGGAGCGATACAAAGGGGAAATACAGAGTATATTATTGGTGGAATTGATACTTATTTGGAAGAATTCCACTAAAACATGAAGGAAATATAGCAATGTACATGTGTATTGCTAAGCCTAAATTAATTAAGATTTACTTTACGAAGTAAGTGTATTTACGCGAAAGCAAATAAACTTATGAAATTTTCAAGTATTTATTTAAAATAATTAAAACGCGAGTCTTCTAGAATACTAATATAATTATGTTGTGGTTGGTATATTGTAATACTGTTTGGAGTTCTTGGTTATATATGTTATATGAAAATACTGCCTGATAAGGGGCGAATGCTTTGTCAACCCCATACGTAAGGGAGAGGGTGCCATTTTGTTTTATGTTTCAGAGATGACTAGGTACGACAAGGGCTGGCAACTTGGCAGTATTAAGTGATAAACACGCACGGCTGAATTTGAAAACAACTTGGATTACAGATGTGTCAATTTTGCAACTGATTTTTTCTTACCATAAAGTGAAATATTAAAAGAAAATACCAATTTACAGTTATATATTTCTATAAACATTTTTCACTATCATTAAAAAGAGTCAAGTTGAAAAGATTTTTTAAGAAGTTGATTGATTGAATTCTTAGCCGTAGAATACAGTTATAACGCTCGTGTACGTTCAAATGTTGTGTTGTCTTTTATAATTGCCATTCTCATATTTTTTTTTTCAAATATTAGTGCTATACAAATATGTCATTGATTTTTGACAGTAAAATTGTTATTTTTTATTTAATTTAAATCATAGGCTCCCAACCTTTTCGAGTGGCGACCCCTTATCATAAAATCCATGTGACCCGCAATACAATGAATAAATACATTGATTTTTTTAAACTTTTGTATATCAATTGTACAAATTTATTTACTTCTTGATATAATAAATAATGTTATCGATTGAATTGGCATTCACTTGGTAGAACCCATTATAACACGGTAAAAAAAATAGCAATTTATTTTAGTTCTACAAAATTATTTTTTTAAATATAGTTGATAGCTATTTCGACTCACGCCATCGTCAGAACTATGCTTAAACTGACATGTGCTTATCCATATATAGCTATGTAGAAAAGTACATCTACAGTGTACATCTTCTCTTCTGTTTTAACGACCTAGTTTGTTTCCTGTTCGCAATAAAACTAACAATTGTAAATGAAACTAAAAAGACGGCTATATCAATAAGTTTACATATAACAAAGAGATATCAGTCAGAGGAGTCAATAATAGTGACCGAACCGTTTGTTCGTTAATAATCCTTTGTGATAGTTGATATCTATGGATCTCCAGCTGTTCCAAGGCCGTCATCCTGCGACCCTTACTACAAAGATGCAAACACCTAGGCGCTGAGTTTGAATTTAATTGAATTTAAAGTAAATATAAATCATTCCTCAATAAGTCAAATATATTAATATTGCTGGTCTATGGTAAAATGACCAACGTCATTGCCTTACGTGATGATGTGTATGACATTTAAGGAATTTCAGTTTTAAATAACAGAAATGATTAATTTTATTTGTTTCTGTAAAATGTTCTTGATATTATTTAAAATTTCAAGTGATATGAGTTAAGAATAAATCGAGACTGATATTTATAAAATTATTGTTTTAATTGGCAACCCTTGTAAGCAAGGGATGTAAATTCATATAAGATTGAGGTATGTACGGTATACGCGACAGGAAAGTGGCTTTATCATTCCATAAATAAGATTTCGCGAGAGATAAATAATAATAAATAAAAGCCACGAAAAAGAATTTACCAAGAATTTTCCAATCTTATAACAACAATATTTTGTGAATTTCCTAAAAAGCGATAAATGTTTTCACAAGTGAATCTTTTCGTGTTTAGATTAAAAATATTTTGACGTTCGCATCGAATGTTGTGTAAATTATGGAGTACAGCCTCTTTCAAAAACCACCGAGTTATTGGCTACTTTGTCGAATCCAGCGTAGTGGAATTCGAATAGAGCTTTTCTCTCCAAGAGAGGCTGATAGTTTATAGTTTGTTATGATGTCACACCAAATTTTATCATGTACAAAGTGAGATACAAATCGCTCTAAACGAGTCGTGTGTACTCTTTTGATTTTATAGAATCAGTGTTTTTTAATTTCAATGGATTTGGAAAAGCACGCAAAAAGAAAAAAATGTAAACAGAAAATTATATTAAAATTAAGAAAAAAAGCATAAAAGTGCTTAATGTCCAAAAAGATAAGGTATTTTACCCTCTAATAGCTAACTTCTCATCTATTGAGATGGCTGAATTTACTGTGTTGATAGTTAATAACCGAAAACATATGAATTAACAGTGGTTATAACCCTTTTGTACTCGTTAATTTTTGAGTGAATGTATTGCTTGATTTGTCTTGACTCCTGGCAAACTCAATAAGATTGTTTTAAACCAGTATTATTAAAAAAAACTTTGAAGTCTAGGCGTTAGAATATCGTTTAAAATGCTCAGCAGGGAACGAATTAAAGAAATGATATTGATTGAATTGGCATTCACTTGGTAGAACTCCATTATAACACGTTGAAGAAAACAGCAATGTATTTTAGTTCAACAAAATTATTCAAAAAAAAAATTGTTGATAGCTATTTCGGCTCACGCCATCGTCAGAACTATCCTAATCCTAACTTGATAGGGAGCCGGGGGAGCCGAAATAGATATCAACTATATTTTATAAAAAAATGTAGAACTAAAATACATTGCTATTTTTTTGTGTTATAATGGACTTCTACCAAGTGAATGCCAATTCAATCAATTGATTTAATAACCTTGAATTATCCACCATTTAATCGAGTTAAAATAAAGGACCGTTTTTGTAATAAAACTGTTCAAAAATTTTGATCGTACCTATACGTTGACCATGAATTAAGTAAGTATAAAGAATTAACAACAATTGCTTTCTTAAGAAAAAATAAATACTGAAACTGTTTTTATTAAATTTGGTGCGGCCACGAGACATTTCCATGACCGCTGATGTCTTTAATGCGGCCACAGTAAAATTTCACGTGAGAACCACTCTCTAGAGTCTCTAGAGTCTAGAGAGAGACTATCGACATTTATTGCATTCATTCATTACACTTTTTTCGAAGAGGTAAAAGAGCAAAACTTTGTATAATAATCTGCGTTTTCATTTTAAAATATAACTGTTTTCTAATCGTGCACTGCACGCAGTGTTTCATATTTTATCTTTCTCATAATATAATATTGATAAATTCTAGCCGATGATGAAAGTACAATATAATAACCCGTTTCCATAAAATATATATTTTTATATACATGAACCATAAAAGAATTTTCCGCAAACGATACACAAAATTATCAGCTTCGCTTACATAACCAGAAGAAAAGAACACTTTTCCTTAAGCATGGGTTACAACTAAGATACCCCGCACCTGGGGAGGCTTTTGTCATAAATTGAGTAATAAAACCGGTCTTGCACCCAGCAGGTTAACTCTATAAAATCTCTATAAAAAAAACCTACAAAAATATATAGAAATAATCTTAGTAGGTACCGTCGTCGAAATTTTATTAAGGTTTTTAAGCCTTTACTGAATCACTCCAGTTTTTACTTAAGCAAATTATGCTCAAGTGTCAATTTTAATAAAATAAATAACATTTGAAATACTAAATTCAACAGTCAATTAATAGATGGCCATTTTGTCTAATGGTTAGTATTTTTTTTTTAGTAACTGTGTCTCTAAAACTGTAAATATTGCAAGAGTTTTATTATCTTCAAATAGAGTGTTATATTTTTCTTCTTTTCTTCACTTGTTGTCTAATATTTTTAAATACCAAACAACTTTGCTGTTTACTTTTTTTTTATATCAAATTGATATAGCGTTAAGATCTATAACACGTTAGCATCAGAGCTTCTCAGGATTTGTTTATCTATTATGAATAGATTTATTTTTTTGTGTCGTTGTTGACAAACTAAGTTCGCTGCAGAGCTGAGCAATTCACAGTGAATCCGGTTCACGTGGACAACACGCATTACAATTATATCCATAGACACTATACTTACACACGCATACGTATGCATACAAACACGCACGAATATACAGGCATGTATATACAATACGTAAAGAAGTTATATAATATATGTTTATTAAATTTCAATATAATAGGTACTCATTTTGGGAGTGAGTAAAGTAAAAATTCTCAAACAAAGCAGTCTTAATCATATTATAAAATACCAAGTGAGTATAGATGAGTTCTAATTATTTATAACATTAAAGACATTACCCGAATAAATCCGTCTATATTTGATACACATCGCTGAAGTTTTTTCTAGTGGCATCTTTGTTAGAGAGCTTATTTTTTCCATTGACAAATATTTTTAACTACAAAATATTTTTTTTATAAGCCACAATGCTTGAAAAATAGATGTCATTGTTATTTCGAGGCATCTAAATAAATATGTTGTATTTGTTGTAGACATATACACCTAAAAGAAAATGTCGCAGTTTGTGGCACTACCCTTGCATTGCTTGCAGAACCAAACAATGTTGGAACTAATTACCTAATGGTCTGAGATACGTTTGCTGTACGTCGTATGTTTGTTGCAAACAAACAATATCTCAACAATGACTCATATATATAATAATATGAACCTACAATGCAATGTGTCAAATGAAGTACTAATTGAAGTGATGTCAACAGAAGATTTTGTTTTTATCGCTGGCCTTTGTGATATATGGTAATATATTTTATTAGCTTTACGTTGAGTTTAAAATCTGCCAATATTCATAAAAATTTAGAATTTGAGGTGTCATAAAGGTATTAATTTTAATACATTTTTTACCTCAACATGGTTTCAACTGACTCACTAAACTTAAAATTTTTCATTAAGTTAAATCTGATAAAATAAATAAAATTGTCTAGTTTTTTGACTTTTATACGCTGCTTAGATTAGTAACAAACTGTTTTTGTAGAACAACTTCTACTAAGAAGAGTTCTATTAAGATTCAATGTAATTTACACAGGAAATGGACAATATCTCAAAACCCGTTTTACAAGTTTAGAAACAGTTTTTTAAGAGTTCGACCATCATCAAGTTAGTGTAATGATTTCCAGCTACTATTTGCGAAAGTTTTATAAAGGAAGCTGTTTTTAATTCCTAATGTTAATTTATATTTTTGTCAAAATATACAACTTAATTTATAATTGACCAGACTTTTGGCTTAGAAATTACCTTATTTTGATAAGTTAAAGCAATTGACGGATTTAAGTGTCAAAAATATTAAAAAAATACTTGATAAGTTGATTGAAAACGTTATTTTCATCTTAACCACAAATTATATTTGTAATATATTAAAATAATATTATTGATTCACACGCTGTCAGCACACAAGTTAGCTGACATTTATTGATGTTATAAGTCGGTTTGCCTGCCTCAATAACTTCTCCCAAATGTCGAACATTGCGACATGACATGTCATTTCTAGGGAAACTGTGCTATTTTCAACATTTTACATTATAATTTATCGATAGACTATATTTTACAAAATTTTCCTACGGCTTGCGATAATATTTACAAAGTTCGCTAAAAAAGAACTTTATAATAAAGCAGACGAGACTGTTTTGTACTTATTTAATAGTCTAGGCCATAGGCCCACAACCTGGGGGTCGCCAACTTGTATGCTTTTGGATTGTATGGGGGGTCGCGGATAACAGGGATTTTATGAAAAGGGCTCGCCACCCGAAAAGGTTGAGAATTTATGGTCTAGGCCATAGTTTCTCAACCAGTGGTCCGCGATGTGATATTATTTCGAAAATTGAAAGAATTTATGTTGTATTATATGGATTTTTTTTGACTATCTTTTTTTTCTGACTATCTGTTTTAATATATATATTATATAAATGTTGTCATACCAGCGGCATATTGTTATACACGGTATTGCGTAATTAATACAATAGTTTTGAATAAAAAATCAATTATATAAATATTTATTATTTTATTCTAATGTTGATGGTTCGCCAAACATTTTTAGATTTTTTGGTGGTCCTTGAATGTTAAAAGTTTGAGAAACTATGGTCTATGCAGTAAGAAATACAATCGACTGAACAAAGAAAGGCAAAAAAAAATATTTTATGTATTACATATGAAGCAATTATTATATTTATAGTAGTGCAATTAATATACTCCTAGCGATAGAACTAGCAGTAAAATGTTTATGATTGAATTTGTTTATGGAATGTCAGCGTGAAATGTACATTTAATGATTACAGAATTAATTTGTATCTATGCTGGGTGAAGTTGGCTGATTTTTCCTTGTATTTTAGAAGATGCTAATAACAATTCCTTAAGTGGCGTGGAAGGGAGATAATAATGGCTTAATTACCGATTCATTTGATATACAAATTGATTTGAAGAAATGTATTTTCCTACCCCTTTTTACATACACCTCGGAATCCGATACTGAACTTGATAAAGTTAATAGCCGTGTTTGATCCCTATTCGTACTGCAGCGTAATAAAAGGGGTTAAATACAAACGTCGAAGGGTAAGACTACGAAATACTCTCGATCCGTTTTAGTATTTGCTTGATATATTTGCAACCCCTCTGTGTAAAGAAAACTTGGACATATATTGCCACTCGAAAATATTTTACTGCCATTTAAGGGGTATTTTTGGGATTACGGCTTTTTTCAAAGCTCGCAGCTTACATCCGGAAACATCGATTTAAATTTATCGGATTAGAGTATGAATGATTAATGCAATAATGAACGTTATTGAAAATACATGTTCATTTAAATTTGACCATAAAATACTTTGTTTAATGCAAAATTTAATTAAATAATCTATGAAAAACAAAAAAGATTAGTTTATTGTAATTGAGTACCAATATATGGGAAGGAAAACCCAGACAGAAAACCGCACACCAACACGCCTGGGTAGCGTGGTGTGCTATGTCCAAACAACCCCCCTGAAAAGAGAAAACAGGGGGAGGCCTTCATCCAGCAGTGGATCGACCCCGGCTGATGATGATGATATTAATTTCACAAACATTATTATTTGATATTTTTAGTTCATTTAGTTTTTGTCAATAGTATTCCATTAAATATTTTACACTTAATTTGTACAGTAAAATATTAAAAAAAAAAACCTTTTCGCTCATCGCGAGCAATAATCGGTTCATAGTGCTCGCGATGAGCGAAGCCGGTCCTGATCAAAAGATATATTGTGGAAATAAGTACTAAAAAATGTGTTTTTTTATTTAAAATATCATGCCTTTTCATCAAGAAGTGATAGTTAACACCTTAAAAATCTGTTATTTATGTTGCAAATAAAGAAGTGTGGCTGTATAGTTGCGGTTCTCATATGTAGTAACTAAAGTTTTATCTGTGATAAGTTACGACTGTGCTGTAAAATATATTGACAAGTAAACTTACATCTGAAATGAATAAAATATTTTTAATAATAAAATACTTTTCTATTGAGATAGAAATTTGGTCTAGATTATAAGCATCCGTTTACTGGGATTATTCGAGTTGCGGTGCAATAATTAGGTCTTTCATACGATGACAAACGTTATTCAACTTGCAATCAACTAATTGTCTTTGATAAAAGATTATCCGAAGACATTAGCCGGCTTTAAAGTCAGGTTCACTTACGAGCGATTGAATGGCGTGTATGCTATTCAACGAAAGCATGTTTCAGCACTAGAAGGTAAACACACCGTTTTACGTTAGATATCACAAAAACCTTTCAAAAGCGCGTGGAAGCTTGTGTGTAAAGCTATTAAGCTATCAAATTGAATTGTGTACATTATGATTTTTTTGCAATTCACATATAAAAATATTTGCAAATTGTTTCATTCTGTTTCATTCAGATTTGAGTGAATGTTTTGGTAATCCCCTGTTGAACATGTTTGTCGAAAATATATTCAGAATAAGTGTTACTGGATACAGCTAAAATGTTATAACAGTGCAAATGCTTTGAATAAAATAGTTTCAACTAAACGAATCTATATTTTTTGGTAAGAGATAAAAACGTTTTATAGGCACATGGGAAGAAATGTATTTGATAATGTATAATAAGCAGCTTATAATATTATACAGTTACTATATACGTGATTAAGTTTTGAAGCTGAAATTAAGGGTTATTCCATGAAATGACGTTATATAACTCACGAATATGTTATGTCGTCTAAAAAAGTTCTATCCAAAAAGTATACATAAAATTATTGAAAAAAAATATAACTGAACCAAAAAGAAATATGAAATCATTTTTTTCTTCGAATGGTGATTATTACAGTTGAATGGATCTTTTATGTTATTTTATTGTAAAATATAAAACATGCGTTGGGAGTTGATTTCCAAATTAATTTTTTACGTCACATGGTGCTTAAGAAAGATATAAATCGATAAGAACAATATAACAAAATAAAGCTCAAAGATTTCATTTCATAGTTTATGATAGGATTGAAATAACGACTTGACAAAAACCTAAAAAAAATATTAGTATATACAAAATATTTTAACTAATCAGTAAAAAAATTTACTGCGCCAGACTTCATTGACAAACCATTTAAATATAATATTTATAAATGCTGACTTTATTAAAATCTTAATAATAAAATATAAATCAAAAATTCTAAATTTGTTTTATTGAATAAATTTTAAATATATATTTTAAGCAAGCTTTACAATTTTATATTTTTAATTACGGTACGAAAGTTCAAAGTAAAACTTAAAGTGGCAGTCGCTGCTGTGAAGTAAGGTTATCGATACTTGGCGGAAAAATTATATACACTGTGAAAAAGATAGTTAAAAATTTAATTCAGCCTTTTTGGTAGAAAATACGCTTATCCTATATTACCCAGTGAGAGATTGAAGCGTCGTACTTTACTGAAGGAATGTTTAAATGTGAAAGTAACTATCAAGCAATATTCTCCGTTTTATAAAATATGGTTATAAAAAAACACATGTAATAAATTTTTATACCTCATAAAATTGCAAAAAAAATACAGTGAGGAACAGTTAGTGATTTATACTTATGCGTCAAAATAGCAAAAAACATCTTATTAACATATAATTTGTTAAAATCTGTTATTAATTTACTTTCACATTCACGCTGTAAGCATAGTAAATTATTATAGAGAAACAAAAATTGAAAAACTATGATTTAATTCAGAGGTTCTCAAACTTTTTCTGTTTCGGACGCCCTTAAAATATAAGATTTGTTTTGCAGTGCCACAACTCAAAATATTTCTTTTCTCATGGCAAACCTCATGTTATGTTACGTTTTATAAAGGAATAATATTTTTTTCAATGAAAAGTTTCACGAAGCCCCAATAGAACAGCTACGGTGCCCTGGTGTGCCACTACTCACAGTTTGGGTCACTCTGATTTAATTGATATATTTTAGTATATATGAACTAAGAATCTTGTATTTTTTATCAGAAGTTAACTGTCACTTCACGGAGGAAATATAAATTGTCAATATATATAAAGCGATTTTTAGAGTCAATTTCAGTGATCGTGAACATTGACCAAACCAAATTTAGTTTGGCTTTATCTACGTGATTCGTTTAATATAATTATTACACTATCAGCTTTATATTATGCCTTTGCAGCAACTGCTGATGATGAGTAAAGTTTAATTAACGTCATTCGGTGGAATTTTTGTTTATTTACAGATCTGTAAATAGTTTTTTGGCCGTGTTCAAAGGGCACTAGCGATTGGTTACGAAATTTGAGCTTGCTTTTCCCAGGCTCTCTAGCGCACCCTAACAAATTGCTTCAAAGCGTGACGTAATTAAATTTTACAATATTTGACTCCCATCCGGCTCTGGGATTTATACGATCAGCGTAGAGGCACGAATTGGTACGGCTATTTATCGTTTTAAATTATTTCCAGAAACACAGTTTTGTGCTATTTCTTTTTTGCCTCAAACGTTTAATATAATGACTCAAAAACAAGGAATGCTGTCAATTAGGTAGTAAAATGTTATTAAGCTTTATCAGAATAAAAAAAAAGAATTCACTGCTTTCAACAGAGATGCTAAAAAACACAACAGTAGGAAACTTATGATTTCTGAGAAAAAGCTTTGTCGGTTACTGCTGATAAACATTAACATAAATAATCAATCTAATAAATTAATGATTTATTTTTAATATGTGCTAATCATTAAGTTTTATACTAATTTAAATCATTTTTTTCAATGACACTTCATTTCAGATTGCATGCTTTTTTTAAATATAATTTTATGAATTGTATAGTTAAAAAAAATAACCAACATAGTTCAGTATTGTTGTACTAGCCATATTTTATTCCTTTTGTACGTGATTTGTCTCCCTTCTAAGTGGACAATGATTATATATAATTAAATTACAAAATGTTTGATATAATTTTTACAGCTAATATTAATTTTATCAGGACCAGCTTCTCTCACTGTGGACACTTTCTACTTATTGATGAATCGTCTTAGTTGATTATGATTGCAATTAGCAAAACCGATTAACTGATTCCAAATCTTTAATATGTAAGCAGGTCGTCACGAATTGTGTTTCCTTTATTTAACGGCAAAGAAGTAGAATTCCTTTTTTAAAAAAACAGCGCCAACTCCCCATCTCTAGATCCAAATAGAATTATGATAAGGTTATCGAGACAAATGATTTGTAATGTCCTAGAGTTCTAGTAACGTTCAAAGTTTCGTTAATTAAGGATTTAAGGATTTTTGTGGAAAAAGTTTCATCCGTTTTTATATAATTCCAAGAATGAGTGAATACGAATCAAAAAGATGCATCAAATAACGACTAAATTACTTTAAAAAAATGTATATTCTGCTAACAATAGTTACTTCCAACAATTAGTTTGCAGGCCGTCGTTGTATCGCCAGTTTTAAAATGTAAATTTAAAATAAAAATAAAATTCCATTAGTGCCTACACGGTTCACATTATGAACGAACTTAATGTGCTTTAAATATATATACACAAATTGAATTATTTAAAGCATTCCTGAGCTTGAAAGCTGCATAAAACTTTTATTTTCACGTCAACATATTATAGTAATTTAATATATCCGTAACTTTTTCATCAATGTGAGCTTTGGTTCGGTTTAAGCTTCATGGAGGTTGCAAGCCACATAAAAGCTTTCACAGCGCATCACGCAGCCTTCGACCAATTCAATTCACAAAGAGGGCGAGGAGGGTGAATACCACCCCTTTGCGGTTCTAACAGAACTGTGTGACATAGGGTCGCGCCCAAGGTGTCCGTAAAAAATCCTTGTCGTACAAAATCCAAACATTAGAATGATTTACATACCTAAAGTTTCAATGTTAAAGCGATGTCGGATTATGAGAATAACTGTTAATGTTAACATTTTCAAGCCTATAATTTAAACAGTAATTTAGGAAAACTATTCAGAAATCATTTAATTTTGTCGTTTTATTATTTTTCATTACAAAAATATTATTGTACATGTGTTAATTCTACAATTAAAGTGCCAACGTATTTCGGATTGTTCTCAATGGAATCAATCGGTATAGTCTTGAATAACTATTTATTTATTATTACAAAATGGCGCTAGGGGCCGTTCAGGTCCATGGCCGACTGCACAACCTCTCTCCAGGCATCTCTGTCGAGCGCTCTTTCTCTCCAGTTGACTATCCCCAGCCTCTCAATATCCTTTTGAATGTTATCCGCCCATCTCTGTCGAGGGCGACCGAGAGGTCGGGTGCCAGCTGGTGTTCCTTCATAAGTCTTATGGAGAGCTCTAGACTTCTCAGATCGTACAACGTGACCCGCCCATCTGAGCCTTCTCGATCTCAAGACATTAATGATTCTTGGTTTGTATCGGTCGAAGAGCTCAGCGTTCGTACGAATGCGCCACCGGTGTATCTCATTAACGGGTCTAAGTATTCTCCGGAGGGTTCTGTTTTCAAATACTTGGAGGGCCTTTTCTTGTTTTTCTGTCAAACCCCAGGTTTCACATCCATACATGACTATCGGCTTAATGATCACGTTGTACACCCGGCACTTGGTTGATGGACAGCATTTTGGACCTAAACAGACTATTTAGAGCGAAGTACGCTGCATTTCCACTCCTCAGTCGGTCAGCAAGCTCCAAAGTCATCTCATCGTATTTGGAATTCCTTCAATATATTCCAGAGAGCTTCTGTATCTATAGAGTCATATGCAGTTTTAAAATCCACAAAGAGACAGTGAACATCTTGGGCGTATTCCCATTTCTTTTCAAATATTTGGCGCAGTGTAAAGATCTGATCAGTGGTGCTGCGGTTTCTTCTAAAGCCGCATTGGTAGTCACCAAGAATGTTTTCGGCATACGGCAGAATTTTTTCGAGAATAATATTTGACAGAACTTTGTATGCAGTAGTAAAAAGAGAGATACCACGGTAGTTTGCACTGTTGAGTTTGTCTCCTTTCTTGAAGATAGGACAAACCAGTGAGTCCTTCTACTCTTCGGGGATCTTTTCTTCTTCCCATATTTCTTGCAGTAATTCAAGCATGGCGATAAGAAGGGTTTCTCCCCCATACTTGAGTAGCTCTGATGGAATATCATCATTGGCAGCCGCTTTGTTATTCTTTAAATAACTAAGTGCTCCCATTAACTCTGCCTTACTTGGTGGTGGTATTAGAGGTTCTGCTGTAGCGATATCTGGCGATTCCAAAGGTTCATCTGGTGCAGAGCGTTGAAGTAAACTTTCAAAGTGGGACTTCCATATGTTAAGCGCTTACTCTTTGTTTGCCACTATCTGACCTTGTAGGTCTTTGATTTGTAGCGTGCAAGGCTGAAAGCCTCTCTTTTCGATGTTCACTTTCGAGAAGAATGACCGGGTGTATCTATTAATATATAATACTATCTATAATATACCGGGGAATGACAATCCTATCGAGGCTTCCGCAGCTTTGACTATACCTTCCTTTAATGTTTTCCACCTCTCATCGATATTAAAAGCTTCTCCTTCGGTGGGTTCTACCATATTTTGAAATTGACTGTTCAATTCACTTCTGTAGTTTTCTCTTCCTTTTGGAGTTTTTAGCTTTTCCAAATGGTACCACACTCTCGTTTTAGCGGACTGTTATTTTGAGTTTTTCCCTAAATGTTGCTATCGATAAAATGTGGTCCGTATCCCAGTCAGCGCCTCTGTAGCTTCAAATATCTTTGATGGCTTGCTGGTGTCTTCTATCAATTAGAAAATGGCCAATCTGGTTGAATGTCTTTCCATTCCTTGAGTTGCAAGTCACTTTGTGAATGTTTTTATGAGGGAAAGTGGTACACATTTGATATCGTGTCCCGGCAGTCTATCAAAGGTTGCCTCAAGGAGATCGTAAAAGTCGTCCTTTTCAGCCTCCTCTGAGGCCTCTGTCGGGGCATGTACATTCACAAGTGATATATTGAACCATCTTCCTTTGATTCTGAGAACACATATGCGCTCGCTTACGGGTTCAAAGGAAAGTATAGCGTCAGCTACTTCCCAACAACAAAACCTGTCCCGAATACACGTTTTCCATCTGTGTTTCCGCTGTAGTAGACAAATGTTGTCCAACTGTCATTTCTCCGCTATCCGGCCAACGAATTTCCTGGATGGCGGTGATTTGAATTTTATATTTTGATAGTTCGTCCACTAGGTTTTGAGCTGCTCCTGCTCGATAGAGACTGAGCACGTTCCAAAATCCGATTCGTAGTCCATTTTTCGTTCCGGGTCGTCGAGGTTTGGTTATCCTGTGTCCGAGGCGTTGTACGGTATTCGTAACAAGTTTGTGATTCTTGAATAATTATTTGCAGAAACATATCAATCGATTTGCAGGCCCACACTGGGAAACTTGGCTTAATGACCACACTTTATCCGAGGACATACTCAGCATGTCATTTCAATCTGTAACGTTCTATAAAACGACATATATGTAGATCAATTCCAAAAGGACATACTTGTTTCCGATGATCAAAGCACTCATATTTAAGCTCTCTTTAACCCGCAAGAAAACGTATAAATGTCATTCGTTACCCAACCTAGTGAATTTTTTTTCATGAAACTTAGAGCCCATATTACGGACTCACATAGTTTCAACAGGATATCGTAGGTAGGATAAAACTTTTCCAAAAACAGTAGTTATTGGAGGTCTGAAAATCGTTTTTGCTATGCCCCAAATCAATTATCGGTTGGGCAGGAGAGAGTTTAAAACATCATAAACAATTATATCTTCAATTTAAAATTGAAAAAAAATGTTGTTAGCGCCTGAACCCTTAAGCACCCTGTATTGCTTGACCACCTCCCAAAACATTTTATTATTTTATTTATATTCTATTGTCAATAATTTGGATGTATTATTTACAATTGGCTCCGTGTAGTTTGCTTTAGTTTTGAATCGAGACTATTTTTTGTCAGAAAATTGCTGCCAAACACTAGCTGCAAATACACAACGGGTGGTGTTAAAAAGTGTTTTTTTCTATTTAGAAGAACATTTTGTAATGTATTGATTGAATTGGCATCCACTTGGTAGAACTCCATTATAGCACGGTGAAAAAAATATTGCTAATTTTTTCACCGTGTTATTTTTCTAATGCATTAAAGTAAAGCTTCGCAATAACAACCCTCTCAAATTGAGAGATGATTTTATAAATAATTGTATTTATATAAAATAATATTATTGCGCATTTCCTTTTATTTTGTCGTTATAGTATATTATTACAAAAGGACATCATCAATAATTGATTATGTGGTATTGCCATACTTTTATTTCCAAGTTTTCTATAAAAAAGCTTCATTTTCGTCATTTTCCCTCGTTCCCTCGCGTTTGTATTGTTTCTTCTTTATTTTTATTGCCACCAAATAATAGGTTAGGGGCGGTAATAATCTGGAGGATGAGGGAATGAGACAAATGAAATATAAGCCAATACAGTTATACGGAGCCTATCAGGTTTTCAGTTCGGAGAAATGAGTCGATTGCCATAAAAATATCTTCATTTTTCGCTAAAAACGGCAAAAAATTTTACTCAGGGGCATTAGCGAACGACGGAAAAAGATTTGTTTCGAGAAATTGCGGAAATAATGAATGAGTAACTTTTATGGATTTGTGAAAGATATACCTTGAGAGTTCTTTCCAAATAGGAAATTAAGTTATATATCGTATAAAGTATTATTGAAAATCTTAAGTAAACGAATATTGTTTTTCAAATAATAACTCGTGTTTGCTATTTATTTATAAAATTGTATGTAAGTTTATTTTGATGGAGCACGATGAACAAAATAGCAATGTATTTTAGTTATACAAAATTATTTTTAAAAATATAGTTGATAGCTATTTCGGCTCACAGATGAGAAGATGTATTGTGTACCTTTTCTACACAGCTATATATAGATAAGCAAATGTTAGTTTAAGCATAGTTCTGACGATGGCGTGAGCCGAAATAGCTATCAACTATATTTTTTAAAAACAATTTTGTAGAACTAAAATATATTGCTTTTTTTTCACCGTGTTATAATGGAGTTCTACCATGTGAATGCCAATTCAATCAATATTTTGATGGAGATTATTTTAATGCTCAATAACAGTACTAGCTATATTTTTATTAAAAGCTTTTCTTAATAATGACAATAAAATAAATTCTTGGTAAACAATATAAAATATAATAAAAGAAAAATACATAAAAAAAAAATTGAATTGTTACAACTTTGTACGATTCCATATGTTTTGTCACTTTCGACCCGGGTTTCGCTTTTTGGCATCTTCAGGCATTCTATCACACGGATGCAACAGAACTTTAGTGTGATTAATACCTGTTTTATTTTTAGTTGTCCGAATTCTTCATTAACCGATCACCCACTGTATTTTTGAAATTTTGCATAGTTAAATACTTTGGTAAATACACTTTATTCAAGTAAATTTCAACATAGTAAATTCCATTCCAAATAATAAATATTAATATTGTATAAAACTCCAAGCGACTTCATTGTCTATACTTAATAAGAACCTTTTTTTCTCCTAAGTAAATCTTCCAATGCAATACACGCAAAAGAGTGATTTTGTTGAGCATTTCATAAAACGCCCTCTCGTGTCTAGCAAAAATATGACAGAAAATTTCTCAATATGTCCGCATTTAATAAGTAATCATATAATCAGTGCTTCGTTAGTCTCAATATCAGATCGCATTTGATTTTCCTTGGTATAATTTTGCCGAGCGATAAAAAATGCCTTATTATATTAGGGTCAGAAGTTTTCCCCTTGTAAAAGATTGTTATATGGAGAGAAAATTAATTGACCAAGGCGTACGACCAGGGCCGGCCCTAAGCGTGTGCGAGGTGTGCGGCGCACACAGGCGCCGGCTCTCAGTGAGGCGCAAATTGGTGGATCGTTCCAAAAAGAAGCAAGAGCTCATTGTTCTTATTATTTTACTTTAAAAAACAACAAATACTTGGGTATTTTTTTATACCATTTTTGTCCTATTTTCTAATTATACATATGACTTTCAAACTGGGAGGCGCGCCTTTCTGGAGAGGCGCGGGTTACTGCATATAAATTTACAATTATAGACCCGCGAAGGCGCCAAAAATTTTCGATAAAATATATTGAAAATATTTTAAAAATTCGCACATAGGCGCAAAAAGGCCGGCTCAGCGTACGACTATTAAAATTGGATATTACTCAATTAATCTTTCGTGTAACACAGTAATAACGTTTTGATGGAAGATTTGAAGAGAGGCGCACTTTCATTAATATACTTAAATAGCTTGCAACTTATGAAATCCGCTGTCAGTCTGTACTCTATATTATACCATCATTAGGAAGTTTGTTAAGTCTTTTCTAATTTATAACCATTTTTCGTATATAAAAAAATCATATACATATAACAGCTGTAATAAACACATTTTTTTCAAGATTTCATTAGCTTGCGGTGCTGATCACTTTAAGTGTTCTAACATAACTGTCACTTCTTGGTAGAAAACATAATATTTTTATTAATAAAACACTTTAATATTATTTTCACAAATTATTATGTTTATGATCAGAACAAGGTTCGCCCAAGACGAATATAAATTAAAAAGAATGCTGTTTGTACAAAAGTAAAGCAAAAATAAATTAACAGGCTTAATAAAGGGCCTTAAATTTTATTTGGAAGCTATTTTACTTGATTTAGATATATAATATATTGGATGATGCATGCAAATTATATAAGTTCTTAAGCCCTTAGTTTTTTTGTATCTGTAAATTTTTAATTCAATATTTTGTATAAAGAGCCTGGTTTTTCATTTGTATTGTATCAATTGATAATGATTGAGATGAACGAAATCTATTTTGATTATCAAACATTATCAAATAACACACTGATTCAAGTATAACATTTATCGCGAAAAACTTAAGTATTCACACAATCGAAAATACTCACGATAAGAAAAACTGTCAATATGATATTGGTCAATTTGCAGTAAAAGTTGTTACTAAAAATCCTCAAAAACCTTTATCATATTATATAATACACTTAAGAACCTTCAGTGTTCAATTCAATTACAAAACAATAAACATACTTTTCAATTTTTTTTAATAAAGCTTCTTGATAAGTTTTCCAACCCGTCCCAATGTATTCTGTCGAATTATGAAGTCTCTTAGAAAAATGGTACAACTTATGTTGAGATTATTTTTATATAGAGTCCATATCATTAAATCTCAATTCACATCGTGCATGAAAACTAAAAATAGTTCATTCTGTGTATAATTTCCTAATTGTGTTATTATTTCACCTGAATTTATTTCCTGTGTAATTTCATATTACAGCAATTTTTAAAAAAGACATTACTTTGACTTGTCACTTTTTATATATTATTTTAATGGTGTCCAGCTAAGTTTACACCCTAGGTAAATTGAGTAGGGGTTGTAAATTATCCTTTGATATGTATTCACTGTCCAATGACGCTGGGGTGTCGAAAACTTTCAGTGCTAAATGATGTGCCCTACATAACAGCCTGAAATAGCCTATACTTAAGTGCTCATTCGCCTACCCCTCGCTTCAATAGCAGCCACACGACAATATCGATTTTATTACGTATTTCCCTATAGTTGCAAGCACGACATAAAGTTTTTGGTGTAGTAAAAAACTCGATACAACGTTTTTGGGATGTTTTTGTTGCCCCATTATTGGTTATCTTTCTTTTAAGCAAACATTCAAAATCAAATTTTTGGTTAGATTAATATTTACTCGGTAGAAGTGTATCGTAAAAAAGTAAAATAAACATATTTTATTTTTCCTTATTGACGAATATTTTACGGTTTTTCATTTTTATTTCGGCTTATCATCGTCATTATAATGCTCAGGATTATTGCTTTGATTTATTTTCTCACATATAATAGACATGGACGGAAAGTAAATTATTCAAAAGTCATATATTTTATTAAAAATTTAACATATAACTAGAATACTTTGTTAATTTTTACCATATTACATAAATTTCTATCCATAACAAGATTGGACCGATTAAAAATATAAAATAAAACAATAAAATGTATCATTCATTATATAGGCAGGAGTAAATTTTTATTAATAATAACGATGTGTGTTTAAAGACATGAGTGAGTTATGTACCTAAAAATTTCGTGCTGCTTTTTTAACTATATGATTTTTTATTTATTTTTATACATACACGTTAAAAAAAATACAAATTATAATTTTATTGTTTTTGCAACGTCATTATATTTAAGCATTTAATGTTGGAAATGAAAGAAAAAAATAACAAAATAAAAAATATAGCAAGAAAGTCAAAAAATAGTATTCGCCTGATTTCGCTTTCGTCTACATATAATATGTCGACAACCGAATCGATACTGTTGTCAAACATTGTTAATGCTCTTACCATTGGCATCCCCATTGGCAGACTGGTTTTATACACTTAATAGAGTAATGATCTGAACTAGACTCATCAATCTTTATCTAGTATATCTCAAAAATCGAGGAGTTACAAGTTATTCTTCTAATAGTATGTAAAAAATTACATCAATTTTCGTTTTTTTTTATATTCATCATATTTAATTGAAGGAGTTATTAATTGTAACTTACTTGTATTGTTGCTTCGTAGGTAGTATTGCTTTTCTCGATGGCTTTGAATCAAATCAGTTCAGAAAAAAATCATACTTACGCAAAAAGATGCTTTTGACAAATACTAGATATAAAATGAATCATTTTTTTCTTTTAACAATAAAACGGTAAGCTTTTTATGTATATCTATATGACGCCAGTAAACAAAAGAAATTACTTGGTATGTTAATATTTAAAATTGGTCGTCTGCCTAAACATATAAAACGGATAACAGAAGCTTTGTCTCAATAACGGGTTTCAACATTTATTGATAATTCTAGCTTTGATAAAAACCGATCATAATATTCAATATATATATAACGTGGAAATGGTATTGCACTGTGTGTAATTGATTTAATGTTGTTCAAAAACATGTCGAACAAGCCCTATGTATACAATACAAATTAGATAAAAGTTAAAAGTAATTTTGTATTACTCGACAGAATTTTATTAAATGAATTCCAAATTTTCCAAAAATTCCACAGAAGTGCGCAATAATACATGATGATATGGATATTTGTAGTATTATTGCGAAATTCCGTTACCGTTAGAACCTGGATACAAATATGTGAAAAATCTACATCAAATGCAAGTAAATGTAGAACGTTCTGAATCGAATATACACCAAGTACAATATATTGTACCTACACTGCTTGTAAAATATATTATTTATTATTCAGTAAAATTAATTGTAATCCGTACGTTAAGCGCCGTTTTTTAACGCCGGATTAAAGCAAATTAAATTCATGTTATGCACGGTGAAAAAAATAGCAATGTATTTTAGTTCTACAAAATTATTTTTAAAAAATATAGTTAATAGCTATTTCGGTTCACGCCATCGTCAGAAATATGCTTAAACTAAAATTCGCTTATCTATATATAGCTGTGTAGAAAAGGCACACAATACATCCTCTCTCCTGTTTTAACGGCCTAGCTTGTTACTTTCACACAATAAAACTATATTTTAAAAAATTCTAAATGAAACAAAAGGCGGCTATGACAATAAGTTTACATGTGGGACGGAAGTGGTCATTACGGAAGCAAATCAGACCAGCCCCTAGTAATAGGGTTGGACTAATGAGGATACTATTATATTAGTTTGTTAAGAATCCTTTGTGATAATTGATGTCTTTTGATTTCCAGCTGTTCCAAAGCTGTCATTCGTCGACACTTACTACAAAGATGCAAACATTTAGGCGCTGAGTTTGAATTTATATTATGTGTTTCATTAATAACGTGATTAGCGAATTGTGAATCTGTTTTTTTACTGCTGAATGATCTTACATGTTCCTTAGCTCGATAGTAGATATAATTCTACCTGTCTGTCCGATATAAACGGATGAATATGAGCCACAGGACATTTTATAAATACCGCTTCTGTCCAGTTTATTAATTTTATCTTTACTATTTTTAAGATGTCTGTCTCAATTATTGTTGTCCTTGAAAGCTACGTTTATTGAGTTTTTAATCTCCCGATGAATTTTTTCACTAATGCTACCTAGGTAGTTGATTGATTTAAAGAAGCGGTTATCCTGAATTGTGCTCAGGTAAATGAGTTTTCTAAATTATTTATCGTCGCTATCTCATAACCATTATTAAGGGCTATGCATTTTATAGTCTACCTGTTATGCAATTACGACTAGTAAAAACCCAATTATTAATACAAACATTACATCTGAAACAATAGTATTTTGAAGTGCAAAATTAAAAATTATCAATCACACCTCCTTTCAAAGTGCGATGTAAAAGTAACTTAAATTTATCAGTTGGTGGTACTGATTATAAATATTTTGTAGAACTAGTACTTAAAGATATGTTTTTATTATTTTTAAATTTGTAACTACACATTGATTCTATTATAATGGTCAATTATATTTAGACATTTAACAATTACATAGTAAACATATTTTTGCTTATTACGTACAATATGTTGGTCAGTATGTTTTTTATGATTCTATACTTTATTTTTATAAGAATATAAAAAGAAGTCTATAAGATTCATATTAAACTTATTGTTACTTTTTAGGATCTAAAATAATTTATGTACGAAATAATAAAAATAAAGTAAACTAAAATTCAACATATGAATTCTCCTTTATTGGTATCTTTGATAACACACCTGATTAAAACTGAAACAAAATTGAAAATCGTTTATCACTGGTATATATGAAAGAATAATTTATTGGGACACTCGATTAGCTTACATATTTGCAAGTCACTAATTAGAAAATGTCAACGATAACGAAAGAAATAGTTGCATTATTACACTCTTTCACTAGTATTTTTTAACACTGTTTCGATATAGATTCATCACAATTTTGTTTAAAAAAACAAAATTTTAGATGGAACAAAAAAAAACATATATCCATATATAGATGAAGCTTTTGAAATGATAGATAAATCGTTTTAGGCAAACGTGTGCGACAGAATTGCTACCTATAGCAAATCTCTCGGGTGTATATACTCAATAAATATTGTGCTTAATCATTTTTTTAAGTTTTTGACCAAATCCAGATATCTTAGACTTTTGATAATTTTTGGCGTATATATCTGAAGTATTATACAAAATGTAAACAGAATGATTGGCAAACAAAAAAATTGATGCATTTAATAAAATGGATTTCGCTTAGTATTAACTCAATATAATTTTATTACTAAAATTAAGTATATTTTTTAACTGACTGGAATTAAAAATGCGTGTGGTGAAATAATGTTCTATTGATAACAAAAACAAAAATTTCACAACATAATAGACGTAATTAAAACGACGCGGCTTGGAATAGATGTGACATCTCCTGAAACTGTTGTTTTCGCATTTGCGGTAACATTATAAATATACTGGAATGAAAAACGGAGATTCTATTATACGCTCGTGGAAACAATCAACATTTGTTTACTGCCTCGGAGCTTATTTTTAGAGGCACATCCCGCCACTCTAATTGGAAGTTATTTTTCCATAGAGATTATTATATTCCGGAATATGAAAATGGCCTGGTAACTGAATTTTATGAGTAAAGGATTTGGGCAACTGCTACTTACTGAAGTAAGGTCTGGTTAGCGCTGAAAAAATGTAATTAACTACATTAAGATTTATAATTACGTTAAATACGCAGTCACTAAATTTAAAAGCACTTATTTAAACGAGCTATTAATTTCACGAGTTAGGTTTACTTGATTTCTTAGATAAAATTGAAACAAAATATTTTTTTAACATCAAATAAAATTGTATGAATAATGTCAGGCGTATATAATGTAATAAAAACCTATTGCTTAAATTAAATATTTAAAAAAAAACATTTTATTTTATGTACGGATTTTTTTCTAACACAGTGAAAAATAGCTATGTATTTTATTTTTGCAAAATTAATAAGATATATAGTTGATAGCTATTTTGGCTTACGCTCTTATTAGAACTAAGATAATTCTGATGAAGGTGTAAGCCGAAATAGCTATCAACTATATCACATATATCTTATAATTTTTTAGATCTTCAATGCATTGCTATTTTTCACCGTATTATAATGGAGTTCTACCAAGGAAATTCCAATTCAATCAATAATATACAGATTTTTTTAACGTTATAAAAACGCCTTAGTTTATTGATCTAATTTTCATTTACTAGGTAGAACTCCATTATAACACGGTGTAAAGATGGCAATGTATTTTTGTTCTAAAAAAATTATAAGATTTATAGTTGATAACTTTTTCGACTTACTATTTCATCAGAACTATTGAAGGCTTATAAGAAAATGTCTTAAATTATGTAAAACTAAAATAAATTACTATTTTTTCACCGTGATTTAGTTAATCATATTGAGTTGGCATTTACTAGGTAGAACTCCATTATAGCTTTGTGAAAAAATAGCAATGTATTTTGATTCTTCAATTTTTTTTATACGATATAGTTGAAAAGCTTTATTTTGAGCCGAAATAGCTGTCGACTTTATCTTATAAAAAAATTGTAGAATTAAAATACATTGCTATTTTTTCACAGTGCTATAATGGAGTTCTTGATTTTTGATCCATGATTTAGTTTATCTTACGCCATAGAAACCAGAATGGATAGAGATTTATTTTCAATCTATGTGGTGTGGAACTAGTTTTTTGTAACGAGCGTTTCTTAGTTTACCAATTTTAAAAACGGTTCTAATTCCCAACTATTTTTATAATATGAAAAGTTTGAAGCGAACGGAGGCCGTAGTAGCATGGTATATTCGGAAGCGGATCGCAGGCACATTGCGGGAGAGAGCAGGGCTTGCTGACCACTCGGCCGTAAAAATATTGCCAATGCGAGTGAATGCACATTCTTTATCCGATGGTATGCTGTAAGCTATAACATGCTTGTTATAGGGCGCTCCCTATCAGTGTGGTACTTACATTATGAATAAAAACTTGATAGCATACACGAAAGTGACTTATCGACAAAAGAAATACTACAACAAATACGAAATCCAAAATATTCTGCACGAAATATTAGGTAGTTCGGAAAGAAATGACCATTTTTTTGCGTCACTTCAACGTCAGTTTGTCAACGGTTGCCGTTAAGTCAGCACTTCGTGGTTGGTATCATTTTAAATCTCTATTAGTACCCTTTCTATTTTGAAGTTTTATTTATTTTTTTGTCGCTGTAAAAAAATGCAGAAGCCTGAAATCGAAGTAACTCATTTGCGTCATATCATGCATTTTTTGTTTGATAAGAGATTGAAATCTAAAGAGCAACACAGACCACTTGCAATGTTTATGGGGACATTTTGAAGCTTCGAAAATGCTCTAGATTGCTTAAAAAATTTAAAAGTGATGACAGGAAGTTAATGGACGAACCAAAAAGTGGAAACCTAAAAAAACTCGATGATGACGCCCTGAATTCGTTGGTAGAATCCGATCCGTGCAAAACTATTGAAGAATTGTCAAATGAACTTGGCTCCGCGTAGACAACGGTACACCATCATTTGAAAAGGCTCGAAAAAAAACAGGAAAGGAATTTGGGTGCCGCATCAACTTTCTCCAACGGCCTTGGATCAACGAGTAACCATTTGTGCTTTTTTATTGTCCAGATTCAAAACGGATCCATTTCTCAGATGAATTATTACAGGGGATGAGAAGTAGGTTCTGTACAGTTATTTGAGAAGAAAAATACCATAGTTTTTGGCAAAGCAGGTACGTTTACTTAATGCTCGGCCAACATTGAGCCTTAAAAAAGGTTCTCCTTTGTGTTTGGTGGGATGTTGTAGGAATAATTCACTATGAATAATTAAAACCTGGTGAAACCGTTACTGCAGAGGTTTATTGTACCCAATGAGAACGTTTAAAAGAGCGATTGCTCAAAAAACGATCGGTTTTGGTCAACAATTAGAAGAGAATTAAAAAAATGGTCATTTCTTTCCGAATAACCTAATATAATAGTTTGACAAACGACTTTGAAATATTACATTTACAGCTTAAAATGTGATCAATAAGTGATGGGCATGGCAGAATTTGTTATTAGCAGAAACTTTGTGTTAATTCTTTATTTATTTTAAATTAAATTTATTATTTATTTTGAAACATATTTAAGATGATCGCATTAAAAAGCCTTTAAGAACTCCATTATAACACGATGAAAAAATAGCAATGTATTTTATTTCTACAATTTTTTTGTATTAAAATATAGTTGATAGCTATTGTTCGGCTCTCGCCATCGTCAGAACTATGAGCCGAAATATTGTAGCTATCAACTATATTTTTTTAAATAATTTTGTAGAAATAAAATACATTGCTATTTTTTTCACCGTGTTATAATGGAGTTCTACAAAGTGAATGCCAATTCAATGAATACACAATACATCTTCTTTTCTGTTTTAATAACCTAGCTAACATCGTGCTAGCAAAAAAACTAAATTTAAATTAAACTAAACTATACAGGCCGCTTCTTTCAATAAGTTTAAACACTGGCAGAAGATGATACAGAAATGTGTAAGCCCCTCGCAATGGTCTGAGGAGCGGCAAAAAACTTATATCTGTCTGTTCGTTTAAAATTTCGTGTAACAATTTATATCTATCGATTTTCAGCTGTTCCAAAGCCGTCATCTTCTGTATCACAGGGTTATTAAAAACTGAATATATATATATCTTACAATTAAACTATACTACAGCGTATAATTTTTTTTATTGACATAAATTAAAGTGAAATTTTGGTTTCCGTCGTATATTCGATATAGATTAATGAATTCTTGGCTTCTCGGACCACTATCAAAATTTTATTCCAAAGCTAAATCGTGATTTAAACTATCTAAAAGGCATTTCTCATATAATACTCGGACGAGTTCATCAGTATGACGATAAGTAAAAAAAAATAAACGAGTAATTGTTTTACGCCACTGGGAAAACATGATGGCAGGTAGTATGGGATTTGCACTGAGAGGTGAAAATAAAGAGATGTTCTTTGCGCTTCGACTATTGGGCGAAAATAGGGTCATACTAGATTACAGAGTCGATAGTATAATCATTGTGTTTTTTTTTTATTTAATTTTCAATTTATTCATGACATATTCACATTATTAACAACTAGTGCTTTTAAAAAAAACTTCCAAAACAAGTGAATAAATTCAAATATATTTTATGAAGATTAATTGTAAAATACTTAACTTAACATATATTACTCTTTTAGCGTAAAGTATTTCTAGGTCTTATTTATGGATATTTAGTTATGATTTTTGCAACAATTTTGATAGAAAGTATTGCAAAAATACGTATTATTGTATTCTAATCAAGACAGAAAAATTGCGGAAAACTATTCTGAAGTTATAATTGTTATATCAAACAATATTTCTCAGTCATTGAAAAAAAAAAAATTCTTTTTTGAGAATATTTAAGACCGGTGATATAATTTTAAAAAATGAGCAAGAAATCAACAATGCTTTCAATATAAAAGCGTTGGATCAATAATATTGTTGTGAATCGTGTTTTATTTATAAAATACGTGAGAAATATTGCACTGTAAATAAATAAAATGCTTCAGAAACATTTCATCGCTTGGTTTAATTTGAAAAGCATTCGAGTATAATATATTTTATATAAACTGTTTATTTTTTATACACAAAGACTCGTTGCTTTTTTCTTGACGAACTATACCTGTATAAATGTTGAAATGATAATCTAAAAAAGCTCAAGTTTTCAAGATTTTTCTTTTACTCTGATAGGCTTTCTCTTTCAGCGTCATAAAACAAGCGTGATTTTTTATCCCAACCCTCAACAACCATACTAATAATAATAAGAAGAACAAACACAAAAACTTTTCGCGAAACAAAGAATTCCCAACTCGAATATTGGTTAAATTTTAAAAATTCAAAAGTACGTAAGGAGAAACGAAAAATCTTTTCACACAAAATCGTAAATGTTTTATCAGACGAAATATTCAGGACGCTGAATTTTTGGAAATATTAAGCCGAGATTCGTTTTATGAATGAAGAATTTCTCAACTAAATTTTGTTTTTCTTTTTGTCAAAGATCGCCTCAAAGAGATATGTGCATGTATTATTCATCATTTAGCAGAGCAAAAGTTCCTTGAAATAATATTTTAGATATATATTTATATATATATATTACAGTTTCCTAAATTATTTTTAAACATAATATTTAAATGCCTTGGTTCAAAGACTCACACCGGAAACTGTTTCATTCTTTAAAAATAAATCTTTATTTTACAAGGTAACCATTTTATTGGATTTTTTAAAAAAATCTTTGTTATCAGTTATAATTATTATTTCATATTATTTGCGACAGGCCAAAGTCTGTTCCATTTATTTAAATATTGCAAAATCAAACCATTTATTGGCATATAACATTTTTAAACTGATATTACATAACATTAAAAAATCATGGTTAGAATTGACAATAACAACGCTTAAAATAATAAATAGGTTGAGTTAATTGAAAAGGATAATATCAATGAAGTGCGATTTGTTTGACGTGAAAGCTTCATAACTAAAGTTTAAAAACTACAATTACATTATAATAAGTTACCACCAATTATCAGATATTATTTTTTAATTTCCCTGCAGTTTATCAAACATTGTTGTAAAACAACTATGTTAAATGTGGTGACAGTATTGGAAATTAAAACTGGCAGGTCCTTTTTTAATTTTTTGATTTAACATTTTTTTAAATAACAGTTAACAACTATGAAATGTTAAGCTAATTTTAAAATCTTGTTTTGATTTTACTTACTAAATTGTCAGATGTTTTAAAATAAAGCTGAAACAATATGTTTATCACATTAATATAAGTTGGATACACTTAGTGTTTTATATCTAGAAAGGATGTGCTGTGTCAAAAGAAAAATATCTCTCTCTATCTTCATATCTTCTCTATAGATGAAAACAGTGCGAAGGAAAAAGAAAGTTTGATATTTTTAAAGGTACTTTAATTATCCAAGAGATTCCGCGATTGAAAATTTACGAAAAAATGTTATAGTACATTTCAATCAAAATCTTTTACAATAGCCATTTCAAAATGTGTGTATTTTGATATTAGTTAAAAACAACTATAAAATGTGCTCACTTTTAAAACGTTATTTTCAAATGATTGTGTACCCACAATCGACACTGGCATACTGACTGTGTTCAGAGATGAAAGATGTAAAACGAGCTTTCAACAAACAAAAAAAGTTAACACAACGTATCGCATTATGAGGAGATAAACTTTAGGTTCGTTTCACAAGAGCCTCGGCACTGCTGTTTCGCGCGACGTCGATTTTCAAAAAAAAAACTAGAAAAACTTTTCGCTTCCATACAAGAGCTTCGTAAGCCACTCTGCGAAAAGCTTTCGATTCATTTGTTTACACAGCGCCTGTGAATTGAAAAGGAAAAACAAAATGGCGTTCAAAAGCTTTGGGCCCTTAGAGTTTTTTACCCTCTATTTTCAAGGAATTTTTCACATATACATGGGCTAAAACCATAATGTCCCAATTGCTATTTCATTCTTAAGATAAGCCACCAGAATTTGAGTTAATTTATATTCCATGATAAATAAAGCTTCATGTATTAAAAAAAATGTCTATATAATACATTTTAACTTTTATAGAAGTCTAGCGAACTTGTGGTTTTATCTTTAAACTGTAAGTAGGAAATGTCTCCAATTAGATGTTACAAAAATTGAAAATTACATATTTATTGTTTTTGAAACGTCAAACTACAATATTTAAGCATTAAGTGTTGAAAATTCAAGAAATAAACAACTAAACAAGTAATAAGGATAGCAAGAAAGTCAACCAAGCATACTCATGAAAAATCTACATTAAAACATTTAAAAATATTATTCGCCTGAATTCACTTTCGTCCATATGAAATATATCGACATCCGAAGAAATACAGTTGAACATTGTTACTGCTCTTGCCATTGCCATCCCCATTGGCAGACTGACTCTACACTTCGGAAGAATAAATAATTCATGACCACGATTTATTACAAAAAATATCCGGAACTTACAAATTGATATTATTAAGAATGACAGAATTCTCATTCAATATAATAAATAGTTAATAAATAAATAAAAAAACAATTATATTTGTTTTTTTGATTCAAATATGAACAGCAATGCCATGATTTGTAATTTTTTCATATTTAATTATTTCGCAAGCTTATATCGCTATGACACATGATTTGTGATTAAGAAAAATTTGAGATGAAGAAAAGCTAAAAGGTTTTCCTTCTACAAACCATTTTCCTTTTTTCCGAGTCAGGATAAGTTCCCAAATATCCTTAAATAGTTGACTTGTTGAAAGCAAATTATATAATATATTAATTGAGTTGGTATTTAAATTCTGATTTTGATACTTTTATTAACAGTTTTTTTTTTTAATAAATTGTTGTAGGACAATCTGTTTCTGATGCTTAAATGCGAAAATGATAGATCCTTAAATTTATCTTAGCGTAGTAAAGTAAAAGGAAATAGATACAATACTTCAAATACACATGTCATAAAACAGGATCATTGTAGAATTTTATTTCAGGTTTTGGTGTCATATTGAAATTATGGTAAAGAATGTTAAATTGATATTTTTATTGACTGTTCTGGATTGTAATAAACTTTATAATTATAAAACAATTTTTATTCAGATAACAAATAATTACAAATAAAAACTCATGGAAAATATATAATAAATTGAATGGAATGGTCATGTGAAAAAATTAGACCAACTATCTAGGCAATCGTGTAAATTCATGGATTAATTAATACGGTACTTTCGTCACATGTCTTGGATTTAATGCGATTAATGTTTAAATGGTTTTTCAATTAAATTAAATTTCGCTTTGTTACAGAACGCACAGCTGCTCAGATTTCAATTTTAAGTTCTGTTCATGATACCCAATACGATATCATTGATGTAACTTTAAGATTGTGAACACATCTGTTTGTGCAAGAAATTTTTTATAAAAAATGTTTTTAAGAAAATATTCGTGTAAATGTTAAATAATACTTCGCATAAAATTAGCTGATATTGTTTTTTATTAAACGTTCAAACTGATGTGAAAAAAACGCATCGATATTACCGATAAAAAATTAAACTAAAAAGCAATCAACTCTGGAAGAGATTCGAGTTATATCAATATTTAATGACGGAAATCTTATAAACAATTATATCATGTTTGAGATATGCACGAAATAAGATGTCAAGTCTTTAAATGAAATCACATTGCCAACAGCAGTGTAGTATATAAAAAGAAAAACTCATTTTATAGTTCATTATAAAAACGATCGCGGAATATCGTTATTATGCTTTATACTTTTTGATATAGCCTTAGTATTATTAAATGTAGATTATATAAATACATTCCACAACGTTGCAGAACTGAAAGCTGAAGCGAAAATTTCGAAATCAATCTATTTATGAACGGTACTGAATAAAATGATGTTTTATTCGTATATATTATACTTTTCTAATCGTAAAAAATAACGTCGCTTAATCCAATATGTAAAAATCAACGTTTGTTCGTATTTTATGCGTTACCGTACCGTTCATCGGATTGCATTAAAACTTTGTAAACTTATTGCTTGCACTTGTCATAAAGTTATAAGAATAGCATAATTTTCTTACAGTAGGTGGTTTTATATCTAAAAATCAATGTGTATTCATATTTTACGCAACATCTAGAAAAAAGCAAACTCGAGCTTCTCAAACAAATGAGAAAAAACAAGCTAGTAAGATGCAGATTGTTCACACATGAATTGTTTATTGAAGTGCACCAAAATCAGAAGATCGACATGCTACATGAATCGAAAGAGTAAGTTTACATACTACCCAAACACGCGCATCAGAATCAGACGACCGTAAGAAAATAATTATCATTCCTTAAACAAAATAATTTGTTCAAACTTCAAAAAATATTTGTAGAATTATTTTTTCTGCGGAAGCAACACGCCAACTATCAGCTAGTAATTGATAATATAATATAATCAATATCAATCGGTTACTAGTAAATTTTTCAGATTCAACATCCAATTTCATATTTCCTTAAGACAATCCTTGTTTTGAAAGTGATCGAAAGCTATATGTGATATTTCCCGTAACAGAAAATATCACAATATAAAAAATCTTCGGTTATTATGGCCCGTACGAAAAAGGTTTCACGTCATATTAGTTTTTTTGTTTTTGTGTTGCCAGATACAAAAATGAAATAAATTGACGAAAGTAAAGTTAGTTCATTGTTGTTGGATACTTTTTTCACGTGATGGATCACGTTTATTTATGAGAAGCTTTTAGGATAATGTAAGAAGTATGTAGAATTTTGAAAAATTGCTAAAAAAAGCAATAAATTTTATTTTATCAATATTAATTTCACTCACATATGTATATACTATATAAATGCGTTTTGTTTTGCCTTTTCAGCGTTAAAGAAACTCGTAATTAACTCGCGAAATCACATACTTAAAAATATTGCTTGTATAAAGAAGCATTTTTGACAAAAAAAAATTGTATTCAAAAATATTTGATTATGTTTGTAATTAACATTTATTTCTACGAACGTGAGATGTTTTTAAGACTTCATAAAATAATTAATTGAATTGGCATTAACTTGTAGCTGCTAGGGCGTATCTTGAGAAAATTTTACAGTATTCAAACGAAAAAAAATAAGTTTCATAAAGGTGTAACACAAAATCGAACAAATAAATTAAAATATTCGATTGGACTCCCTTAGTACACACAGAAAAAATATTTGACTTATTGATAGATTATAAATAAAATTTTAAGATAAATCAATATATTTTAAGCATCTATGACAACAGTTGTTACGTTTTTAGTAACATCCTAAATCTCACGAACTCCTTTCATGTTCTTTCTTGCAGAATGATAAAATGATATATGTTAAATATAAAAAGAGCCGTGAAGTTATAGGGTTATTTATTAAAATTAAAATATTTAAGACGGTTTGTACTTTTTTTTAAATATATGTTGTCCATTTCTCGTTATTAATTTGTTAGTTTATTTTCTGCATCGTGCCAGACAAGGGTCTTAACATTTTTCTACTAGACAACTGAATGTTAAGTGAATTCTTATGAAGTTGGTACTAAGCATAATCAATATCGTAACAAAGCAAACAGGTAAATGGTTACCAACGTAATGCTGTGTTGAAATATTTTTTCTCCTAATTTTAGGCATATATCCTTGCAATGGAATTAGCTCAATCAAATTTTGTCCACGAAAACTGCACATTACTCATTTGTAAGGTGATGTCAGATCAGGTTAATTAACATAGATTTGGCTTGGGTATTCGATTGATGGAATGAACACCGCAATGTATAGAACATTGAACAAAGAAATAAATCTAAAAATTATTCTAAAGTCATCACGTTTGATGAAAAACATGCGGTAAAGAGTGCTAATTGTTAATAACGTAATAACGAACAATAATACTATATGTATCAGAATACGGCCTATATGTTTATGTCAAAGTAATATTTTCATATTTACTACATATGAAATTATAAAAGAGAAGCATAAATCTAATCATGAAAACAAAATGTTTATGTTTTTAAGTTAAGCAGCAAAATCGTATATTTAACATTCGGTGTTTCAGAAACTTCTTTTGTTCAGTTAGTAAAATGAAGTAATAATTGTGTTTATGCGCGTGTTAAAATATTGGAAAAAGTTGATAGCTCCTATAAAAAATGCAGTAAACCTCGTTTGAAAGAATAAAGAAACAATATTGTTTAAATAAATCATTTGAGATGCAATAAAGCCAGTAGAGGAAACGGTATTTTTGTAACTTTTCATCGATTAAATTCCCCATTTTACATTCGTTTTTGGCATAAAAGATGTCTTTTTTTATAGCACTTCAGCTCTTTTTATGAGTATTAGGCTTACTACAAAGAACACTCTGGTAGTAAAAAGTCGATATAAAAAATACAATTGTGAGGGAGTTCGCCCACTCGCAAGTACTCAATAAATAAAGCAGTTTTTGAAATGGATTCAAACTGTCATCAACAGCAGACTTAAAAAAATGCCACAATGTGAACATAAAAATAAATAACTAGTATTTAAATAGAAATTATTAACTTTTTATAGTACTTGTTGTGTGACATTTTCCGCTCGATTGAGAATCGTCCTCAAACAAGCACGAACTTTTACGTAGTAGATTTGAATAAAAATAAATCTTTGCAATTTTATTGTTTTTTATTTTTGTTCGGCGTGGGTTGGAAAAGATTCAAAATAAAAATACTATTTACAGTTGTAATGTAAAATTTAGACGACCGTTTTCATTACTTCACTGGCTGTGTCACAAGCGCCTGTTGCAAACAACTTTTTTTTGAAAAAAAAGCTTCATTTCAAATAGAGAAAAGCTAATACCATTGATTTAAATATTTTTGACTAAGAATTGATTTACTTTATGTTATCAAATTCTTAAAAGGCTAGATTTTTTCTCCCGTATGATTTTCTTTCCCAAATAGATTTTAATGTATTATACTATACAGATTGATAATATAATAAATCAATTCTCGTAAATCAGTAAAAAAATAAATAAAACATAATTTTTTTAATCAAAAATCAGAAAAAGTGTGATATACATATATGTTATTCAATTTGTTGAAAGTAGGTATGATTCCATGAATTTTGTCACAGATGACTTGGGTTTCGCCTTTTAGCATCTTCAAACATTCCATCACATAGATGCAACAAAACTGATGCCGAAAAACGAAACCCGGGTCGTTAGAGACAAAACATGTGGAATCATTCAAAATACTTTGCTAGACGTTTTTTTATTTCTCATATAACTTTCCATTCGAAAAAGATTTAAATGTACTATACAGATTGATGATGTAATAAATTAATTTAATTCATCGTAAATCTTTAAAAAAAATTGAAATATAACTTTTTGAATTAAAAAATCAAAAAATAAGTGATACATACATATGTTATTCAATTTGTTAAAAATAGGTACGATTACACACGTTTTGTCACAAACGACTTGGGTTTCGCCTATTACAATCTTCAAGCATTCTATCACACGGATGCAACAAAACTGATGCTAAAAAACGAAACCCGGGTCGTTAGTGACAAAACATGTGGAATCGTACAAGTCACCATGAGTCTTTATTATAAATTATATATCATCAAATGATAATACTCGTAATGAGCGAAGCCGATCCTGATATTTAAAATAAATGAAAAATCTTATAACACAGTGAAAAAAATAGCAATGTATTTTAGTTCTATAAATTTATTTTAAAAAAACATAGTTGATAGTTATTTCGGCTCACCCCTTCGTTAGAACTATGTTAGTTCTATAATGCTATTAATAGCTATTTTTTTCACCGTTTTATAATGGAGTTCTAGCAAGTGACTGCCAATTCAACCAAGAAAAATCTTATCATTGTGTTTTATTAGTAAATTAATAAATTATCAAATTCAAGTATAGTCTTGATTAAAATCAACCCAGCAAACAACACTGAAAATGGTGTAGAAATATATTTGTTTAATGTGGTGGACGGGCAATCAATGCCTACAACCAAATGCCAAAAAGTATTCTTTATATACACACTTGAATGGAGTGGCGTACAACGGTTTTTGGGCATTAAAATAATATTTATCTAACCATCTATCTTTGATATATGTAGAAGTAACCGCCGTCGTTATATTTGACAAGTTAATTAGAACCAGATTAATGAAAGGTTGTGTGGGCATTTACTGCTATTAATTTGGTATATGCCAGAGCAGTATGTTTTTGGCAAGAATAATAAACAATTACTTTACTGTATTAGGCACACGTTTTAAGATAAATCGAGAATGTCATTTAATTGATAGGTTTATTGATTAATTTATTTTAAGCATAAGCGTGTATTAATGCCATAAGATTTTTATTTACAAAAGGTGGATGTCACATAAATTATTTAACATTTATCTGATATAAAACTACATATGTATCGTATATCTTAAAATATACTGTGGAAATTAGTATATGTGCTTTTATTATTCAAAATAAAAGAAATAGTCGTAAGGAAGACAATACTATTTAATACATTTCAATACAAATGTATACGATATTTACACGGTGAAAACAATAACAATGTATTTTAGTTCTACAAAATTATCATTTTTTTAAGATATAGTTGACGATGGCGGGAGCCGAAATAGCTATCAACTATATCTTAAAAACAATTAATTTTGTAGAACTAAAATACATTGCTATTTTTTTCACCGTGTTATAATGGAGTTCTACTAAGTGAATGCCAATTTAATCAATATATGATAATTCATCGTCACCATACAAAGTGACCAAATGCATTCTCTATAAAAACTACCAAGTGAAATATTTATTCTACATTTTAGTATTCTAATACTTCCTACCTCAGCTTATTTTAGCTAATTACTATTAATTTTGTGATTTTTTTTTTTATTTGATAGTCTGCCTCTTCCGATGTATATAAGGAAAAAAAGAATAGTTCCAAGTACTTTTTAATTTTGATGTAACAAATTAGAATTATTGTTTACTTCGTAATGAATAACCTTACCTTGCAAATATTTTGAAGATGCTATTGAAATAAGCGAAATTTATGAGTCATAAACTATGTGAAATAAAATATTTATCATCGTTTTTACAATGTTACCATATATATATTAGAGTTTTTTTTCAAATAATAAAATCACAATGCTGAGTATTATTTCCATAATTTATGTTTTTTTTTTAAGATCAGGACAGAGTTAACTTCAATTGATAACACTCGCGATGAGTTAAATCGGTTCATATCCAAGGAATATAAAATTGAACTAATATCAAATTTGTGTTTTTGTTTAAAATATAATGTTTTTTCTCTAATTAGTGACAATTAACATCGTAAAACTTTATATTTATGTCTTTTTAATGAGGGTTTCTCTGTTAATCGTTCTCTCTTTTATTGATGGAATATAATGAAAGACATCACGACTTGGACAGTATACGAGCGGTGAGTTCATTGCTCTTTCTACATTCTTTTTTTGTGATAAGTGTATGTCATGAAATTTGAGACAGCAATCATGCTTTCGTACAAACGTTCAATAATTAATTAAGAAAAACTTTTCATACAACGACTTTTTAAAATCTGTAACAGAAGCCAACGACGTTGACCACTGTATCAAGGTCTTTTATACAGTAATAGCCTGAATATAGCGTTATATGAGAAAAAAAACATTCAATTTTGATTTAAATAAATTATCAGAAAAATGAAATTGACCCAATTTTTTTCTGTTGTATTTTGTAGAAAGTACTGGTGTGCCTCTGATTGACTATTTCTTCTCATCCTATTTGACTACAATTAAAATATCATATAAAAAACATAATGTTCATTAAGTATTTAAGTGCAGGTTATTTTCTTTATAAAAATTTCCCACTCGTTACTTCCTGAATGAGTTATATATGATTGTTCAGAGTTCTTAATGGATTATTGATTTACCTTTTTTTTTGAAAATTATTAATACGTAATGATATTTTATGATTTCCTGTAAATTGTTTCTTAGTTCATGAACTCACGGTTTTTTACACCTGCTACCTTTAACTCAAAGTTTTGTATAAATAGACTTGCTTGTATATCGTATTCTATTAGTAATAATGATATATAATGATCAAAAAACATATTGTGGAAAAATACAATTTTTTTTTTTTATTTATATTATTTAAAAAGTAATCTTGGTTTCTTATTATTTTTCAAGTCACAATAATGTTGTGTTACCGAGTTAGAACTAGGTGCTTAAAGTTGTCATGGATAATCCGGAAACCATATGCACTGCTTGCATTTGAATAAGTCAAGGTTAACTTTTTTGTCTTCGAAATGCATGAATTTTATATTATCATTTTTTTTCTATTTATAAAATGGTCTGAGACGAAAGCGATTAATTTTTCTACCTCGACGATTTCAAGGAAAAAAAAGAAAGCGGAAAAAATCAATAATTTAAAAAAAGAACCCACCTAAATAATATATATGAATACAATCGCATACCATTTGACACATCTCACTTATCGTAGCAAAGGGTGTCGAAGCGATTCACTATTGTCGGTTCAAATCCTTCCTTACGTCTTCCCTCCCTCCATTGGCATTGTAAATCCCACGAAAATCACTTCCTGCTTTCCACCGCGACTGCTGAAACTCCGGATTTTATGTGTCACTTTGCATTCCCTGCGATTCTCTAACTCAGCACCTTGTGAAACTTTTCCACCTAACTGTCGCATAAGGCATAATGTTATGAACATAACACGCCTTAGGTGTAAAGAAAGCGTTACTTTATCCAGAAATATAGTGTTTATGCACATATTTATATGAAAGATGATTTCTATTGCCTTTTGCTTACACCTACAATTCTCAAAATGTGCCATAGAGTGTAACTAAACGTTAATTAATTCGCTCAAGAACGCTTACATAATGCAATTGTTATACAAACTCCATTTCAACACTGTTCAAAATTTCTTATGAAATATATAATCTAAGACAGTTCTAAAGTGTTTTCTGTTATTATTTGGTGAAAAATCATTATACTTTAAGTAGAAAAAATGACATGATTTTGTATTATTTCCACATTTTATTTTATTCAATTTTCACGGCTTCGCTCATTGAGAGAATATTAATTAAAAAAACTCTCGTTTGTAACTTTAGTCTATCTGTTAATAAAGCACGGGATACGAAAAACTGGTCCTGGCCATAAAATATATAGTGAGAGTAGTACTAAATAATGTTTTTGCATACATTGTAAAAGTGAAATATTTTTCAATTTGCGAGTTGATGCTTCATCATTACGAATTTTTGTACAGCAGTGGATTTGAAAGGTGCATTGTACTTATTTAACACAACCACATATGACAGAGTTTTTCATTAAAATTTAAATGGACAGCGTTTTGTTTCGTATTTTGCAGAAGTATATTTTTCAGTCGAAATAATACAAATTTAACTGAAAAAATAAAATCAAATATATTTATGGGAATTTATTAAGCTACAACCAAAGATATATACTTAAAATATTTTCTCATAAAGGCTAAATATATTTTTTATACATAAGTAACTAATTTAATGTGTATTTTCATTTGAAGAAGGAAAATCATTCCATGTACTTTTTATTTAAAATCTTCGTCATTTCTATTGCATTCATGTGATAGAAAGCGCGAAAATAACAAAAGGCGAAACCCAAGTTGTGAGTGAAAAAGTATTTAGAAATGTACAATGTTTAAATAATTGAAATTTGACATCAAAATTGTCGGTATCATAAATATAATAATTCATATTCGATTGGAATTGTAAGATTCGTGAAGCCATAGGGATCTTAGCATTGTTTGGGAAACACTGGTATATGATCTATGTTAGAAAATTACCAACACTTGTAATGGTGTTCTTATTAACAAAAAAAAACGCTTGCTTTTCTTTAACTTGTAAGTAAGTAAGTAGTGTCAAACTAACAACTACTGAATTAAAAAAACTTTACACTTTTCACTGATGCGATGCAAGCGACGGAAAGGTATCTTTAAATTTACACCTTTGCAGGGGCGTAAACTTCTGTCTGAAATATGATTTTTAAGAACTTCCCTCCGTATTCGGAGGTTTCCGGGAGGCTTCGATTCGGCGTCCGGTTGCCGCGCGACGCATTAGGAGTCGTGATCTGGGAAACAGACGGGCGTCGACCGGCAACGGTGGCGCTAGGGTCGCGCGGATCCTCCACGAGATTGTATCCTTTAAAGGAAAGCCTACCGACGAAGTTTTTCGTAGCAAAGTTTCGTACTTTGTTGGATATGTGTAAAATTTGAATTTTTGAACCAAAAACGTGAAGCAATTAATATTTTTTTGTGATTGTGTCGATACTGAAGTGACAAAAACATTTTTTATTACAATTGTATTAAACAAGATTTTAATTAAATAAATACAATACTTTTAAAAGTTAAAAAAAAGTCATATTGTTTTATAAATATTATTGTTTGATCGGTTAAAATATATTAAAATAAAACTAATTGATTTATAGTTTTTTGAGACAATTTTTAAATCAGTGTGTTCTTGATATCCTGGATTATTTTATATGAGGTAAGATAACCATATATTTTTCTATTATATATATGTGTAAATTGTATACATTCTTTTTCTTTAGAAAAAAATATCTAAATTTTGTAAAATAAAGAAATACCAACATTTAAGTTTCCGGAATCGGGTATTATATTGTGCTTTTAATATTTAATATCGATATATCTATTTTTCAATACAATAGCACAGTTTTTAAAACTTATTTATAAACGACTATGATTGAATTTTTACTTAACATAAAAACTTTATGAAACGAAAAAATTTCAATTAGATTAACATATTTTTCTTATTAGAGGTATCGATATTTGCAAAACCGGTTCATATTCTTCAATACACGAATAATTGTGTTTTTTCGGCAATGCTGACTCAAGGCACTTAAGTGTTTTCGTTTTATTATATTGCAATGAGCCACAGATTCGAATCCCGTCAAGAACAATTTAATAAATTAGTAATTAACATTTTTAGTTACAGAGGGCTCATCTATCGCTGTGCTTTGGCATTACTAAAAATCCAAACTGAGCCGATCTATCAGTCAATAATCTTAATTATCATACAAAAATTTTAGTGTAATTGTAAGCATGATAAAATGTAGGAGAAATGGTAAAAGCATTAATGTTTTCATTAGATAATTCTCACTCCTGAAAGCGTGTAATACTGGTCACTTAACAAAAAGCACTTTACCCATAAGGATGACCAAGTACTTCCTTATTAAAAAGTATTGCGTCAAACTTTTTGAAGCTTAAAAACTTAAAGGAACGTACATGATTGTATCTTGCATAAATTATTTTTGAGGTATACTTTTAATTAAAAATTGTTACTTTTCATGTTTTACGGTACTGAATCATAATTAACTTTAACAAATACAAACTTTTGGCGTTTATTTTCAACTCACTTTTTGTAATTGTCACCATATAATTTAATTTAATGTCAGTCAGTCGAAAATGTGGTCTGCTGCAACAGTTCATGTGAACTTCCTGTCGTTCATGATTTGAATGAAATTCATCAGACGCACTTAAAACCATTAAAGCTTTAATTAAAACAAAACAACATTTTCAACTGATGTAAAAATGAGTATTTTTTAAAATTTAAATTACGACATCTTACGAAAATCATCATAATAATTTAAAAATTGACACAATTACTTTTATAATGTTGCAAATCTCTCTTTAGAGATCAGAAACGGTTTTGTCGTTTAAAGTTTAAAGCATTATCAATAAACAGATTATCGATTAATAATGCTAGTGACAAGAAAAATCAATCCTTGTTCCAATAAAAACAATTGGAATCTTTCACTAACAAAATCACTAACAAAAAATTTTAAGTCAATGAAATTGAATTTAAATGTTATATGAAATATATCATTTAAATTCATAATATAATATATAATTACTTTTAAGGTGTTAACTGTCACTTCTTGATGGAAAGGCATTATATTTTAAATAATAAAAACACATTTTTTAGTACTTATTTCCACAATATATTTTTTGATCTGGACCGGTTTCGCTCATCGCGAGCATTATCAACTTATAGAATACAATTTACAAACAAGTCTATTTATACAAAACAAAAAATTAGTTTGAGTTAATGGTAGCAGGTGTACAAAACCATGGGTACAAGAACTAGGAAACGATTTACATAAAATCATACAATATTGATACAAATAAAGTAAATTAGTATAAAAATTAAATGTTCACAATCACTTATTAAGAATTAAAATTACAATTATGGTAAATCAATAATCCATAAGGAGCTCTAAACAATCAATAAGAAAGTAAGGAGTGGGAAATTTTTAATGACAAAAATAACTCACAATCACTACTTAATGGAACAAAATAAATTAATACATGAGAAGTCGATTAAAGATAAATCGATGAGATGGGAAGATATGGTCAGTCAGGGGCGTTCCAATATTTTCTGTAAAAAATTTAAGTAAAAGGAGGCAATATCATTTTTCAAAAAAAAAAAAAAGGGAAACAAATAAAAATAATAATATTTATTTGAAATATATATTTATTAATCTAATTTAATGAGTATAACAATGGTGACGACGCAAAAGTAGTTTGTTCATTTATAAGGTTAGAATTAGGCAAAAATTTATATCGATATAGCTCCTAATGGATTATTGATTTACCATAATTGTAATTTTAATTCTTAATAAGTGATTGTGAACATTTAATTTTTATACTAATTTACTTTATTTGTATCAATATTGTATGATTTTATGTAAATTGTTTCCTAGTTCTTGTACCCATGGTTTTGTACACCTGCTACCTTTAACTCAAATTAATTTTTTGTTTTGTATAAATAGACTTGTTTGTAAATTGTATTCTATCAGTTGATAATGCTCGCGATGAGCGAAACCGGTCCTGATCAAAAAATATATTGTGGAAATAAGTACTAAAAAAATGTGTTTTTATTATTTAAAATAATATATAATTGTTATTTTATAGCTATCAATGCCTTTTATTGTTGAACATTTTTTTTCCTTTATGTTGTATTGTATGTATATAATGCTTAAGTAACGTATTGTTATTTATGGGATTCAATGATTATATTCCAGCATTAAATAATGGCAACAAAACGGTAAAGTATAATAAAGTTGCCTTTTGTTAGTTAGTTAAGAAAAACTGTCGTCGGCGTAAGGCGGTAGAAACTTTGAAAATGTCGTTAGATGTTTACTAATGAGCGAATATAGACACAAACTAAGGAATCATATGAGAGATCAATTCCTTAAAAGAATTATATTTTTACATAGTCAAATTTACATTCCTTAAATCTTATTTGAATGATATTTTACAGATATTTTCCAACGTTTTTAGAGAAATTGTATTATTAACTTTGCCATTTAGAATTGCACTATTTTATCGTTGATAAATAATTTCTTTCGTATACATACTTAAAAACGGTTAAATAATTTAATTATTTGACGTTACCGACATCTCATGGACCATCTAACCATTTTGTTTTGAATGTTTGTATTCTCTGATTTTTTTTCTTTTACCAGTTTTGCTTTCCATTTTTTCCATAAAAAAAATAATTTTCAAGCCTGTCTGGCCAAATTTCTACATGTTCTTCAAATTATTTTTAACAACTTTACGCCATGATATATAAATCATTTATTGTAAAAGCATTGAGTTAAATACATTTAAATTTTCAAAAAGCTCGTTTTGTGAATAGTATGGGAAATAATATTATATCACTAAATATTCGACTAAAAACAACTAAATTATTTAGTTAAAAACGCATATCAACAAAAATATATTTTGTACATAATTAATAGATTATCTTTCAGAGATAATGTGTTTTTCTTATATTTAGTCTGATTCTGATGGAATCCATGACCTGTATTTACACGTATGTCTCTTTTTCATTTTTTTTTTATAGAAATTCAACAATATTTTAACCAGTGAATATTTCCTAGACAAATGATATTTTCAATTGACGTTTCCGTTGTATTTGTATGAAGGTGAACGATAAATGATTTTTGTGGTTTTGATTGCATTTTTTTATAAATATGAGCACATAAGTTTTATAAGAAGCGAACTAATATGTTGATTTTATAAAAATCAGGCATTATTGCACATTATTGATCTCAAAATATAAACTAATGTTTCACATAGAGGTCAAATCCAACGTAATATCGTTCATTGTATAGCCGCAAAGATTACAAATGGTTGAAAGTTATTTCCAACTCTATTTATATTCTCTCCTTAACCCTCGTCCTTATGAATCCTGGAGAATGTAAGATATGTTATTATGACATACGCTTGTTTAATGGACTATTACGATGGGAAATTTTTGTTCTATATAAGTGCGTTCAAGATATTTTGTGTAACGTAATGATGAATAAATTTGAATTGATTAGTTAAATGTTCATATAATTCTGAATATGGAATGATAACGTTTTTGATAAATTATTGGTTTTTTGTTATTTAATAATTATATCATCGTCGATTAGTACTTTTACATTAGAAAATTTTATAATTGTTTTGTCATACTAACTTAAATAACAATATTGTAATATAAAAGGAAATAAAATTAAAAAATAAAAGTTAATTGAAGTTACCAGAAAACTAAATGCTAAAAGCAATACAATGGTTGATAGTCATTTTAATTTTTTAGTGCTTTTTATTTTTTTTGCGGCCATCATTGAAATTAAAAAAAATGGATAATATTAAATATATATTGTCTCTGGAATAAAATATATACCAGTTTAATGATTGAACGTAAAAAATATGAGGTAATTTTTTTAATAATATTGTTCCAGGCCATGGCGAAACAAAGTTGGTTAGTAATATCCACACGCTCTTAAAAATAAAAGCTTTAAAAAATCTAACCTTTCCAGCAAAAGCCAATATTTCAAACGCAGTAAAGCTGAAACAATTGACCTCCTCTCAAAGTTAAACTAAAGCCTTAAACAGAAGTATTAAAATTTAACTCCAGGAACGACCCTGGTGGTGTGCAAGATAACAAGGTATCAAGATCAACATACAAGGTTGTTAAACGTAATAATTATCAGCATTTTTTAATAAAATTGTGAATAAAACTTTAATTTGATCCTTAAAATAAAGAAAATTAATTATTTATTGCTCGCTTAAAACAATCTGAGACTATATTTGCATCATTTGAAATGCATCAACTGTAATTAAATATTGAAAACTCTTACCTTACTTAAGTTGTCGTTAGTAAAGGATTAAGTACTCAAAATTCACACGTATGTAGAAGCGAAACAACGAACATCTTTCAGAGCGTGGTGAAAATAGAACAAAGTTTTGATTTTGTTAAATAAATTTTTCAATGTTATTTATGTCGTTTCAGAAAATTTTAAGATAACAAAAATCAAAACCCATGTTCGATTATATCAAAACTATGGTTTTTATCTTTTTGCTTTATGACTCGAGAGTTTAAAGTATTATTTTACCTTCCACAGGACAATACATTCTTGATACTGAATATCATCTGGATCAATTTAAATATTTTTTTCCTCAACGCTATACTAAAATAAGGAAAATACCTTGCAGACCAGAAATAGTTACGTTCATCCCCAATTTTCAATTTATATAAGTTCATATTATTCATAAATAATTAAAAAAAAAATCGAAAGAAATATTTATAATATTTTAAAATGGTTTTATAAAGCTTGACATAATCTTTTTCAAGCATTATCAGGTGATGATATGAAAGAAATCGGTATATATATTACTATACATTGTTTTTTTTTTAACATATATCTAGTTATATCAAAATATAAATATAAAATTTTGATTCTATTGCTTTTTGTTTATTTTCTACGACACTTATTTGGCATTCATTTTGGGTGTGTATTTTGGATTCCATAATTATAATATTGGTTTGTTCCGACTTCCGCAATGATCATTTGATTTCATTTTACTCTAAAATACTTATGCGGGATGAACATAATTATTTTAATAATGTTATAATTATTTCCTTTTTAATCTAAATTTCAATTTACACATTTTCCCTTGAGAAAATCTACAGGAAATGACAGATGGCGTAAAATAAGGTTAAAATAATTTGTAATTATTATTCTTCGTTTAGCCAAAAGGAAGCGTTGGTTGATTACGGCCGTAATTGCTTTTCGAAAATACGAATAATATTTATTTATATTATTGAAAAAAATACAATTTTGACATAAGGATGCCATTACTAAAATAAAATATAAAAATAACACTTCGATCTTACAAATATATTTATAGCTCTCAATCTGTTAGGATTTTAAAAAATCACTTATAAAGGGTGTTTTTTTAAAGGTATAGAACTTTAAGTTTGCAACAACACTTTTTTTAACTGGCGGCCATTTTGTCAGTTATCAAGTGATTTATGGTATTTTTCGTTTGGCATTGTAATAAGAATAGACTGGCGCCTGCACAACGCTTCCAAATTGTGCAAATTTATTTTAAAAATCATGCTTCTGTTCGAAATGCATATCGCACACTACGTCCATTAGCGATGAAGCTCACTTTTGGTTGAATGGATACGTCAATAAACAAAACTGCCGTATTTGGAGTGATGATAATCCTCAAATGTGTGTTGAGATACCCTTACATTCAGAAAAACTGGCTGTTTGGTGTGCTTTATGCGCTGATAGAATCATTGGTCCATACTTCTATAACAACGATGCTGGCCAGAACGTTACAGTCAATGGTGACCGCTATATAGCCATGATGAAAAACAATAGTATGCTTGCAATAAGCAAAATGCGGTCCTGATTATTAAATATATTGCGGTAATAGTAATAAATATGTTTTTTATATAATTTATAACATCGACTGAAGGTGCTTGGTGGAATTTCAATATGTTGTAACAATTCAAATTCAATAAATATGTGCTGTTATAATTTAAAATATCATGTCTTTCCATTAAGAAGTAGTCATTGTCTAGTGAATTACTTACGGGGATGGATTATTTTAGAGGTTAATAATTTGAAAGACGTTAACGGTCGAGTTCAATCACTGTAAGTACATGTAAAAAGGAATCAAATATATTGTCTCCATAACAAAATGGTGTACTATTGTCAAATACCTTGAAGTTACCCTGGGTCAAGATCAATTCAGCGTGATCTAATGGACCCACATGGAAACGGATTATAGCAAACAGCTCCGTTTGTTCGGCAGTCCCACAGTGGGAGATAAAAGCAAGTACGACCCGACTCTAACGTCAAATCGTCAAGCCAAAAAGTATACCTTTAAAGTGCCATTACTGTGATTGGAAGGAATAGAAAAGTGTATTTAAAAAATTCTCTCGGCTACAATAAATTTGAGGCAGATATATTCCATCGACTGTAAAAGAGGGCGAGTTAATTTACACTCACAGAAGCTTTATATCACAAACTGTTATTTTCGAATAAATGGATCACAGAAACCCACCAAAATGAAATGGTTTTACTATAATTATAAATAAGCGTTTTGATGCCATGGAAAATAGCGAATTAATCAATATTATATTTATTCCACTATGATTGTTTGATAAAAATTAGTGAGTGGAAAAGTTTTATGCATGTTTTTATGTTTAATCTTATTAAAATTTTTTGGGTTTATGATCGTTTTTTAATATACGATTTAAAGCACTTGAATAGAGCAATTAATCAGTTTCATGAATTATTTCTTATATTCATTTATTTATTGATTGAATTGGCATTCACTTGGTAGAACTCCATTATAACACGGTGAAAAAATAGCAATGTATTTTAGTTCTACAAAATTATTTTTAACAAATATAGTTGATGGAAAAAAAGTTGCAGAAAAGGCACACAACACATCCTCTCTCCTGTTCCAACGGCTTAGCTTGTTACTTAACACAATGACACTAAGTCGTTAAGAACGACCAAACTAACATAATAGTATCGCCACTTGTCCAGCCGTTGCACAAAGGGGTGGTCTGATTTACTTCCAGAAGGATCACTTCCGCCCCACATATAATCTTATTGTCATAGACAACTATTGTTTCATTTAGAATTTTGAAAATTTAGTGTCATTGTGTTAAGTAACAAGCTAAGCCGTTGGAACAGGAGAGAGGATGTGTTGTGTGCCTTTTCTGCACAGCTATATATAGATAATCAAATGTTAGTTTAAGCATAGTTCTGACGATGGCGTGAGCCGAAATAGCTATCAAATATATTTATTAAAAATAATTTTGTAGAACTAAAATACATTGCTATTTTTTCATTTATTTATTTATTATTTTTACATATTAAAAAGTTCATTGCTTTTGCAACGTCAAAATATTTAAAAATTTAATGATGGAAATTAAAGAATTAAGAAATGAAAAAGGGATATTAATAAAGCCAAGTAAACTCATGAAAAATCTATTAAAACATTTAAAAAAAAGTATTCGCCTGAACTCACTTTCGTCCACATGGAATATGTCAACATCCGAAGCAATACTGTTGAAAATTAATAATGCTTTTACTCTTGGCATCCCCATTAGTAGACTGGTACTCATCTAAAAATCTGGTAAGAAATCTATGTATATATTAGTCAAACATATTATGCATGAACATTATTCCTAGCATAAATTTACCGGTAATGAACGTTTGCCATATCTTCAAAAACAAACTATTGAAATGATATGCCTTTTTTGTAATTTATAAATAACGTTATTATGGTATATATCTTACAAGGCTTAACTTAAAAAAGATTGAATGAACTTAATCCTTTCATCTTTAAAATGAATATTCACACCTTAAGTAAGCCCGATAGCTGTACAAGACAACATCAGGTACCTATTTCACATTCCTCCTACGACATATAACAAGTACCATCCATTATAATTCTTCAAAGAAGTCAAACGGGACGGGAGTCGGGAAAGAGAGTGGCTTTTTGATTTAATTGGAGTTTGAAAATTACATAATCAAGAGACTCACTTGTCGATAATTTGAAATTCGCCAAAGTCGAGCATTTTGAAAGTTGAAAGCTTTCACCGAAAGCGCGTGGTAGGGCGGCGTGTCCCTCCCTAAAAGCCCTTTTTCATAAGCTATATTCTCGACGTATGCCGTTATGTTATTTAATTTACCTTTTAAGCACATTCATGATTTAGAAAATGAGCGTCGTTATTCAAATTCATGATAAGACGGTACGCGAGACGCGTAAATAAAAAGGAAACGCTTTTTTACTAATTCTTAAGGTATGATAAGTCTCACAATTCACATACTAAATATAAGATTTATTAATGAGGCTTCGACCTAGATTGCCGTCATGTAAAGCTCTCAAGCTTTCATCCTTACGCATTTCATTATATTTGAATAATACATTCAATCAATTTATGATTATTATTCAAATGTAAAAATTTCTACGATGTGTTCACAGTGGGTTCTAATTCTTTGAACCAATTTTCCAGTAATAAATATGATTTTTAAGTCTTTCGAGTGATAAACCTATATATCTTTATTCATTCTAAAAATACGCATAACCCTTTGGTTGCTTAAGTCCAATATAATTTTTTTCCCTACTCTAGCGGGAATTTCCGAATCCGTAGGATCTGACGTCATCATTGAAAATTGAGTATAAGATTAAACATTCTGATAATAAATATTTTAGGAGCGCAGTATGCTTAAGATAAATGAGAACATTTGACTTATTAAAAATTAGTATCTTACAATTGTGTCATTTCTTTTGTGACACTTAAATATCAAATAAATGAAATAAAACATGTTTTACAGCTGTAGTTAGTAGAGATACTCATTTTACATCGGGGTCATAGCTTGCAAAGTATATTTGAAATCGTTATTCTGTATCCTTCGTCAGACTTTTATCAACATCAATCAACAAATATTAACAGGCAATGAAAGTAAATATAGCTTCTCAATAAAAAAATACATGCGTAGGAATTTATTTTCATTGTAAAGGAGATGACATTTTTTATAATTCTTCTTTCAGTAACATTAAAATCTTTTAAATTTTTACGGAGGTATAATTACAATGTGTTTTAAAAAACAAGTCATCTTGTTTTATAAGACTTCAAAATCACTCTCTTCGATAGTTTTTTTTCATTCTATGCTTATCAATGCATTACAAAAACAGATGATTCATGACTCAATTATTCTGACTATATATAAGTCACATAAACAGCCATTCACGCGGCTTAATGAAAAGTATAAACCTAGCGTGTAAATTTAATTATAATACAATAACATCGTACGATTATATATTATATAATTTACAAGGAAACACTGCCGGATGAAAATTCATAAGTACGCATATTATTTCCACAGTGTTTTCCACAAGTGAGCGAAGCAATTTACGGCCATCCTTTGAACAATAAGCTTCGTTAAGTATTATTATGAATAATTTTGGAAAATTTATTCCAATATGACCCCAAGAAAGCTTCCTCATTGTATTAGAAACAAAAAGCTCCCGGCATGAAGGTCATTTTTAATTTAAATCGAGCAATATTTCATCCCCCGGGAGCCCATAGAAGCAATTTTCGATGTTTATGTACTGTGAAACTACGTTATTTATTGTTATAAGGTTTTCCGTACTCCCTAGATGCCTTTCGAACGATATTAAGTAAAAATAAAACTAAGTAAAGAACCGGTGAAAGACTACTCTGAATCATTTAAGTTGTTAAAAAGATTAAGCTCACATTTTTTAAAGAATACTTAGTGCCATAATATTCTAACCGGCTTATATTTTTTAAATATTTAACACAAATTAAAAAAAATTAAGTGCGCGGTTCAATTGTTAATTGTGGGGTATACAGTAAGATTTATTTAAATTTAATTTTAGATGTTATAATATGAATGCTTGTACACTACGTAATCGTAAAACCGTATTGGCCATAAAATAATTTTCTCACTTCATTTTGAACGATATTTTTAAATCATTGTTACGTTGTTTACTCTCACTTTTTGGTTGAAAGGTATTATATTTGTTTAGAACTGTTTCTACAAAATATTTTTTTTAAAACCAGTCTCTGCTATCGCCACGATTATCAACTGGATCAGTAAGAAATATTAAATTGTGAAAATAGTACTGTAGTATGTAAAGTAAATTTATTTACATATTCTAAACGAAAGCTGCAATAACTAACTAGCAATCAATAATAAATTTAAAAATCATCGGGAAATTAAAAACTCGGTAAACGTAGCTTTGAAGGTCAACCACAATTTAGGCAGACATCTTAAAAATAGTAAAGATAAAATTAATATACTTGACTGAAGCAGTATTTATAAAATGTCCTGTGGCTCGTGTTTAGTATATCGAGACAGGTAGAAGTATATCCACTCGAGCTAAGGAACGTGTAAGATCATTCAACAGTTCAATAACAGATTCACAATTTGCTAATCCCGTTATAAAGGAATCGCATAATATAAACGCAAACTCAGCGCCTAAGTGTTTGCATCTTTGTAATAAAGGTCGCAAGATGACGGCTTTAGAACAGACTAACTAATCTATGTCTATCGCCATTGCTTAACACTCTACGGGGGGCTGTTTTGTTTCCGTAATGGACCATTTCCATGCCATGTATAAACTTTTTGATATAGCCGCCTTTTTAGTTTCATTTACAATTTTTAGTTTTATTGCAAGCAAGAAACAAGCTAGGTCGTTAATACAGGAGAGAAGATGTATTGTGTACCTTTTATACACAGCTATATATAGATAAGCAAATTTTCGCTTAAGCATAATCCTGAGTATCTTAAAAAATAATAATTTTGTAGAACTAAAATTCATTGCTATTTTTTTCACCTTTTCTCTGTGGTTTTTCTATTTTTTGAGAAAATTAATTTAAAATAACATATAGGAAAACAAAATAGTTAGCTAGTTGTTTATTTAGTAAGCGCCCCGGTTATAGGATTGTAATTGGCTTGAAAAATAAACTAAAAGCTCTCTATTCCTCATGGACAAAGCTCATTTGGTTATTTGAGTCAGCCACTTTACAATTGAATAGAACGTTGTCTACTTTATTATTATTCATTATTATTGTAGGATACTATGAAAGCCTCAAAGCCCAGTAAAACTTTACTCGTTTAAATTTTTAGTTAATCCTTTAATTCACTGTAAAAATCATGTTTAAATATTCTGTACTTTTTGTGACTGTACCAAAGAACTGAACTTTGACTTTCCTTTTCTTTTGTCGTATTTAAAACATATAAAACGGAACCTGAATGATTAAAATGCTCACAGAGCTTTTTTATGTTAGGTAGATAGATATACATGCTATTATAAACACTGTTAACTCGTGTAATTCTATTAACAGCTTAATGCCACATTTATGTTAAGAGCCCGACGTCAACAAAAACCGGGCATTTATTTTAACCCATTTATGTCTCATTTTAAATTAAAAGGTCGGCGGCCCATAAACCTTTATATCAAATTTCTCAGCTGAAAAGTGAAATTAAAGCTGTTTTCACATGCACAGTAAGTCGCACCCCTACCATTTTTGATTTCTTCTGGAATTTTGTTTTTTTTTTGGCATTTTAAAAATTGTTTCTTTCGAGTCGTTATAACAACAACTGATAATAAAACAATAAAATAGTTTCCGTTGCTATGACATCACAAATGTCAGGAAATTTATTTACGAACTTTCATGCTGAGAGTTTATGTATATGACATGGTCTTCAGTGCATTAGAGAGAAGCATCATAATCATAGTTTCAGCTGTTAAGAAACTGCAGATGTCATAAATGATAGCTTAGGTAGATGTCCTTGATAAAAGGATAATTGAGAATTAATGTGATCGTCCAGTTTCAAACTTTATTCTTCTAAATTTGATAGTTATTAGAAAAATCACACGAAGTGCCGACTACTAGAAATGAAAACAGGTGTAAATAGCCTGCAATTATTAATAAATCAATATTATTGAAATTTATTTTAGTTTTCATTTGTTTCCTAGCCGTTGAGTATGTTTGTTTTTCTTTGATTTACTCCTTTGCTATATGAAAAATGCTAACTGCTTATTATGTGTCCGATTATTGTTCACCAAAAGACGAGACCCGGGTCCTTAAAAACAAAACGTGTGGAATCGTACAAGATTTCAACAATTTCAATTTTGTATCCAAATTTCATCTAGCATCTTCAGTCGAGATCACCTATACATTTAAAAATCAATTGATGTGTGTTTTCGTCTTTTGCATTATTACACCATTGATTCAATCGATTTGGAATTTAAGAAATTTATTGAGTAAACTCCCGCAAAGCTTTTGACATTACAACATTAAAGTCCCCCTAATCAATATGAAACTTTACGATTTACTTAAGTACACTCCCGCGAAGCTTTCTGGCATACCAGCCCTCAAAAAATTTACGTATAATCTAATCTCTTCCTATGTATATAAATTAATTTAAATATATATATAAATCAATGTTTGTGTGTGTTTGTCCTTTATGCATTACTATGTTACATCACTCATCCGATCGATATAAAACTTATTGGATAGAGTTAGTTGTGGTTGTAATAGAGCTGTTAACGTTATCGGCATGAATTGAAGCATTTAATTCCTAGCACCTACAGTATATTTAAACAATTGTAATTTTTTAAATTTAATTATTTATTTTTTTACAGAAGAGATATTTTTCACTTAAAAATCAATGTGTGTGTGTGTGTTTGTCCTTTATGCATTACTACACCATTAGTACAATAACTAAAATAAATACTAACATAAGTACACTCCTTTAAATGTTTTTAGCATTTCACTCTTTCGCCAAGCCCTCTCCAAAAATAGTAAATAAATGTAATTAAAACGACACTATTAACAATTAAATTATTTGTTGTCATAACGAGTCTCGTTGAATTTCCTTACATTGAGATTGCAGCAACACGCGACGATTAGTAAATTATAAATTTAGAGTACGACATCGATTAAAATCAATATTAATTTAAACACAATAAATGGTCATGTTATTTCTTTTTTCTAATTATTTAGTCACAATCATGTTGGCTCAGCTTTTTGGTGTCCAAGCAAACAAAAGGGTCGAAATTCGACAGGTGAATACCTCGACCGCTACAGTTCTTGTGTCTCTCTAAATAGGCTTAATCCGGGGCGTGTGTATCTGAGAATGCTTGCTGATTAAGTTTCCGATTCAATCAATTATGCGGTTGGTGGTCCGCATCTTAATTACCTAACTGGGTAATTGTTCATTTCCTTGGGCATTGTAATCTATCTTTCAGTTTGTTTGCCCAAATCGATGAAATCTACAATTCCACTATATTGTTGAGCGAGCTTGTTGCTTCTTGTAATATTTGATTCAATTACGATTGGAGGACTGTTATACAAATTGCTTGAATACTATAACCCGATTATATAATATATATTTACTTTGCATCTATTGACAACACTAAGTAAACAGTACTGTATCTTAATGCAGTGTTTCTTAAGCTTTTAAGTTAGCCGCATCTCTTTGAAAAATGTCTTTTGATTTTTTAATTAAGAACAATAATTTGTTTGCAAAAAATATTGTATCAGAGAGTAAGGAAGAGGAAATAGGCGCAGCCAAATCTATGTAACCTTTTTCAAACAAAGAAAAAATACCGATGACATCGAAAATTTTAATACCACAAAAATAATTGAAAGGCTTCTCCCGCACTCCTATTTAAAAAACCACTGTCATAATGTATCAGTGACAAACCATGTGAAATTATACTTAACTGATTGTTTAATATTAAAAAAATACTGAGTTATTACAACTTCGTAAGATTCCACATGCCTTGTCATTAACGACCCGGGTTTCGTCTTTCGGTATCTTCAGGCATTCCATCACACGGATGCAACAGAACTGACAGTTCAGTTGCATCCGTGTAATAGAATGCCTGAAGATGCCGAAGGGCGAAACCCGGATCGTTAGTGACAAAACATGTCGAGTCGTACAAAGTTGTAACAATTCATATTTGACATTGAAATTTCACCAGTTCGACCTTCAGTCGATATCATAAAAAGTTTATTATTAAGGCCATAAAAAAGTTTCTTCAGTTTTCTAATTTATAATTATAACAATCTCAGCCTGCAGCTAAATGGTGGTCGTTGTTGTCTTTTGTGATAATATTCAAGTTTTTTCAGAAAACTTAGTAAATAATTCCAATGATCGTAAAAATGATATGTAGGAAAAACTCTTAGCCAACTAACTTACCAGTTTATTTTTTCTCTTTTCGAAAACGTCAGTCCCTGACAAACGTCTTTTCCTAACTGATTTTTATTTATAATCAATATCCGGATGATAGGAGGTTTTGTATGCATGACTATTTTTATTCTGACATCTTTAGCATCAAAGGTTGTTTATGATTTTGCACACAGAAGGGTTCGTGAGATAGGCGAATATTTCATAAAAATAGTGAGAGATAGATCAAACATCTTGCAGTTCTTTAAGCTATATATTCAAACAGAACTGAATATAGTCAATTCATTTTATTTATATATATTAAACAATATTTTTTGAAAATAAAAAAAACATCGTTTTTTATATTCATCATACCGTTTCCTGTTAAACCACGTAATGCATATTACATCACCAAAAATTTCAACAATCAATCTAGTTATGAAAATGTTCAAAACACTTGCTTACGGGACTTTTATAATAGAAAAATTAGCTTGTACGCAAAAGTTAAGAACATATTAAAAATCGTGTATTTTTAAATATCATGTATAATTACACTTATATCAGCCGTCTTGAAAATTTTATCGTTAATATAAAATTTACAAATTTTAAATTCATTGATTTTGCAACGTTAACATATTTGACATAAATTGTTGGAAATTTACAGCAAAACAATCAACAAGGATTGCAAAAAAAGTCAACCAGGTAAGCTCATGAAATATGTAATTTAACTGAAAAAATAGTGTTCACCTGCACTCACTTTCTTCCACGTGGAATACGTCAACATCCGAAGTTATACTGTTGAACATTGTTAATGCTCTTACCATTGGCATCCCCATTGGCAGACTGGTTCTACACTTTGGAATAACAAACAAATTATGTCCACGATTTCTTAATATCCGTATATTATTTTTTGTCAAATTAATACGTTGTTAACTGTCGATTCTTAGTGGGGAGGAAATATCATTGATAAAAAAACTTTTCAGAAGTAAAACGAAATCAGATATTTTTGTTCAAATCATCCATTCAAATTGGTTGATAATTACGTAAATAAAATTTTCCTTATTATCCTTGTTTTTTTAATACCTTTTATTTCTTTTTTAAATTACTCATTTACTTTCATCTGATTCCTTGACTTATTACATAACATCTTATCTTAATTAACAATATAAAATTATGTGATATTTTTATGAAGTTTGAAAAGAATTTTTATTTTAAATGAATAGATAAATATATCTATTATAAATATATCTATCTAAATTTAAATTATAATAATATAGGATATAATCATAGCTAAAGTGTTTTATCCAGTTAATTGCACGATAAAAGGAAAAAAATAATAGTTTAAAAGTGGAAACGAATAAGTTCAATTATTAAATACACAATTTGGGTACAAAATCCATATATGCTATTTTGATAAATAAATGTATTATATCATAACAAGCGCTTATGATTAATGGCCAAGAACTCACTTGTGAATAATAGTTCTGTGTTGAATATTTCTCATCGCCACTATATGAAAAATACGTCCCAGAATATGTGATTCCCTTTTTATTAAAATCGAGTTATCCAAAACAAACACAAAACCCAATAAAGAACATAAGAAGATCCTCGTTTCCCTCAGAGGTTATTCCACGATGTCGGGTGACAGAAGACAGGAGTGTAAATAAAAGATCATATACCCTTCCTTTCGTTTGCCTTTGGGGATATGTGTGTGCAGAAAAAATATGATACGAGATAAAAGACCGAATAAGGGAAGAAATATAAGGGTGTGTCCAGTTTCTTATTACTGTTGTGCTCAATGTTGATATTGACGGTAAAGCGGTAAAAGAAACTGCGAATATGAGCTTGTATGAATAGGCGAAAGAAATGAAATAACTTATAGATTGATACTTAAAAGTTCTTTCTACTTTTGTCTGAGGTTTTCGGTGAAATACCAAAGTGAAAACGAACCCTTATTAGTGGATGTAAACGAATGAAACTAGCTCTTAAGTATATGTTATCAAAAACAACTTTTATAAGCTTATGTGAAAGAATAAAAAACATGCTTCAAATAGCGTCGTAAGAACTGTCTTATTATTTCATAAATACAAGATTATTTGTATGGATGATGACATAAATTATATTATAAATTGTTGCTAAAAATAGTGTTTTATTTTTATGCGTTGTTATTCCAACGATATAAAAACCTGCAAGACATAATCTGTTATAAATGAATAAAGTTGCATAAGTATGTTTCAAAATTATTCAATCTTTTAATAAAACTGTTAAGGTTTTAAATACCGAAAAGTATGTATTAGTTTCTTAGATTGACTTAATTGCAGACACCGGTTGTGTTGTCTTAATATACTCCATTTTATCACAAAATGGGTTGTAAATATCATAAATGACTAAATATTTGTTGAATGTACTAACGATAAAAAGCTGGTCTCAATTTTGTAATGACATTGCAGTATCGCTAAAAAATGTGATATTTTATTTTATAAATACAATGCTTAAATACAAATGCGAACAATGAATAATAAGAAAGAATTTTTTGAGCTTTCTCTAATCCAAACATACATATTTACGTTCATTTTATAATATTTTTTTATTTTGATATAATAAAATAAGAGTAATCATTTACTATGATATAAATATTATGTATCAATGAATTCAATCGTATACCATTTTTAAGCTTGATTTATTTCGGTCATTTTTTGGTTAAGACTATTTTTAAATTCTAGATTTTATCACAAGGAGAGAAAAGTGTTTAGTGTTCCACTTTGAAAAATGATTTACTAAGCTCATAATTATATTGAGAGAAATAATAAATATATTAATTTATAATTACTCGAAATTGTGTTTCATTCCCGTTTGAGTTCAGCGTGCAATTTAAATAATTACTTGCAGTATGTAATTTCCTGAGAGAATTATATCTGCGTTAATTATTCTTAAAATCGTAAATAATGAAAATGGGGAGCTTTAAGACTGATTACGCGTTTCCTCTACACTCTATTCAAGTTAAGTACGCAGCTGTGTTGAATAAATCTCTTGCACACCTATACATATTTATTTTCCTTTGGAAGCCTTAACCCTTTTGTTTACACGAGTTTTCCTGCGAATCGCAAGATACACCCTTTCACAGCCATGCCAAAGCCTACTCTTTTAAGCTTACATCTCTTAAGCGGACTCGAGACCTTTAAATGGGTTTGACGCAAAACTACGTTGAATAAGTACTCGGTCTTGCGATGTTAACGAGCTGTTATGTCGTTTTTTAAACTAGTGAAAAACTATAAAATCACGAAAACTATTTTTAAGCAAAACTATTAAAATATATATATTTATCACTAATCTGTTCCAATTCCAGTTATAATTTTATGATGGAATTGGCATTTACTTGGTAGAACTCTATTATAACACGGTGAACAAACTAACATATGTCGGTCGCCGCTCCTTACGCTATCACTTAGGGCTGAGTCGTTTACGTAATAAACCATCCCCATCCAATAAACCATTTCAGTGCAATATGTTAGCTTATTGATACAGCCGCCTTTTAATGTCATTTATAATTTTTCAAATTTGTAGTTTTATTGCTAGCAAGAAATAAGCTAGGTCGTTAAAACAGGAGAGAAGATGTATTGTGTACATTTTCTACACAGCTATTTATTGATAAGCAAATGTTCGTTTAAACATAGTTCTGACGATGCCGTGAGCCAAAATAGCTATCAACTATATCTTATAAAAAAATATTTTTTCACCGTGTCCAGTTTTAATGTTGATTTTATTGATAACGGTTGACTCTTCAGTTTATCAATTTATCCAGTAAGAAATTTTATTGAAATTTTTTATTTGAATTTGAATGTATTTTCACCCTTTAAGGTGTTCACTGGCACTTCTTTATGGAAAGCATGATATTTTAAATAATAAAACACACTTTTGGGTACTTATTTCCACAATATATTTTTGATCAGGACCGGTTTCGCTCATCGCGAGAAGTTGTTACATCAGTTGGTAATAAGATATTTTGTTTATAGAATGATCTCTAATGCCATATCATTAGTATCAAATAAGCGAAATAGAGAAAATCTTAATCTTCCATAGACACAAAAATCCATATTACGAAAAAAAAAAAATTATTCATAGGGTTTTTTTAAGCTTGTGGGTTTTTCAAACGAAAAAACAATCGCAGAAGAGCCTTTGTCCGCTAAGGTACAGTATTAATTTGCACTTCTAAAAGAATGTTATATTTCAAAAAATAGTTACATTGTATTGAACCGTGAGACTGATCTATCTAAGATGGTAAAAATAGAAAATTCCTTGAAATAAATAAGAACGACTAACGTAAAGACAATGTAGAGATACCAATGCCGATATCAGTCATACTTCATTAATTTCTTAGAACGAAATTCATTGATATCTTTAAACAGTACCGATAACGTTTTATGATCTCCTGTTTAATTGTAGGTAATAAAGTTGCAAGTTTTTCATTCTACTTCGACAATGCGGTACTATTAAAATGTAATATTTACGATCATAGTTTACTTCTTCAGATTAATCTCATATAAATTTTCTGACCTCAATTTCTTTATTACTATAATACATGTGTAGGAGCATAATTAATATATATACAAGTATTATACATCCTACTAGATATTTATATAAATTTTGAAACAAATATGTTTTATAAAACTTAAATTATGTACACGTGTGTATCAGTTTTTCATTTAATTTGTATATTCAACAAAGAATTTAAATTTTATTTAAAAAAATGTTTTTTTTATAATTTTGATAATTTTTACACTATATTTTGACTTTTGAAACAAATTTATCAAATTATATGAAAGTAATATTTTTTAACGCTTTAATATAACGCGAAAAAAAAGATTGAGTGTACATTCTTTTTAGCCACCCCTAAGAACATATACAAGGCTATGAATTTGAACAGTCATAACACGGTGAAAAAACAGCGATGTATTTTAGTTCTACAAAAAAATCTTATAAACAAAAATTGTAGAACTAAAATATTTAAATTTTTTTTTCGCCGTGATATAATGAAGTTCTGCACAGTGAATGTCAAATCAATCAATAAATTGAACAGTCATATTAGAAAAAATCAGAAATGTGATACCCGGTGTGCAAGTTTTATTTCATACAGTTTCAGCGAGTGAGATAAAGCCTAAAGTCACGGTGTTCGTGCTCGATCAAACGGTTTGCAGTTTTCAGCCGTCATGTGCGCATGTTTGTCAAACTTGTCTCAACGCTTACATGCCCCTTTATGGGCCACCAAATACACACTGAGTAAAGAAACTTCGCGACCGCGCATGGCTCCCGAGGTTAAGTGCACAGACTTCAACGATGTTTACTGAATACTTACAACACCACCGAATATATAGTCGTATTACATTACATCATCTTTTATGGGGCCGCGCACGAGCAAACCAGAGACGCTCTGATAAAAACGTTTACTCGTTTATAACGATGAATTAATTATGCACAACAACTTCTACTTTAAATTAATTGTTAGCGTATATTCAAGTTGTGACTAGAAACTAATATGTTATCAAAGCGATTAACAACAGAAAAATGACCAGCCACAGCATTTTTCAGTATCTCTCTAGTAGGTAAAAAACTTCAAATCACTAAGTTATTTATTTATTTTATTTGGTACACACACGTTACAAAAGTTACAAATTATAAGTTTATGGCTTTTGCAACATCAAAAATATTTTAAAAAAAATAATGTTGAATGATAAATGAATAAATAACAAATTTGAATTGTTACAACTTTGCACGATTCCATATGTTTTATCACAGACGACCCGGGTTTCGCCCTTCGGCATCTTCAGGTATTCCATCGCACGGATGCAATAGAACTGACATAAAACAAACAGTTAGCATCGTATATATAATATATTAAAATTATTGTCAATAGGAATCTACTTACCAATAGGCAAGCAAAAGATTGCAGCTGAAAAGAATGTAACAATATTGATCCAATAATAATTAGCTATGACAACTTTCATTAACGATCTTGCTAATGAGTAGTCGTTATTGAAATGGGGTTTTCAACAAATTTAAATCAAGTAATCAAATTATAAATGTGTCTTCTTTTATTTAAGGGATACCTAATATCAAACATCTAGTGATGAGACATAAGAATTATCGTCATGAGATTGTCGATTCATTGAACCGATCTCACGTAAAAGTTACAACAAGGGGGAGTTGGGAAGATTGAGTTGATCGTTAAGAATGAAGTTTGAATTTAATAACTGGCCTCTATTAATTTCTAAAATCTCCTGATAAAACAATTTATGGTCCCCCGTGTTATGATGTAACAATTGAACTCCCTCATCCGCGTCAAACGAATGTCCCTCCGACAGAAAATGGTTTGCAAACGTAGAAGTATCCTTCTTCAATCTGTTTGGATTGCCAACACTTTTATGTAGGTAAAACCACGCGCACCATAAAAATGAGAGTTTCAGAACACTTAGCTGCTTATAGACTGCTTAGGACAAATCTGGATAATCAAAAAAAAATCAAATTGTCAGGAAAACACAAGTATGTTCAGTATGAATTTTTTTATTTCTTCAGATTAATAAGTGACTATAATATCAAAAAAAAAAATTCGTCGACAAAATCGATTTCTGCGTAAAGATAGCTTTTCTTATCGTATCGGTAAAATTTTTTAAGAAATTAACGTTCAATACATAATAAATTTGGACGATTGCTGATTCATATTTTACGCAGGACTTATTGTTGGAACAAATGCATAAAAAACAAACGGAACGATTAAAATTTTAATATTGCATTTGATCACGTATGTAAACAGTATCAATCAACTCAATTTGCCTCATGCAAATCAGAATATTCGTAAAATTTTGACCAATCTATATTATCGAGGTTTTACTGTACATTAACTTGCCCACTATCTTTCACATTGAATATTTTGACATCCAAAGCAACTCGGTTAAACATTGTTAACACTCTTACAATTGGCACACTGGTTCTAAACTTTGGAAGAACAAACAATAATTGTCTGCGACTTCTCATTTCACTTGGAGTTTTCACATTATCAATAAGCATTTATATCGTATGTCCACTTGTCAATACTGAAACTTATTGCTGACCAAATGCTTTATTACTTTATTCTAAATTTGAATCGTTGAAACTTTGTACAATTCCAAGTGTTCTGTCACTTACAACCCGAACTTGGAATTAAGGCATCTTCAGGAATTTTATGTCACGGATACAATGGTGCTGACATACAGTAAACAGTTGGCGTAGCTTATATTGAAGAAAAATTATTCAAAAGAATAAAGATTACCAAAGCTTCGAGCTAAATTTTAATTTTAATCAATACTGATTTGATTATAATGACATAAATTAGGTAAAGATATTGATTGGATTGGCATTTACTCCATTAACTCCAACTCCAATAGAACTCCATTATAACACGGTGAAAATAAAGCAATGTATAATATTTAAATTCTACAAAATATACAAAAGCAATGCATTTTAGGTCTATAGAAAACATTTGTAGAACTAATAAACATTGCTATTTTTTCAACGTGTTGGTAAAGATAATCTTTTATTCAAAACAGGTGAAACTCTTCGTTTTTCGCTTTAGTTAACTACGATTCAAACGTAATTAGGTGGTTAAATATTCAAGGACACCTATTTTCTTAAATGGGTTAGTTTTGGTAGAATTTAATATAAGATATCTTATTAAAAGAATGACATTTTTCAGGTCAACAAATCAAACTAATCTCACTCAAGAGATTTAGTAAAGCAGAATTATAGAGGTTTAACTGCTCGCTTAACAGACAATTTCTAAATAAAATTGTTTATCATTCCCAGTGCATTGATGTCATATTTTTGTATGAAATTTATGTTGTAAATAACCGCTGCACACTCTTTACTGATTGTCATTTTTATTCCATTTTTTTACTGCTCAGTGGTAGAAAGTTTTACTTTTTTTCACTGCATATTTTAATACACTTATAACAATTAAGACTTATATAAAAAGAGCACCAAAATACATTGCTAATCAAATTACTGATTCTTCAGTAGAGAAACTGAAATGAAATATTTTAAATATTAATATGAAAAACTTGCGAAAAGAAAATTTTACCCTTTTAAAATCTGTCAAAAGTCAACAGATTTTAAAACATAAATACAATATCGATAAACGGAAATTTCGAAGAAAAACCTTTGATAAATTATTCTTATTCAGTACTGAGACGAAACAATTTCCTCTGAAACAAGATTATCGAATAACCCTCACAGAGCGGTTCGCCAAAAATATATATTGCTTATTCATGACTACGGAGCTTTCGTTTAAGATGAAAGTTTCAATATAGGAAAACTCATTATTGACAAATCTAGACACATTTTAGTTTTGAAGACTTCTTAATATATTAAACTTTGAGTAAAGTTTGTGATATTAAAAATTATTAAAATATTAAATAGTATTTAAATGTTTAGGAAAATACTAACTAGATTTAAAATAATTAAAAACATAAGTTAAAAAATTATCGTCGGTTAAGGATAAATGAAACGCTGAAGATTTTTTGGGTTTGATTACAATCTATTTCGTATTATAGCTCTTCTGAAAAATATCTTAATATATTGACGCACTCAAGTTGATAAATATATCATTTTTGTACATGAAAAAATGAAATTAAATTTTGCTGTTTTCAAAACAATATCAGAATAATAAAGATTTCAATTATTACATCGACTAAGTAATTTTTTTACGTCTTATTCCGTGTATTGTAGCAACGTTATAAAATATTTTATGATTGTCAGATAAACTGTATCTCTGTTAAAAATATCAAAACCTTAGTCAGTCTGTTATATATAGAATCGTTGTTTTTTCTTCTAATTGTGTGACAAAATGTTAACCGTGCTTCAATAGTTACCTTAGTATTTTCAAAGTGATTGATAATCATAAAAAAACCTCATTTTCGGTGACTAAGGTAACATTAAGGAAATGAAATGTTTTCAGTCGTTCATATTTAATATGATGTTGGAATTTCACCTTCATACTAGTTTCAGAAACGATCGATTTTTTAGATGAAAACAAAAACATTTTTTTTTAATGTTCTCAAAACTTTAGCAAATTAATACGCATGGTTTGATAATTAAGTGTAACTGCTGATTAGAAAAGAAAGAACGGTACATGGTATTTTTTTTGAAACTCTATTTTTTACTGTTGCAATAAAGTTTTAGATATTCAATAAATAAGCATGTAATAGCAGAATAAATTGAGTCGAAATTTTAGATTTTGAGTGTGACGTGAACTGCTCAACTCTACAAAAATGACTTTAGAGCAGTTTTACAGTAATAAATTAGTTTAATGTCAACAAAATGGCCGATTATATCCCTTCAGCAGCTGTTTTCGAGTTGTTATCCTGAGATACTATTGATTTATGATTGATGCCATCGACAAAAGATACTTACTGTAGAGTTACAGCCTCAATACTTAGCCTATTAGGCCCCTAAATATCTTATATTTTTCGTTTAAAACGTTTTTATCCCACCATATAAAAAAACAACAACATTATATTACTTATTTTATGATATCGACTGAAGGTGCTTGATGGAATTTCAATATCAAATTTGAATTTTTACAACTTTGTACGATTCCACATGTCTTGTCACTAGCAACCCGGGTTTCGCCTTGTGGCATCTTCAGGCATTCTATCACACGAATACCAGTCAGTTCTGTTGAATTCGTGTGATAGAATGCATGAAGATGCCGAAAGGCGAACCCGGGTCTTTAGTGACAAAATATGTGAAATCGTACAAAGTTGTAAAAATTCAAACTTTAAATTTAGACTCATGTTTTTTCACTAACAAGCCGAGTTCCGCCATTCAGCATCTTTAGGCATGATTCATCCAGATTATAGTCCCGGGTCGTTAGTGACAAAACATGCGGAACTGGATAAAGTTTTAACAATTGATATTTAAAAGTTAATCTTAAAATTTCAAGCTTTAAACAGCAATGCATATTTTTATTGATCTGAAAAATCTCTGCAAAACGTAAAATGATATAAGATTTCAATATTAATCTCGTTAACAGAATATTAATCAGTTCAAAACACCTTAAAATACTCAAGTACACTTAGATTATAGTTGAACAGTGAATCCGTAGTAATGTTAATAATATTTCTTATTCTAAAGGAAACCCGAACTCAGATTGCGAAATAACGCGTATAAAGTTTTCTTTTGCAGTCGTTAAGTTTATTTATGTAGATGCAAAAGGTTATAATTCTTCTGCCTTTTCGCCTTTAACAAGAATTATTACATATAATTTATTCTAGGTATGTGTATTGTATTGTATTTGATACATTTCTTTCGACTACTTTTTTATGATCAATAGAGCAATAATTTTATAATTGATCATTTTTCGATATTTTATTTACTGATCGTTTTTTGAGCGATATTGTTAACAGAAGAAAACAGCTTGTTCGATTCGATGAATTGTTGAAATTTCAAATAAATGGAATAGAAATATAATAGTAAACATTTCTCCCACCTGGCCGAAATCGTGATCGATTTATCGCCAACTAATTCAACGAATCGTTAATACATTTAATGTTACTTATTTACATGCACTCTTTTTCTATAAAACTTATACTCAATGAAACGATTGATACGGCAATTACCATTTAAAATTCCAAGCTATTCATTACCATATACGCTTTACACTTTGAGGAAACTCCTTTTGAGTTTTCAATTTTTGATCCGAAATCGATGTTAATGTCATGATTAAAATTTTTCAGTAGATTATGTCTAGAGATTGTTTTCAAAAATATGATCATACAAAATAACATTTCAACGATGATAAATTATATAGTATTTACATCACTACGTCTTATTAAGTTATAATAAATTTTCTCGTTGTATTTTATATTTCCATTAGACTATACGACAAAAATATTTTATACAATATGACTTTTATTTTTTGCTTCAATTTATTTAAATACCTCTTTTTATTATTTAAAAAAATATTGTTACCTATTGTCAAACATTTATTTGATCTGATATTGTTTATTAACTTGTGTTATTTCAACGAGAGTATCTGTATCTAACGAATTTGACAACATTGAAAGAAATATTCAATATAGTTTCAACATTTCGTTTCAGAAGTTAAGTATTTCAAAATTGTTTAATTTAATCATTTTTTTAAATACGTGTGTAACAGCCGCAGCATTTCTTGCATGCTAATACGTAAAGCTCTATTCACCACGAGATTAATTGACTTTTTTCTTTTCCCTTGAATGCCCGATACAAATTTCTTGAAAAAATATTCTCTCGGACACGATGTTTCTGGCAGTCAAAAAAATCCATGAAATGTAGCTCCGGCCAACGGCTCTCTTACAAATATGTTCATAAGTCCCAAAAACATCATCCTTTCTGTTTAGTGTGTGATATATAGGCTAAATTTTATGACTTAGAGTAGTGGACATAGGAACGGTCCGGATATTCGGTGTGTAAATCAGCTGTTATCAAACTATTTTATAAAAGTGTTTTATGTATAAATATTTTCTGTAAACTTTGAGAAGCTTTAAAGCTTACAAAAAATCTTTCTTATGCATAAGATAAAAGTTTCAGACTATTTTTTTTAGTGTTGAATTGTTATTTGTCTTTTACAATGATAAAAATAATTATTGATTGAATTGGCATGCACTTGGTAGAACTCCATTATAACACGGTGAAAAAAATAGCATTGCAGTATTAGTTCTACAAAATTATTTTTATAACTCTTAAATAAATAAACGACTCATTATAGTAGACTTAAAAAATATTCTAACGATGGCCTTCCTTGTCACTTGCAGTGACTACGTACTTAAAATTCTTTACGAACACATTCATTGATTATTTCAACACACTTATGTTTTTTTATTCAATGAAATCAATATGGAAAAATAAAAATAAATTTAGAAGCTAACTAACTTAGTTCGATGGTTGCGATGTTAATGTGGAACAATTAAATACGTGCAAAGCATCGACTGTATTTTAAATTATGAACCCAAATTAACGCATTTCATTCGGATTAGGTGGGGTATAAAATACATATATAATGCTATTTTAAATGTATTATCAACAAAATAGTGTAATAAGCAAATATCTGATGTATATTTTTCTAACAATTTATAAAAATTATGTTAATTATTTGTACAGTAATAACAACAGATTGAGAAAACCTGGTATACATAATATGAGCTTTATTCGACCAAGAATATAGGTTGCTTACTCGGAATTTCCGGAGAGCAGATTTTTTGCTGGGAGCTTCAAGGACTGCATTTAATCATGTTTGAAGAACTTAGGTGTTTTTGGCTGCAGATTTATGCTTTCTACTCTGTAAGCCTTTTATCCAAGACTTGTCACTTGCCTTTGAAAAAAAAAAGATTCCATAATGTCACAATATCACATAAAATTATAAGTTATTATTACAAGAAAAGTTTAAAAATATATCAGTGACACTATTGAACGACTTGAAACAAGCTTTTTTTCAAGTGATCTCATTTTAAAATACACCCTTAACACAATCGTGAAAATTTGAAAAATAAAAATGGATTTGGGCACGAAAAGTGATTTATATTCAAAAACAGGAAGAAGGGTTTCACCATAATACAAATTTATTTGATCAAATATTTAACCCATTTTTCTTTCTATAAATTTAACATGATTTAGATGACAGTTATATTGCTCTACTTCGTGTTGCGAATAAAAGAAAAATATTACCAGATAGATAAAACTGACTATATAATTTTTTTCAATATTGAATGATATAATTGTTTCAATCATAAAAAACGCCAATTTTATTTTATTGATAGCACATGGTTCATAAGATGGTTCCCTCGATTTGAAAAAAAAATGTTGAAAATAACTAGCTATGATCAACATAAACAATGTTCTCGCAAATTTTATTTGTTTGTGCTCTCGTGTGCCAGGGTATTCATCCATTTCTAGGCGAATCCAACTGTATGCATTCCACTGCACGTATGTCATCTCCCGCCGTTCGGCGTTTATCCTTGAGCTTGAGCTTGACGTCAGCTACAGCGACGCAAATTGTGTTTGACTTTTTCACTTAACATTTTTAATTCTTCATATTCGTAAATAAAAAACGATATTTCTCATATATTATATATGCTTTATGTGTATTTAATTATTAAAAAAATATGTAAATTTATACTTTTCAATTTTTTTTTCTTTGTTTTATTTATGCATTTTAGAAAATAACCAAATAATGTGTTTTTTGTGTACTTTTCGACTTACAAAATTTTATATTTAAAAATATACAATATCGATTTACACGTTTTTCTTAGGAACCTATCTACCGCGTAAGTCGAGGGATAGGTGTACTATTATTTCATTATATTTATTCCCAAATAAATGCATTTTTACGACTATAACGACGATTAACTATTTTATCAAAAAACACATAAAGCTAAAAAAAAATATATATATTGTGGAAATAAGTACTAAAAAAAAAAAAATGTGTTTTTATTATTTAAAATATAATGCCTTTCCATCAAGAAGTGACAGTTAACACCTTAAAAGTGACATAAAGCTAGGTTTTATATGATTAAACAAAAAATAGGCAACGTGAAAAGAAAAATCTCAAACATTTATTATTATTTTGTTTACACCATTGATAAATTGATTGTAAAGTCGACGTATCAAAGCTTTCAAATTTTTAAGCTCCAAACCACGTAACGATATAGGACGAAAATATTTAAGCGCTAACGACGCGATTATGGAGCGGGAAAAATATAGAAATAAAGACCGATAAACTTTTCACGATAAATATGGACAAATTATTTCAGCTGTCACGTTTTATGGAATTAGAATTTCGTTATAATATCCAACGAGTTACGTCAGTATATTCGATTATAGTGATCACGAGCTCAAATACCAATTTTGTAAATTTATTTTGCAATCAATTTATGGATTTAATTTCTGATAAATGAATGTGTGTGCTGTCTAAAATAATTTTCCCGGCTCATCCAATTTCACAAATGAGACACAGAAATATTAATTAGTTAATGACTAGTCCTATCCTAGACTATTTTTTCTATTTTCTATTATACGAAACGAAAAATTAAAAAAAAATATAGGCAGTCTTTGAAGAAATACGACATGTTATGAGGCCATATGATCTGCAATAAAAATGTGTATGACACGGTGAAAAAAATAGCAATGTATTTTGTAGAATTAAAATATATTGCTACTTTTTTCACCGTGTTATAATGGAGTTCTACCAAGTGAATGCCAATTCAATAAATAAAATGTATGTGGCTTAATAAAATCATTAATTATATATTGCTATGGAAAAGTGTTCAAACATCGACATGTTTGTAAAATTTTCATTTCCTTCGATTCTAACATCATCGAATCTTAAAAATGTCACTTACACAGGAAGTCATAACGCATAAGGAAGGAAGAATATTTCACGACCATATTACAGTCAATCATCATTTTGTGGCCTTTTTGGATTACACATAAAATTGTTCCGGACACGGTTTTAAAAATACGCTAAAAATACTTTTTATTTTTGAAGATATGACACCATCAACGATATGAATGTTATTTTTTACAGAAATATCCCCAGCTTATACCGGAATTTTGTTCAACGAAATTTCATGGCTCATTCCCTTTGCAGCCTCCTTACTAACGGCTCTTCCATCTTCACAGTTGAACCCGCATTCAGTCTCCTTATTTCACCCCCAAGCTGTGTTCCACCCTAGCCGCACAAAATGGGCCCTCGCCCCATAAACCCCCCGCCATTAAATCATTCCAGGGTGCAACCTTTCAGGGGCGCATGTGGTAGCGGAGAAAATAATAAACACAGACAACGTAAAAAATATTTGTATTCCATGGGTCGAAATTAACGAGACGTAAATAATTCATGAATAAAATAAAGATTACAGTATAACATATTTTTTGTCACGGTTAGGGTAAACTTAACGTATTTCTTCTTAAAAGAGAAAAATAAGTTGTTTAAGTGACGTTACTTTACAATATAAAACTTATATATACAACAAAACTTACATTTTTTTAAAGTTAATAATGAACAAAAAACAATAACATATTATTAAAGCGATTCTTGTAAAATAGCGCAATTAATGTCATTGTGAATTTCTTCCCACCTAAATTGACTACAGTTACGTTGAGCCTGCAACACAGACTCTATATTATCTGTCCATTTTATAATCAAATAATAGTCACAAATTATATTAAATAAATTTAAAATTTTCGTACTAAATATTCTCTATACATCCAGCCTTTGAATGTATAGATGAAATGAAAAAAAATCTGATCGATTTAATCGATGTTGATTCAAGTTATTAATAATTCCTCATTTACTATCTCTTGACTGAAAAAAACGAGCGTTTATCAATAGTATGTTTTATGCAATGTTTATCGTCAAAACATCTCAAGCCAAACAAAGAATTATAATTCAAATATCAAATGAAATGCACGTGTTTTCCTGTTTACATCTTTCTAAGAAAATTCTGTATCGACTTAACTTTACAATTTCTTATATTTTTTGTCAAAAAAAGACATCCTATCATTTGTAGAACTCATAATCTTTATTTTTAGAATTATTAATGAGGCAACTGTTTTAAGAACGATTATTCGAGGCATCCGTTTCATAAGCATTGTCTTGAATTGTTTTCGTAACACCAGTTGCCATTCTACGAAAATACGTTAAAGTATTTCGTAGATTTTCAAAATATTTGACATTCACTGTCAATCCATTTCTAAATCCATTTTTGAATTCAAAGTAACATGGTATTTATTATAAAAATAATTGTATACTACTGATATTAGAAATCTGCACGGGTTCAGACCTAGCAGAAAATGGAGCATTAAAATTTGTTATAATTTACGATATCGATTGAAGGTGCTTGATGGAATTTCAATACGAAATTTGAATTTGAACAGCAGCTTAAAATTTAAAATTATCACAGGCAATTGATGTTAATTATTATTAGATTAATATCATTAAATTTGTTTTAATTGTTATTAACTGCTTGCCTTGGGATGTGTGTTGTCGTGTATTTAATAACTTTGGTATGTAGATGATGCTAACTGTTTGTTGTACGTCAGTTCTGTTGCATCCGTGGGATGGAATGCTTGAAGATGCTGGAAGGCGGAACCCGGGTCGTTAGTGACAAAGCCTGTGGAATCGTACAAAGTTGTAACAATTCACATAAAAAATGTCATGAAGAATTCAATACACATTTTTCATTAAAAATACATAATGTTTTTGTTCTTACTGGATTTTCATCTGATCAGGTGCTGGCGATTCACGTGACGACTTATGATTGTGAAATTGTGAATGAATTGAGAAAAATCAGTTGTATTTTTGTAATGATGAGCAAAATTTTGATAAAAATCTACAGTCAACATAAAAGAAGTTTATCGTTGTGTAATTAGCCTGTTCTTACTTTTCGAGATTGAAAAATGATTTAGTTGGAGATATTTTTGGATAGTTGAGGTAGTATTATATAATATAATGTGTGACGAAAATAAAAAAACGTACGCATTTTTCAAATTCAAAAATGCCGCATTCGATATAAGTATCATCGGTGGGCGTGCTTTATATATAAATATGATATATTCACTTTATTCTTTAATAAATATCCGAATACCGCTCATCAGCATTTTTTTTACTTTCAAAATCAACAGATTCGATGAAAATTGAATAAAACAATTCCAGCTTTATCCGAGCTTATCGCGTAGATACTAAAACCCAATCCCAATGAAAACTTTCCGAATACAAAAGAAAAAAAGAAGTTTACTGCAGATAAAAGGAACTTTATCTAACAGTGAGCCATAAATCTATAAAAGTTCTCGATGAAAGTTCATAATAAAATAATTTTATAAAGCGAGAAAAATGAAAATAGCGCTTTGACGTGAGCTTTAGTATCATCGTTTGTTTGTTTATGGGCAGAATTAAAAATGAGTTTGGTTTCTTATAAATAGTTTTCTTGTGTTTAATTGCTTCTTTCAACAACAATAGTTCCGTATTCTACTTGTTTTACTCAGCTTCTTGACAACATAAATGGGAAATGATTCTTCGAAATATGTTATTTTATACAAAGTTTTAATAACTGATCAAATATGCTTATCGTTGGCCTTTAAAATAAAATTTGCAAACTTTCTATGTAATGTTTACAAAGCTTGATAAATCTTCAATTATGTACTGTGGATGATTTTATTGAGTAATTAAACTATTATAAAATGTATCTTATCCATTACATTACGAGTATTTATGAACAAATATTTCTCAGCATTAAAACTTTTTCACGATTTACAAGCAATGAAATGCTTTAATATGTATTAAAACAATATTTTTTCTTTTGAAAAACTTTTAGAATTAGTTGTTCCTCACCAAGATATACATTTCTTTTATTAATTCCTTATCATATTTTTTTGTCAGCTGCATTATAAAGACTTCAAAATATTTCACATGAATTTCTATTATTATATATTTGTTTTATAAATTTTTGGTTGCTGCTAAAAAAATAGTCGATTTCCAGATAAAAACGATTTCGTTTATATTGAAATTGAATTTGAATTTGTATTATCTTAAATTGTAACCAAGGTATGAATGCCGGTACGGAAATTTTCATATGTATAGTTTTCAATAGATCTCCAGGATTAAGTTCGAAAACAGGGGTGTCTGTGATGCAGAAAGTTCTTCTTATCCATTTGATCTTAAAAGCCAAATGTAGCGGGAACAATTAGCAAACCGATAATCTTTCCTTAGGTCTATCCCTCTTTCACTACCCTCCCAATAAAATAAATTAGGCGATTGAATGGCATGCAGATCAGTGGAAAATAAATTTTAATTTAGATAATCTCCGTTAATATCCCACGAGTCCTACTTTGGGGACGCATGAGGTTTTCTTTATATAAAAAGTCTATTTTTTACTACTATCTGACCTTTTTTACTTATCCTAGAATATTTGGTTTTCGTATAACATAGCAAAAAATTTATATGTTTATTTATTCTAAAAGCATATTTAGATTCAATTTTATAAATAAAAAATAAATAGAAGAACTAAAATTGTGAAACCATTTTACCACATGATAATAACAAGAACTCTGTTCAACATTATTCTTCAGATGTCGACATATTCCATGTGAACAAGTGAGTCAAAGTGAAAACTATTTTTTAACGTATTAAAGTAGATTTTATATGAGCTTGATTGATTGATTTTATTGCTATCTTTGTTTTATTATTATTATTGCTAACTTGTTAAAATATTTTGACGTTGCAAAAGCAAAAAACTTATAATTTGTATTTTTTAGAACGTGTATTTACTAACAAAAAAAATGAAAAGAAATCGCAAGTGAATATTTTCAGCCTATTTAATTGGTGCCATTTTTGATGAATACAACATTATATACGCGGAGAGATTTTTTTGTATGTGCATATTATTTGACTAATTTGAAGCTTTTATAGTAACTTTTTTAAATAATCAGTGCTATAAAATGTATAAATAGCTGATGATACTTCGTGAAAGAATTCAATATGCTTAGCATATCGCGTCAAAATAAAACTAAAGATTTTTTACCAAAGAATGACATCCGCTCTGAGAGAATATTTAAGTAAAAGTTCTTCTCTTGCGACTGGGAAAATGGGGTGTTTATTCATGACCTAAGTGTGGGGATTTTTTAAGCCTGATGCATTTCGGTTCCCGCTTTCGGTGGTGATTACGCGTGTCTATGATCTTCCACTTCGGGGAGATTTTCTTGATGATGATGATTATGACTTCCAGTATTATGCGCATTTAACAGAGGGTTTAAATTTGTTGCTTACAGTTTAAAAAAATCCATGTAGTAAGTAAGAATATATACAAAAAAAATGGTGGATACAATTTATATTGCTCACTTTTCTTCCTTAATGGAAAGATGTGAAAACAAACAACATGCAAAATATAATTTACAGTACATAAATAAAAAATAACCTATCATCGAAAAAAACGTTTAGGGAAAAAATTGCATTCATCACTAAAATTAAAAAAATATGTTTAAAATTATCAAGATTGAAATTATATGTTTTTTCTCATATAACATCTGCATAGTTCAAAAAGTCTTAATACATATTTCGTGTATGATAATTTTTAATTATCCAATGGTTTTTTTCAGCAAATTTTAACAATATCAAGGCAACCGCGTTTAAATAATGAGCATTGTGTTACTGTCGAGTATAGAATAAATATTGAATCATCTCGCACGAGTAAATACTATTACAAAAAATAAACAATTAGTTGAATACTTTTGAAGTAAATACGTGAGGAAAACTTCTTAATATTGCTGTCAATAAACGTTTGATATGCAAAAGTTTTCGATTCTTAATATAAAATTGTTAATTTTGTCACTACATGTTTGAAGAGTTTATTTTATTCGATCACACCCTAATGGGTATGAAGTTATTTTAAAATCTAATCTACATTATTTAACGGAATATTTTAAAAAAATAAGATTTCACTTAAAGAAGTGTTGAAACCAACACTATTTAATACAGGCTTTAATGAAAGTGTAGTGTATTATAAGATTATTCTTATTTTGCTTGTGAAAATATTTTAACTGGAAATAAATTTCAATTAAAATATTCATAAAAACACACGCAAACAATAAAGCAAAACTGAAATTAAAAATTGTGTTTACACAGCTAATCGTTAACAAGGAAAAATTGCGCAACTATGCATTTTCACTTCCCATGACATTTATCGTTCGAGCTTTCGTTTATTTATTTTCCGCTCGCTCGCTGATTTGTTATCTTCGCAATTAAAACAATCGCTCAGTAAACAAGAAAAGAGGCAGTGAAAGCGATACGAGCTTTTTAAGGCTGCGCCGCATTAAATATATCATATTTCAAGTATTCGTTAGCCTGTTGCATAAGCAAAGAGAAGCTTTTTCTTCACTTTAAACGCCGTTTTGGTTGGAGAGCTTTTTAGCAATCCTATTATTCTGACTGTTTTATAATAACGCAAATAAATTCATTTAAAATTTTGTCTGTTGTAATTTAATCTTTGGCGAAATGAAAGAATATGATTAGAAATAATCTACTTTTACCGTTACAAAATAGTACTGTTTAGTCGCAAGATTAATTATATTTACAAATTGTTAATTTTATTGTGGTATTTAATAATGCAATTTCTGAAAATATATTATCGTTTAAAAACGCTGTGAGATGTTTTCAGTTAAAATTTTCGAGATATATGTCATTCATCAACACGTTTATTATAATTATTAAAAATCCTTTTCTTTTAATAATTTCTTAATTTCTCTATATTCTCTACTATCTTTACACCAGTGCTCCGAAACATTTTATCTTCCACGGCACACCAACGCTTTTTTACACAATTTCGGGACACACCGAACGTTAATATTAAAAGAATACGAAAAATTCACAATGCGTCGACACATTGGTTGAAACATATTCTTCCGTATTGTTTGCTTTATAACGTACATTTTTTTATTACAAATTTTCATTTTACAGTCTGGATTGTGTGTATAATATTTATGTATTTATGACATTATTACAACGAATATAAATTTTTTCTGCTTCCCTGTGATTACGTCTTATAAAATATTTTGTAGCATATACGACTTTCATACTTTAGAATTATGCCCCACGGCACACCAAGCATAGTCTGGCGGCACATCGATCCACTGCGGCACACCGGTTGCGGACCACTGCTCTACACTATTCAGAAGTAATATTTTCAATGTAGTAAAGAAGGTTTTGTCCAACCTTACTCAGTTGACTTTTACCAATACAAAACTATCAATTCAAACAATATTTATATAAACGCATATATTTTGTTGATAAAGATAACAGTAAATAAATGTTAAATTCATCTACAAGTTTTGTCGAACAGTCAAATAATATATGTACCATCATCAAATTCGACTTAATCCTTTTAAGGTATGATTTAACTACGCTTAAATTATCGACAGCGAATCAAATATGGAAAATCTGTATACATAAAATATAAACCACAATTTATCTGATATGCTGATGATTATTCAATTTTTTTTTTAGTCAAAAAAAAATCAAAACTATTTTTAAAAAACAATTGATAAATATATCACCAATATGATACTATATAAAAATCTATCATCATAATTTTGCTATATCTCTATATAAGATTTCATCTCTGACCTTGTTACTATGAAACAAAGCTACTCAAGAGAAAACTTTGTTACACAAAATATATTTGTATTCGATCGATTTCGTATATTATATAAGTATAATTTTGTTCCCCATTGTTTGGTTACACGCTACTTCTCAATATACAACTTAGAAGTTGTGTATTATTTATTCCTATAACTCTGCTGAAAATAAATAATTCCCTAAATACGGAAAGTAAAGTCAGATATGTTCGAATCGGTAAGTTTATTTTTGCCGTCTAGAAATACCGAATTTTCTTCAGTAATTTGGTTTCCTGAGTGGATTGCTAAAACCATACTAGACCCTTTTACGTGAACGATAAATTTCCAAAACCTATAAAATTCATTTCGTTTCGGTTATGTTCATAAATGTTTATCAAATTTATTTGCTTATTTTTTTTAAAATACGTCATTATAGCTTTCATTTTACGCGTGTGCCATATAATCATTAATAAATATCATTTAACATTGCGGAATACAGTAAGCGAAATACCGTTTCAAAAAGGTTATAAAAACTCACGCTTTTTATTATAAACTGGTTAAAAGTTTTAACACGACTATTTAAAGCGTTTGTGATGATTTCAGTAGAAGTTGTTAATTATATGAGACATTCAAGTATATTTGTCAAATATTTAAAAAAAAAACCATAATGTTTCAATAACTCAACGATTACATCATGTTGAAATAGCTATCAAATATGAAATGTCATATAATTATTGATTATCGCATGTCTTTTCCTACAAAATATACCACTTCAAATATGACAAAAAACTTTAAACTAACTAATGCTATTATTTTTAATTATTATATCTTATATTCAATTCTTATGAGTTAATCGATTTCTATAATTATGCTATCACAAAAAAAATGACAAGAAAGAATGACTTCTTATTTTTGACGTGACAACGACTTATAAATCGATGAACGCCCGCTGCACGCACGAAAAAACATGACTCATTGTCCCGTTTGTCGCGTTACGCCGAAGGCAAGCGTGCGAGCGAGAGCGCGGATAAGCGATAGAGAGGCACGACCGGCCTACTGTTCGGATTGTGCCGCATCTATCTCTCTTCCACTCGATTGGTCGATGCGTCTGAGTAGAAAAGAGACAGCGGCAGCACACAACTTATACACCTACAGTACCTACACGTGATCTGTTTACAACTGTTTATAAAGTGAAGTGAAATGTTAATGTGGTTTTCATTGTTTATATTACAACAACAATTGCGGCAATAAAGGTAATTAATTCTTGCATATTAAGAATCTGATTAACGTATAACAAATATACTTTTAACAATAAATTATCAACGATTTCTTTCAAAAAAAAAATTGTAGATTTCATTTCAGTCCTTCTTCGTATCCATACAAAATAATGATAATTCAATAAAAATGATTCCATTTTATTCATAAAAGTATGCAATCGTTTCATCGACGTTTTCTTATGACGTTGTCACGTTAAACTATCGTCCGTAAACCGACTTTACAGACAACCAATTTTTTGTAAGAGTTTGAGAAGCTTTTTCAATTAATTACAAATTATTACTGCGGATTAACGAGACAAAAACTTATTCGTTTTAGTATTATCCACCTCATATTCTGTATCAATTATATTTATACTAAAAAAAGATAATGTTTGAAATCCAATACTTGGTTACGTTACCAAAATACTTTATAAAGTGACCCTAAATTTGTATTTAAAAATTAAAATGATCCAACTAACGGAAAGGAAAATTAATATCGTACAAAAGTATTCATTTATCACACTCGCAGTAAAGTTAAATGCGTCAAAAAACGCGTTCAAGTTTCGAAGATAAAATAATAATGTAATGTTTCAATTTAAAATTAGGGCGACCCTTGTGATTTTTTATTACCTTAATATAATTTGATAGCTGGAATCAAATGAAGGTATATTTTAAGTTCAAAGGTACAATTAAGGGACCTGCCGCAGTGCCTGTGATGATATCAACGCGTTCATCTCGAATACAGAATAATGAAAGGAATTTTATATCGATGAAGCCATCATTTCGTAAGGTTATTTTTCCACATATTTGTTTTAATTACATTTAAAAGACACTTTTTTGAAAACATTATACACCTATCACTCGATTTACACGGTAGATAGGTTCCTGAGAAAAGCGTGTAAATCGAAATTTTATATATTTTAATGTAAAACCGTGTAAATTGAAAAGTACTCAAAAATCGCATAACTTGGCTGTTATCTAAAATACATAAATAAAACAAAATTATAACAAAGTATAAATATACATTTTTTTATTGATTAAATACACATAAAGAATATACAGAGGAGAAAAAAATGAAATCCTAAAGATTCATAAAAAAATTAGTTCAACGGTTGGTGGAATTTTTAATGGTTCTTATTGTTGCTTCGTTCATGCTGTACTATCAATCAACATTTATCACCATTTCTCCGTTTTGTAAACGGTAAAAAAAAAAATATTTTGGTTGCTAACGAAATACCTTTTGCTGTTATTTCTTTCGACATAATAATGTTCAAGATATATAACACTTAATTAAAAATATGCCGAATGACGGGATGAGACATACGTGCAGTGGAATGCATACAGTTGGATTCGCCTAGAAATGGACTCGCCCAGATGAATACAATTGGCGAGAACATTGTTTCTGTTGATCAAAGCCAGAAATTTTAATTTTTTTTATCCGTGTAAAAGAGAAAACTTGTAAAAAAAGTACCGTGTAAATCGAGGGATAGGTGTATAATGTTTTCAAAAAAGTATCTCTCGACATTTATTATATGTGCTTGTTTCAAATGAAGAGTATAACGTATATTTTTATTCTACATGGAGTTTATGTCTCCTATTGGAAGTATTTCAATAGAAGTAAAGTCTAAAAGATCTTCTTTTTCCTCAAATACTAAAGCTCTTTTTTCTTATGAATATAATAGCGATATAAATGATATGGTTTGATAAAAACTAGTGGTAAGCTAATTGCTACCACCACACAACGTTTTTTAGAGTGGGAGGGATTTTTAATCTACTAATTTCTAACGTCTCAAATGCAAAAACGGTATGAATCGACATACTGGTTACAGTACGTTGATAGTTGGTATTAAAAAGTTTAAAAGTGTTAACAAAATAATTATAGCTAATTTCTGATTTTTTTAGTATATTCATGATCGGGACCGGTTTTTTTCATCGCGAACATTATCAACTTACGACTCATAATCACGAGTGATATATTACACGCGATGAGCGAAACAGAACCGAAAAATGCTAAATTATGGGAGTAGTCAATTTTGTTTTCATTATATATACATAATGCTTTTCCACTGATTAGTTACAGTTAACGTCTTAAAAGAAACTAATAACAAAATGGCAAATGTTGTCTATCAGTAAATCCGTATCAATAAATATAAAAATAATTATTTTATATTAAATATTATAAATAGATTATCAGTCTCAGTTATTTTCGCAATTGCCAAAGTATTATCATTGCTCAGAACGTACTGACTGATTATTTAACAAATCGCCAATAATCTGTCACAAAAATTATATATTTATTTTCTTTTCAATCGCCATCTTTATAACAAAGCGTCTTGCTGATAAAGTAAAACAATTATAACAAAAATCATTTCTTTCGTCTATTGGAAGTAACTCAGAATATTTTTGGTCGAAATCTCTTTTACAAAGATTTAAAGTAAAAAAAAAGTCAAAGTTTTAAAATGATCTAAGAATAAAGCATTGACTGAATAAGCGTTTTGCTAATTACTCATTTTATTAGATGTAAATAAAAAGGAAGAAAACTTATAACACGTGGATCAATAAGTCCCGGGACTGACACATAGATGGCGTTGCCAACAAAAGTTCCGTATGATTTTTCATAAGTACCAAACTTCAAAAGATACCTGTCAAAATTTCATGACATTCTGATGTGTGGTCCATGAGTTACAGTGATTTAAGTGACGCTCGTCTTGATATTCTCAGAATAATGGATTCGAAACAATTTCGTGTGTTGATTTATCATTGTACAGACACTGAAGATGCTGAACGCTCTGGCCGGCCAAATGAGGCAATTACCCCGGAAATCATCAAAAAAGTCCACCAAATCGTTTTCGAAAACCGTAAATTAAAATTGCGTGAGATAGCTGACACCTTAAAGATATCATACGGCATATGTTACATCACAAAAATTTTGCCTTCAGCTAGCAATCTATAAAACCATAACAAATTCGCTTTTTTAATAGTTACTGGTAACCAAACATCAGTTCGGTAACGATATAGACCACTTTGCTACGGAGCGTACGTTAATTCTATATTTAAATACTAAAATATTTTTATCTTGTTGTAGTATCGTTTAAATGCCCGTTTTGAAAACAATTTATAAAAAGCGATGTTAAATAAAATATTGTTTGTATCACAGCAGCAAGGAGCAAACCTTTTTTCTCAGAATATTGACAAACGTTTAAAGATATCAGACGGTATATTAGCCAACATAACCGCAGGTATTTTGAAACGAAAAACGGTAAAGGCAAGAAAAACAATAATGTTAAACATCTGTGATTTTTCCTTGTTTCGCTTTAACAGGAAAAATCACAAAAGAAAATTTACTCCTCGCAGGCGCTGAAAAAAGAAAAGCCCGTCTCTTTTTACAAAAAGCAGACGGCCGGGGTGTTAATTAATTTAAGAAACAGGTGGCCAACTCACGAGAAGTTTGCTCGTTCTATATTATAACGTGTAAGTTTGTTAATTGTTATATAAAACATTTTGTAGAAGAAAATCTTATTTAAAGAAGAAAAAAACAGTTACACAAGTTAAGTTATTCTAATACATATAAAGTTTTTTTTTATATCATCGATACAAATCTATTGCTTGAATTGTGTCTACTTATCAAGCCCAAATTTAGTGAATTTTTAATACAAATATAATAATACAGAAATGTACCTGGACACTTGTTTTAGCTCTAATAAATGATTTTTTGATATGGTAGACTGTAGAATTAACAATAGGATCAACGTCCTCATCATCAATTGTTTATTATTTCTAAAATACAATGTAATCTTAGAATTGCTGTGATGATATTAATAAAAAAATGCTATAACAGTATATAAAGGTATGGATTGAATTTCGGCAATTGAAGTTCATTTTTTACAGAAGTAAACTTGTTTGAATGTTCACAATGTTTTTTATTGTTTTCACTGTAGTGTGACTGCAAAATTAATATAAAACTTTCATTTGTAATTATATAAATAAGTGAATAAACTAATTTAATTTCAAATTGAATTTTCGCAAACTTCCAGTCGAATCCATTCAAAATACAGTATTTTTTTAATATGGTCATATGACCTATACTGATAAAATTGTCTGGTAATTTTCAAAATATTTTACAAATGTACATATAGGTTTTCTCAAGATACAATTTAGATCTATTAAATCGGTCGACTGCATTTTCTGGCATTTAAAAAAGTTTACAGTTCGAGAAATAAAGCTACTTTATCATATGGAAGGTTATCAAAAAGTGTTTCATTATTAATAATATTCTATTTACTATGTTATCTTTCGAAGACTAAAAAGTGCACGTGATCAATTTCGCTGAAATTTTCTATCGAATATTTGTAATATATTGAACACCATAGCACTGAAAGTCCCATGTTGTTATATAAAGTTAAAATGAATCGTTTTTTGTGCAAAAAATATTGAAAAACTTTCTGACCGACATTGGTTCCGCTTATCGGAACAACACTTATAATATAACGCTTAATTAAAATATTTTCTTACGAATTCGTTTAATACTTCTATGAGTAATTAAATTTGTACGTGTAATTCGACAGTTTTTGGTTTATTTTTTTCAATGCTTAACACTTAGTATATTATATCAATTAATTGTGTGTTTTTTTTATTTCCAGGTGGCGTGCACAACAACTCGAGATAAATAATGAAGTGAGATTGATAAAAAGTGAACGTTTTTGTGTTATCTGCAATATGGTATAACAAAGAATTACATACAATTAAAAAAAAACATTTTAACAAATTATTCAATTTTTAAACTTTCAAATACTGGCAGCTTAAACTAAAGTTGGTGTATTAACAAATGTTATGTGTGCAAGGAAAAATTTAAAAAAAATACACAAAAACAGTTGGTTGTTATTTAAAAGTTTTTATTCTATCTATGAAAAAATTTAAAAGAAAATGTGTCAACAATTTCATTCGCATTTAATTGTTCCAGCTATTCATTCAATATCTTTTTAAATGAATATTGAATTACAAGTTTAATGAAAACGTGAAGTGATAAGTGAATCAGAAAGTTAACTGCGGATTAATAGGATTATACATATAAACACAAATCGCATTGCCCGGTCGCAAATCAGATGAACTATGCAACGAGTGCCTGTGCAAGGGCAAACAGAGCGATATTACCAGCAACATCCGGTCCAATCAAACCACTTCCGGCAGCTTAACCACGTAGTTTCATCACCCGCGCCGATCCATAACAAAGTACACCACTTATCGCCCCCATCAGTAAGTGCAACGATAGACAGAAGAACAGTTGGGAATTCAACAGTTAGCCCTCCATCGTTTTACACGCAGAGAAGGCATTACGATAATTCTGCATACAATAGAGGAACGTTCGAGTGTACAGATTCAATTGAACCCTTCCCGAATAACCGCAGAAATACGCTTTCCCCAGGACATCAAAGCACTGCGTCTTGTCGTGTTAATTTGTACGGTGGCAGTGCGAGTTCAATCGTCCAGCATTCTATTCCAGGAGTTCCTTCCACCGTTCAGCTGGACGCCACGGTGACCTGCCTGTGGGTCCTCACGCCTCTGACTGCGACCCTCAGCGCAGTCATAGTACTGGTCGCCATAACGACTAATCAGTGGTTACATACTGAGGAGAAAATGAACAATCCTTCGTATAATGGCACGGGTGATAGGGATTATTTATCAAAGCTGACGGTATCCGGTCTTTGGAAGCTTTGTTACACTAACCGTAAGTATACAATTTAACAAAATCGTTTCTCGAGATGATCTACTAATAAAACATCAATATTGGAAAGCTCTGACTTGCAAAGGCGCTTTCAATAAGATTTAAAAAGTGGTTAAAAAGTAACACAGTGAAAAAATAGCAATGTATTTTATTCTACAATTTTTTTATAAGATATAGTGGATATCTGTTTCAGCTCACGCCATCGTCAGAACTGACTAGTTCTGACGATGGCGTGACCCGAAACAGCTATCTACTATATCTTATAAAAAAAGTTGTAAAACTAAAATGCATCGCTATTTTTACACCGTGTTATAATGGAGTCCTACCAAGTAAATGACAATTCAATCAATAAAATGGTTAAAATGTCTTTCTTCTTTTGAATTATTCGCTAACAATTAAAAGGGAAAATAATTTATTTCCATGTAACGCCACACAACAACATGCACAAAAATTAATAACGAAATTAAATAAAATTAACTTTTCCGATTTAATCTTTAATATTATATTAATTTCATACAGTGCTTTTTTTATTCAATTTTAATAATTGAAAAAAAAATCGTAAAGTTTATCAAAGAATATTGTCTCAGAATTAGTCCATCTGCAATATTATTTTTCAATATTTGCAAAGAGAAATTTCTGATAATATTTTCTCTGGCAAGCTTTTTCTTCAATTTAAACAAAAAAGCGTTTTCATAAAACATTTAAAAAATGCATATTATATTTCTCTTTACTCTGTCTAAAACCTTTTGAGCATAAAATCTGTGATATAAGGATTTCGATAAATTGGAAAACAAAAATAGCGTTGTTTTTAAAACACCAACATATTTTATAACGCCAAACAAAAGGCAAATACCGCACCAAAAAAAACTATACTTTCGTTCCAATCGGAAGGTTTAAACTTTATTCCATGATAAAAATCTAACGATCGTTCTTAACAACTCTTTCTCCATACATTAATAGTTTTTAAGGGTTCGCCGTTTTCTTATAAGTTCTCTATATAAGACACGAAAGATAGAATTTATACTACCCTCGTATTAAACCGTCATGAATGAAAGAAAAGCCATTAAAAATCTCCAGAGGAGGATTGAGTCTGCACGCTCAAAAGCCAAAGGCAAGTGCTCTTCGAATTTATTTTCAACCATTAAATGCTCAGCAAAAATACACAAACTTTTTAGGGGCCATGTATTCGAACGTATACCTTGTGGATTCACTTAATCCGCCCCTTTCTTTTTTATGATTTCGTATAAAATGTACGGTGGAGGAATCTTTATGCCATTTGACGGTTTAACTTTTTAACCGAATGAGATTTTACTTCGATATACATACTTTTACATTATTCTTTTTGATATCAATGTGACCTACAGTAAAATGTTTTCAATACAAAAGCGTATCGGTTTAAATGTTACCAATACCGAAAAATAGAACAATAAAACTTTTTTTTTAAGCTAACCTACGAAAAAATATATTTCTATGATGACTAATGGAATGTGTGATTGTATATAAATATATTACTTATATAATAAAACGAAACACGAAAAACAAATAAACAGACAACGCAATAATTGTTTTATTTCTTAACTCAATTACGACGGGAATTGTCAAGGGAAGTCACCCTAAGCCGAAGTTTGAGACATTTTCTTACTGAAATATAATATGTGAGTGAAAACTATACCAAAATTTAAATAATGTCAATTAATCAATTACTTAAACATATTAAATCGAAATTTGTTAAAATATAAGAATAATTATACAAAGAACGATAATTCTTTCGTTTTAATTGCTTTGAAAAAATCTAAAATTCATCATTTATTTAGGAAGCAGACTTACCTACTAATTGATATAAAAATGATTTATATTTAATTTGAGTATTTAACTTAACAATTTACAATCTATTTCTTATGTATCGATTTTTGGAGGCTCTTAAAAATATGTTAAATATGATTTTTATGGTGTTAATTATCAATTAATGGTGAAAAAAAATAATACAATATTTTAAATAATAGAAACACATTTACATTGTAATACTATTTTTGAATTTTTTTCGATCAGCACCGGCTCAGATTATTATTGATTATATATTTTTTTTTATAAAGAGCCTTAACCTTAATTTAAATCAGGTTATAATCCTCGCGATGAGCGAAACCGGTACTGATCATATAAATGGTAATTTATGTTATCGACTGAAGGTGCTTGATGGAATTTCAATACCAAATTTGAATTGTTACAACTTTGTACGATTCCACATGTTTTCTCACTAACGACCCGGTTTCCACCTTTCGTATTTGTATTATTCCTTTTCACCATTAAGTGATAATTTAAATCATAGAAGTCATATATCACATATTTTCTAAGACCCTCCAAAAATCGATGCATAACAAATGAATTGTTAATTGTTAAGTTCCATATTCAAATTAAATATAAATTTTGATAATAGTACAAAAAAAGTGTTTTTATTGATAAAAATAGTTTTGTTGTATCCAAACGGTTAAAGATATGCAATAATGTAAATGAAGAAAGAATGGTTTTTAATATTATACGATATTGAATTAGAATTCCTCTTCAAAAAGTCTTGGTAAAAAATTGAAACACGTATACGTTGCGAGGCTGCGAAATATATTCTCTAAGAAAAAAAGTAAAGCCGTACCGGGTGGTTTTGGATAAAATGTTGAGAAAATATGCAATAAAACATTTTATATGAAATAAATAATAGAAGAAATAAAGTTATAAAGTGATTCAAACTAGAAAATGTTGCTACATTATATCCTTCTCATGATGGAAGTATTTTTACTTTAATAAAAATGTTTGTTTGTTTTCAATCAAAATTTTCTCGACGTTTCTGATTTTTAATAGCTAGAAAATAAAACCGGCTTGTTTTTTTCTACAAAGTAAACGTTTCTTCGCGTTTGAGAAATCGTCGCTATAATAATAACAGCATAGTTCAAGTTTTTTATAAGAAGCTCAAGCAACATAAATTACATTTTTTGTAGAAAATATTTTATTTCCCGCCGTTTTGAAAGCACATCTCTGTCGTCTAGTACAGAACTTTTAAAGCTTTAAAAGTCTGAGGGTCACGTTGAAATTTACAATTTATTCAGATAAGTGGCTTTTATAAAAAATAGTTCAATACTTTATGAATTTAGTGTTATTGTAAATAGGCGGAGAGAATTTCAAGTAATATTAAAAATTCAGTCTGTAACTTTATAAAAAAATATTTGCTTTTATATTATTGACGTTACGCAGAGATCTACTTTGAAATAATTGTTGGTCATTTAATAAAATATAAACTATAAATAATTTCAATAGACCAATACATTCTCAAAATTGATTTTCATTGATTCCAATGCAAGAATATTTTTCGAATTTTTCATACACTATTCATTTGAATAAAAAATAAATCTATTAAAACAGTACTTTTACAGTGAAAAAAAGTTGGCAATAAATAATGTGATAAAAATAGTATTACGAATCTAAAATTATTCCGATCGTTTATTTTTTTATCTGTGTGCATGATACTCAATATTTACCAGCGGGCCTCGTTTCGAATACCCCTGCTCCGGAGATGAAAAATAATAAAAAAAATAGTGGTATTTAATTATGAAATATTATCAAAATTTCAGTCACTTTACAAATTTATTGTATTATATTTTATTATGAATGCATGGTAACCTTATATGGTTATACCATGCTTATTTTTTCAATATGTCTTATTTGAAATATCATGTTGATTGTGTGATTGAATATAACCAGCTTGCTACGTCCTTCTTGTCCATAAATAAGTTTACTAGTCGTTTTCAACAGGCTTGAGAATGTCGAAAGGTCACTCACAAGGTCTAATAAGAAAACTCAATTGGAAATACTTAACAAAATCATTTCATTATCATATTAAATTCTTCACGTTAAATATATTCTCTCAATATATAATATATTTAATATTAAAGAAATTAGTCAATATTCAGTCGTATTCTAATATAACTTCCTACACTCGCGTGCACCTCAATTAGTTTAATGAATAATCTTTTTCGTATTTTCTGTTAGCAGAATATACGAAAGACGAGTAAAATATTTGTAATCAAACGTTTTCAAGAGGTAAATACTTTACTACTCCATTGCTCTCTAAGGTTTGGCCCATACGTTATGGGTATATCCCTTAGCGTTTGACTGCTTAAATTATAATCCCGAGCACATTGTCAACGTTATCTAACTAATTTATGGCCAGGAAATAAAAATCATATTTGCAAAATTTTAGTAAAACGATACATTTACATTATTAATTAAAATGGAACTTTGTCAAACAAAACAACTCAATGCCCATATTGATATTATCTCTCGGCTTTGCATAGCATTTTCATTTTAACTCCATTTTGTTGATTGCATTAATTAAAATTTGCATATGGCCGTATTATAAAGTGTGCGCTGGGTAAATTTTGTTTGATTATTGCGAATATTATGATGAAATTCAGTAAAATACACACCCCCACACTGTTGATATGACACTTGTTGAATAATTTGAATATTAGCGTCATTTTATTATGGTAATGTAATGATTAAATCAAACCGTTGCAGAGTTTTACAACGGACTTGTATGCCTATAAATTTACACAAAAATAACTGATTCAAGCCTGCAGCTCAAATATACATCAAAGTTACCTCATTGTCTTTGCTGCATGGCGAATTCAATGCCAATTTTGAGAGGTGTTTTGTACATTAATTTCTTTGCTAAGTAATATAATATGTGTGCCTACTAAATCACCAGAAGTAACACAGTAAGCATTCATTATTGATATGATACTTATTCAAAAAGTAGTAAAGCTGAATCTAATTCCAATCTCATGATGTCAAATATAGTTTTTCGCTCTTATTTCTCATTAAATCGATTAATTACAAGTCAATGTCGCTTTGCTGCCAAGTCCTTTCTGATTTACAGGTTATAAGATAGTAAAAAGTATGTACATTTGGGAACGTTCAGATATAGAAAACTGCTGGATAACTTGTTATATAAAGCAGTCATACTGCGTGTAGTAATTATACACAAGATTCGTATACAGCTACAAGTGTCTGAAAATTTTAATTCATACTGTTTTTTATGGAATGTTTGTTGATACATATGTTTTGAGTTTTTTAAATAATTTGTTCCATAATTAACTACAATTTTTCAAATAATTATACACATTTTTTAGTACTTATTTCTACAATATATTTTTTGATTAGGACCGGCTTTGCTCATCGAGAGCATTATTAACTGAACAAAACCGGTCTTGATCAAAAAATATATTGTGAAAATAAATTCTAAAAATGTGTTTTTATTATTTACAATACCATGCCTTTCCATCAAAAAGTGACAGTTAACACCTTAAAACTGATAACTATAATTTGTCCCTCATAACGTGGAAAAAGTTTCAGTAAAGCGTACGTGAAAAAATGGGATACAATTTGATTGCTTTATATTGGCTGTCGTTCGCCACAACGGCTTTAAATTTTGAATGTACCCGAAAACACAATTTAATTGGGAGCCCCTGCCTTTGATGGTACAATATCGCATGTATTACATCATCGAGAAAAAAAACACAGATGATTTGTAGACTAACAATCGCGTCACGACTTAAATCCTTTTAGTTTTAACCGTTGAAAAAACAAATGAAGAAGAAGAAGAACACTTTCAGCTCACTTATCGTGGGAGTGAAATTATTTCTTATCACTGTAATATATCCGCTCTTTATCTGAACCATGTACAGTTAACTCTCCTACAACTTATCATTGAGACTTTGTTATAGGAATACCACGTTGTAGTGGACTAAGTAAATACAAAAAAAAGTGAGGTTAGGTCCTTCCATTAGTATTTTTGAATTTACCAAAATCAGCGAATCAAACATTTATAATTTTTTTTTTTATTTCAAATGTCTTTTTATTTGTCTTTGAAATTGAAAGCGTAACCAACTACTGAGAAATTCGTTTTCAATTTGCATTTATAACATAGACAACTTTAAAATTTATTGAAAAATTATCGTTTTATAAAAAAACGACGCTATACAAGGGATTGCCATATACGCTATAGGAAATTTCTATAACAACATGTCGACAAAAAGTCACTTAATAAATGTTTTTATTAGAAGCAATAAACCCGTCATTTCAATATTCATACACCCATATCACGGCCATATGAGAATTGATAACAGTTTAAACTATAATCGAATCAAATGGATACTCAACAACGTTGATCACTCGTCTACAAAACAAGTAATAACATTGTAAACATATTTTAAAGTTTCTATTCTTAGCGTTTTGTTATACGTATTCACGCCTTTCATATTAAAATAAATCTACTGTTTCCATGCTACTATTACTGTAAAAAGTCAAGACGTTATGTTACAATTTAAATGTGTACAAATTTAGCGCTGTAACTGCAACGTGTTTTATTAATAACAGTATTAAAGCCTATTGTACGGAAAACAAACAAACAACAGTTACTTGTTCAAGCAGTCAGCCACATTTGTTACATATAATATGCGCTTGTATTATTTCTGGTGCGAATAATATTTCTGCAAAGCATGGCGGGGAATGCACAGCTCGAAATGATAATTAAATTGCGCATCGTCTGCAAGTCGGGCAAGCTGCAACAATAACAGTGAAGATTCTCTTTGCAATATCATGTATAATATAATTTAAGACTTTGTGTGTTATATTACATCTGATTTTGGACGTATAGTAAACGACACTGTGCAATGAATTGAATTGTTGTCTCAGAAGAGGTGCAAACAGCGTATAGCATTCGTTTTATGGTCATGTGACGTTTGATCGTACATGAAGTAAGCCAAATACTATTTTTTACTATTTATTTGGTATATACACGTTAAAAATTTTACAAATAATATTTTTATTGCATATACAACGTTTAACATTAAAAAATCCACTTTCAAACGTTAACAAATTGTATTCATTTGGGCCAGTGGCTCTCACGTGAAAATTCAATGTGGCCACATTATAAACATCAGCTGTCCTATGGAAATGTCCCGTGGCCGCCCAAATGTGATAAAAATAGTTTCGATATTTATTTTTTATATAGTGCATTACCCTGAATAATCTTTCACAATATACAGTTGTGGGTAAAATTGACAAAATTAATAAAGCAATTGTTGTTAATTCTATATATTGCCTTGATTCATGGTCAACGAATAACTTCGGCCAAAATTTTTGAACAGTTTTATTAATAATACGGTCCTTTATAACTCGACTAAATGCTGAATAAGTCAGATTTATTCAATCAATTTTAAAATAATGATAATTTTACAAATTCATTTGTAAAAACCCATTTTTTTAAATATCAATATTCTCTATGAAACTGTTGGTGGCCGCACATAAGAATCACTGATTTTGGCTCATTTTTATCCACGTCAAATATGTCAACATCCGAAGCAATACTTACTTATTAAATGCTTTTAACGTTGGTTAACCTATTGGTAGAATGGTTCTACAATTTAGAATAAAAAACAATTCATCACCACGACTTTTCCCAAAAATATTTGAAGCACATAATTTGATATTTTCAGTATTGACAGATTTTGTCCATGTATAATTCGAAATAAATTATTAAACTATCAAAAATGAACATTTCTACAAGTCAAATATAATATATAAAGTCATGGATAGTATCCATATGTGAATAAATCACAAATTGTTCTTATTTGCCTACCATTTTTTTGACGAAGTGAAAATAGCTTAATATTTATATAAATTCACATAAAAACCCGTTTCTACAGAGACACATTAATGAAATATATTCAACAGTGTAGTAGTCAACCAAACTTTTGGAGATTTTCAGGAAAAACATGTTACATTTCAGTTCAAAAAAAATAGCTATTATACAAACTTTGACAAAGTTAATTTAATTATATTTTTGAATGTTAACTATCAAAATACAACGATCAGCCGTCCCAACAGTTGAGATGTTGGCAGTCAGAGGGTTAATAAAGATTATGTTCACCGTACCGATACAGATTTCACGGGTGCAAGGTCCATTATGAATAGCCTTTATAAAATCTACTTATGGATTTTTCTCTGAAGACATGGGTGTTCGAGATGTCTAAAAATTGTCTTCCACTCATCCAATTCTGAAAACCAAAACAATGGAAGTACGAAATATGCCTCTAATACTATTCTAGACGTATCCATTCGATTCATACCTCCTTAATAAAAAAAAATACATTTATGAACTAAGTTGCATGCCTTTTTCGTTTAAAAAAGTGTTGTAAAACTTTATTTGAAATAATATTTGCTTTACATTTGAAATTTAACATGGATAAAAAAATATTTTTACTGAAGAATTGAAATTGTAGGAATATTAAAAATAAAACATTTTTAAACAGTATTCGGTAAACATTTTTTTTTTGTAGTGTGATGTTAAGCATGTTAACACGGTGGAAAAAATAGCAATTTTTAAAAAAAAATATAATTGATAGCTATTTCGGCTCACGCCATCGTCAGAACTGATTTTTTAAAAATAATTTTGTAGAACTACTGGAATTCTACCAAGTGAATGCCAATTCAATCAATAACGTTAAGCATATTGTTTAAGGTTGATTTCAATTTCCAAAGTCCCAAACCAATAATACATAATACGTATAACACTTCAACGAATTCGATTATAGCTTAAAACAAATATATATTCTCTCGCAATTAAGTGACGCAAAACTGGTTTCGATAAAGATTCTAAAAAATATTAAGTGATTGAATTTGCAGTAAAATTAGTAAAATTCCATTACATTAGGGTGAAAATAGCACAAAATACAAGTTCTACAAGAATTATGTTAAGTTGTTTGTCAAATTTAGAAACACACCTCAGTAAAGCAACCAAGTTTTTATTTTGTTTAGATATATCTAAATGGACAATAAGTGTTGCTTATTCCAGCATTTTTATTCCTTATATATAATATATTTTTTGCTGCATACTTATTGTATCAGTCGACAGTTGAAATGATAATAAATTAATTGAAAGGTTACTGCTAACGCATTGAAAAATATCAAATAATTTGATAATGACATAAACATAAAATTAAAGGAAAAAATTTACCGCCGAATTATTTATATAACCAATTATATAAATTATATAGCTGGTTTGTTATCTACGAAAATTACACACAACAAATAGAGTCAGTTCCAAACATAGTATGTGTATCAATTCATCATGAATGCTCAATCAATATTGACAGTTTCTTTGATAGGGGTACCCTAATACTCCCGTTTAGTTTAATGAGCTTTTCCCAGATTCCCACAACGACTCGAAACTTATATCGTTATTAAATTCTAGTTGTATTTTAGAGACAAAACATTGATTTTGCAGCTGGATGGCAACGTTTACATTAAATTTTGTATTATATACCCCAGAACATTTTTTCAACCTTATAGAATCTTATTGATTAGTCATATATTTAAATACAATACTTACAGTTCAGTATATATGGTATAAAGGTAATCAATGGGCTAAATATTATATATGTCACACGGTGAAAAAATAGGAATGTATTTTAGTTCTACAAAATTATTTTAACAAATATAGTTGATAGCTATTTCGCCTCACACCATCGTCAGAACCATGCTTAAACTAACATTCGCTTATCTATATATAGCTGTGCAGAAAAGGCACACAACACATCCTCTCTCCTGTTCCAACGGCCTAGCTTGTTACTTTAACACAGTGACACTAAATTTTCAAAATTCTAAATGAAACAATAGGTGTCTATGACAATAAGATTATATGTGGGACGGAAGTGGTCCTTCTGGAAGCAAATCAGACCACCCCTTTGTACAACGGCTGGACAAGTGGCGATACTATTATGTTAGTTTGTTCGTTAAGAATCCTTTGTGATAATTGGTGTCTATTGATTTCCAGCTGTTCCAAAGCCGTCATTCTCCGACCCTTACTACAAAGATGCAAACATTGTTGAAACGCCTAAATGGAACAGGAGATGGGATGTGTTGTGTGCCTTTTCTGCACAGCTATATATAGATAAGCGAATGTTAGTTTAAGCATAGTTCTGACGATGGCGTGAGCCGAAATAGCTATCAACTATATTTGTTAAAATAATTTTGTAGAACTAAAATACATTGCTATTTTGTCACCGTGTTATAATGGAGTTCTACCAAGTGAATGCCAATTCAATCAATATATTATATATGTCTATTACCTACATCAAAGTTATTCTCAAGTCTTTACACCGATTCCACAAATGAGAATGAAAATTTCACAAATAAGTATATATTATATTTTAAGTATAATATAAAAAAAAAATGATAATTGTCAAATATTTAACAAAGCTTTAAATTATATGCTAATTTTCCAGCTCTTCGACTGGGATTTAATTAAAAGTTCGTAGTACAGGAGGAAGTACATTAATTCAATTCTTGATTTTACCTGCCATATAAAACGGTTAAAAATTAACTTAGCACTTAAGCTTGTTTTTCAATATCTATGAAAGCAAGTATCTAGGCATTAGTACAAACACTATGAATACCCGTCTTCGCATTGGATCCGGATATGGCCGCAGTCTTACTTCCTGTTTACATAAACAAACCGCGAGCAAAGCGGAACGAGATCAAATGCCTTCCTGGAATATATAGCACGACTGGCTGAATTGTTTTACAGCAGACAGATATTAAGGACTTAATAAATATTTAATTTATGTTAAGTGTCATATTATCCGCTAAGAAAGTCGAAGAATTTTAATACAAATTCAAAAATTTCAGAGAAAAGTTTAATCAGATTTTTCTCCTTAAGATTTTCGCCTCCAAATATAGTAGAACCTAGATAATCCCGATTGATCGAAATAAACAAACATATTATGATTTTTATGATATGCACGTGGCGAAATGGGTACACTAATGGAATGCATATAAAACAGGTGATTCGACGATTATTTCTAGCAGATTAAAATAATGAAGAAAATAATTCTAAAATTTGAATGATGAGGAAATAATTAACGAATTGTCTGCCTCAGAAGAACAAGTTTAAGAAGGCGAAGAAGAGATTTTTGATGGAAAGAGACACTGGTCCTACACATTCTAAAGTTTATTAGTGCTTAGATGTTACCATGAAATTGTTTGGTCACCAAAAAGAGTGCAATTCAAAACAATCTGTATATCTTTAGAGTATTCGCATTTTGGCAGCATCGAAAAGAAAAGCTAGTTGTAAGCAGAAATCGATAATTGATTTTTCGATAAAAATGATTCATACTGAATAAACTTCCTTTTCCTACTTTTCCTGTCAATTGTGATTTTTTCGATTTTCCGGATGTGTCCTTATCCGGACTATCGTTATCTCCAATTAGTCTGGATTCTTCTAATTAGTAATTCTGTAATTAGTAGTAGTCCGCTTCTCACTGTTAATTTTCATAGCAAGAATTGAAATCATTGCCATAAATAGTGTTGTTATATTTTAAATTAAAAAATGCTTCTAGAAAAAAGAGTTGAAACACGTCATATTTAGTAGCACACCGAGTAAAATAACAAAGTTCTTAATTTTACTTTTATATTAAAATGACCACAAAAAGTTGAATTAAATTATGCCTAGTAAAGCCAGAGATAAAGATATCCTTTGTTTAATTCATGGACGTACTATCATGTAGTTCGTACCTGAATACAAGGCACCTGTCATTTGGATGCACATGTCCGCACGCTGTGCTTTCATTGTGTGGACATTAGCGCTTCACTATTATAGAACTGTACTCTGAAAACAAAGGTCTGAGAGTTAAGTAAACTTTGTTAAACCGACTTTGAAGCAAACATTCCGACAACATGCTCAGATGGAAAGTATCACAAGTCTTTCTGACCTGGATTATGTTTGCTGTAATTGTTTGCATACTAGGGTCGACGATTCAATTTTTGGGGTAAGGAAAGGAATAAATTATGCGGATGTTTATCTAAGTGGAATTGAAAAGCTCTAGCCAGATTTTGGTGTAACACTAAATGATTTGGCAGAATATCTGTTTTTTATTCTATCTTTTAAAGTTATTATTATCATAGTTTCTTCTTTTTGCTTAAAAAGCTTACCTCCTAAATATATCGATTAAGTTGTAAGTTATTTCAAAACCAAGCTTTCAAATTTTCAAGTATTTTTTTACTTCAAAGATATATTTGAAAACAATTTTCAACCGTTTTTTTTAATAGAGAACCAAAAAATAGCTTCTCTAGAATTGTTACAACTTTGTACGATTCCTGATTTACTGATAAACTGTCAGCTCTGTTGCATCCGTGTGATATAATGCCTGAAGATGCCGAAAGGCGAAACCCGGGTCGTTAGAGACAAAACATGTGGAATCGTGCAAAGTTGTAACAATTCAAAATTAAATATTAATTTACTAGGAATAACAGTTTATTTATCAAAACCATTGCTTTGTTGTTGGAAACAATGGCAAAATGGAAATAAAACTTACAAGCTAATTGCTCGTCTTACAAACATTTTTTATTGATTGAATCAGATGGCTGGGAAACAATCTAAAATTCACAAATATTACATTATTTTCAACATATAATTTTAACGACTGAAAGTTTCTATACGGTACATCAAACCTGTAATCACTGTTATTGAAAAGCACGAATGCACCTTGTATTTCTTGGCCAAAATTCCTTCAAGTGTGGACCATCCTTACTCACACATCACAAAGACATTAATTGCCTTTTATTGCTCCCCAAGGAAAGATTCCGACTGTTCCAAACAATTGAATTCAGTATTCAATTACATATTTTAAGAAGGTATCCGGTATTCAAAAACGTCGAGAAAAGTATTATATATTGCGATGTATGAAGAAATATAAAAACTAAAAGCATTGATGTCTTTTAAGTGTAAGTCCATAGACATTACATGAAAAGATCATTTCCAAAAAGAATACACTGTAACTAGCATTACCACGGTAAAAAAAATAGCAATGAATTTTAGTTCTACAAAATTATTTTTATAAATATAGTTGATAGCTATTTCGGCTCATGCCATCGTCAGAAATATGTTTAAACGAACACTTGCTTATCTATATATAGCTGTGTAGAAAAGATACACAATACATCTTCTCTTCTGTTTTAACGGACTAGTTTGTTTCTATCTAAAAAAAACTAAATTTTTCAAAAATTGTAAATGAAACTAAAAATGCGACTATGACAGTATTTTTACATGTGGTACGGAAATGGTCTATTACGGAAGCAAATCAGACCCCTTCCCCCCGTAGAGCGGCTTAATTAATGGAGAAGACAATATATTAGTTGTTCGTTAAGAAAATATTTTTTTCACCGTATTATAATGGAGTTCCACCAAGTGAATGCCAATTCAATCAATAGCGTTAACACATTGACGACTCACGAGTAGGTTTTAAAATATTATTTAAAATATGTGTTTATTTATTTTGTTTATATCTCTGGTATCGAATAATTAATTTTGATCTATAATTTTAAATAAATATTAATACTCCCATCACACATAACTTAACATTTCATAGACTCAACTCCTTTAGTTCTTTATCCGTAATTCTGTGTTATGTTACGCCTACCGCTATTATTATTTTCTTTACAGTCTCCCTGAAGACGATATTGCAATAATTCTGAACACGGTCATCCGGGATTCAACCCGAATCCTAGGCCGAAGCGTCCCGAGAAAAGGATAGCGAGGGGGCGCAGAGGTCACTAGGTGGCTCATAACTTTAAAACAGTCGCAGTGTCTTGCCGGAAATGGATGGGGTCGTACCGGGATGCTTTGGGGTCCTCTTCGATAAGGGTGGAGACATAAATAAACCATTTTGGGGACATATAAAATTATTTCAATTGCAAATAAAGCTTACATACTCACAAATAATAAATATTTTATTATTTATTGATTGAATTGGAATTTACTTAGTAGACTCTATTATATCACGGTGAAAAAATAGCAAAGTATTTAGTTCTAGAATTTTTTTATAAAATATAGTTGATAGCTATTTCGACTCACTCCATCGTCACAACTGTATTAAAACGTACATTTGCTTATCTTTATATTGCTGTGTAGAAAAGGTACACAATATATCTTCTCTTCCATTTTAACGACCGAAAAAGGCGGCAATTTCAATAAGATTAAATATTGAAATCAGATGGTTTAATACGTGAAGACAATATGTTAAATTCGGCCACATCTTCATTGTGTTTTGTTGTGGTCTTTAGTATTTTAGTTATATCCACCACCACTTAAAAAATCTTATATTTGTTGTGTCGGTATACATTCTGCTACATATCAATTTTATTCTTATATCAAACCTTTACGAGGAATTTAAAAAGTTTTTTTAGCACGCCTTAACGAGTATTTTTATACATCTTTCAATGCGGGAAATAAATCGTAACACGATGAAAAAACAGCAGTGTATTTTAGTTTTACAACATTTTTAATAGTTCTAACGATGGCGTGGGCCGAAATAGCTTTCAACTATATCTGATTAAAAAATGTAGAACTAAAATACATTGCTATTTTTTCACCGTATTATAATGGAGTTCTACCAAGTAAATGTCAATTCAATCAATAAAAGTAAATTACACATTACAAAAAATTGACTTTATGATGACATTCAATTTTCACTATTACAAATATTTCATACCCAAAACAATATTCTAATTGTGGCCCATCGTTCATTTTGAATTCTTTATATGAACTTCCTGACAAAAATTTCTAGACTTATACTGAAGTGTTATTTTTCATATTTCACTTCATTTAATGAGATTCTCAAGATTTACCTTAAAACAACACAAATGCCAATACTCTCAAATCCAAATACTTTATTATATTAAAGAAGCCTATCACCGATCAGAATCTTTCCTGTTAAACTCACTCGTAGTCATACATCTTTGATAGAGATTTTATTGATAAATCTTTTCAAGTTTTCACAAATTTAAAAGTTATTGGTCATTTATACAACAAAGAAATTAGGCATTTCTTAATGAATATAATATGATATTCAAAGTATATTGAAAGCACGGAACATGAACTTGAGCTCTAAAGAGCTGAATGTATATAAAAAAACTGTTTGTTTAAATACTATTTCTATCAAATAATATAGTTTATAAATGGGGCTTAGATTAATATATCATCACCACACAATTTGCTTTTCAATTGTGTACGTCACTGTCAGCGAAACTAAGGGCTACATGTACTAACTTGTGGGTTGGAAGGTGTCCTGAATATAGGTACAAGTGGTCAAAATGGATTTCCGTCCTTTTTCCACGACGAATATGAATGATGTGAAATTATTGAGGAACACTTCGATTTCGGAAAATATACATAAAGGCTTATTCGACAATTTGAATGCTCAAAGTAACATTCAAATAAAGCTACTTTTTTGGAAATTAACATGTTATATTTTCTTCAATTTATGATATCGACTGAAGGTCCTAGATGGAATTTCAATATCCAAATTGAATTGCTAAAACTTTGTACGATTCCACATGTTCTGTTTATTACATGGATGTACAATAAACAGTTAGCATCGTCTATATACCAAACGTATTAATTAAATGAAAACACAGAACTCAAGGCAAGAACAAAATGACAGATAAAATAAATTCTATAATATTGCTTTAATAATAATGAACACAATTCCCTGTGAAAAGTTTCATTAACGATAAATAATGATGATGAGTCATTCCTGGAAGGATTTTAAAACAAATAATAATTAGCTGTTATTAAATTATAACGGAGTTTTTTTTGTTAATAAGTATGTATTTCTTAACAAAAAAAAACAACTCATAACGCGGTGAAAAAACAGCAGTGTATTTTAGTTCTACAACATTTATAAGAACTATATTTAAATGTCGTAAAACCTTATAAATTTTGCACCGTGTAATATTTTTTTTTTATGTAACGTTGAAAATCAAAAATGGTAATATTATGTTTATTATAATGTTTGTCGATTTTTGATTATTAATTCTTTCATTTAACCGATTAATCCGCTTATTGCAACAAAATAAACCAAATAAAATTACAATTATTGATTGGTATATATTTTTTATTGCTTTTATTGGGTTTTTTAAAATGTATCTTTTCTTATGAGAGTTAATGATATAATATATGCACGTATTTTTTCAGTGTGATATAAAATGTAGACTTCATCAGGTCAGTTTTTCCTTCACATCCAGTATTGATGCTATTGTATTACTTTTGGCAAAAGGACATTTTCTAAAGTAATATTGTGATACTATCCGTATAGTCTACGGATAGATTGACCACTTCAAAAATAAAACCTCTTCTTTTCCGTGCGATTTATTTTCAATATCAGAAGTGGACGATATATTATAATCCTGGACATAACTGTCAATGACAGAAATTGATCATACAGGATCGGCGTGAAATGTGAAGATGGGGTCGACTCGAGTGCTTTTTTGAGCTTTTGCTGGTTTCGCTACCATTTGGCACATAAAAGGTACAAAAATATTTTTTTTAATGTTTTTTCGTGTTTCTTACTTGAGAAAAATATAAGCAGAATATATCACTTCAGTAGAGCATTAATTCAATTATTAATCGTTGAAAATCAAACGAATAAATCGCTTATTAGTAATCTAAATTATTTAATATAACCAACAATATAGCTTTTTTTCATAAAAAAATATTGGTGATCATCTCAAATGATAAAATAGTTGAATATAACCCAAGTCCTTTATAATTTTTAGCCATAATATCACAATTATGCCATTAAAGTATAAATTACATATTATGAAAACAGCCATTCCAATATAAAGCATCCATTTTTATACTGAACTTCGCTAAAGAAATATAAAGCCGATTTCTTAAATATTGGTCCAAAAATAGATGTTCAATAAAGGTTAGCTTAGGCACGGTGATCGATAAGAAAATGTACTTTTAAGGATGAAGGCGTATGCCGAAATAACTTTGAACTATTATAAATACCATATAAATTTTGTAGATCTGAAATTCTTTTTAAAACATTTTTTTCAACGTATTATAGTGGTTTCTATCAAATAAATGCCAATTTAACTAATGAGTTATTTTAAATAATAAAAAAAAAAATTTAGTACTTATTTCCACAATTAATTTTTTGATCAGGACCGGTTTCAGTTATCGCGTGCTTCAGCATTCAGTTGATAATGCTCGGGATGAGCGAAACCGGTCTTGATCAAAAAATTAATTGTGGGAATAAGTACTGAAAAATGTGTTTTTATTATTCACAATATTGTGCTTTTCCACCAAGAAGTTAACACCTTCAAAGTGATTATTAAGTTATTTTAGGCACTAAAACAGATACTTTAGAATGTTTCGTAACTGAAAAAAAATCACATTTAACAGATGAAATCATTCAACAGATATGTGATTGACGTTGAATATAAAAATATGTATATATATATATATTTCACGACGTTATATAGTAATAAGATCACAAGTCATTAGCAAGGTTTTTCTACTCGTATTCCAAAAGTATAAATATTTTGAATAAAAAAATAACATCATATTTAAATACTTTATACAAACAACCATGTTTACAAGTAATGTACGCGTTTCAAAATGTATCGCAAATCGGTTACTGAAAATATTCCAGCATTTGAAAAGCTTGATGTAAAAAAAATATACTGATTAAAATTTTGCGCGTAGATAGAGATACATAATGTATGTTTGGATGCGCCACACGGTTACTTTGGCATACAAGTACGGATTTTCGTAGACACTAACTTCATTTATTCACCAATATTTCTTTTAAATATTTAATATCCGTTACTTTGGTAGGGTATATTTATTAATTCTTTATTTTTCTGAATTTATTATGAAAACAGCATTCGCGTGGCCTTTAACGATTAAGATTGTGCCCAATCTCATAAAAAGTAAAAAACGAAAACGTTTGATTGACCACTTGGAGAACAACATTCGACGCGTTATTGCCGATATATGGCCACAAGTGTTGGAAAAAGCCATCGAAAATTTGGACCTCCAAATTAGACTACGTCCAAGCTAGCCGTGGTGGTCATATGCCAGAAATCATATTTAAAATATAATATAATGCCAAAAAATTATCGTTCGATTAAAATAAATTTCATGTATATTTAAAAAAATCATCTTTATTTTATTCCATTTCAAAGTTCTATACCTCTAAATAAACACCCCTTATTAAGAGAATTATGTGATCAGAGTTCTGACTTTCGTAATTGCTTTAAGATATATACAAGAACATTAAGAAGCCGAAAGTTATTAATCATAAACGAAATTCCAATCGCATAACTTTATCAGTATGAGTTCGTTTTAATCTACGACATATTTACAAAATTCTGCTATTTGTTTATAGTAATCACAATTTATGAATGGAGTTTTAGGTAGATATTCTATTGTAGATGAAATAAAGATACATTAAAGCATAGTAAAATAATTAAAAAGCAATGTTAAGTCCTATTATGAGACAAATAATAAAAAAAAGTTATTTGAACTTTTTTAAATACACATTATTTTTTATAAAAAAAATTGAAAATCGTTTGTTATACGTATGTACCTCGATGAGTGATTGAGAATGTAACCCTGCCAAATATCTAGCGCGTAATTACAATTCATCTTGATTAAATGTGATATATCTAGGTAAAAGAATCTATCATTTTTTATTGTTATTATTGAATATATATATACATATATCAGTGGTGGCAAAAGCGTAAACCGCAGTCGACTGGTCGATCGCGTGCAACTATTTAGTCGCCCGCCTGTCGAAAAAATAATATTTTTTACAATAACATTGTTCGGATTAATAATAAAATAATTAAATAACATATTGTTTTATTTTTAAACTAATCAGTTATATAAAAAAAATCAGTTAAATAAAATCGCAGTAATCAAAAGTTTGGCCACCCTTGATATATAACAATAAATAGATTTTCGCAGTCGTTTATTTCGTCATATGAATTCTAATATTATAAAAATGTGCGAAAAATGTACGGTTGGTTAGATCCCACGGAAAATTGTCTGTTTTATGTTATTTACAGTGGCTATTGGTATATTTTCGCCATTGGATGGTCCCGTTAAAAAAGGGAGATTAAATAAAAATAGAGGCACAGCCTTTGATACCGCGTTGGCGTGTGTCATTAGTCTTCGCCGGGAAAGCGAAACGCTGGAAAATTTCCCATAGGAAAAGGCAAGACCTTATCTGACGTGGATGTGTTTAATTAAAAACAAGTTTCAAATAATCCACCACACTGCTTTGAGCTTTCTATTTACGTGTACACGAATCGCGCAAATAAGATTTCGTCGATTTATTGCACGTGGTTGTACCATACGCCGGAAAGTTACTAGAGGCGACAGTCTCTGTATGAAATGATGGTATAATTAGATTGAGTGCACAAAGGAGAAATTTTAAATATCGTTTACCCGATTTCTCTCATATGTTTTGACATAAATCAGGACAGTTATTTTGAAGCGATATTATTAAAGTACACATTTTGTATGGAAATATCTGATTTTAACGGAAATCAGAAGGAAAATATTCTTTTGTATGAACTCTTAATTAACGTTATTTGAATAACATTACTATTATCGATTTAAAGAACTTAATGTGATTTTAATATCAAAATTGAATCATTAAATAATGACCAGATTAGAAGCTGTTTCACGAACGATCCGAGTTTTACCATTTGACGTTTTCGTGCAATCAAGTAAAGGATAAATTTTAATTTATTATACGTAAATAGATTAGATATTTTTTTTTAGTATGAGAATTCAGAAAATCATATAAAAAATACGCCAGTGGTGATATGAATAAATTATTTTTCTGGTATTAATGACTTATATCTTGTAGGAAAGAAATTTTGGTGTGTAGTTTTAAATAACAGACAATGAAAAGTTTTTGTAATTTTCCGAATTTGACAAAACCAAAATATACATACTGATTTTAAAATGGCGATTTTTTCAGAATTTAAATGAACAAATTGTAAATTTCGATCGATTGACAACAATATTTATGAGTCTTAATTGTTCTATTATATAAAGATAATTGGCTTAGATCTGCTATTGTCTTAATTTTCTAGGAATATCTATTTTACGTTGTCGAAAGTCGAAACAAAGAGTAGGTTTAGTTTTTTTACATACTCTAAAGACGTTATACATAAATTTAACTGTTAACATAAAAAAGTGTTATTAGATTTTTATTAGTCAATTTCATTGAGAGATGTCACTGTACATTATATTCAGCCAATGAACTCACTCAAAAAAAAAATTTTAGGGTTATAATATAATACAATAAAAAAAGATTATTTATCGTGGACCAGTATATCATTCAAAGAAGATGCACTTTTAGCCTACTTTTGGTCAAACATTTAGCAGGAGTTGGCAAGCATGTGTTCAATGAAAGTTATGTTCTATTTTTTCTTTTCTATTCAAACGAGTCACGTCTTAGTAAAATAGTTTTAATACGTATGGAAATTATAATTTAATCTAATGATATGTCATATTTCACCTAAATTGTATTTGCAAAGAAAAATATACATATAAAAGAATGTGGTGTTTAAGAATAAAAAAAAAAACTCTTTCAAAATAAAAAAAATGTATCAAAACTTTCTTAATAAAATCATAAGACTTAATGTAGAACCACATACAAAATATTATATTAAAAGCTTGATGGATATATGTCTTTTACAATAAACATACCCAGTTGGTTTAGAAACATCGATACTATTGTTGCTAGGGTTAAAAAGGTATTTAAAAAACAAATAAACTTCTTTTGTTTTATATTTATTTATGCTCCCTTTGTTTTAAGGTAAGCAGAGAAACGTATCTTTCCCTCTTTATTATTCACTCTAGCAGTCGTCTCAGAATCTCATAATCATTTATCAACGAGACACTAAAAACCGCAAACTTACTCTCTAGTTAGTTAGATGGAATACGTTTCACAGTGGAAGCGATTTGGTAGATTTATAAATAAGAAGTAAAACTCTAAGTAAATAAGAACTTTACGATTATATCATAAAGAATGCAACACCTTTTCAGGTTATTCCTATAACTAGAAAGCATTTTTCGCATTTTTATGAGAATAACGACATCTGTTAATGTGAAGAAAAGTATTTGATTGGCAACTAAGTAATTGCGGATTTCACTCATAGATGGCTCCAGTTGAATTTTTAGATATGCGACGTAGTCCAAATGTAAACACATTTTATTATTAGATAGTTGACAATTTAGCTGTCAATCAGTAATAAAAGTTTTTTGATCGGTTGCGTAGTTTTTGTTTGGCGTTCGTTGAAAAACGGAAAATCAAGAGAAACATTTTCCTCATATTTTGCTTTTTGATTTCCGCAAAGGAAAAACGCATCGCAAGCTCACAAAAAGTTATGTGCTGTTTATGGTGACGAAGCCTTAAAAGAACGGCAGTGTCAAAATTGGTTTGCAAAATTTCGTTCTGGTGATTTTTCACTCAAAAATGAACAACGCTCTGGTCGTCCAGTTGAAGTTGATGACGACCTAATCAAAGCAATAATTGATGCGGATCGTCACATTACAACACGTGAAATCGCAGAGAAGCTTCATGTATCACATACATGCATTGAAAATCACTTAAACAACTTGGCTATGTTCAAAAACTCGATACATGGGTTCCTCACGACTTGAAAGAAACGCATTTAACGCAACGCATTAACAGCTGCGATTTGCTAAAGAAACGTAATGAAAATGATCCATTTTTAAAACAACTGATAACTGGCGAAGAAAAATGGGTTGTTTACAACAATATCATGCGGAAAAGATCGTGGAGCAGGCCAGGTGAACTAACTCAAACAACATCAAAAGCTGATATTCATCAAAAGAAGGTTTTGTTATCAGTTTGGTGGGATTATAAAGGAATTGTCTACTTTGAACTCTTACCACCCAACCAAACGATCAATTCTGATGTCGACATTGAACAACTAACGAAATTAAACAATGCAGTTGAAGAAAAGCGGCCCGAATTGACAAATCGAAAAGGTGTTGTATTCCAACATGACAATGCAAGGCCAAACACATCTTTGGCCACTCGGCAAAAATTATTGGAGCTTGGTTGGGATGTTTTGCCACATTCACCATGTAGTCCTGACCTTGCACCATCCGATACTTTTTGTTTCGATCTTTACAAAACTCCTTGAATGGTAAAAAGTTCAATAAAATGATGATGATCTCAAATCGTACTTGATTCAGTTTTTTGCTAATAAAAACCAGAAGTTTTATGAACATGGGATTATGATGCTTCTTGAAAGACGGAAAAAGGTCATTGATCAAAATGGGCAATACATTACAGAAAAAAGTTATTTAGTTCCATGAAAAAATTGTCTTTGATTTTCTAAACAAAATCCGCAATTATTTAGTTGCCAACCTGACATGAAAAATATTTTTTTTATGAAGACATGAATGCGTTTATAACTTTTTCATATTAGCAATGAAATACAGGAATGATCCATTTGAAAAATAACAATCAATACACAAAAGAAATAAATAAAATATATTTCATATTTATTACTTTGCGACAGGCTTAGAAAATATATTGGTTCCTGATTTTGCATTTCAGAATTGTGTTTATAGTTAAAACTAAGCATGCAAACACTATTCCCAACATGATTTTAAATAATTCAAGTCCGTAGCTTAGTGACCAACACAAAGTCCCCGCTCTATAAACATATAATGAACAATTTAATTTGTAGCCAGTGACATCTGAAAGCCGATCCACTCAACCAATCATAAAGATAAAATGATCAACTAACTGCTAGTTCTGTCCGATATCAGTTGATGATCTAATTAATAATAATAAATTTTTTGTTATATTGGTTGCGTTTTGCTAAAAGATTAACAATAAACTTCCGAAAAAAATGAATGGCAATCCTGACTTAGGAGTAATTCGAAAAAAAAAATTGTATTTTCTTTCTAATGTTACTTTATTTATTTTAATACTTACCAGTTAAAATATATCGTTGTTTTGTATTTGTACAGTTCTTCATTCCGCAAGAAGTATTCGAACAAATATTGAAAGGTATTGAGAAATTTTACGATTTTTATTGTGTTTATGTTATCAAAGTGCTTAAGCTTCAAGTTAATACTAAAAAAATATCCGCTGCCAAAATATTTGAACATTATTTTTACGTTAAAAGGGTGCTTGAAAAAATAAGCAAACACCTTACAGAATATTCAGAATACTTTATGTTTTTGCATACTTACGTAATACATAAAATTAAAAATTGATTAATTACAATTTTACCAATAGGTGATACAATGGTCGCGGAAGAAGTTTATGTTTTGTGTTTACACTTAAAATACTTAAAACTTTACTGATTTTTGCGTAGAAAATATTACACATTCACAGTTATTACTAGCAATTTTTGTTTTGTATACAAAAAAGCTTAGCATTTTCAATTATTTCAATTGAGCTTTTTGTACTGCGATTTATAAATAGTACAGACAGCTTTATCCAAAACTTTTCAAAACCGCTATCGTTAAATTACACATTAGTTAATAAGCCCAATATTTCATTTTATTTTGTATAATTTTATAAGCATCATAAACTCTTATTCAAGAAAGTTTATTTGAAAGTCTTTTCATAGAAAATTTCCATTTTTCTTCCAATGAAGAGCAATGACTATAAATTTATATGGAAATCGAATTGATCCAAAAAGTGTGTTCTAATATAACGATATAAAGTCACTGAATTTTCCCATTTTCCGGGAAAACCTTGAAAATATCTTTTATACGGTGAAGTCTAGCTCCCTTGACATGTAACAATTGTTTATTCAAGATGGCAGATATGTCGATAGTTTTTCTCAAACGACGTTACCTCACATGTAACTTATATTTTATTAAAAACTTTTATAATATCAAGATAAAATTTGGGAAACAGAAAGTAGAAATAAGTAATTAATTGCTTAATAGTTTTATCACATTTACAGTGGCTGGAACAAAAAATTTTACGTAGATTGTATCATCATATCATAATATTATATTTCAGACAAATAAATTTGTTTTTTTAACGTTTTTAGAAGCAAGGAACATTGCATAATCATAACTATGAGATATGAAATTTATTGATCCAATTGTATAAAACATTGTCTGCAATCTCAATGCGGTGAATGATATGAAAATGCTTTAATATAATTTTAAAGATTTATATTATAAACAAAACTTTAAAACCCCTTCGATTCAATTACTATCCATTTTTCTCAATAGGAAACTGTCTCGATAATGTCGGAAAAAGTAGCGACGTCGATTCGCTGAGCGTCTGCAGGCGTCGGTATACCCTGTCATAGGAAACGTTATTAAAGAGGAAACAAGCCACGACACCGAGTAGTCGAGTAACGGACGCTTTTGTTCTTTAAAACATTTCCATGCATTGAAGTGCCACGTTAAACATATTTCAAAATGGAATCGAAGGAACGAGTGGCGTTTTTGTATAGAAAAAACATTCTAGTTGAATGAAATGTAATAAAAGTTAACCTAAAAACACACAACACTATAAACTTCCAAATGTAATGCACTGGTCAAGTACAAAAACAATGTATTAGTTAATAAACAAATTTGACAGAAGCGGTATTTATAAAATGTCCTGTGGCTCATGTTTATCCGTTCACATCGGACAGACAGGTAGAAGTATATCTACTCGAGCTAAGGAACATATAAGATCATTCAATAGTAAAAAAACAGATTCACAATTCGCTAATCACGTTATAAAGGAATCACATAATATAAATTCAAACTCAGCGCCTAAGTGTTTGCATCTTTACAGTAAGGGTCGTAGGATGACCGCTTTGGAGCAGCTGGAAATCAATAGACATCAACTATCACAAAGGATTCTTAACAAACAAACTAATATATTGTTTAGCCCATTGATTAAACCCCTCCACGGGGGGGGGGTCTGATTTGCTTCCGTAATAGACCATTTCCGTGCCACATGTACATAAACTTATTGTCGTAGCCGCATTTTTTAGTTTCATTTACAATTTTTGAAAAATTCAGTTTTATTGCGAGAAAGAAACAAATCTAGGCCGTTAAAACAGGAGAGAAGATGTATTGTGTACCTTTTCTACACAGCTTTATATAGATAAGCAAATGTTAGTTTAAGCATAGTTCTGACGATGGCGTGAGTCGAAATAGCTATCAACTCTATTTTTTTTAAATAATTTTGTAGAACTAAAATTCATTGCTAATTTTTTTCACCGTGTAATAAAAAAACTATTGACAAAACATAAATAAATATCAATTTATAAAAAAAAATTGTTGTGAAATTCGAAAATTTCGATTATTGTACATTTCCTCATGCTTTGTCACTCACCACTTGGGTTTCGCCTTTCGCTATCTTCATACATTCTATCATACGGATAAAGTTTATATGTCTGAGTTGGTTTCAACAACTCAAATCTGAAATTACATCATACACTCCTAAGTTGATATCGCAAATTAAATCATAAACTATCCTAAGAATTTAATTGTTCTAAGATCGGAGAACTCAGAACAAACATTCACTTAATATAGTTTTTATTTCAATTAAATATAGCATCAGTTTTATGATATCGACTGAAGGTGTTTGATGGGATTGCAATACCATCAGTTAGGTTGCTTTTGTGTGATAGCAACAGAACTGATAACAAAACATGTAGAATCGTACAAAGCTCCAAAAATTTAAATTCGATGACGCTCGTTGGTTCGATGTTTATGTCGACTATTGCAGTAAAGTGGTTAGAGGCTAGAGGTGGTTCAATTCCCAGAAGGTTAATATTAAATGATTTTCTCAGTTAATAAAGCTGCAAATCCATGTGTATTTATTTTTAATAAACAATATCCCGAGTTAAGCTTCATAATAAAACATATTTTAATTTTAACGATATCAGGAACTTGACAGGAAAACAGAACAGAAAAAAATGCAAACACTATTTAAAACAATTATAAAATTTATTATTATAACAATTGAAAGTAACTTTATCAATGCTTTTGTTAAATTGGCATTAGCTTGGTTGATTTCCATTATAAAATGTTGAAAACACAGCAATATTTTTTATTTCTACAAAATTTATAAGTTGATTGTTTGTTGGCTTACGCCCACATCAGAAATATTGTAGTTCTTACATAAATATACGGTGATATAAACTTAATAAAAGATGTTGTGGGAGAAATAGCTCTGATGAGATCGTAATCTGAAATAGCTATCAATTATATACTTCATAATTTAAATTCATTGCAATTTTTTCACAGTGTTTATTAATGCAATTTACATGGAATGTATTCATGCAACTCTTCATTCATAACACATTTTTCGTTCGTTCCTATGTTTGCTGCAAGGATACGAAATATATTATTATTTGTCGAGACGTTGACAGAAAAGAAATAAATAAAATATTTTGAATGAGTACGACGGCTCATATGAGTAGATTGAATGTATATAACCATCAAAGAGACCTCAATTTTCAATATCTAAAATCCTATCTTGCAACCAATCAAAAAATTCATATGTATCACAAAGCACACCGGAAAATATATTTTTCCGATCTATTCTATATTACATTTTACAGGGAGATTATATTACTTTGAAAAAGATGATTTCTATCAGTACAGTAAAGCATCTCAGAATTTCAATTAAGCGTAATAAATTTTCATCTGGTTACTGGAAATATTTTAAAAATTACATGTCATGGATTGTTATTTCAATCTTTAATAATTTTAAAATTTACCAAGCTATTTTTTCGCTAGCAATAATATCAATTTAACTCATTTATTTTTAACGATATATAAAATAATAAATATAACGGTTGATTTATGATCAAAAAATATGTCGATAAATATTGTAGAATTTCAGATTAAAAATTTAATAAACATCTTTATTGTGTTGATTGTAAAACAAAGCGTACATATTCTCTTTCTACTAACGTTTATAATATATTTATTTTATAAGAGCACTGGTGAAGGGAACCTAACCTGATAATTTGATTACATTTTGAAAGAAAAACAAATGACAAAATTAACAGATTTCGTTTATATTGTATATCAACAAATAAATTGAACGGTTAAAATCATATCACGTTAAAACATAATATGAAAAATGTGATAATGATTTGATGTAGCATTAAATATTGTTTTCATTACAAATGTTTGTCTGTCAGAATAACTTTGGGAAAATGGCTCTTTCATGCAATTTTAATTAACTCTTCTCATTGTACGAAAAAACCGAATTACACGGCGAAACCTTTCCTAGTATTTTAATTAAATGCAAGGAGTCCACTGAAATCGTTTTATTTAATGAAATTTATTCAAAACAAAGGAAAAGAATTCCTTGCACCCGTAGAGATAAAAACAATCCCTACTTAATGTAACGATTCAGGTAAACGTCTCTATTGTATTAATATTTCTTTTAAACTAGAATATTTGACTTTTAAATATCGTTACAATAACAGAATATAACATGGAAAAACACTTGTTCAATTCATAACTTATATTTTCTACAGAAATTTTTAAAATAGAAAAAAAATATTTATATTTAAACTACTATTCTACGGTGTTATCAAGTTTTTTCGTCGCTAAGATTTTAAGTTTGGCTTTCATAAGACGATATTATTAAGTATAAAACTCATGTAACAGTTGGAAGTCACATTGGCTCAACAAACAATCTCTAAAACATTTTTGAGAGCATCGATGCAAATAAAAATGCCGGACTTCGCCTGTTTCAGAAAAATAGCTCCCAACACGAGACGTACATTTTGATTGATTATATTGCTAAAGAGCAAAATAAATATACGCTGAATTTCGCTGCAAGCTGGATACAAAATAATGACATAGTATATTGTGAAGTGTTATAGTTGAGCATCACATGGCCAAAAAGCAAACTTTTTGATCGATCACCAACAGCTTACGTTTTCCATTCCGTACGCTTTGTGATATATTCCTACTTCGCATTATAATTTAACGTTGACAAATAATAACTTTGCTTCTGTGTAAAAAGAGAAAAAGGTTTATCATCCGCCGAGGAAAACTAATTATTAATAAAATAATTGAAATATTTCTTCCATTTCATTGTGTAAATTCACAAACGGGACGACATATAAAAACCTTAACATTTTCATTAGTGAAAAAAATTACTTTGTCTATTTTGTAAGCAGTGTGATTATTTTATTTACTCTTGATAAATATTGATATTTGATGTGATCCACTTCGTTTTTTTACTTTTAATAAGATTTCAATGAAGTCTGTTTTCCGCGTTCACGAAAGATAATTGTTTTGTCATAATCTTAATTCAATGCAATACGTCTTCTTAATATTTGACTTCGCCACGTTCCTTTTAATATTATTCAGTGTTTAAAAAATAAAAGCTCTCAATGAAATCCCCGATTAAGAATTTGAATAAAAATTGAAGATCGTTAATGTAAAGAGTTAAAAATGCCTCAATTTAAAATATGATCACAAAATAAATGATCATTAATAAAACAGCTATTATATTACTTGCCAATGATCTTTCTATATATTATATATGTATACTGTGTACATTTAGTACGGAGCATCTTTTTACCACTAAACTTCACGTTGTAATGTTGGTAACGTGAAGTAATTTTAATTAACACGGCGTAAAAAATAGCAATGTATTTTAGATCTGCAAAAGTAAGGATCGCAGGATGACGGCTTTGGAATAGCTGGAAATACATAGATATCAACTATCACAAAGGATTCTTAACAAACAAACTAATATATGTCGGTCGCCATTATTGAATCCTCTGGGTGGTGTTCCTTTGTTTCTGTAATGGACCATTTCCGTGTCATGTGTGAACTTATTGATATAGCCGCCTTTTTAGCTTCATTTACAAATGTTAGTTTTATTGCTAGCAAGAAACAAGCTAGGTCATAAAAACAGGAGAGAAGATGTATTGTGTACCTTTTCTACACAGCTATATATAGATACGCAAATGTTAGTTTAAGCATAGTTCTCACGGTGGCGTGAGCCGAAATAGCTATCAACTATATTTTTAAAAATAACTTTGTAGATCTAAGATACATTGCTATTCTTTTCACCGTGTTATAATGGAGTTCTACCAAGTGAATGCCAATTCAATCATTATAATTTTAATTAAATAAAAGCACGTTTGGTGCTGTTCCATACAAAATAGCACCGTGCCTTGCATCCGATTAATGGGTTACGTGTTATTGTATTTTTCAGCCGGGGAGAAAAACTTTGAATGCAGTAAGATTGATTACTTTCCCAAGGAAGAATACGCACCTGATCCCAACGACTCCACGATGGCAATACCATGTAAGTAGCTCGCACCTCTCTTACTTTATTTATTTTATACGATCAATAGAAGTGTCAAGTAAAAGTGTTTCACAGAAAATAAAATACAATTTGATTATAGAAGAGACTTCAGACAAGTGGAGTTGTGCCTTTTTTTTTACTTTATTGATCAGACAAAACAAAACATAGATGGCGTAGCTCTTTTTAGTGAATGTCTCCAAATTCTTCTAAAAAAAAAACGAAGAGATTCATCAGTCAAGACCTTTTTTTGACCGACACCCGGGAATTGATACACCTATAACAAGCTTTAACCGGTTAACTGCCAAAAGCCGTTTCTTAAGACGCATAATTTTCTGTGAACGGAGCGCCGTTTTAACAACCTTGGCCTTGCTTTTTTGACAACCCTGCACCATGAACAATTAATTTTATGATTATGGATAAATGACGGCACTACTGGCGCGCTCTTCATTCATTTGGTAAGTTTTATAAATAAACTTTATTACACTTTCAATAACGATATGTGTAGAAGGTTTTATTTTTGTCGTAAAATTCGCGACGTGCTGTATACCGCCATACATGTACCTGCCGGCAGTTAACCGGTTAAATATATTTGTATTATATTTCATACAACACGATGACATTTTTTATAAGCATAATATCGTATATATATATATAGATATTTATTCTATCACAAGTTGTAAGTATTAAGAAGTCATTAAAACTTTATTTTTAAACTATTTTAGATCATATATATATCGATTACCTGAAAATTATTTTCATAATTATTTATCCTTTGGTTTTGTATGCCTATTAATTTTAAACTATTTTTTGAATAAAAAAACTTTGTTTTTAATTTGTATTATATCAGTTGATAATGCTCGCGATGAATGTAATCGGTCCTGATCATAAAATTCATAGTGGAAATAAATACTAAAGGTAGGCATTGGGTGTTAGAGTCCTGATGAAAACTTAAGACGAAATAGCTATCACCTATTTATCTTATAAGTTTTGTAAAATTTATATATCGACTATATTTATATATTCTAACGTGTTATATTAGTGTTATATTTTACCAAGTAAATACCAATTCAATCAATTAACTAAAAAAATGTTATTATTACTTTAAATGAGAAATTTATTACAGATATTATATTATGTTTATATAATACAAAAAGCTTCCCGTACATAAAAGTGATGTTATACGTGTCTCTTTTACATAGCGCAACCAAGCAACTAATTTCTTGAGTATAATTTTTGATGGTGTTTGATGGAAATTCAATATCAAATTTGAATATAAGTTGTTCATCAATATGTACTTCTGTTGATATAGGATAAATATTTTATTTAATGACGTAAAATACATGTTTAGATATTAGTTACAGTCTTACTTGTCTCAAGCACTATCAACTGATTTTTTTTATCAATGACCCTTAAGGTGTTAACTGTCTCTTTTTAAGTAATACTTATCATACAATGAAAACATATTTTTAGTTTTATTTTCACAATATATTCAATGACCAGAATTGGTAAAAATAGTACTTAAGAATTGTTTGAAATGTTATTTATGTTTCAATTCATATTGAGAATCTCCAAGTTTTATTTTAAATTAAAACTTTAAAATTTTTTTGTTGAAAATAAAAATTTCGAGGACTCAACCGTTTTTGTTTTTACAATGACACTCTTGAGACTTGTTCAAAAGTGGTGCGTTATCGGCATTTTATTATAAGTTTGTCTTTTATTATCGCGTTCATGTCTGTTTTGGGATTTAGGCCCTGGTACGCGGAACCTAATTCGAGTGGAAGTTACAGCTGTAAACGGCAATCGTGATAGGCAGTATTATTATCCGTATTAAATTCATTGACTGTTCCTTTAAAAAAGGCAATATATATCATTATTTATTATGTTCCCAAAAGACAATAACATGTAAAACAGCTCGGAATAATTTTCTAATAAAAACGCTAGCATGTTTTCGTTCCTTACTTTGCCACGTCTTTTACCCAGCGCTTTGTTTTTTCACCGTGCAAATAATTTATTTTTTATTTCATATAAAATATTGGATAGTTTTTCACGTCGCCAAAGTGCTTTATCATAAATAAAAACACCAAGAGAATAAATAATGACCTCTCTCAGGATTCTTTTACCATGGAAAGGTAAGTAGCCTACAACGGGTGCTTTTTCCACGAAGAAAATGTCTTTTGTGACCATGTTTTTACTTAAATTAATATAGCAAATTGTGGGAAAACGCTTAACAACGTAAAATCAAATAAAAGTTGCATTTTAAAAGCTCCAAAAGCACACGATCGTTTAGATACAGCTCTGTGTTAAAATTGTAAACACTTGTTTAACAATTATATATTATACTAATTAAATTACTAAAAAAGTAACACTGATATGCCATCACATACCTTTAGTATTTAGTATTTTAATAGTCTTTTATCAATTTATGGTGTAATGTAATATTTCTAATATCACATAGAGGTCAACGTTTTGTACCATTTCTTATAAATCTTACGCAATAACTGAGATATCCACTCAAAATTTCACAAATAACTCGTTTTATATACATTTTAACAAATTTTGAGCGTTCCTATTGAAAGACCCTGTACAATAATATATAAAAGATTTTTAAAAGAAATTGTTTCAGTATCGAAATAAACATTCCTTCGTGAGTGTCATTCAGTAACTAGAAATGTTTTTATTTTTTACTAAAGTTGTATACATATTGAATAACTTTATCGAATTTGTAAAAATCGCACGTTTGCTCGAATGAAAATGTCTAATATCAGCAAATTAACTCGTTTTAAAATTCAATTTTATTTCCAATTGCTTGTTCTAGATGCTGTCACAAAATCATCATTTTTTTTACTGCTGGCGACTGCTGTGCTTTTTGCTGGATATATTTGCTGCGCAGTAGGTCATTGCGCACGCCATCGGCGAATCTACACATTTACTTCCGGAGTTCTTTTTATAGTATCAGGTATGTATGAATTTATTTTTGTACACTAGCAAAGTTTTATAATTATTTAATATTATCAATTAGCCAATCGATACAGATAAAAAACACAATCTACTGTATCGAACAGCATTCTTTTCATCGTCATATAAATATGATATATTAACAGCAAACAAAGTTTCGAACTGTTTACTTGTGAATATAATTATTTTTCATTTCATTATTTTTTTACCAGGATTGCATATATGGCACTACATTACACATATTTTTGATTTACTTGATCAGTTATTAATATCTTAACAACAAAAAAAAAACCAAAAGTAAGCAACCGGTTGTATTTTTAAATTTGAACTTTACAGCAGAAATAAGGATTTTATTTTTATTTTCAAGTATTCATTGTTAGACCTTATTGTAACATCAAATTTGTGTGCATATATTCCATCATAAAAATGCAAAACAATTTGGTCAATACATTTCGCACGATAAATTACCTTAAAAAATTTTAAGCTCTGCTATTTTATTACCAAATTAAATTTTGTCTATAGGAAACTGGTTATTTTTGTTAATGTTTTTAAAAAACAGAGTAATTATAGAAAAACATGTGTATTAAAATTTTGGACCGATTTATCATTGCTGAGAAAATAAATTTCATGACCATTTTTAAGCTCTAGTTTTTGTCGCCGAATAATATTTTATGAAAATCTTTGCAACTCGGCAGAAAGCGTCGACATAAGTTTGCCAAGAATTAATTATCTAAATGACTTTCGGTTAGCTTCACACGTGCTATTTTAGCCAGAATTAAATAATAAACCAAAGCTGCTTTCAATTCTATGTACTATTTCATTGCATGCAGTTTGAGCTAATTACGGTGAAAGCCGTTCATGTGGTTAGATTGGAAAAGCGTACAGTATTGTATTTCAATAACTGATTAACGAGGCAATAGAAAAAAAATACGTAAATGAATATGAAATTTTCTTTAAATTGTACATTTATCTAAATTAACTTATTAAAAATTATGATACTGAGTTATTATGATTAAGTTTGTAAAACAATTAATTCGATAAAAAAACATGCCATCGCTACTGTAATTAAAAACACTGGGTGGAAATAAAAATTAATATTTTCTCTTAGGAAGACTCAAGAAAAAAATCGTAAATAAATGAATGTTTGGGGCAGAGGCCGCGAGTCAAACAGCCTAAAGGCGAAATATTCTTCCGTTTCACATTCTATTTACACGGTGTTTACTACACGGTGAACAGGAACAAAAAAAATATATAAAATATTTTTTTATATTAACGAATGCTAAATATTTCTATTATTAGTTATTCTTTATTGATTGAATTTTCATTTACTCGGTAGAACTCCATTATAACACTTTCGCCGTTCCTCAGACCATTGCGAAAGGCTGATTCATTTCTGTAATAAATCATCTCTGGGCAGAATTTGGGCTTATTGAAAGAGCCGCCTGTTTAGTGTAGTTTATTTTAAATTTTAATTTAGACTTTTTTTTAGCATGATATAAGCTAGGTTGTTAAAACAGAAGAGAAGATTTATAGCATACCTTATCTACACAGCTGTCTATAGATAAGCAAATGTACGTTTGAGCATAGTGGCGTGAACCGAAATAGTAATCAACTATATCTTTAAAGTTTTGTAAAACTAAAATACATTGCTATTTTTTGAGTTATTTTTTAAACTATTTTTGAATACTATAAAAAAGAAAACGTTACTTTTTACATTAGTAGACATGAAAACAAACACCATTCATAAAGATATATCATATAACAAACGCAACACCAAACAAATAAATTTTAAAAAATGAATCTTCTTAAGGTCCTGATTATTTTAAATTACGGTAAAAAATGTATGATGTATTTAACTTAGTATATTTTTAATATTTAGAAACTGCTGTTAGATATTCTAAGACTGAAAAAATAAAAATATATCCAATGTTAATAATAAATGTACTTTACTACTACTTTAAAATATTCCTAGAACAAGTCAAGCTATACTTAGATAAAAATTTGGCCTAAGCGCGAAATTGTTTAGTTTTGTATTTTCAGTATCAAATATCAACTCACTGCAATGCTCTGTCAGTTTAGATGTTAGCTGTTAGAAGGTTAATATCATATATATTAAATGTATATATATATATATATACATATTTTCTTGAGATGCTAATAAAATCAACAAAAAAAAAACGCATGGGGTGGGTGCGGAACAGTGTAATTGTGGTTAAGGGTACAAAAGCTTCAATAAAGTATGTTTAAAACGTTCAGCAGTAATTTCGTGAAAGTTCATTTACGTAAGCTTATTATAAGCGGAATATCACAATTGACCATTTTAAATCAATATTAGTAAACTTATAGAAAAAACTGTTCTAGAATCTAGCTTAACAGTGGGCCAAAGGAAATGTTTTTCTTTGTCTATTTGATCGCATTAAACATTTTAAAAAAACCGTAATTTCATCTTATACACCAAAAAATAGCTGTCGTAAACAAAAATAATATTCAAAGTATTCTTAAGATATATTTTTATATAACACGGTGAAAATATATATAATCTATAGCAATAATTTAAAAGTCGTTTGCTCTCTAGCGGTTTCGTCATCTTTATCTCCAAAAGCAGAGCTTTATTTTTGTTTTCGGAATATAAATTGTAAGAGTATAGAAGGCAATATAAAAAGACAAATATGTAAGCTTTTTACATATTTCAAACGTATATTTGTTTTACTTTCTGTGGAGGCTGTAGTTAGGTATACAAAAGTCAGAGGTTTTCACCGTGTCAACAATGAAAAAATATCTTCTTGGACCGCCAATAAGAAGGCAAATAACGGTTTTTATTGTATGCCGAGGGATATTTGCGAATTTTATTAAATTTGTTATATCAGCCCCGCGGGGGTAATTCATAGGCTTGTTTTATTTTTTTGTCAGTCAAATTTACTAACCGTTGCTTGTATCTTAACCCTTTACAGCCCAGCAATATCATAAGTATTACCAAAACAATGCAATTATCTCTACGATATTGTTAATTCAAAATATGCGGATGAATAATATTCCATTTATTCCAAACAGTCTATCTAATAAAATATCTTAAGTAGTCTCATCTATTGTATATAAAAATTATCAGTTTATATTAGAAAATTTAACAGGTTTTAGAAACTAAATTCTTGTAATAAGTGAAAAATTTTATGAGAATTAATTTTTCATAAAATTCTTGCCTTATAATTCTTTAAGATAGCAAAACGCTCTTTTTTTTAATTTCACTTGCTTATAAATCCCCTAATAAAATAGCAAACGGGCTGTAGCATACGTTTTAAATAATTGTCCAAATAAAATAATAGCATTTATGACGTAATGTATTTTTTTTAATATACTGTATTTACCGAGTTAAGTTTTGTTTATATCAGTCAAGATACCCTTCCGTTTACTGAGTTTACTAAGGTTTTGTGAGTTTAAGCATAGTAACTTAAACTTGATTAATGTAAAAAACTTGAATACAAATGTTGATTTGAAAATTATTGTGATTTTCGATGTTGATATTGATCGGGTATTTAATTGCTACATTCAGTAAAGCTTGCGTATCATGTTAAAGATGACTGGCCCATAAAATATATTGAATGAAACTGAATGATGCTCGAACTCCGAGGTTAGCGCACCGACATTATAAAATTATTATCAAGTGTTGACTATTTATTTAAAGAAACTTACCTTCCTGAAATAACTTTACAGCTAAATTCTAAAACATCTCATTAAAATACCTTGGTACTTTTATAAGTATATCTAAGAAAATTGTATCAATTAGAAAAAATAAAAACATACCTAATATAAATAAACATATTTATGCATTTTCATTCTAAGATATTATTTTCAATTTATATTAATTTTCTTCAATGTAATTTTCAAGCTGTTTTCATTTATTTATGGTTCTTTTAGCTTATAATTTTTAAAGTGAATTGTTACTGTTTTCTTTTATTTTTAATCAAAATTTAATAACTGTTTATCACCGTTGGCTCACGTCAGTGTGTTAATGCCAAAGCCCACGTGTCCCAAGCGAAGATTCTGAAAATAAACTATGCAATTGACAGGTGACAGGGAACCTTCAATGACTGCATGGTGGTTATATCACACGATCAAATATGGTCAACGACGGCTTAATGAATGTGTTTTTATGTTTATATTATTTTAAACGCATCTTACTACACTTTTACTCATTATTTTTTGTTTTCGACGTGAATGAGAATTATCGTTAGTTCTAAAACTTATAGTTATGCCTCTTGTAAACGTTTAATATTTCAAGCATCAAATACATTCATACTTTCTTAACACTGAAGTCTAAAAATAATTGAAAATCTAATAATAAAACTGTTTTAAATATGACATACTTGTCAGATACTCATGTGAACAGTAAATCAATGTCGTTGACTATTTTTTTAGTTACAATATTTTGTAAACATGCTGCATCCTTTCTAAAACATAACCAACTAAAAATCTTGCGTCATTTTTAATATAAGACTACAAAATATAAATAAATGTCCAGATGCTTTTAAAGCGAAAGATAAATTATGTTGTATGTATTTATAAATTATATCCCGTCACAAAAGGGTTGTTAAAAAATTATTGCTCCATGCAAAGTAGGTTTTTGTGTATCCAAAATTTTTATAAAGCTTCTCTGTAAAGACACAGTGTATATAATCTTATTATGTAATACGGACCGGATTTACCAACCAGAACAGTTAATTTTAAAATCTTTCCACCATGCCACGAGGCAGTTAGACGTTTATTGTATTTTTTCATGGCTAGCATTATTGAACAAGCTTTTCAGAAGCCTCAAGATACAACGTAAACAATAGTATTGAAATTGTTCAGTTTACTTTTACGCCATAGTAATACGATAATAAAGCCAATATTCTTTATTCGTAAAATAAAAACGTTTTACTTTTACGATATTTTTTATAATTTCAAAGTATAAATATTTTAAAGACGAGAAATTACAAAATCAATTCCTAACCATTATAATACATTTCTATTTTACTGCAGAATTTTTATGTTTATTAAGGTAATATTTCCACATTGAGGAGAAACATTTTTTTTAAAAACCTGATAATGCTATCTATACAGATAATAATAAGAGCTTTTATTGAAATTTTTTTTTTTTTTAACAGAACGATTTTCATTTTTCTTAGTCAAAAACATGTTTATTTCAAAAAAATTATAAAAAATATGGAAGAAAATTTTTAAAAAATATTTTCATATTTTGAAAGAAGTTTATACCGCAAATTTAAATATGTTTGTTTCTTCAATCAAATAAGCTCTTCAAACTTCACAAGCTGGCGTCGTAGTCGTAAATAATAATATAATATCATTTGAGGCTTTCAGAACGGAAAGTGGCATAACCCAAAAATATCGAGGTTGGCCATGACAGGTTTTATAATATGTGATCTAAAAATCAATATTTCTAATATTTCTAACCCTAAAAACCAAGCACATGATCCAAATCAGTGTTTTCCAAACTGGGGGCCTCAAAATTTTCATTCACGTCTTTTTTTTGAGTGGAGTATTTAAGAAGCACTGATTTTTGCGTATTTTATTCGACTCTGAATACCCTACAGCTGCATATCAAAACTTTGAGCACGATTATTTCTTTTTCAACTATTGAAAGGGTTACCCTATTTCTGATCTGACTGCCTCATATAAAATCGTATATTGGAGACTTTGAACAGAACTTTGGTTAATGGATCATTATCCATAGAAAAAGGAATACCTTGATGTTTTTATTGCTTTTCACCACACACTTTACCCAATCCAAAAAATTGGGCCCCAAAGGTCTATAATCTTCCAAAGTTTTTCACAAATACAGTAAACCGTAGACATGCGGATCGGTTAATATGCGAGTAAGAATCATTTTTTAAATTGTCTTTTATACATTTATATGTTAATCAAACACATTTTACATTAAAAAAAAATTCACGAAGTTTTAAATTCTATAAATATAAAAAAAATGAATTTTTTAACTATGCCTCAATGTAAAATGTAAAACAATTCAAATCAACGTCGTTATTCATAAGTTAAATTCTCTTTATTTTTTAAATACATTTCAAAATTATAAAGAGATTGAGTACTTGAATCGGTGACTGTATTAGTATTGTTTTTAAAAACAAATCTTGCATTCATTCATTCATTCATAAGTTATTTATTTATAAGTTACAAAAATTACAAATTACAAGTTCATTGCTTTTAAGTGCCAAAATATTTAAACATTTAATGTTGGAAATTAAAGAAACAAACAACAGAACAAAAAATAAGGATAGCAAGAGAGTCAATCAAGCAAGCTCATGAAAATCTACTTAATTTAATCTTTATAATCAAAATCTTTCCTATTGAGCCTTATAAATAATATTCCAGCACCGAAAAAAACAAAAACTAGTTCAGTTATGAAGATTCTTCTAGAGACAATCAGGATAAATCTGTATATATTTAGACAAACACAAAAATTAGCTTTTCTACGAAATTTTTACCAGCGAAAAATCTGTAATATTTTTCACTGTAAACTATCAACACGTCTTAACAGTTAAGACGTTAACTACGTAAGTTTTTAGTTGCTTTTGTTTGAATGATTCAGTAATCGAAAAGTTGATATTTTTTTAAATACAATAAAACAAAACTATGTTATCACATCTGTATACAATTATTATCGACTGCAAAGTAAAAGAACAGATGAAGAAAGACGTTCATCACTACATTAAGCTTAACAAATATTGACAATTGTGAAAAAAAGTTCCGGAAGAAAGCTTTAAATATTCTCCAGTGCACTTTCTTTGGTTTCCCAGTACGGAAAAAAAATAGCCGACGTCAATTTGTCCGAGAGAAGTAACGTCGGAGTGTAACGACGTCTTGCGGAGTCTGGCGTCTTGCCAGGATTTTTTCTGCTAGTACTATTTATTGGTCTCATTGTAATTTTGCGACACTTAAAAAAAGTTCTGATTTGTTCTGTAATAACTTTGTGCAACGTTTTTTTGTATAGGGTTTTTGTTTGACTCAAATGTATATTCATGAACAATTTTACAATAGACAATCGTTTCTTTATGAAAGGATAAATGCATGAGATTTATTGCTTAGAAATAAAATCTAATTACAACATTTTGTATGCAATTATAGTGCTATATGTCTTTATTTTAAAACAGTCATTTAAACTTAACCAAAAGGTGTTATTCGTAGAAATAATTCGAAGGTTGAAAAGCTAATAAAAAGCACAAAGTTGCAGTTATTTAAACGTAATAATTTTAATGTTGCCACCCAGTGTAGAACTCATGACTTCTAAATGAATAACTTAAAAAATTAGATGTCTAGATTCAAGTAGTTTAATTAGTCTTTTTTTTGTTTATCTATAAAAACGCATTTTTAGTAAACTATTTCTACGCTATGTTTCCATCGCCCATCCATTTCCAATGCGATCATATCGCGATGAGGGAAACCGGTCCTCGTCATAGAATATATTTACTGTAAAAACAATACTAAAAATGTGTTTGTATCCTTTTAAATATCATGCCTCTCTATCAAGAAGTGACAGTTCATTTGGTTTCTGTTTTTTTTTTTTTGATTTGGCTTGGTATAAGATTGTGGAACTAATAAAGAACTCTTTCTAGATTCCACTTTTAAGATTGAACTATTATAGCATCAGGCAATTCATACATTTGAAAGTAAGTCCGTAAATTAAATGAAACAAAAACTTAATTTATCACACATTCTCGTACTCATGTTATTAATTATGTAAAAACTACTAAAATGATCTGATTATTCGTGTTAAATACAGCTCAAGAACAGTTTATTACCACTCAAATACCCGCAGTGTGGTTCCAAGAAATTCCTTACAATATCTTGTTTCCTTGTTGTGAGTACAAAACATTGCAGTATATTGTTGACTCTGAAGTACCCACATTCAATTTATATGGTCGAAGTCAATAGCTTTCGATGCCTGCTGTTTTATTTGTTCGGCCGCTGCATACACCGCATCGTTTGATGCAGTTTGTTTGGAATACGTATGCGGTATGCACTTACATGTGCAGTGGCGGAGATAGAAGCACTATATATTATATATTAAATTACAATTTAAACACCGCGTCAATATCCGGATATCAACAATAACGACAAATGGACGATAAAACAACCTTTTTCCTTTCATATCAATTTGATATAGCGTTAAGATTGAAATTGTGCTAGTGTCAAATTTCTTTAAGTCTACAACATTTACTGTGCTTTCTGTGCTATATTTTCTTTTCTATTGTTGTCAACATCGGAGAATACTCGCTGCAGAGCTGAGCAATTCAAGTAAACTTAGTTGATACAGACATGGAAAAAATATATTTGTAATATATACCTTTCCATTTATTAAATATATACGCATATATACATGCATATAAACGCATATACACCCAGTGTGAGGAAGTGGTTTTTTTTTTTACTTTATTGTTTTCATTTTGATACTCTGAAAATTTGATTGAACATATATAAATTTATAACATTTCATGATCTGATTCATGGATATTTGTAAGGCATTAATGTTTGTATTGCCCTAAATAAAATTCTTTACTAAAAAATGTGACAGGAATAATCAGCTTACGACTCGTCTTGTCCTAAAACTAGCCTTGACTTTGAATACGAATGTTGTATTACTTTATAGAAAGCAATTTTCCACTCTATTTAAAGACTATTTACCCTTCATTAAGAAATCATTAACTAACTTTTTTTTACCTTTCTCAAATGATAAAATCAACAACCTATGTAACAACTGTTTTCTTACACATATTTACAAAAAACGGATATATATTTATACAAATATTCCAATAATTCTTTCAAATATTTAGATAATAAATGCTATATCTTTATAAAGCATTTATTTTTCTGATCAATTTATGTATAGCATGTTTTTTGTGAAGAAAATAATTCTACTAAATGTTGAAGATACAAAGCTTCAATCTATATTAAAATTAAGCACTTTTAATGCCAATTTTCACTTCTTGGCGGAATAATATCACATTGTAAAAAAAATGTTTTTTACTTACTCTTTCTGACCTTTACTATGATATAATAAAATAAATTACTGCAAAGTAATGTAAATTTAATTAACGTAAATTAAACAATAGAATTGATTCATTGATTAAATTGGCATATAAAAATAGACGGAATAATAAAAATATGAAATGTTCATAAAAAAAATCATATTGATTTTCTTAATAAAATCTATATATTGATTGAATTGGCATTTATTTGGTACAAGTCCATTATAACACGGTGAAAAAATAGCGATGAATTTTCGTTCTACAAAATAGATATATTTGATAGCTATTTCGGCTCACGCGTCAGAACTATGCTTAAAAGTACATTTACTTATCTATACATAGCTTTGTAGAAAAGGTACACAATATTATACATATTCTCTTCTGTTTTAACAACCTCGCTAGCAATAAAACAAAAATTTTAATTTAAATTTAACAGAACAATCGGCAATTTCAATAAGCTTAAATACTGGCCGCCGGAGATGATGTATTACAGAAATGCATTAACCTTTCGCTAGGTCTGAGGAGAGGCAAAAAGAAATATTTTTTGAAAGTAAATTTCTAAAACGCGCAACGCGTCAAATTTAATTCAAATCGAAATCATACATAAACCAATTTCGAATCTAAAAAGCCTTTTTTGAAATACATATCGAATATTTGAGAAAAATTCTGTATTTTCTTGCATGCCACTGATTTATTCCACCCAATCTAATCCCTTGGCAGCTTCGATAACAGAGCAGAGTTCAAGCCTTCCAATCTTTACGTGCCGGTCGGAAGATAATAAACGCCGGTTATATGCTAGAGGAGTAAAATCGCTATCCCGAAACCAATCTTGGACTGGTACGCCAAAATTTGGCGAATTGCAGTATGACTTGCCAAAGGTTATTTCTATAAAATGTTTTTTTATTGAAAAACGTAAGCCGGCATACAAACTTATCGGACACAGGTCACACGTTTTCCTTCATTGCCTTAGATCGGCTGCCCAGCTATTTTTTTTTTGAAATAAGTTAAATTATATGTAAATCTCTGCAAATTTGAAGTGAACTTAAAAGTGTGTTAAAGAAATATATAATATATATTTTAAAGTCTTTTTGTTTAAGTACATATTTTAAACACGGTGAAAAAATAAGCAATGTGTTTTAGTTCTACAAAATTATTTTTAAGAAATAGCTATCAACTTACTTTTTAAAAATAATTTTGTAGAACTAAAACACAGCTAAAGATTTTTTAAATATTACTATTTTAAACACATTTTTTTATAATTTTTGATATCGACTGAAAATGCTTGATGGAATTTCAATATCGAATTTGGTTTGTTACAACTTTGTACGATTTCGCATGTTTTGACACTAACGACCCGGGTTTCGCATTTCGGCATCTTCAGGCATTCTATCGCATGGATGCAATAGAATTGACGTAAAATAAACAGTTAGCATCGTCTATTTACCAAAGTTATTAATTACAGGAAAATAATAACTTCAAGGCAAGCAGTAAATTGCAGCTAAAACAAATTTAGCAATATTAATCTAAAAACATTTTTTTAATAGTTTTTGCACGACATATTTTATGATCATAATCATTTTCGCTCATCGTTATCATTGTACAGTTGATCCTGATCATAAAATACATTATATTATAGAATCAGTATAAAAATGTGTTTTAATTATTTAAAATATCATGCTTTTCCATCAAAAAGTGACATTTAACACCTTAAATGAGATCACTTAAAGATTTACATTCGTAAAAAAACAGTTTTTCCAACGTTAAGTATAATTTTAAACACTAGAGATCATATGTGCATACTTGCTTTCACCTCAACGGTTAATATGATATAAAATTATTGATTTCTATTTCAATAATATAAAGAAATTTGAAACAATTTTGAGTACATTGCAACTACTTCAAACAATCCGAAAAAGACATTAGCTTATTTCGTGATACTTCAATTATTTACTGTTCGTATATGTCTCCAGCTTCAACGTTTTGATGACACTTAATGATGATGGATCGTAATCTATACAATATAATATATACCCTACCACAACAGTAGCGATGGTTTCAATTAAAGTTCGTTGAAATAATATTAAGCACACTGAGAAAAAGCATTTATCTGTTATGTATATATTACTGGTTCAAATCAGCACACTTCCGCCAATTCAAACATTAACAAATTTGATATTGAAACTTCAGCAAGTCTTAAAATAAATAATTGAATGTTCGTGAAGCTTTAAAATATACATATGTATAAAAAATACCGTAGAGAATGCGGTGGATACAATTTTGAATGCGATAAAATAATTTGAAGCGAACTGGAAAAAAAACTTAAAAATTTAACTATAAAAGCTTTATTCGCTGTTAGAAACTGACTGCATTTTCTCAAAATCTTCTAATAAAATATTTTTTTATCACGATGGATTGCGGCTTGTGACCAAATGTTGACGTTCTCTATTCTATTGAGTATACTTCAAATTATCGATGTTACTTCAAATCCTCTTAAGTACTAGAGGAACGGCATAGGAAATGTATGTTGCCTCAGGGGGATGAATCTACACAGAGCTTGAACAAGCTATTGTCTAGTACCATCCCTCGAATGGTAGCGCTGACATTTGAACTGTTCCAATACATTGCACTTAAAGCCGGATATAAACGGTGCCTTAACAAACATTTCAAAGTGAAAGGAAGATATTATGTTTACCAAAGATTGTTGTTGTTACTATTATGGCGACAGTCACAAAACAAAACTCAATGTGAAAATAGCTTTTCAACAATTCAATTTTGAATAATAATAAAATTTTATTATATACGAAATAATTATGTGTCAATTTTGATTAATTTTAGACGCGTATTTGACGTGACTATAAAGGCAGAAGTATACCCACTCGAGCTAAGGAACATGTAAGATCATTCAACAATAAAAAAACAGATTCACGATTCGCTAATCACGCTATAAAGGAATCACATAATATAAATTCAAACTCAGCGCCTAAGTGTTTGCATCTTTGCAGTAAGGGTCGTAGGATGACCGCTTTGGAGCAGCTGGAAATCAATAGATATCAACTATCACAAAGGATTCTTAACGAATAAACTAATATATGTCGGTCGCCATTATTGAATCCTCTGGACGGTCTTCCTTTGTTTCTGTAATGGACCATTTCCGTGTCATACGTGAACTCATTGATATAGCCGCCTTTTTAGTTTCATTTAAAATTGTTGGTTTTATTGCGAACAGGAAACAAGCTAGGTCATTAAAACAGGAGAGAAGATGTATTGTGTGCTTTTTCTACACATCTATATATAGATAAGCAAATGTTCGTTTAAGCATAGTTCTGACGATGGCGTGAGCTGAAATAGCTATCAACTATATTTAAAAAAATAATTTGTAGAACTAAAATACATTGCTATTTTTTTCACCGTGTTATAAAGGCAAATATATATTATGATTTTGGTAAAGAAATTCCACCAAGATAAAATACAATAAATTCACAATACTCTTCTCATGAATATAAATAGTTTACCATAACTTTATAGTGAAAATGTACAAACACTTTTTTAATTATTTGCTTGATTTAAAACTAAAATTATCTAATATATGACGTAGTTCATAGCGTATTGCTATTATTATGCTTGCAATAAGGCCAATGATTAACATAGATCGAGACCTTTATACTTACGACTTACTTACTTAAAAATTACGTAACAAAAAGTTTCAAAGTTTTATCAAATACTAAATAATGCAATTCTTCAAAATAGTTTACTTATAGTAAAAATATCAAAAATTAGAATCGAAAAATCAATTCGGAATATTGTCTCTGAAAACTGATTGCCAAATTTCAAATGAATATAATCGTCACCATTTGTAATATTTTCAAAGATTGCAACTTTACCATAAGGATATGATATTCTTAATTTGTATGTTATTATTCTGTACTAAATTTACTGCGTTGGTAATATTTTTGATGTCATATTGTCACTAAGTTTGTTTCTAATAAAGGTCAATATTTTTGAAACAGAAATGAAATAATCAAATTAGTAATAGTTAAATAAAAATAACAGTCAAACACCATACCTAAAATTACATTAGGTTAAAATAGAATGTATGAACATGTCCAAAGGCGAAACCCGTGTCGTGAAAAAACATGTGGAATCGTACAAAGCTTCAACAATTCAAATTTGATATTTTAATTCGAATTTAAAATTATAATACATATTTCGATATACTTCTGCAATTCCACTATGCTTAGTTTCTTTGATTACATCGTACATAAATATTATATATAATAATTTTTCAAAAAGTGTTTTTTTCAATTCAACATATACGCTTATTCTCGTTTTCTCGTTTTCTCGTTTATTCGTTATTGTTTTATATAATTTGGAATAGGGACTATGATATTTCCAATAAACCGCCAATAAAAACGGTCGTTGAAAATCAAAACTATTCATTTCGTTAACTCAATTGTAAATTTTAACCTTTATTGTTTGAATGGAATCCAGAATGAATGCATGACGCCACGTACACCCGTTTCGTGGCTTTGCAACCCTTAACTTCCCTCGATTGGGGGATGATGCACGTACCGAAGATCAAAATTGAACGGTTTCCAAGCGTCGGTTGCTTACTCTCTTGAATACAAAAATATCATTTGATTATACTAACGATGAGCGAAACCGGTTGCTATCAAAAAATGAATTGTGGAAATAAGTACTTAAAAATGTGAAAAAATAGGAATGTATTTTAGTTCTACAAAATTATTTTAACAAATATCGTCAGAACTAGCATAGTTCTGACGATGGAGCCGAAATAGCTATCAACTATATTTGTTAAAATAATTTTGTAGAACTAAAATAAATTGCTATTTTTTCACCGTGTTATAATGGAGTTCTACCAAGTGAATGCCAATTCAATCAATAAACTTAAAAATGTGTTTTTATTATTTGAAATATCATGCCTTTCCATCAAGAAGTGACAGTTAACACCTTAAAAGTAATAGATGCTTCTAATGTCATTAATCGTACAGTTATTTTCAAATGTCCTGTTAGTTCGTATAAGTTGATATCAACTGCATGATTTAATAGTATATAGCTTTTTTTAATTTGGAAATCCAACTATTTCAAAATTGGAATACCTGTTTCTTTGTTTTTCCCAGTGAGTATATAAAATTATATTACTAGGGGGTTTTTGATAAACTAAAAAATATAATTTAAAAAAAGTAAAAAAAATACATATTATATTAATAATGGTGCTGATTGAATAATTATCTATATATATTCTTCCGTTTTAATATTTGATATGAAGCATTTATATATTGTTAATTTTCATAACTATATATTACAATAAACGTGTACTCATATATATGACATGATATTTTTATAATAAAAAAGGATCGATTCAACTCCATAGTGTTTTCTGTTTCAAAAAGCTCATAATGTGAACTGCTGTCACCATTACGCTAATTTATATTCAAATTTCATTTAATTTAATTGATCCGTTGAAAAAGTTCATCCAGTAATATTTTTTTTGTCAGAAATAAGTTAAAAACTGAGCCCTTTCTTTTTTTTATTTAAAGCTTAAAATATACTTAATAGCTAATTCCAAAAGTTTTTTTCTACAAATTTCGCTTATTGAGAACATTATCAAGTGTTATATTTTTAACAATTATATAATTTCAGAATTAACGAAAAACTGCTTATAATTTATTGAAATTCAACATTGCTTAGATATTTGTCGATACATCTATATTCTAAATCTGATTTTAATAGGATTCCTACACCCAATCAAAATTATGGGGTCAAGTTTGATATAATATTTTGTAAGGATAAAGGTCGAATGCCAAGCAACTATAAATCAACTTATTGGAAATGATTATCCGTGAGAACCTTTAATTTGTCACCCTAAGCCGTAATACTTACCTCAGTACTGTGATACTAAAACTATTAGGGGTGATAAAATTTTCAAAGTTTTGAGTACCGGTTAACCGGTCAAAGTATTAGTCGAATTTTGCCTTAAGCTATTGAAAATAGCAATATTTATAACTACCTTTAATTGAAATTTAAGCTAGTACTTAAATTTGTATTACTGTATTTTCTTGTTAGTTTTTTTGTGTAAAAATGGTAATTATTTATGTTAAAACTTTGTATGATTCCAAATCTGTTGGGGTGTTGCCTTTCGGTTTTTTTCAGTGACAAAACATGTGGAATTGTACAAAGTTTCAACAATTCAAATCTAATATTGAAATTCCATAAAGCACCTTCAGTTGATATCATAAATTGAAATAATTAATTCAACACAACAACTAATATCTGCAGATGGGGCTGCGAGAAGCTTTACTCATTACTTTTAAAAATAAATGATAAAATAATGAGGTTAAGAAATGCTATGAGCTTCATTTAACTACTTTTCGTTTTCTCGAAATATTTTTTGATTTATTTAAAAATTTTAACAATGATTTCTTATGGCTCATTTTTTTAGAATCAGGCGTATAACAACAACATTACAATACATATGTTAAATAACTATGCGCCACCTATTTTACAAAGTTTTCAATTTGAATTTATATTAAAACTCCAAACCATTGAAAGAAAAAGTATTGCAATTACTCTAAGCTGAATAACTTATCGAGATTAAAATCTTATAAAGCAATAAAAATGTGCTCGTCTTGCAGCAGACATGCAATGCTTTGTAATAACATTTTTTGATTCGAATACTACATCTCGACGACTCGGATAAGCATACGTACCCTTGTTTCAACTCCCCACAAACTTAAATCAGTGCAGGAAACCCTATGCTATCGAAAGCTTTTCATAAACCAAATTGCGTCCCGAGCTTTATTACTTGAATATTGCCAAGCCAAGACACGCAATTGAGTTTTACCTGCACATGCATTGCAAAAAGCGTAATTTCATAAACTTGCTTGACATCATTCGATCTCAAAAAATATTAAAAAAATTAAATAAGAATCAGATTACACCTTAATATATAATATATATCTCAGGAAGTGACTGTTTTCAAAACTATTGTTTATAATAACTTACATATAAAAATAGTTAACAGTCGTAATTGAGTTGTATTGTGCTTTTTTTTTAACTAATCATTAAAAATGACTACTCTTCAACATCGTGAGCTATTGGATTTCCAGTGTGTGGATTTTTATTTACTAAAAAACAGGACATAAATACCAAATTTGTTTATCCAAAAAGTGTTTAGTTTATTTCGATTCATTTTATAGAAAAATGTTGGTATATAATGAAACAGAAATCTTACATGCTCTACTTCAAAAATCAAATTAAAATAAACATGATCATTGCCACCGATTCAATACCATGTTACTGTTAATATTTTGTAGTTGGTTTGTTGTTTTGTTTAAATAAGTATTATATATCCACCTCAATACTGCTATTCTTTTTTATTGGAGATAATTTCCAACAAATTAATAAAGATATCAAATTTAACCAAGCTTATAAACAAACTGTAAAAAATCAACATGACGAATAAACTCAAAACGATAACGCTAAACAATAACTGGTAATTTCATATTCTGCAAATCATATGAACGCTCATTTTTCATGTCGTAGCTTTTAGCGCAGAAGTGCATTGAATTGCATTCTATACATGTTTGGTTTATCATACAATGCATGTACGGGAAGCGTATTGTATTCAACTAGACAGTCGGAAAACCTTTGTGAAATCAGAGCCTACTTTTTACAAAGGGAATAAATTATTAATACATATATTTTTTTTGTTCTCAAAGCATTCGAGAAATCGAATGTTTTGACCGCTTTAAGCGCATTGTTTAGTACTTTTAATGCGAAAAATTACCCAAACTGTTTTTGTGTGTTAATTGTTTCTATCTCTGCCATAAGTATTATTATATTCGTATTTTGGTAAAAAAATGTTATAAAATAAAAAATAAACAATCGGTAAGAAACCTACAACTTGTGTGCTGAGCAATAAAAAGTTTTAGACTCAATACACAACACGCGAACATTGTCGCATGCTCTCTATATAAAGGAATACTGGAAATAATTTCAAAGAAATTTTAACTCTTCTAGTATTTAAACTTATCATAAAATTTTACTTGACTTAACTAAGTAGTTTTGCAGCAATTTTACTTTTAAGAAGTAGTCGAGGAAACTCATTATACTGTTATTAAATAATTAAGTTGCAAGGGATAGTTAAACCTTAGTTTATCCATGGCTTAATGCTTTAGTATAATTACCAAGCAAAATAACTTCATTTTTTTTCATATGTATACTAGTCAATTTCATATGTATACTAGTCAGGCACTACATCTTGCGAAATTGTAGCATATCCTCTACTACGGCTATCAATATGTTTTCGATAATCATAGTCAATCAGCGAACTGATTCGTGTAAGGGAAATCACTAAGACTGTAATTTGTAACACTCATACCCGTATTTCAGTACACAACTTCTGAAGTTATCAAATGCGACCTCTATGAAGTCGTCGTAACGACTGGAAGTATGTTCAAGTCACTATGATTTACTGTAGTTTAGATTTAACTTTTAACATAGAATTTGACATCCATTACGCAACAATTATACAATACATAAAAAATAACAGTATGGTAATTTTCGTTCGTATTTTACAAATACAACATTTTACTAAGGAACTTTTACTAAAAATAAGAATTTATTTTACCACCAAGTAAATGTACGTTTAAAAATAGTTTTGACGAAGGCGTGAAAAATTCAATAGTATGATGTTGCAACTATATCTTTTTCTTTTCATAAATTTCTATAGTAAGTTACTGTGAGTCATTTTTGTTAAACTTAAAGTGAGCTTTATTCCATTTTAGTTTACCCTTTGTAAAAAGCTCTATATGCTTTTAAGTTAATTTTACTCGTATAGTTTGACGTAATAATAATAACTAAATATAACTAGTGTAGTAACGAAGTTTTTCGTATATTAAAAATTTACGCACACACAGGTACAACACAATCTATTTAACTTAATTGCCATAACGAAATAATGTTTGATCCATACATTTATTTTTTTTATAAAAATAAACTTTAAAATACTTCAATCAACTTGATAATTTAAATTTGTTTCAAAAAAATATCATATTTCATTCTAACAAAATATGAAAATATTCAAAAATCAATAAGTATGGAAGGTTGGTAAGCTACACGGAGCTTGTAATAATTATTCTATACAAGAGGCAATAAAAAATGAGTCTTTTTACATTACCACAATACTTTAAACTCTGCAAGATCAAACTCGTGACTCAGGGCATACAAATAAGGCTGCTCTTTACTTTTTATTGTTAATTCAAATCAAAATTATATTTCATAACTTAATTGCCAGTAATGCACATTTTTAATAAATACCTAAATCCCGATTTTGGTCATACTGGTTTAGCTATAATAAGACGTAATGGCAGTTAATTAAACTAAGATCAGTAATTAATTTACCCAATAATGCAAGAAAAAACATGTCTCAAATAAAGTCACTTATTTACATTCACCAAAGAATATAATCCGGTCATTTACATTTTGAAAGAGACAATATAAAATTTATCTAAAACGAAACTTTAATCTCGGTAGTCTGGCGAATATAAAATCTTTAGTGGATAATTCCAGCATGAAAATTTATGGCTGAATATTATCTCACTATTGGTTTTCGGTATGCGTTTGAAAATATTGTTTGAAATTTTCTCGCTTTGGCGCAGCAAACATCTTCCGGTGTTTGCTGCTTACAAAGCGAGCTTCGGTTGACATGTTTATGCAATTTGACTTGATTCCGTATCTTTGCTATGCAACAGTGGTGTGCATTTTGATTTAAATATCAAGTGTTTTAAAAATACTTTTTATTAAATTATTTTTTTTTTTTTTAAATTATGTTCATGAAATGATTGTCAATTCTTGTAGGAAATTATTAATTAATTAAAAAAGGATTTTATTTCAAATAATTCATAGATTTTTTGACCATTTCGCTCATTGATCAATTAATTCATGGTGAAGCCATTTGAGCTAATGATCGACCACGTTACTTACGCGCGTGAAAACGTAGCGCTGTGTGCATTTCCGGTCTGACACAAAAGTTGCTAGAGTTTGAAAATTTAAAATTCCCTACTATTCTATAAATAAATTTTACATAAAAATATTTGCCTTCTATAGGTTGCAATGTTCATAAATACTGTGGCTTCTTATTTGTCATTTTTGCGATCTGTTCATTTGTTTTATCCAGGGGCTTCAAATTTAGTTTCATTATCCACCGCATTTCCAGGCGCACTGTTATAGCGGTCGATTTAATACATACCGACTTTTTCTACATTTTACAGTCCGCAACTTAAAAGCCACAAATATATTACAAACTAAAAAAACTAATTATAATAAAACTCCATTATAACATGGTCGAAAAAATAGTGATATATTATATTTTAGTTAAACAATTTTTTTTTATAAAATATAGTTGATAGCTATTTCGGCTCACGCCATCGTCAGAACTACATATAACTACATAGAACTATAGTTCTGACGATGACGTAAGCCGAAATAGCTATCAACTATATCTTATAAAAAATTTGTTTAAGTAAAATTCATTGCTATTTTTTTAATAAAATTTAATTGGGACGCAGATTGAGTAACACTGCTGTACATTGTTTGAAAGACATTCAATATATATATATATATATATAAATCATATGAATTTAAAGTAAATGTAAAACATTAACGAAATCATTACATAAATTAATGGCATCGAAAAAAAGTTTCTATAGAATATGTGTTACATTATAATACGTATTGCAAAATCTTCCCGCTGTTTATGTACACGTAGGTAGTTAGTTTTACCCTGGTCTAAATTCGTATCGTAAACAGGATATAGAGGCTGTGTAAAGGTTCAAAAACATAATACACATTCATTCTTTCGGATACGAACCGAAAAAAGTTTAGATTCTTTGTATCATAGATTTGAGATCTTGCGCGTGTGTTTATTTGTGTTTTTTTCTCTTCGAATTGATCTTGGAATTTTCCGGAATAGTTTTCGCCTATGCTGTTTTAAGCTGTAATACAGATAAATATTCCCATAAAAAAATGCTTAGTCGCATCAACGGTTTTTCTTTTTCACCTAAAAACCATAGTTTGGTTGTGATTCCATTTATTTTTGTCATTTTATGACAAAAAATTTATGTTTTTTTTATTATTATTTATTTAAAACATTTCATTCAAATGTCTTAAAAAAGATATCATCTGACAGTAAGACAATCGACAGTAAAATGTGATGTACACTCATCCCTTGATTTACGCGGTACCCATTTTATGCGAATTTATGTTTTAAAAAATCAAACATATTTTGTGGCACGTGTCACACAAATGCGTATGTTACATCAGATTACTCCCATTTCTAAGACTAGACCAGAAATTTAAAAAGGCTTAAAAAGGCAAAACACAACAATTAGTTACAGACTATTTCATAAGACGAGAAGAAGAGCCTGCATGTTATCAACTTATATTGAGCTATTAAATTTATTTCTTAATAAAATTCTCTTTTTTTTAGTAGATATATTTGTATATATAATGTACTTGTTTAAAGTGGTTTTCTGGAACCCATCCCTCTAGTTTATATGAACTCGAAGTCTCGCTTTACGCGTTCTCTCTTGGAAGTGTTTATATGATGATAGTTTTTATATTATTTTAATATTTTTAAGTTTTCCTAAAGCTTCACTGCAACTTTATGTAAAGCTGTTTGGTAAAGTACAGAAGTTTGAGGTTATTTTTGCTATTGCTCTATTCTTAACTTCGAATGCAAATGTGACGTCACGCTCGATTTAATGATAAAATTTCTACGATAAAGCATTCACTGCATTCTACAGATTTCATGTGACTTTCAAAAAAGCACTATTGAACTTAAGCGCTTGAAAGAAAAGATAAAAATACTAGGTCATTTTACTCGGCGTTGTACAATAGTTTGTTGCAAACCGGTAGCTTTTATCGAGGAAACTTCTATTATATTATTTTTTAAATTTAGTTTAAGCGACAAAAAAGTGGGCTTACAATAAAGATTAAAGATTACAATGATTGTATTTCCGGTATTTTATGGCATTATAATCATGTTTATTACATAAACTGTATGCATAATATGTGAAATGAAATATTTTAACCTTTTGATTACTAGGATCTCAACTGTTCAGACGGCAGATGGCAGTATGCTGATAATTAATATTCGAAAATATAAAAATGTTACCAGTGCAATAAATTTCGTTTAAAAGCTAATCTTTGCTTTGGAATAAAGCCTTATTAATTCGTACGATCATCGAAGTTGAATTATTGTTTTAAATATTTAGAATATCCTTTTATTGACTCATCAGGGTAAAGGGTATCTTTAAAATACGGTGAAAAAAAATAGTAATGTATTTAAGAACTACAAAATTATTTAAAAAAAAATATTTGATTCGGCTCACGCCATCGACAGAACTATGCTTACAGTTATTTTATGTCTAAGTTTTGGTCGTTTATAAAGAATTGCCTGGGTAGCCATATCGGCTACTTTCAATTTATTGATTGAATTGGCATTCACTTGGTAGAACTCCATTGTAACACGGTGAAAAAAATAGCAATGTATTTTAGTTCTTCAAAATTATTTTAAAAAAATATGGTTGATAGCTATTTCGGCTCACGCCATCGTCAGGACTATGCTTACAGTTGTTTTATATCTAAGTTTTAGTATATTGATTGAATTGACATTCACTTGGTATAACTCCATTATAACACGGTGAAAAATAGCAATGTATTTTAGTTCTACAAAATAATTTTTAACAAATATAGTTGATAGCTATTTCGGCTAAGTTTTAGTCGTTTATAAAGAATTGCCTGGGTAGCCATATCGGCTACTTTCAATTTATTGATTGAATTGGCATTCACTTGGTAGAACTCCATTATAACACGGTGAAAAAATAGCAATGTATTTTAAAGTTAAAAATCTTTAAATGTTTAAAATAAATCGTTAAAAAGCTTTTTTTTTAATATCAATGTCGAATATTTTATGCGACTAGCATCAAAAAACTACCTTTTTTACTGAAGGCAGTGGTGTTTTGTGAAAAGTGTATACATGACGTTGACATCGGTGTGACAAGTGTTTACTAATCATCATAACGTTATTGTAATACAAGATTATTATAAATCATCACACACAATACAATTTTATCTGTTTGAAGATTTTGTGCAAAAAAATAATTCTGAACAGTTAGCAAAACAAACAGCAAAATAAATAAAGATACATTAAATGCCTTCGCCAAAAATTCCTTTCACAATTCTTTACTTCTAAATGTCAAAAAAACGGCAAAAAAAGCTGTATGCAGTTATAAACGTGACACCAGCATTACTATGGAAATGTTTCACTTTCGATACAAATTTTCGTTTTAGTTACAGCCAAGCTGGAGTCTGTTACCGTTCCGGCCAAATGTCATATTAGCTTGCATTAATATACAGTTTTAATATTTGTCTCTTGATATTTGAAATAAATTGGTTAATCATTCAGTTTTCAATTCCTACTGATTTGTCCTTCTACTTGATTGTATAGTAAAATCATTACCGTAGCAATCAGATCGGTCTAGGTTCAAACAATCTGATGATTTTATTCGTCTTTGTGCGAGATTCACTCAATAAATAACGAATTTATTTATGTGTTATGAGATTTCAAGATTTCAAAATATTTAACAAAAAAACCCATTAATCAACAAACAATATCTAAAAATATTAAATATGGCTAAATTATAAGCTATGTTGAAAGAACATTTGTGTAATGGATAGTTAACTATACACACTTACTTATCCACTTTTAATGGTTCTGTATAAAACCTTTTACATACTTTAAATAATTCCTGGCATTATTATTATATAAAAATTACATTTGCGATGTAAAGCTTACTGCTAAAATCAGGATAATAGACCAATATTAAAAAAATAAAAATAACGGTTATAAGAACGTTAATGTCATTTTCTGGATATGCCAAAATCAATATTAATGACTCAAAACAGCATAAAGGAATACAGTGAATTGAAAATATATTTTTATTATAATTGATGAAAAAGAAGCTTTTAGTGAGAAGAGGACGGTATACTGGTGTAGTGCGGATTGCGCAAATCATTTTCGCAGGCGCTCTATCAAATTATGAAAGTTATTCGAGACATGGGCGGAGCTACGGTCTTGTATTATTTCCGTTTGTGGCGCGCTTATGAAAAGGAATAAATCTATTTTCACGTTCATTTCCTTCGGGCGCCATCAGGGTTTGATTTTGCACCCCCGCCACCATCTTTTAGCCTAGGGTTGAACATCCATCATTTGAAAAGCGTATGTGATTGATTTCAAACTAGTTTCTTTGAAACGAATCGATAAATATATCATTCTAAAAAATAGTCACTTAGCCTACAAATTACAAATGAATAAAAATAAAATTTCAGCTTTATACGAAATGTTCGATATTGTTTTCTAATATAATATTTAACAAATATTCCCGAATCCTTTTTAAACGATTTGCTTACTACTTTAATAATATTTCAAATACACATCAGCTGTAAATGCTCAGTATAAACAAAAACCGGTTTGAGAGTAGCTACATTTCCCCAAATTTATATAAATAGCAAGATTTTATTGTATCTATTGAATTGGAATTTACTTGGGAGAACTCCATTATAACGCGGTGAAAAAATAGCAATGTATTTTAGTTCTACATTTTTTTTATGTTTCATGTTTAAACGTACATTTACTTATCTATATGTGTAGAAAAGATACACAATACATGTTCTCTTCTGTTTTAACGACCTAGCTTACATCGTGCTCGCAATAAAACTAAAATTTAAATTAAAATAAGCCGGCGGCAATTTCAATAAGCTTAATTACTGGCCGGAGATGAATTATTACAGAAATACATTAGCCTTTCGCAATGGTCTGAGAAGCAGCGAAAGATCCATATTTGTCAGTTCGTTTAATATTAATTTTAATTTTAATATGTATTGCTAGGATTATATATTCTACTAGCACAACTAGTTCTGACGATGTGTGAGCCGAAATAGCTATCAACTATATCTTATAAAAAATTGTAGAACTTAAATATATTGCTATTTTTTCACCGTGTTAGATTTTATTGTATGTATTATATTTTAATTTACGATTGCCTAATTTATTTAAATATAGACGGATATGATGGAAGAATGATCAGCCCAATACCAGAATTTTTCACGTCGCAATTTACCTTCGTTACTTTCTCTGGATACGTATATGAATTGACTGAATCAAAAAATAATAAAACAATTTCTGTCGAGGTAAAAAATAAATCAATATATTCAACGTTAGGAATAAACCTACTTTTGCTGTCTCACACATTTCGTTGTCGAATCATAAGTGTGTTTATGGAAGATAATTAATTTTTATTGTATTCTGTTCTAGGTCTTCTAATGCTGATTGGACTCGTAATGTACATTTCAGTATTCAAAGCTGAAATCGGCTCCAAGCTTCGCCAACCTTCATTCACGCAACCGCCGATCTTCACGTATCGCTACGGATATTCATTCCTCCTGTATGTGTCCGGCTTTATCACGATCGAGATGGCAGGGACGTCAGCTGTTTTCCTTTTCATATACTGGTATCAAAAAGACTGGGTAGTTAAATTGTCAGAAATGGCACGAGAAAAATACGCACAAGGAAGCGAGTCAAGTATAAGCTACACCAACCTAGATCAAGGGCCTGTTTACCCTTGTAAAAGACATCCATACACTATACAAAGGACGCAACCGGTCGGTGCTGCCTGCGAACCTTCTACGTCAAAGGCGTACATTAGTCCTTCAAAACAAAGAAGATATTTCTTCGATAAAGATTCTTTCCCACCGGTTTCTCCGTCGTGCAGTTTACATAGAAATAAGAACGTATGCGTTTCAACTTCCCTTCGAGATGTTTCCGCATCAACATGTTACGAATTCCCACCAGCTCCTCATCTGAACGGAGAATCGTATATAGATCCATATAACGGAGAATTTTTGGATATGTCCAAAGGATATAATACTAGCCATGATTCGTTTTTAACAAACGTTGGAAGTACAAGATCGCTTCACGCGGCTGGAGGCAACAATCTTCCAAGAGACGCTACAACCAACACAGTTTCTACAACAGCTGATGTCATAAATTCTTGCGATGAGTTCGGATTTGGCGAAAGCGCCTCAAGCACGGCGTTTGTTGAAGATTTTTCTCCCGGAATTCAGCACGAGCATGAGTTTGTTACGTTTGATTTAGAAAGGCCAATTGAGTTAAGGCCAGGTATTGTCAGTATTGGACTGCAAGCTAACAGAAAGGAATACGTCAGTGGAAGTGATACACTGAGGAGAACGACTCCTGTGTAAAATTATATGGACAATAATCAAGTGATAATTGTGCAAGTAGAGATTATTACGATTGTGAAACGTGTTGAATCGATGATGTCGGTTTTTAATATCTCAATGACTTAACGATTTGTTTCGTTAAAATTGTCACGAAAAATAAAATACATTATTTTATCGAATACTTAATTTTGCTCTTTCTTTTTTACATATAATATAAACAAACGAATGTTTAAAAAAAATATTATTTCATATCTTATGAATTGTTTTATATATTAAAATTGCGCATTGAATTAGTTTTAAACTTGTTTTTAATTATTTATTATAAATACCGTTCTTGGAATCGTTATAAATATGCAATAATTATTAGTAAATAAAATACTGTTTTCAAGTGCGAATCTTTAATGGAGATTTATAAAATTGCATTTATACAAACATTTTTTGTAAAAAAAATCTACATAAACTGAAAACTTGAAAAACTGAAGTGATTCAGCTTAGATAGTCAACATTTTTAACCTACACTACACAAATAATATATTGAATATTCAATTGCACATTATTTTATAACAACATTTTATCTTTCAAATTTTAAAATTATTTCAACTGCATATGTGAAGCTATCTGCTTGTTTCTCAATTGTTAAACCTCTTTTTTACAAAAATGGTAAGAAGATAAGGTATATTGGCTGAGACAGGACTGACGATTAGATGAATCGAAGGGACTTCTTGAAACTCACTAACAACCATACCGTCAAAAAAATACGATTTATCAATTAGAAGAAAACATTTTTCGTACTAGAATCCGAGTCTGTATCTTTTATATCACAATACAGTTAAATGATCACAAAATATTTAAAATTTATTAGCATTTGTCTTGGAATCAATCAGCATTTTCTTTACATTAAATTTAGTGGTAATCTAGTAAAAATTCACATACAAGTAATTAGGAGGGGAATTATTTGAAATACATTTACAACTTCACATTAAATAACAGCCCTTTTAATATGTTAAACGAATATTAAAACTTGACCATCCAATAGTTAAAATCCAACATTATTTCGTTATAGCAAAAATTAAATCATATGAGGATTATTTGTTGTTATATATTTGAATATCAAAAGTTTTAATATCAGTTAAAAGAAAATTTCAAATCGTCACCTATATTCTATTCAATTATTTATAAGTAGTGGAAAATTTCCTTTACATACCAATCACAAAAATATAACAACAGCACTCTACGTTAACAATATTTGCACAACAAAGGTAATATTGAGTTTATAATACGCATTTATTATATTATATAAAATCATAGATAATTAGTATGATAAAAATAAAGTGCTCAATTTTTTACAGACTAACAAAAAAATGTAGAAAAATTAATGATTTTCCATGTTTATAGCGACGTATTAAAAATACATAAATAAATAAAAATTAAAAGTTTGTACATAATTAAATTTAAAGTTGTGTAGAACACAAATTAAAAAGAAATCTCCTTTAGATATAAAACAAAAAAAATTAAGGTAAATCAATGTTTTTAATTTTTTAAATTTATTTTCCTCGATCTTTGTATATTTCCTTTTATTTACATTGTCAATTATACTCAAAAAATGACACATAAATATATTCGACTATCATTTGAAACTATTTTTAAATGATCTAAGCAAAATTTCAAAGAACACTAATTGAATATTATATTATTATTACAAAAATTCTATTTTATTCATCAAATAAGACACTGATTTTTAAGAATTATTAGATTAGATAAGAAAAACCATCAAACGAAAAAGTCATTTTTCAACATTTTTTTAATAATAAAAGTCAGCCGTTTCAAAGGAATTAATATGTATTTTTTTTAACAAGCGTTCAGATTTTTTTTAAATGACATCGTATTATTTGAAATATGGCATTGTTTGATTGTATCATGTGCTAAAAATGAATTACAGTGGGTGATCGGTTTACGAGCACGTCGGACTGCAAACAAATCAGACAAGGAACAGATCACGAAAGATTTTTGTGTTCGTATAACGAGCGCATATTAGGATAACGAACTAAAACGATCTTTCTTATTCACTTCTATTCTATTTGTAATATGATAATGATCGGTTAACAGACAATTCGGATAGTTAACATAGTCGCGTAACAGATTATATTCAATAATCGATCACTCACTGTACTCTATTAAGAAGAATCGCTTGAAAATATAAGAAAACATTATCACAAATTATTACAAAATTAACCAAAGCACAACATAGCAACAAATTCTAGCTATTTTAAATAATAAAAACACATTTTTTTAGTACTTATTTCCACAATAAATTTTTTGATCGGGACCGGTTTCGCTCATCGCGAGCATTATCAACTGATAGAATACAATTTACAAACAAGTCTATTTATACAAAACAAAAAATTAATTTGAGTTAAAGGTAGCAGGTGTACAAAACCATAGGTTCAAGAACTAGGAAACAATTTACATAAAATCATACAATATTGATACAAATAAAGTAAATTAGTATAAAAATTAGATGTTCACAATCACTTATTAAGAATTACATTTACAATTATGGTAAATCAATAATCCATTAGGAGCTCTGAACAATCAATAAGGAAGTAAGGAGTGGGAAATTTTAATGACGAAAATAGCCCACACTCACTACTTAATGGAATATGATATGATAATGCTCGCGATGAGCGAAACCGGTCCTGATCAAAAAATATATTGTGGAAATAAGTACTAAAAAAATGTGTTTTTATTATTTAAAATATCATGCCTTTCCATCAAGAAGTGACAGTTAACACCTTAAAACAAATTCTAGCTATTTTATAAATTACGAACGAGACATACTGCTTCCGTGCAAACACGTCTCCAGCATTGTCAGTGACGTTACCTATATTTTACCTTTCTCTCTTATATATATAAACAAAACATTTTGATAAACAAAATTTTGCTTGATCATAAATGTTTCTTCTTTCTAATTATTGTTTATATATTTGTTTATTTATTTCGGTAAAACTTCGTGGTTTATATGTTTGTTTACGTGTTTTACGTTATTTACAGTTATCGATCATGAAATATTACTATTTCTTAAATGGTATATTTATTTAAATTATAACAACAACTGGATTTTTTACGATATGAATATAATATTTATTTAATTTTATTCTTCATTTGTATGTTTTACGCCTCAGTGCAATAATGAAATCTTGATTTATTTGTTTTTGTCAAATTGTGAAATATTACAGTGTTGCATTGAGATTTCGATAAAGTATACTTAATAATATAAAATAGCATGTTTCTCAATTTTAAAGCAATGTATATAGATAATATCAAATGCGTAAATGTAATAGAAAATTGATTAATTTAACCTAAAAATAATTTGTAAATCGATAGTTTTTTTACATATCAACTTGAATATGTGTTCTCTGTTTCTATAAATAAAAATGTCAAATAAAGAGCTATAATATTATATGATAATACACGAAATACGAAAGATGGATTTTTATTTTATTGAAGTGTCATTATGTTTTTTTTTTGTCCCCATTAACATTATTACTTCCACAGTCATTCTTATCGGAGTTTTACAAGATTTCGAATGGAAATGTTGAAAGTCAAAGGAGCTGTCGTTTAAAACTAACCTACTATTATTGTAAATGATATTTGTTTATCGGTTACGTGGTGTGTTGTTATCGTTACTTATGTTTGCATTTTAACCTGACAGAGTTTTTAATTAAGTCATTATTTATCATGAATATATTCGGCGGTATTATTTTTTATATTCTGTAACCACTTAATAGCCATTAAATCACATAAATCGCATGCGAATTGAACGCATAAAAAACGATTCGTTACCGATGTCGACTAAAAATTTCAACATGTCAATCTTTTTTTTTTCTATATAATTCTCATATACAAAAAACCATTAAAATATGTATCTCAAAATATCTCTATTTATATATCATACATATATTTTATTTTACGACTATTCGGACTTGTTTTGCTCATCATCGTTTTGCATTTTTGTGGTGATGTGATACCAGCGAGTAAAATAGTAAAATCAATTCAAAACATTGCATGAGAAATAATTTAATATATCGATTGAAGGTGATTTCAATCGTTCAAACTCTGAATCCTTCTCATATTTTGACACTGCAGACCCCGGTTTCTCCTTTTTCCATCTTCAGACATTTCTTTACACAGATTCAATTACAGTAAACAGTTACAGCATTTCGTATTGATAAAAGTTTTCGGAGCAGGTGTTGCCGTATTTAAAATATATTAAAGAAAAAAAAACACTTATTTTTACTAATGCAAGTAAAGAATATCTCGAGATAAATTCATAATTTATTCAAACACATTACGTAGCTCTTAATTCAGTTTCTATTTGTAAGTTTGTATATTCGTAAAACCTACGTAAATTCTGTTAATAATATCGTCATATTAAAATGTGTAAGTAATTCTTTTAGTAAAAGTGGAACATATTATACTGTCCTCACAGTGTGAAACTAAATTAGCTTTGCAATCTTCCTACCTTACTTTAGTTGAAATTTTTATTTAACCTGAAGGTGTGCCTCATACACTGACACTTTTTTCAGAGGATCAAAGCATACAAGAGATCATGAATATGCATAATACAATCAAGGTAAGAAGACATGGGAAAAACAACTGGACAAAAATCAAACATTTTTTCGCGTTTCAAAATAAATATTCCACCTAGGTACACATTGTATTGAAATGTTTTACATTGCCGATATTGTTCAACGAGGAAAGATGTCTGGAAACAACTGCAATTTTATGAAATTTAATTGTGTCAAAAATCGAAATTCTGTACACAAATTACGCCAAGATTCAATTTGATTTGAATTTGAATTCTTTGACTGACTTATATTTGAACAATCCATAGATGTCAAGACAAAAATAGAATTGTTACGTATATGTCAAATGCCTTTAAAATAACAGGCTTACAAAATGCCATCATTTGAAAAATCATTTGAAAAATACAACCTTTTAAGCCCTCCTAAGATCCTTTAAAGTATCAAATTAAAAATTATTATTAAATAGAATTTTTTTCCAAGCAAGAATCAATTCCATAAAAAGTCTTTAGTTTTGTGCATACACCAATAGGTGACAGTAACCAGCAGCGACATCTGTTCCAGTAGATAAATTTCAAAGTTAGTACTACTTAGTACCCGTAGGAGCATAGTTTCTCTTTACCCAAAATATTTTACGATTTAACTGAAGCATTTAAATTTTCAATTGTAATTATCAATTTTAAACTTTGACACCCTGAAGTCTCAATGTAGAGAAGTTATAAACCAAATTTTAATATCTTTAAAATTAAACATTTAAGAAACAAATATATTAACTCATTGTTTACTTGTAATCTTGCATCTGACAATTGATTGGCTAAAATTAAATGTTATATGTCCCGAAAAATTTGCGTTTGTTCGCATTTAGAGATTCGATTCATAATTAAAATCCTTTGTTCGTTCGTTCACTCCCCACTTGAATGTAAATCTTTCTTGTAGATTAGCATTTTTGCACTGTATATGTTTTATATAGATCATAAATGATAAACTACATGACGGTTTTTTTAATCTACAACCTTTTTAACATGAATTGACATTGATAGATAAAACATTTCTGCATAAGCGAACAGTGACGAAATTGAATATTTTTTTCTTAGTAAATTAGTAATTAACCTTCTGACTGCTAACATCTCAACTGTTGAGACGGCTGATTTTGCTGTGTTGATAGTTGATACCCGAAAATATATGAATTAACAGTGCTATAAACCTTCCTGTAATCGCTAATATTTGAGTTAATACATTGCTTGATTTGTCCTGATAAACTCAATAAGATTATTTCAAACTAACACTATTCAATAAATTCTTGAATTTTAGGTGTTAAAATATCATATAAACAGCTCAGCAGGGAATTGATTAATAAAACAGCAAGTAATGTCCGAATCTGTTCTGAACGGTCTATTAAACAAACAAATATAGTTTTATTTTCACTTTGGAACAACTCGAATCAGCATTATAAATATGTACATTTAAGCAAAGAATTTATTGAGTAAATTTATTTTTTCTTATAATCAAACAGATAAAGAAGACAGAACAGCAGCAATTCCATTGCAGTAGTATAGAAGCTTAAATAGAACAATAAGCAGTATCTTAGAAGACTTGGAAAAATAAAAAAAGTGCAATCGTGGCTTTATTCCCGAGACGAATGATTCTGAAGTGAAGTTAGGCAGCCGATAAAAAAGATGCTACAACATACCGATGTCTTGTCTACATGGTGAAAGATTGTACGAAAGGAACGAACGATATTTTGTTAGCTTAAATTATTTTTGATTCGGAGCACGGATTAATATTAAAAATGATTTCATTTACTGCACATCTATTATTGTCTACTTTCATCAAACCGTATTGTAAACATTCATTTGTATATATTATTTAAAATCCAAATTAAGTGCGTAACTTTTTAATTACAGTTATATTTGCATGAAATAAAGATACTAAACAGTCTTCTCTATAAGTATGCACGCTAAAACTGATGTTTTTTCGATGAGAAGTGTGACTATTGGATTAAAAACCATAAATAATTAGTCCAAAAATAAGATTGAAATTTTTTCACACAAAATATGACCATAAAAAATCAACGCCTTGCGTGTGATTAGGGACTAACATATGTTTAAAAAAATCAAAGTTTCAAGACGATTAATTTATTTAAATTGAGAAAATATTTACAAAGTAAAATCTTGACTGATTGCTAAAAGAAGGAACTTTCAAAAGAGTTTATCGCTTGACTGCATAACCGATAATTTTAAATCGTTTTTATTAAAATTATTATACGACACAAAAAAATAATTCACTCAAACTTCGTAAAATATGTTTTTTGGAAGGAAAAAAGTGTTATATTAGCAGTCCAAAATTGCTTAATAAAAGTTTCACAGTAAGTTTGATAAAGAATATCATTTTTTAAGATGTAAAACAAACGTCGTTTGGACACTGTTTTATAGTTTTAAGTGCACCTTTGTCTCTTAATACTGTCCAAGAATAGACGTGCAAAAGAATGAAAAATATCTGAAAGATTCATGGTTGTAAGAGTGCAAAGTGCTCGGTACTTCAGTTTGAATAGTGGTCAACAAGGCTTACAGCTTTAACTTGAAGCAATGAAAAAAATGAATTTAATCTCTTTACAGGTTATCTCTGCTATAAACTGATTTCATTGTCCATGTACATTGGTTCTTTTTTAACAGCAACATGCAAATAAGTAAATTAAAAATTTATTTTATCTCTATTTGTTCACGTCTCAATTATATTTAGTTGGTAGTGCTTGATGAAACGCCGTAACTAGGAACACAATTATTATTTATACATTTAAAATAAAAATTACAAAAAATAATTATTTTTGAAAATAAAGTGCCAGACATCTTAAAAATAGAATCTAAAAGAAAATAATGATTGTTCATACACAATACTCTTACTGGTTTGACAAAAGATTTTGGAAACATTTTTTCCCGGAACATGGGATACAGTTATCAAGTTCCGAGAATTCCCGAGAACGTAGATGATCGATAGGCAACCAATGCCACTTAAATTTTGGTGGTACGCCTTGAAAATGACAATTTATTAAAATATATATAAATATATCAACTGATAATGCTCGCGATGAGCGAAACCGGTTCTGATCAAAAAATATATTGTGGAAATAAGTACTAAAAAAATGTGTTTTTATTATTTAAAATGTCATGCCTTTCCATCAAGAAGTGACAGTTAACCCCTTAAATATATATATAATGTTAATTAATGTATTTTAATGAATTTTTTTCTATATTATGTTTGTATTTCAGTGATTTTTTACAGATGTGTAGATGTTTGTGAGCCAATCAATGCAATCTAGGTCTCAAATAAAATTATCTTAATGTACGATAGATTGACGAGTTTTATTTCAGTAGATCTCTAGATCACGAGTATCCAGTACTTTGAATTATCTTTTTTGTGGCAAGCCAACGCATTTGGGTTGCCGACCGCTGAGTCTCAATTTCTTTTCTGTTGAATAATAAGAACAAGTACTTGTATAATAATGATATTGACATTGGTTTGTTAACAAAGATATTTTTTTATTACAAAATATCCATAACAAAACCTCGTTTAAGTAAAAAAAAATGGAAGAAAGAGTCTTACATTTTCGTTTATATGTAGGTAACATATGCATCGAATTTAATTGCCCCTCTCACATTTAATACGCATATACTGCTTTATATCATATTTTTTTCTCTTACATTATCAAAAAATGGAGCATATATTCAATTTTTATTTTACAAAGCACAATAGAAAATTATTTAGTATAATGATTACATATTTTTTTAATCATTATTGGCTAGTATTAGACAACGTATGTTTTTTGTATTATTTAAAATGCTGAGAATTATTGTCTCTGATTATATATTTTGATACTAATAATCTATGCAAGTGCTATTTTTAATATAATAGTAATATTTTACTACTAAACTGTAAATTTGGTATAAGTTTAGATAGTTTTAATAAAATAAATAGTAAATAGTAAATTGAGTACTGAGGATTTATGAAACCCATACACTGACTGTCAGTTCTGATAGATCCATGTGATAGAATTCCTGTAGATGTCAAAAGGTGAAACCCGGTCATAGGTTGAAAAAATTGTAAAGTTTCAAATTTTATATTGAAATTCATTATAGCACCACCAGTCGACATTATAAAATTGACAATATATTTTAATTTAAAAAATTATACGAAATGAATGTCGGAATATCAATCTTTGTGTACCTAATTTTATGGTCAATGCTTTGTTTCTCTGGAGCTTTTTAACGCTCCCAACGACTGCTTTAATGCCGCCATTTCAGCGCCTTTAACTGAATTGCAAATGGCCGCTATTTCAGAGTTTATATGAGATGCATCATAAAAGCCCGAGTGCTCAGTTGCCCTACTTAAGCTTTTGCCAATTGAGATAGGATCTCTATTGTGACATTAATACCTACACACTAAAACGAACACCTTTGTTTACCCGTATTAAAGGGTGAGAAGGCTATACGTTTACGACATTTATAAAATAAATACTATTTATTTAGAACCATACAATAAGTAATTAAAACAAATGAAAACCTCTTCTTTTTATTTCTATAATTACCATGCACTTATTACAATTCAACGCGTAGAATAAATGAAGTAAAAAAGTTAAACTATCATATATAGTTGATAGCAAATTTGGCTTCACACCGTTGCCAGAACTATAGATAAACGAGTATTATTTCATGTTCAAAGCGTCAAAGACAACATCGATAGTGCATCATCTACCAACTAGCGATTTAATGAAAGAAGATTTCGTTTTCCGATTCGATACAAAAAAATAAATCGGTAAGGTAAAAATGGATTTTTTTATACTGAACGTTACCACCTTGTAATCGTATGGAATTTTGTTTATATTCAGTGTATTATGTATGCAAAATCGTCAACAGGATAAGTCTCTATGTACACAGATGCCGGCAGGAATATATTTTTATACAATACTAGCATGTACCCTGCAGGCGTTGCAATGCCACTAAAAAAAAAGAAACCGCGACTTTATGGAATCGCCTCGTCGGGAGCCTCTCGCCTTCCGATTGGATAAGTCAGACTTAAGGCGAGGCCGGAGCCAATTAGAAACGATAAGCTTAGGTTATGTTTTTCTTACCGAAATTTGACAGTGGCGGCCGTATGTGTTTTTATTTATTGGAGTGCTTTTGTATACACAATGTTTTTTGTTTTTCTATCTGGTGCGTACACAAATAAATCAGAAGGTTTTCCAACACGTGAGCAGGCCATAAACAGTTGTCCATGTGAGAAGCATGGATTTTCTAAATTTAGTCCACACACTTGTAACGACTGTTCTTGTGCCTTATTGATGGTCATTGCAAAGGCGACTCGCACTGGAAACTACAGACGCTTAAATTCAAATGGCATATCTGTCGGAATCATTGGGATGTGTGGCAACATTACATCTTCTCCTTTGAATTTTCCATTTAAAATTGTAGCTTCAATAATTCATCATTTTTCTTACTGAATGCTTGATACCGTTGCAAAGTCGTGAGGAAGTGATATTTCGGAGAAGAATGATAGGGACGCCAGTTTTCAATGCTAAAACATGCGGCGGCATGCCTGCCAAATCAAGTGAATTCAAGAATTCTGTTGGATAATTGACGGCTTCGTCTTTATCCGTTATAGTATCGATGGACTTACACGTTATCGCTTCTCCTGGTATTTCATTTAGTATGCTGAAATTGATTGCATTGATATCTTTGTTTTTGACTGCTAATATAGCATGTGCACTGAACCATTGATAACTTTTATGATTGTGTGCAATATTTGGAAAAACTTTGTGAATCAATTCGTCTATCTTTGCGGTTATTTTACAGAAATTTGCTGGCAATGTGATACATTGTGTGGATTCTTCTATTTCCATTTTCCCATTTCCTATATCCAACAATTGTTTTTCGAAACGTTCAATGGATGCATCATGTTGTAGTTGTACACGCATATTGGTCTTCAAAGTGAGTCTATGTACGTATCGTCATAAAACAGATGATTTGAGACATGCATTAAGTTCATCGGGCAATGTTGAACGTGATATAACAGGTGGAGTTTGTCGAAAATCACCAGACAATAAAATGAGTGCGCCACCGAAAAGTTGCTCATTTCCTCTCAAATCTTTTAGTGTGCATGAAGTGCTTCCGTAAATTTTGTTGTGCCATAGTACATTCATCGCATACAATGATTTTAAATGATGTAAGTAGTTTACCCGTTTTAGATTTTTTGTTGATATTGCATGTTGGTTTCGCAATTATTTACATATTCAATGGCAGTTTCAGTGCTGAATGCGCTGTTCGGCCATTTCCAAAAGAGTTGCTGCAATTCCAGATGATGCGATTGCTAGTGCAATATTTTTTCGTGATCGTGTGACTGCCAAAATAAGTGAAATGAGGAAGGTTTTACCTGTGCCTCCGGGTGCATCTATGAAATAAAATCTACCGCTTTGACTTGTAATTGCATCCATAATTGTGTCATACACTATACGTTGATCTGAAACCAATTTCGGAAGATTCGTTTGAACAAATTTACCCAATTCATTCACATCAAAATGTGTTTCTCGTTGGAAATCACGATCACGTCAGTCGTTTTCAGATGGATTCAGCGCAGCCATTCCCAATTGTACCAATGATTTGTTAGCGATTACTAAGCATATGTCCTCAATCAATAGCAATGCCTCATTATACACGTTTGGTGTGAATTGAACGTGTGGATTTTGAATTGTTTCACGCAAAATATGTAGAATATCTTCACTCATGTAGCCTTTGTATTTTTTCCAAAGATCTTTTGGATTGGATGGAAAGCAAATTGTTAATATTACTGCAAATAACGCATATATTTGTTGTGGGTCAGAAGTATTCGATGAATCAGCGAGTGAAGTGTCCTAATGTGCATCGTTTTCTAGAAGATTTAATTCGAGGCAAGCTTCACGATAAATGAAACATATTCGACCGTTTACTGTTCTCAATTCTTGGAAGGATGTCGGTCCACGTATGTTGATTAACAGTAAACGTTCTGCATTATTTGGTTGAACAGTGTACAGACGGCCTAATGCGTCGGTTGAATGTAAATTGTAATGTCCTTCAACTGCTTTACCTTGTTTGCGACGTTGAATTTTTTTCTGATGCATTCCATCTGTAGAATGTTGGCACTTCAGAGTAAGGTAGCGTCTTTGCAAACATATCATCCCTACACAATAAGAAAAAATGCAGTTAACGTTGTTGGCAGTGGTGCCAATGCTCTTATACGTGCATTTTCTGTTGTGAAATACACTCACTGTCCATTTTCAAGGTGAACTGCCAAATGTGTAACTGTTGGATGCCGTTCATGAATTGGAAATGATATAATGCGCCATATTGCTTCATTGTTACTAATTTACTACTAACATTGGTTGATTTCATCGATAGATGCAGTTGAATTTCCCACTCCAAAAACTGCTATATCGCTTCCTTTGTTGACATATTTACAAATGTATTTGATGGATTTCACTGAATAACAATACTCGACGTTGATATGTGCTTTGTACGTTTTCGAGAGAAGCTGTGAATACGGTACAATCCAACGATTATCAACTTCAACCTCATTGTTTCACCCTTTTCTTTCGTGCTTGAGTTGTACTCTGACCTATTCCTTTTCATTTGGGTGACACAATTGATTTCACAGTGAATGTTACGTTTTGAAATTCACTTTTGAAAAATAAAATTATTTGATAAATTGAACAAATCCTTTCTATATCACACACGATTTATACGTAATATTTATTTTCAATTCGTTCTGTCATGCGACATAAAACAAAAAAGTCGGTAGAAAATAGAAAATTGAAATACTCTTCGAAAATCGAACTTTGTTTCAAAATATTCAGTACCTTACGTAAGTACCTACAGGTGAGTGAATGTGACAGATTTGCGTCATTCTTGTTTTCGGCGTTGCTATGGATACAATGTGTCATAAATGGCCATTCTGTATTACAATAGTCTTGTATGACAACATGTTTTTCGTAAATATTCAATTAATTTTTGTAATCAAATCTGAGTATCCTATCTTTTGCCCGGTAGTCTAAGCAATAATTCGACAAAGTTTTATCGCAATTGGATTAATGGTGTAGAAGTTTATAAAGGACAGACAGGCAGACATTCATTTTTAAATATATATAGAAGATAATTCAAAGAATAATCAAATTATTTCAAAAGGAAAAAAACATCCTCTACCATCTGCTTGTGACATAGTTATACAACATTGGAACGTTTGTCTCGATATAATATAAAATACAAGCGAATGCTTAACGTTGTCTACTTAATTTATTTTAATGCTTCTATCGATTTTTTTCGAAGTAAAGGATGAACGTTAAATCTAAAATTTTCTCTCATCTATCCAATCCTAAAAAACGGAATCGAGACAAGAGACATTCACAAATTATTAGCTGTGTTCTTCTTCTATCCTTATTTCCTTACTCTATCCGAAAGAAATAGTCGGAGTGACTGCATAACAAAAACTTCTCGCGGAATAACTTTAACATTAAATTATACAAAATTAACCAGTTATTAATATCAACAACAGTTATATGACATAAAAACTTAACAGATAAATATAACATTAGATTGATTAAAAATCGGAACTTGAGGAAATAATATTTTTGAGTATGTTTGAATATCAAAAAATATCGATTAACAAACTACTTTTCATATAATATAAAAAAGTTTTTCACAAAAGCGGTGAAAAAAAATAATAAAAATATTCGCCCAACGTGGGGCTCGAACCCACGACCCTGAGATTAAGAGTCTCATGCTCTACCGACTGAGCTAGCCGGGCTGTGCACTATTGGTCTAAAATTATTAATATAAGCTCTAAATATACTTTCCAAAATTTATATTCGATATGATATATACCAATTAGATAAAGAGAAAGTTTATTCAATGGTTTATTGTTAAATTCTTTAAATTAAATTATTTTTCTGATGAGCCATGTAAAGTATATTTTAACACTGAATATTTATTTTTTATGTTAGCATTATTGATGTTGAATAAACTTATAGTGATTATAAGCAGGACAGTGCAGTCGATATCGTGAAAAACTAGCGAGTCCAACTACTTTATTTTACTATAATACTTTATTTTGAAGAATATCTTAATTTAATGAATACGCACGTAAATAGGAATGGTATGAAACCGTATTTTCATTGAATTGTAATTTACTTGGTAGAACCCATTATACCATGTTGAAAAAATTGTAATGTATTTAAGTTCTACAAAATTTATAAGATATATAGTTGATAGCTATTTCGGCTCACGTCTTCATCAGAACTATAGTATATATTAGTATTGTTCTGATGAAGGTGTGAGCCGAAATAGCTATCAACCATATATCTTAAAAAAAAATTGAATTGCATTGCTTTTTTTCAGTTGTATAAAAAAATAAGACAAATTTTCTTTTTTTATTCAGAGTCGTTTTTTTAACGACTCCACGAACCTGATTGTAACGACAAATCAGGCTATATTTTAACACTGAATAAAACTTGGTGTTAAACTTTATAATTTTAAGCACACTACAATTAGCTGCCTTTACAGTTGCTACATTAGCAGTCAGCGTGTTAACAATCTATAGCTGAAATGTTTAACTGTGCACGTGAATGTCATGTTGTTCGTACTTTCTCTTCAGTCCATTAGACACAGAATTATCCCAGGCGTCCCAACATTCCGGTACTGTCCCGGTTTTATTCTTCAAATACCGGTATCTTGAAAATATCTTGCACCGTAGAGGTTCCGGGTAAATTTTACATGCCCAACTTTTCAGAACGAAAACATATGCAAAAATTTTATTATTAAATTATTTATTACCACTTTTAACATAACTTATAACAATATCAATTTCGAAAGCGACACTGCGTTTATTTATCATAAAAATACAATTTTACGGATATTTTTATATTTATTAAGTTCGCCACTGTTTCGTATGCTGATTAAGACGTCTACCATTGTTGTAAATATCAGCAAGTAGCATTGTCAAACCGAGTACTTTAAAAATGCTTTTATTTGTGAAAATAAAATTTGCCTTTCCAAGAATAAATGACAGCTCAAAAGAAATGAGATGTAAAAATATAAAATATTATAATGTGACATAACAATTTTTTTAATGAGACATTTATTTTCAGCCAGATGATCACAGAAAAAGGAATTGCAAAAAAAACGAAACATTTTAAAAATCTAATAGGATTAAATAAGACACGTGTGTCGACAAGCGTATTTGAGTTCTATGAAATTCATACAAAAAAATTCTTTTGAAATTAGAAACACGGTGGTCTCATAAAATGAATTCTCAAAAATCCTAAAACTATTGGCGCTGAATAAAATTAACTACATGTATAGTGAGGTGTTAAAGATTTTAATTTAAATAGAATCATTAATTGATAATCTCAAATTCACATTTTTCCATACATTCGATAATTATTTTCGCTCCATACAGCTGGGGTGACAAAACAATTTTGTTTTATTTTTCTCAAGTTGTCCTCAATTCTCCTTGTCGAAACGGATGTCGTTTATAATAAATATTACGACTTCTAAATGTTGGATTGAATATTAAAAATATAAGCATTGGAGGTGTTCCCACCAATATATATATAATAATAACCAAAATTGATGTAAGTAAACTGTATATATTTGAAATGATATTTATGTAGATCGCAATCCCTAGAAAATGACAATAATATACCCCCACATACAATCTTATTGTCTTAGACACCTATTGTTTCATTTAGAATTTTGAAAATTTAGTGTCATTGTGTTAAAGTAACAAGCTAGGCCGTTGGAACACGAGAGAGGATGTGTTGTGTACCTTTTCTGCACAGCTATATATATATATAAGCGAATGTTAGTTTAAGCATAGTTCTGACGATGGCGTGAGCCGAAATAGCTATCAACTATATTTGTTAAAAATAATGTTGTAGAACTAAAATACATTGCTATTTTTTCACCGTGTCATAGTTGATATAATTTATGATCTCGACTGAAGGTGCCTGATGGAATTTCAGAATCATTTTTTGATAGAATGCCTGAAGATGCTGAAAGGCGAAACCCGGGTCGTTAGTGACAAAACATATGGAATCGTACAAAATTGTAACAAGTCAAATTTGCATAGTTGATGCTATTTAAGCTAACGCCATCGTCAGAACTTCTATAGTTTTAGAATAGATAGTTATAGAATAGCTCTGAGGATGGCGTGAGCTGAAATAGCTATGAACTATATCTCATAAAATTTTGTGGAACTAAAATACATTGCTTTTTTTTCACCGTATTATAATGGAATTCTACCGAGTAAATGCCAATTTAATCATTAATATTTTTTAACACTAAACCACGAATTGTTTGACTGCGGCGCTGCTATCAATTAAAATAAACATTATTTCTATCGCTCTAACTAAATGAATGCCTAACTAAATAATCAAGCACACAAATTAATTATTATGTATTCAAAAGTAAACACTGTGGAGCATAAACCGTTTGAGACCACCAAGGTGCCTCGCTGAAACAGAAATCAAACAAACACACGCCAAAGCAAGCAACGTGCACATAGCAAATAGTTCACAAACCAACACTCAAAAGTCTGCAAAAGAACGTACCAAAAGAAGAGAAGTGCCTCATAACTGTGCCCAAGTAGAAGAACGTAGAAACTTTATAGACTGCTCTTATTTGTAAGTATCGTTCTTGTTGCGTTGACTTAACAAATTACATTTTCAACATACTTCATATTTTATTGTTCTTTTAATTTTAAGATAAAATTTTTGACCTATAAAACAGTCATTTTCCCATTACGTAGACCTAACAATATTCGGTGTGTAATGATAAAACATTCTAATTAAGCTGAAACGCCAAGAAGGTAAACATTATCAGTGGCGCACTCATTTCTTAAAAAAAAAACTTAAAATATTTGATGGATAATAATTTTATTCAATTATAGATTATAAAAAAATAATTTTCAATTGGTTTATTAAATACTCTGAAGAAGGGTAAACACGAGTCGTGAGTGACGACACATTTTTAAATAAACAGAACCTGATCGAATGAAATTTGATGAAGTAACATTGTAAAATAAACAAGAAATACAAAATGGTATCCAAATTTTTTGGCAAAAAATTGGAAAAAAATATTTATTACTGTTAAATATGTTATACATAACTGAAATCTGCCCTTGTTATTGAATAGTAAAGCACATTATAATATTTCCCCAATTATATATTTTTAAAGTCAGTTTTCACCGGTTTCGCTTTCCGCTGTAATTATTAACCATACAATACAAATCAAAACAAGCCTATTTACACAAAACTATTTTATGCATTCTGATATAAACTATTTTTTAGTTCTTGAACCACCTGTTTTGTATTTCTTCCCGAAGTTTTTTTTAAAGAGCTTTGTTTTAATTTTTATCGTATCAGCTCTTGCGTTGGGCCAAACGGTTTTTATCTTAAAAATAAGTAAGATTTAAGCATTTTTTAAATTATTATTTGATTGATGTATCTTTCTAACTAGAAGTGATAGTAAGTATTAACAAATAAGCAGCCTTAATCAAAGCTCATAAGAAAGAAAAGCTTATTGTACGAACCGAATACATATCTTAAAAAATGTTAAAATTATTTTTTTTAGTAATTGCAAATATCATAAATTATCAAAAAGCATTTCTTCTCATAATAAACCGTTACACAATGAAAAATAATGATAATCGAATTTGAATTGTTACAACTTTGTACGCTTCCATATATTTTGTCACTAACGACCCGGGTTCGCCTTTCGGCATCTTCAGACATTCTGTCACACGAATGCAACCAAACTGACGTAAAATAAACAGTTAACATTGTCTATGTAGCAAAGTTATTAATTACAGGAAAAACTTACGCTTACTTCTAAGGCAAGTATCGTACAAAGTTGTTACAATTCAAATTTGATATTGAAATTACATCAAGCACCTTCAGTCAATATCATAAATTATATTAATGATCATCGATTTACCTCTTTATACAATTAACAATAATTCAAAGAATTATTTATCTCTGCTAAGATTTGAGCCCGTATCGTTAAATTAACGCTGAAATGTAATTTTTCTTTCTCGATTACCAGACCAACCAAACCTTTGGTATCAAGTTGCCCCGAAATTTTATACGAAACATGCCACTGCGGACAATATAAAAGCAGTGTATACAAAAGGATTATTTGTTAACTTGTTCAGGCATCGCATACGAGGGTTCGCTATCACGACGCCCAGATCTGTGCCCAGGGGTTTGTTATCAGGGGCATACACTCTCTTCTCGCTAGTCTTCAGTCTCCAGAGCATTTAGATTCCATGGCACGATTCCCAACACCACCGCTGAATAAACTAATCTTTCTCGCTTCATCAATGCTCTCAACTAAGCAAGAAATTATTCAAAATTTCATTGGATATAACTAACGTATTAGTCAGTACGATTATACACAACAAAGTATTGTATATTTGCCTTATTATTCAATTGCATTTCTCACACAGGATATCAAAAGGAGAGAACACATTCTAATACATATCTTTGTAATACGGTGAAAAAATAGCAATGTATTATATTTAAGTTCTACATTTTTTTATAAGATATAGTTTATAGCTATCTTGATATATATATTTGCAATAACGGTCGCAAGATGACGGCTTTAGGACAGCTGGAAATCAATAGATCAATTATCACACAAAATTCTTAACGAACAAACTAATATAAGCCTGTCGCCGCTCCTCAGACCATTACGAGGGGCTAATTCTTTTCCGTAATAAACCATCCCCATCCAATAAGCCATCTCCTTACAATACATAAGCTCATTGATATAGCCGCCTACATAACATTATAACATTTTCACTCTAGCAAATTGGCTTCATCAATTTTGTTTGCTGATTTAGCACCTTGGCACCTTTAGTCGAATTTATAAATTATCTTTAAATAAATGAAACAAGATTTTAGTAATATTTCCACAATTTTATGCAATTAAAAGATTATGACCGGTGAGCATTATCAACTTAATTTATTTAATAGGAAAACAATAACTATTATGGTTTATAGAATTATTAAAGTGAAAAAATCCCATTCGTTATTCTTATTAATAAATATTTCTCATGGCATACTTATAATTTAATTTAAATTGCAAATTTTTGTATAATTAATTCCAAGAGGCTTTTAAAAATTGTCTCCATTTGTTTTGTATACGTGGTGTTTTTTGGTTCGAAATTTTGTATAAATTGACTTTTTTAATTTTTATTGTATCAGTTGAAAATGTGTCTATAAAGCAAAACTAGTTTGATCTTTGTAAAGCATAATTTTGGCAAAAGTATTGAAAATTGTGTTTTTTACTAAAATATACAGCCTTCCCACTAAGAAGTTACAGTTCATATAACAAGTTAATCAAATTATTTGGGATGCATTAACTATAAACAAAACAACAAAGCAATAGCTATCTATGAAAATGATTTTGTATCGTCGAAGCAGTTAGATCCAAAAGATCCTCAAATAATAATGAAGTTATAGAAGTAAATGTATATTATTTTTTTTTGTTTATTAATGGCATGTTCGTACATCTATGATACTTTTGAACAAGTGTTCAACTTTTCTAAGCCACTGCTAAATATTTACTGAAAAACTTTTTACTGAAACAAAGTTGTTCTATCATGTTTGGGCTAGAAACTTTTGGACCCCACTATGCATGTGACATGTTCTTTACTTTTTGGAAAACATTCTCTGTCTGGCATAACGTATAAACAGTATGTACAAAAAATGTATATTACCCTACTTGCTGTCGAGGATCTTAATTATTAAATGAAAATAATGGTTCGTTTTTGAATAGCTTATATTTGTTAACTAAAATTAATAAAAATCGAAATTTAATTAAAATCGTAAACATTGATATTTTTTTGAATCAATACTTGAAAATTTATTTGTACGTCTCTGATTCAATTGAGATTTCTATGATACAATAGAAAACGGTAAAAAAATGATCTTTATTATTCGGGGTGTTTAAACCTTTTACTGGGATCACATTATAACCTACCACCCTTTGATAATAACTCTTATCAATAATTATTGTACGAAGCAAACGTATAATTGTCTGCAAAAATATTCTGCATCGGCCGGGAATCGAACCCGGGCCGCCCGCGTGGCAGGCGAGCATTCTACCACTGAACCACCGATGCTTGCGTAGTGAACGCTGTATTACTTCTTAGAAAGTAATAACAATAACGGCATAATCGTTATTATTTTGTGTATATGACTTGGACACGAGCAATTTTTTTTCTCTGATTATCGAGAAGAAGTTACTCCACAGTCCACTAGCGTTCCAGACAATCTTGAAGTTCTCTCCACATGCGAGTTCTGTAGTTTTATTTCTTCTTCTCGACCGGGTCTAACTATCAGACGCTATGAAAGCGAGCTATTGAGAAAGGAGAAAAAGACAGGTCAGTTTATGAGTAACAACCTCAAAGGAATTGTGTTCACAAATATTATAGTATACATGCATCAATCAACTGCATTCATTCTGCACGGTATTATTATTTACGTTATTCGAATTCGCGATTCACTTCACTGCTTTATTGGGACTAAAAACGGTATTGTGACTACAAAACACAACTCATAATATTCGATAAAACACTTCAATATTTGTCATTTTAGACTGCCAAGATCGTTGCTTTTACAGTTATCAAATATCTCTTTGATTGAGAAGTAATTTCTTTAAATTTATTTTTCGCGTATATTTCAGTAAACGTGTTTTGTTGAATACTTTGTCATTTTAAATATTTGACCGGAAAACTCAGCAATTTTTAACGCTTGTGAGAAAAAGAAACTCTAATCGTAGAGAATTTCTTATCCAATTAGAAGTTGGTTAAACACTAAAAACAATCACTAAAATTATATGCAAATATTACGTTTTAATGATAATGTCGTCATGTAAACGTAAGTAACCACGAACACATTGTACGAAAACATTTTGAAGAACTTTTTACTTTTGTTTTATATGTATCAAAGCTATCTGTAAAAAATGTTTAAAATGTAATATTTTTATCATACTTAAAAATGACAAAAACTAGGTCAGAAATACGAATATAAATTGATTAGGTCCAAACAATCAAACAGATCATTTGAAAATTTTACCATTTTACGCTATATTACGTTCTCAGATTCTGTATAATGATAATATTAATATTCTATTGGTTGTTCGATCAGGATAACTGACACATCCTTTTTCATTAATGGATTTATTTGTATCTTTTCTTGAAGGGGAAACAATAATTATTATTTACCCTTAAGAAAGTATTAAAAGCTAACATACAAACTCAGATCCTTATAACCTTTTATATATCCCGAATAAGATAAACTTTCCGTCTTGGATTGAAAGATTCCCAAAAAGTCCTCGGTCAACTATCTTTCTGTTTGAAAACAAAAGCTGGTCATTGGTATTCACCGATACGTGCGCGACACGTGACCCAAATTCAAGTTTCACTCTTCGACAACGTGGCGTTGTGAATATTCCACGTGTTGACACGCTATCACACGCCCTGGAGTGAACTTTTGCCGGACCCACGCGCTAACTTTCAATATCGGAAATCTAAATAAATATCACTAATGGTAATCATATGCCGATCGCGTAGTCGAGTGATCAACTCTCTTGGGAGCCCGTCCAATTTGACCGGGTCCGTAATTTCAAGTCTCAGATTATGAATTAGGGTTGAAAACGTATGAATTGCTGTAATATTAGCACAGCATAACTTTTTACCCAATTAAACATAAACGGGGTGCAGCGAAAGGTAAAAGCGAATTCTGCCCCCACTATCTCATTACAAAGCCTAATTATGCTTGAAACGGCAAAATTTTGAATAGAAAAATAAGGATACTAATCAGTAAGCAAAAATCTATAGTATATATAGTATGAATAGAAAAAACACATCTATAGTCCATTTCATTTATGAATATATTTTTTCTTTGTCGTATGATGAACGTATGATTATATATTTCAGAATTCAGTTTTTTTACACTGTACTGAATTGTTAATTTTTAGTGTATTCATTTTGAATATTTATTCAAGTAGTCACAAAAAATATTTTTTCTCTAATTCCGAGTCGTTAAGCTGGTGTCTTAAATTAATAAATATGACATTTGAACTCATAACCACTGAAAACAATTTTTTTTTACTATGTTAGCAATATCTGTGTGGGGAATTTTACTTTATATACATATACTTATTTTTTTTACTTTAGTTTTTTATATACATATACTTCTCTCGGGGAAGTCTGTAACCCCTAGAGAGCGTGTCCCCAGGTGGCGGATAGGGGAACACTCTTCAGGTATTGAAGGGTAGGAGAGAAATTAAGTATCTCCCGCGGACCAACAGATCTGGCCCTCCAGGTTGGGGGTTGGGCAAAGGGCTAACCACCCTCTCCCATAAAAACACAAACTTGTTACGAACACCGTACAACGCCTCGGACACAGGATAACCAAACCTCGACGACCCGGAACGAAAAATGGACTACGAATCGGATTTTGGAACGTGCTCAGTCTCTATCGAGCAGGAGCATCTCAAAACCTTGTGGACGAACTGTCAAAATATAAAGTTCAAATCACCGCCATCCAGGAAATCCGTTGGCCGGATAGCGGAGAAATGACAGTTGGACAACATGTTATCTACTACAGCGGAAACACAGATGGAAAACATGTATTCGGGACAGGTTTTGTTGTTGCTAAGGAAGTAGCTGATGCTATACTTTCCTTTGAACCCGTAAGCGAGCGCATATGTGTTCTCAGAATCAAAGGAAGATGGTTCAATATAACACTTGTGAATGTACATGCCCCGACAGAGGCCTCAGATGAGGCCGAAAAGGACGATTTTTACGATCTTCTTGAGGCAACCTTTGATAGACTTCCGGGACATGATATCAAATGTGTGCTGGGAGACTTCAACGCGAAAGTAGGAAAGGAAGCTGTGTTCAGACCCTTTATTGGAAAAGAGAGCTTACATGAACATACCAATGAAAATGGTAAAAAGATGGCTTTCTTCTGCAGCGCCAAAAACTTGATCGCTAGAAGTACCACTTTTCCTCATAAAAACATTCACAAAGTGACTTGGAACTCAAGGGATGGAAAGACATTCAACCAGATTGACCATTTTCTAATTGATAGAAGACACCAGCAAGCTATCGAAGATATTCGAAGCTACAGAGGCGCTGACTGTGATACGGACCACAATTTATCGATAGCAACCTTTAGGGAAAAACTCAAAAAGACAGTCCGCAAAAACGCGAAGACGAGAGTGAAGTACCATTTGGAAAATCTAAAAACTCCAGAAGGAAGAGAAAACTACAGAAGTGAATTGAAGAGTCAAATTCAAAATATGGTAGAACCCACCGAAGGAGAAGCTTTTAATATCGATGAGAGGTGGAAATCATTAAAGGAAGGTATAGTCAAAGCTGCGGAAGCCTCGATAGGATTGACACCCAAGAATGTTAAGTGCCCATGGTACGACGATACCTGCCGAAAAATGGTGGAGGAAAGAAGAGTAGAACGTGCGATCTATCTGCAAAACACTCAAAGCGAAGAAGCACAGAAAAGATATAACGAGACATGCAAAAAGGTCCGAAAGCATCTGAGAAAGTGCAAACGAAGTTTCATCAAAAGTAATTTTGAGCAGATGGAAGAAGAAGCAAAACGGAATAAAACCCGGTCATTCTTCTCTAAAGTGAACATCGAAAAGAGAGGCTTTCAGCCTTGCACGCTACAAATCAAAGACCTACAAGGTCAGATAGTGGCAAACAAAGAGCAAGTGCTTAACATATGGAAGTCCCACTTTGAAAGTTTACTTCAACGCTCTGCACCAGATGAACCTTTGGAATCGCCAGATATCGCTACAGCAGAACCTCTAATACCACCACCAAGTAAGTCAGAGTTAATGGGAGCACTTAGTTATTTAAAGAATAACAAAGCGGCCAGCAATGATAATATTCCATCAGAGCTACTCAAGTATGGAGGAGAAACCCTTCTTAACGCCATGCTTGAATTACTGCAAGAAATATGGGAAGAAGAAAAGATCCCCGAAGAGTGGAAAGAGTCACTGGTTTGTCCTATTTTCAAGAAAGGAGACAAACTCAACTGTGCAAACTACCGTGGCATCTCTCTTCTTCCTACTGCATACAAAGTTCTGTCAAATATTATTCTCGAAAAAGTTCTGCCGTATGCTGAAAACATTCTAAGTGACTACCAATGCGGCTTTAGAAGAAACCGCAGCACCACTGATCAGATCTTTACACTGCGCCAAATATTTGAAAAGAAATGGGAATACGCCCAAGATGTTCACTGTCTCTTTGTGGATTTTAAAACTGCATATGACTCTATAGATAGAGAAGCTCTCTGGAATATATTGAAGGAATTCCAAATACCATCAAAACTTATAAATATAATAAAAGTATGTATGGATGGATCCAAGAGCAGAATTCATATGCAGGGTAGTCTATCAGAATCTTTTGAGGTGACAGCAGGACTAAAACAAGGAGACTCCTTATCACCTATGCTATTCAACCTAGCTTTAGAGAAAGCCGTAAGAGAGGCAATGAAAGCAGAAGGCGGAGTTATAATGAATGGGTCCCACAAAATATTGGGCTACGCGGATGATCTAGTGGTGCTCGGAGAATCTGAAGACGAAATAAACGACATTTTCACTCCTTTGGAGGACACAGCAAAAAGGTTAAACCTACGAGTAAATGTGGGAAAGACTAAGTATTTGAAAATGACAAGAGGCAACGAACCCTCTGGAGACATTGTAATAAGAAACTCCTCGTTCGAGAGAACCTCTCTTTTCAAGTACTTGGGCTCTAATATTTCCTCTAGAAATGAGATGACTTTGGAGCTTGCTGACCGACTGAGAAGTGGAAATGCAGCGTACTTCGCGCTAAATAGTCTGTTTAGGTCCAAAATGCTGTCCATCAAAACCAAGTGTCGGGTGTACAACGTAATCATTAAGCCGATAGTCATGTATGGATGTGAAACCTGGGGTTTAACAGAAAAACAAGAAAAGGCCCTCCAAGTATTTGAAAACAGAATCCTCCGGAGAATACTTGGACCCGTTAATGAAAACCACCAGTGGCGCATTCGTACGAACGCTGAGCTCTTCGACCGATACAAATCAAGAATCATTAATGTCTTGAGATCGAGAAGGCTCAGATGGGCGGGTCACGTTGTACGATCTGAGAAGTCTAGAGCTCTCCATAAGACTTATGAAGGAACACCAGCTGGCACCCGACCTCTCGGTCGCCCTCGACGGAGATGGGCGGATAACATTAAAAAGGATGTTGAGAGGCTGGGGATAGTCAACTGGAGAGAAAGAGCGCTCGACAGAGATGCCTGGAGAGAGGTTGTGCAGTCGGCCATGGACCTGAACGGGCCCCTAGCGCCATTTTATAATAAATAATAAAATAATAATAATATAATAATACATATACTTACGTAACTTTTAATCAGTCTAAAACAATCAAGTTAGCAGTCTCCACTAGAGTTAGCAATATTATGGAAACAAGGATCCTGTTATTTAGGGGATTTTTAAAATGAAACAAATGCTTCTTAGTTTTGAAAACAACGTAAAATCTAATTCTGAATTTACTTTATGAACTTTTAAATTCTTATGGTATGGTTGTGTTCCTTGTACTTCAACAGAAGTCCAAAGAATGTTACATATCAAACGTAATAACGCAATAACGTAATAACATTTCACCGTAAATAATACCCCTAGTGACTGCGAAGTAATAAGGGTCAGAGCTTTACTGGGTTAATGCGCCAATAATCATGGAAAATATATCACGAGCTCCTAGACTACTTAACTAAATTTACATTTATTTCCAGCTACTGTCAATCAGCAAACAATAATTTCCGTGCCAAGCAAAACATATCGCTTCTAAAGCATGCGATGAAATTTCGGAAACTCTAACTCAACCTCATACACTAATGTCTTCATAAGTGAAGTGACTTCACACTTATGTATAAAACACTTATCTTTTGACATATACTTGATGCTTAAAAGCACAAGGAACCTCACGTGAATAAAATATGGATGGGTTAGATTTCAAAAGATTCATCTTGAGAACTGTTTTTCGTAGAAGAAGCTTAAAATTCCAAAGCTTTCAATGATATATCTAGATATTGAATACTTTTGTTTTCACATGTTAAGTGTTACGTATATTTTTTTTAGATCACCTCACAAAAGACTTCTAAAAGCTTTGTCACAACAAAGTTAAGAGGGAATAATTTGTCGAAGCGCTTGAATTGGCAAGCTTGTTTTTGCTCGACATTGTAAGATATATTTAGCCAATATGTTATCAATTCGTCGATTTTATCTAATGTAAAAACTATTGGTTTTTTCACAATTGTGGTACTTATCAATATACTTACTTAGATGAAAGATATCTCATCTTTAAATTTAAGCTATCATACAGTTTTTTCTTATAACATTTACATTGATTCTATTTTTCAAAACTATCTACGTAAATCATTGTTTTTATTTCTAATTTGTCTCTTCAAAAGTAAACAATCTACATAAATAATTTGTAGATGTCGTTATGCCGAAATAGTAATCAAAAATACCTTTTATATTTTTAGAAAGTATAATCAAGAAAAAAAAAAATTACCATAAACCATGACGCTTACAACAATAAATTAGGAACTTGACTTTGCCTGGAATCATAAAACCTTAATACACCCTTATTTTTATTATAACACTAAAAATCTTGAATTATGGATTATAAAATATAAGTATTCTATTTATTTTAAGTCCTCTTAGTAACAGTATCTATGTCATGAACTTTCAGAGATTTCATTATAATAATATCCAGGAGTGTACTGGTTATATATTGTAATATTTAAAACAGTTAAATATCTTTACTTTTCATTTACTTATTGAATTTTCAATAATCTTATGTAACAGTAATGTATGAAATATATATTTCATAAATTAATATCCCACGTCAGCAAGACTCTTTATAACTATCCATGAATACTTTTATCGAATTCAGCCTATTTAAATATATGATATTTTAAACTATAAAAAACATGTAGGTACTTTTTCCACAATAAATTGTAGGAATAGTCTGAACTTATGATTAAAAATAATGTGAAAAGATCGTGTTATAAAGGTTTGTCTTACTTTACTTTTATAAAGTAATATATACAATGAAAATATTCAAGTAAAAAACTTTGACAGTTTATCGTTTCTGCTTCATATTGTTTTCTGAAGTGAACGGCTATGAATATCAAATTAGGCCTAACATAATATGTTAACATAACACAAATTAATGATAAGTTTCTGTTGAAATTTCAGTTACGTATGAATCGATACGTTTAGTCAATTTACATTTTAAAGATCAAGCAATTCACCGAAGTCAATATCAAATTAAGATTTAGTTGATTATAGCTTAATTTTTTAGATGTGAGTGACTAATTTCGTGTCCCTTCTTCGCGAATTGATCATGAATGACTTTAAATCATAATATATATTGGATAAATTTTACATATTGATTGAATTGGCATTCACTTGGTAGAACTCCATTATAACTCCATTATAAACAAGATAATACAAGATAACCGCTTCTTTAAATCAATTAACTACCTAGGTAAAATTAGCGAAAAAATTCATCGGGAGATTAAAAACTCAATAAACGTAGCTTTCAGGGTCAACAATAACTTAGGCAGACATCTTAAAAATAGTAAAGATAAAATTAATAAGCTGGACAGAAGCGGTATTTATAAAATGTCCCGTAGCTCATATTTATCCGTTTATATCGGACAGACAAGTAGAAGTATATCTACTCGAGCTAAGGAAGATGTAAGATCATTCAACAGTAAAAAAACAGATTCACAATTCGCTAATCACATTATTAATGAATCACATAATATAAATTCAAACTCAGCGCCTAAATTTTTGCATCTTTGTAGTAAGGGTCGGAGAATGGCGGCTTTGGAGCAGCTGGAAATCAATAGACACCAATTATCACAAAGGATTCTTAACGAACAAACTAACATAATAGTATCGCCACTTGTCCAACCATTGTACAAAGGGGTGGTCTGATTTGCTTCCATAAGGACCACTACCGTCCCACATATAAACTTATTGCCATAGACACCTATTGTTTCATTTAGAATTTTGAAAATTTAGTGTATATCTAGATAAGCGAATGTTAGTTTTAGCATAGTTCTGACGATGCGTGATCCGAAATAGCTATCAACAATATTTGTTAAAAATAATTTTGTAGAACTAAAATACATTGCTATTTTTTTCACCGTGTTTCAATTTTATATTTTTCATTAAGATTTTCACTGAGGGTACTTGGCGGAATTTCAATAGCAAATTTGAATCGTTAAAATTCTCTGCTTTTCCACGTGATTTCCATTTGCCGATATGAGTTTTGCCTTTAAGTATGTTTTGGCGATTTAGTTTGTATGTGGATACATTTGAGCTGACAGCTTGACAGTGCAATTCATTAGTCACAAAACATGTGAAACTGTACACAGCTTGAACGGTTCAAATATATTTTTATCTCATTCAATAAATGAGAAGCTTTTTTATTATTTACCGCTTTTCATCTTTAATGTGCTAACTTTCACTTTTTGATGGAAAGGTTTGCTAATTTTTAAATAATGAAAACACCTTTTTTTATTTTTTATCTCCTTAATATGATGATAATTCTCGCGATAAAGGAATCCGGTCCTAATCATAAATTTATATTGTGGTAATAAGAACTAAAATATGTTTTTATTATTTAAAAGTTTGCCGTTGCATTGAAGTTGTGAAAAAAAATTAACCAATGCTACCCTTTTATCATTTCAAACACTCCGGTACTCGCCAAACGTGACGAGTTAAAACTTAATTGAATTGAGTTTAGAGGAGACACGACTCAAAGGTAAGTAAAGAGTGTCTACCCCCACCGTTGTTACAAATTAAATCTACCCCTCACCCCTCATCCCTTATCTTTTCTCTACTCGAATTTGTTTTTTACCACCAAGACGTGTTCAAAATATAACCTTTCTCGTTCTGTTTTTACGTCACGAGAGCTTGCAAACTTTCATTACGGTAATCTAAACATAAGCTGTTATGAATGTGTTATTCTTGTATTCTAGTGGTCGACACTGGTATGCCTTCGTTATTTTTAAACAGTTGCAACAGGGTACGACTATATATTAGAACACATTTATTTTAATATTGATTTGTTTCCATTATTAAGCGTTTCTCACTTCGTCCACACCTTACCCCAAACACAAAACCAAAGGTTAGATTTAGAGATCATTTTACTGTAAATCCTTTTCTATTTCCTTCCACACACTTTTTCTTGTTCTAAATTATGAAAATGTAACACAATCAGGTACGAATTCAAATCACTTAAATTATTAAACAATATTATATTGATATGATTGGAATTTATTTTTGATATAACTCCACTGTAACACGGTGAAAAAATAGCAATGTATTTATTTAAGCTTTACAAAATTTATAAAACATGCAGTTGATAACTATTTCGACTTAAGCCTCTCGCACATTTAAATATAGTTCTAATGAGGGCGTGAGCCGAAATAGCTATCTACTATATACCTTATAAATTTTGTAGAGTTAAAATATAATACACCGTTTTTTTTCTACCATAATACAATATTCTCACTGTTGTTATATTCGTTTTATCGATTCATCCGTTGGTATATTAAATATATTTCTTATGTTATTTATTATGTTTTGTCGTTAAAAAATGATATTTTTTTGTGTTTCAGAATTTACTCGGGTACTCATATTACCAATTTTATTTTCTAATAATTAAGTGTATTGTATTATGCACATTAAATTAATAAATCGTAAAAAATTCACACACTTGCTAATAACATTTCGTGATTGTATCTGTATTTTTATAAACCTTATTTTAATAAAATATTATTAATGAGAGGTCCTTATTTATAAATTATTTTAATTCATTTAGGTATGAGTTGTAGTTGTATTACTGAATGTAAACTATAGGTCGTCGTTTTTATATTTGTTCATTTTACTTAATAGCCTTTTTAAAAAAAATATTGTATCAGCCGATAATAGTCGCGATGAGTCAGTCCTCATACAAATAAAACATCATATATACCCCATAAAACTTCCTTGTATTTACCAAAATCTGTGCTCTAGTATGTTTTGTTTGTATTCAAAGAATTTAATTTTTCGTGAATTTTATGACTCTAGGATACTCACATATTAGTGCTACGATACTACATATGTATGTAGTAGTATTAACAACTTTTAACTCATAAAATGAATATATATATTCAGCTACGAACTAGGAAGAGCAAAATGTTAATATGACGGATGAAAGCAAGAGTAATTTGTGAGTGACAGGTGTGAATAACTAAATAAGCCAAGCATGAAGTGTAAAAGGTATTCCACTACGCTGATTGATGTTGTCCTATTAATAAAATGACTATGTTAGACTTGACTTCTAAGCTCACACAAAGCTTTTCTAACAGTTCATTTTTTATACTCAACGTGAAATTTCACTGCATTTGTCTTTTTCGTTGTACAATATGTTTTCCTTCTTCTCGTTTAAAGTAGATTTACTGTTAATTATATTAAACTTATTATGTTGAAAAATGTAATTTAGAGCAGTCATATTAAACCTTTTCTTACTTGGAACATAACAGTATTACTAAAACATAGTTATAATAATGATGTATAAAAAATCCGAAAAACAAAAAAAAATGTAATTTGAAAATTCAAATTTTTGTTGAAAAATATGTGTTTTTTTATATTGAAACAAATTAAGATGTTAATTGCTAGAGGCACAAAATATAGTATAGGTAGACCATATGTAGCCCGCGGCCCGTTGGTTCAGTATGGTTAGTCACTATATTGACCACATAGGCACAAGACACACAAAAGCTCAAAAAGCTCGCAAATAAAAATATACTGAAAAAAATCTGAACTCATGAGTACTTAAAACGTAGCAAATAACGCAAGCCACTTGAATGATTTTTGTCTGATCGATTGTAATATTTAATAAAAATTTTCCTGCATTCGATTATATAAACAAACCAAAAATAGAACATTTTTTTTTATTTTAATTTGACAACCAACTCTCCTATCTTACCTTATCTTAGTTTTGATATTTATTTTTTGTACAAAAAATATGTAATTCATAAAAACAGTAAAATAAAAAGTTAAGTTTTTGATACTACATTATTACTCAATAAAAAATTTAATGACTGTATTGTATTATACAGAAGCCAACGGTTCACACAAACAAATGAGTGATACATAATTGTATATCCTGAGTTTCTCTATCCGGGTCCGAATGTTGGCAGCGTGTTCAACTTTTCGCTGACTATGAACTGTCTATTGAGCTCAAAGATCTTTACTAATTGTTATACCGTTGTATTTTTAGACAGCCCATACATATACGTGTTCACTTGATGTTACATGCGTTTTGTAGTATCATAGCGAGTGCTACAAATACTGAGTATCAATACTCGATTCTTTAAGGATCGGTATTTTAATATTTTTACAGAAGAGTAAGTCCCAATCTTACGGTACCCATATTATTCAATCAAATTGATTAACACACATTTTTCATGAAGAAATCTTCTGAAAATTGTTAGAAATCTAAAAATTTACAACGATTGTTTAAAGCTTATTTCTTGATTGAATTGGACTTTTCATGGTGTTACACAATCGTTATAAAGTAAAAAAAAAACGTATTCGATTCCATATAAAATTCATTGATAAGTAACAGATTCATGCTACTATCGAAATAATGTAAGTACTTAAACTTCTGATTGCTAACGTCTCAACTGTTGAGACGGCTGATTTTACTGTGTTGATAGTTGATACCCGAAAATATATTAATTAACAACAGTGGTTAAAGCTTTCTTGTACTCGCTAATTTTTGAGATAATGCTTTGCTTGATTTGTCCTGATAAACTCAATAAAATTGTTACAAACCAATATTATTGAATATTTTGTTTTATTCTAATTGTTGGAATATCCTTTAAACGGGTCAGCAGGAAACGAGTTAACTTGATGCATATTAAATGAAAAGTTAGTGCGCCAAATATCACACTGTTAAAATTAAACGTTTATTTCAATAAATTTAGAGAAACGTAATTGGCCAGAATTCACTCATATCACATTAAAAAATATTATAGCTTTTCTCAAGATGGTCGTTAATGACGACAAACAACAATTTTTTATGATATCGACTGACGGTGCTTGATGGAATTTCAATATTAAGTCAGTTCTGTTGCATCCATGTGGTAGAATGCCTGAAGATGCCGAAAGGTGAAACCCGAGTCTTTGAATCGTACATAGTTGTAACAATTCAATCAACAATGAGTTGAAGATGCCTCGGAACAAAAAACTTGATAATGAGAATAACGCCAAGATTATTGGATTTTACGGGTCGTATTGACTAAGTTTTATTCCTTTTTAGGATACTTGAATGATTTTAGAATTGTGTTGAAAAATTGTGGGTTTCAACTCTTTAACTGAAATTCTCGATCAATTTTCCTCGGAAATACATTAATGCTTCTCATCTAGTACGTACATTTTCTTAAAAAAGTTTATTTTCATACCTTCTAATAAAAGAAAGAAAATGATATGAATTATGTAAAGATTTAATATGAAAATGGTGCAAAATAAATTATATTTTATTTTTGTAGACAGTATTACCACTGAGAAACGTTCCAAATTTCGATACCGTTACGCTCACCGAGTAGTGCCATGAATACATTTCTGTTATCTCATCCCATCTCTAAGGTGTAGGCCATCACATTATGCACAATCTTGATGTTTCTCAGTAGGCTGTCAGACAGCAAAATGGAGATTAAATTTGTAAGATGTTTCTTAATTACTTACCGAGTTACCCACGCGTCCATTTAATGATCTGTGAAAGGTACTGGATGGGATTTGTTGACACTTGTCTCATCTATCGATCAATTTGACATGAAGCATCTTAACAATTGTTAAAATTTTATTTAATCACATCAAATATTTTTTGCACGACAAGGTTGAAAGTGAAACACGATTATGTTTACTTATCCATTGTATATTTAAAGTAGTCACACATTTTTTATCATAGCTTGAAAAGATTTAAATACTTAACGTTGATTTTTCTATCGAAAAAAATAAGAATTTTTGATTACAAAATCGTATTGTGATATTTATAAACGATATAAATTAAACTATATACGTGATATTGAATAAAAATTTATCGGTAAAAATTATCGATTTTTGAGTTTGATTTTTTATTATTTCGCCACTTAAAGGAAGATTTTTTGATGAATTTTTGTCTAAGTATTCTAGTTGCTAACTTAAAAATTATAAAAAAAAATCACTTGATTTTTTCAACTGTAAGTAAAAAGTAAATAAGGCACATTCACTTTTAATTTTTACGACTATAATAACAAGATTTTTACAAAATAATTTATTAGAGATTTATAATTTTTGATTTTATTAGGCATTTCATTGATTCAGACAAGAAACACGAGAATATGTTATTTAGTTTTTTTTTTAATACAGAACTATTCAAATCATTTTCACTCTCATATAAACTGTGTCAATTTATAAAACAATATGTATTCGGTTAACAAACATAATTTTTTCGAAGACTATGTTCGCTATCCGAATTGTTCGTTAACTGATTATAAATTTATCATAAATATAGTATTAATATAATAGAAGATTGTTCTAGTTATCCAAATATGTGCTCGTTGTCCGGACAAAAGTAATATTATATCTTTCTTAATAGTTTTTGTTGTCCGATTTTCTCGCAGTCTGAACTGTTAGCCAATCTCCCACTTTGTTCTAGCTTAAATACTGACTTTCAATTCTGAAGAGAAATTTTTATTTACATTTGAAATAATAAATAAAAATTTGTTGGAAAAAAACATTTTTTCCAACAAACTTCAGTGTGCCTATATGTTTATATTTATTGAAATTATTAGATAACAAATATTTTTTTTAGGAAAGTGTATCTTTCTTATACATCAAATGGTTATTCGAAAATTAATACAATCTAAAATCTAAGATAACTAAGATTTTTGAAATTCTATTGAAATAAATTTTATCATTTACACAGAAACGTGACTAAACGTATTTATTTCATGTACATCCCACACTTCTTTCTACTACTATGAAGTCATCTGTGTGAATAAAAAAAGACTATACATAAATTTAACCACCATCTGGTGTCCGACACTACAAACAAAACACATCAACGAGCTATTTACGCTGAATTCCGCTTGAATTATTTTAGATTCAAGTTTTAATGTTTCGGAAGCCTTTGAGTGACTAACTTTTATCGTTTCTTAGTTATACAGTTTTGGAATCGATGTATAATCATAACGTTTAAAATAGATATCCGCTTAAATAAACATGGATAATCTTTGTAAACTGGCAATTGAGTGAATCTTTTTATGTTGTTCAACATTGATATTTCAATACAAAAAATAACCAATGTGTACACAAACGGCATTCATTTACTAATAAGTGAATAAAGCTTCTATCATTTAAATTGAAATGAAACGAATTCATAGTTTGATCTCAGCTACCCATATTTCTGAATAAAAACTAACATATTCCGACATTTCCCACCAAAATTAATCAATGGTTTATGGAATAAAATTGAAAGCATTCCGTCCGCTTAAATTTCACTAATTGACCACTCACGAATCAATTAAATATTTAACAAGCTCAATTGTAAAATAGAACAGTAATTTTAATTAATATTAAACTCATATAAATAAATAAATTCCAATCGGTATTAACCATTTTCAGTACTTAATAATAAAATAGGTACAATTGGTTTTGAACATTACATTATAAAATAGATCAGTATATTATATAATCGTACAAATAATTTGCTTTGTTTTATTTTTTATATTATGGCCATCTACCAAACGAATGCACACTCTAAAGTTGATTGACTAACATATAAAGTAGTAATTTTATAATTTATGATATCGACTGAAGGTGCTTAACGGAATTTCAATATCAAATTTTAATTGTTAAAAATTTGTACGATTCCACACGTAACCCGGGTTTCGCCTTTCGGCATCTTCAGGCATCCTATCACACGGATGCAACAGAACTGAGAAACTGTCAGCGTTAGTGAAAAAACGTGTGGAATCGTACAAAGTTTTAACAATTCAAATCAGTCATTTTATTTAGACGATTCAGTCATTTTTATAAAAAAAAAAACTATGTAATGTAATAAACAGTAAAATCGCAGCTTTTTCATTGATAATTTTTTTTTTTAATTCAGTGTTCAATGTTTCATAAATTATCTAAACGTAAGTAAGGTACTAACAAAGGTACAATGTCAATTACCCAAATGTTTCTATCAACTATTTTGATAAAACTTTCTCGATGAAGTATTATATTCTATAGGTTTCTAAAGGCTTCTTTCTAGTTTCTAGAAATAACTTGAACAGTTTGAATTTTGTGTAGGAAAAATTAAGGCTTTATCTATAGTATAGGAATAATAATTATCAAGAGTTCGATATTCTTTAATGTCTACGATGCAAAAGATATTGTTATACGTATCAAATGAGTATATATTCCTCTAAGTGTTTAATTTATATTCTTATCCCTGTGTAATTGTAGTGATCTCAAAATTTTTGCGACCGTTACAAACAAATTTGAAAATAGCTCATTCAAATAAACTTTTTATGCGGAGTGTTGAAGTTTGGATTAACTCGGACGCCATTTCCCGACGCCCATTGTTTGTTTGTTGGTTGGCGGCGATTGAAATGAAAGCTCGACAGCCCCGGAGGCTTTGCGCTTTTATCAGCCTCATGTCACGCCGCTACCAACTGCCACAGCGGAAGGGATCATTGTTTCAAAAATCAAAGCCTTCGCGTTGGAAAGCTAACGTTATTTTCGCACAGATGAAGTTTGTACGATTAATAAGTAACTATAAAGTTTGATAAATAATATACGCTTTCATTGAGCACCGCAGATATATGCGACTCAAGTCAATTTAAGATACTAACAAATATCTTTTTCAATTCCAACAGCATTGAATTTAGAATTTTATGCGATCATATAATAGTTTCGTTTCTGATATTTGATACCGACGTTTTCTTCCACGAACCAACGAGTATTTTTGTAGCAAAAAAGAAACTTTAAATTAAAATCAATAACTAATCTACGCAAAAAGAGTAAAGTAAAGTTTTTGGTTGGGAGTTACTTATAAGTTAGAGCTTAAAAGCTGAATTCATATGAATAATAAACCTTCTCCGTAATAAACAATCCCCATCTTATTGATATAGCCGCCTGTTTAGTTTCATTTATATTTTTTTTAGTTTTATTGCTAGCAGGAAATAAGCTAGGTCGTTAAAACAGGAGAGAAGATGTATCGTGTACCTTTTCTACACATCTATATATAGATCGGCAAATGTACGTTTAAACACAGTTCTGACGATGGTGTGAGCCGAAATAGCTATCGAACTATAGCGTATAAAAAAAATTGTAAAACTAAAATAAATTGCTATTTTTTCACCGTGTAATAAAATTCTCCCCTACCAATCGGATTATACAAAAAGGCACATTGAATCAATTAGCTTATCACAAGTCTCGCTCAAACCTTATCTTAACATCTTTGTTGTCTTTGAAAAAAAAGGTTGAATAATTTGTTGATTTGCATTGTAGCTAACATTGATGCCAGTTCAGTCGAGCTTAATATACCAGAAACGTATTTTTCCACATCAGAAAAGCAAAGGGCTTTTTTGAATAATGATATAAGCATTGAACTCACTATTTCTATCACTTGTCATCAAACTGTATTCAGCAAAACACTTTCGCAAGTCAAAATAGAAATTTGCGAGTAAATTTTTTTTTCTTATGTAATTTCATTAGTATAGTAAGGCTTTATCAAGGAGAGGGGACAGCTTTTTAAGACACGATGAAAAAAGTAGCAATGTATTTTAGTTCTACAAAATTATTTTTTCAAATATATTTTATAGCTATTTCGGCTCACGCCATCGTCAGAATTATGCTTAAACTAACATATGCCTATCTTTAGTTACACCGTGTTATAATGGAGTTCTACCAAGTGAATGCCAATTCAATCAATAAAATTATTAAGATCTTAATAAATTTACATAAAGTAACTAAAACCCGTTGATCTTCTTTGAATTTAATTGTAAAATATATCTTTCTAAAAATTAGATGGGGGTTCAACTTATTATTCTAAGGGTTCCACGAGTCACAAAAATTTGAATATCATGTATTAAAGATCTTAAAAAAGTTTTGCAAAATTTGTGTTGTTAATCTCACACTTTACTTCAAGTTCATAGTGCTGTAACACAATGTGCCATAAGCTCTGATCTTAACGTACGATCATGAATAGGGTTTCTCAGTTTTCTTCTTCATTTCCTACTCCAGTAGAAAGACAGGGTGTTGGAAGGTCACAGTTTCGCGGGATTACGATCGCTGACCCACGGCTGCTTAAGGTCAGCTCTGGCATCAAAAGGCAAAATGGTTTAAGTGATACGATGCGATCAAGTTTTACTTTAAATGATCTAACCAGAGAATAAAAACAGAATGAATAATTTATTAAAGCTGCAAACTTGACTTGCTATGGTTGTTCCAACAATCTGAAAACTGAAATGATTTCCCAAAAGTGGCAAGCTTAATGAAAATAAAAAGAAAGTTTATAGAAATATCCTAAGCAAAATAGTGATTATAATCTTCATAAATAAAGCATCTTGACCATTTGTAAGCAAACTCAACAATTTAACATTGTTTACATAGTTTTGTATATATTTATTTTTAATAACTATGTTACCGCTTTTTAAATAGACTCATGATTTGTATGTTATAATGTAAATATTATTTTTTTCGGACGTTGAATGAGTTCAACGTCTAAATTAGTCGATAAGATTTTAGCTCAATCTTTATCAGGCAAATTGGAAATAAAATATTGTTTATTTACATCAGTGTTTCTCAGAAATATTCACACTGCCCAATTAACACTATATACATTTATCTAGTTGTTTTATGTTATATGTTACATTTTTGTGCTAGATATTTATGAAAAAATCATTTCAAAAGGTGTCCATGATTAAACCGAGTTACATGGACTAAAATTGTTATTCAATTTAATTCAAATGGACGAAACTGAGCAAGCTTACATAGAAGTTACAAAAGAATCATCTTTATTTTGTTTCTGTGTACACTATCTTAATAATAGTTATGGCTAACACCAACTTTAGTCCTTGTTGGAATCGACGTGTAGCATAGCCGTGTTAAGCGCCATTAAATGATTGTCAAAATTGTTTTATGAGCAACTCGAAATATCTCAAGGGAAACATTATATAGTGCAGTTTTTTTTAATTTAAAATAATAGTTATTTAATCAAAAACAAAACGTTACGTCACTTGCTGCATATGTTAATCGACAATGCTTATCAAATAAATTATCTAAATTGAAAATCATTTTTATGGAACAAATAAAAATATTCACTCAATTAAGACTGTATTATATTTAATTTATTCTCTTAGATGCCTCCAAATTTGATAGATATTATATTAAAGGTTGCTACCGGGCTCTATTTTTATTACTTATTGTTGATTTTCAATAAATATATTGAAAATTTCCGCTCTATTAATTTTTATGTCAGAAACTCAAGATTAAATCTTCAAATGAACATTTTTAAATTGTTTGGACCAGCTGTTATTTAAATGTGTTAAAAAACATTATTAACAGAAAATAAACTTCTTTGATTTACCATGTAATACGTTTTGCATTCCGCAAAGCTATATCTTGTAGATAAGTAAATGTAATTATAATGTCATAATGAAATATAATATGTGTGAAGCGAATTTGTTTCAAAATCGTTGTCTTTCGTGTCAGTATGGCTAATTTTTACTTCCGTTAACAAGAATAAGTAATTAAATCATATAGTCAAGCAACCCTGCGACGCATCGTTTTTCAAAGCACCCACCACGTCGACTGGACGATCTCAATGTCTGTAGACAGGTAGGTATCATGATCGACGAGGGATGAGTGTATAGCCTTTGTAAAATCTACGCATAATACTATTCTAACGATTATTTCAATATAAATGAAATATATCAGCGAAAGCTTTATTTAACAAAATCGCGATTATTTAAAAGTTTAAATTTGAGCTTTTATTAAGCTTCGAATAGACCACGCTATTTAGAGTCACCGTTAATTAAGAAAGTGCTAAACGAAACTTTATTACACAAATTTCCTTGGTCACGTTTAAACTAAGCGTGGTATCTTACATGACAAATCTTTTAACCCCTACGATAGCTCAGCTTTATTTTTACAACTAGATCAGGACAGATGGTGGAAAAACCGTGGAAGCATATGACGCAAGCGTGACGTGACTTCCAATCGACGGCAAAGTCGTGACGTGAGTTAACGTGTGGATAATAAAATGGCTCTTGTGTCCAGCAGTGAATTTGATTCAGCCGTTTGTAGCGCATATTTTTACATCAGAGCGTATCACATAATGGCATCAAAGAGTAGATTTTTCGGACTAGTTTTGGAGCGACATATTGGCACATTATGTATCATAAAATACAGAAATTTCATTTTGGCTGCAAGTTTCTACCTACAATATTAAAGTACGTTTTTATTTAAAGAGATTTAATTATTGCAGCCTAAAATGAGGCCAACAGGCCTAATCTTCTTTTTAAGTTTTTTTATGCACAAAAGTATAAATAATTAAACTTGATATTTCTATACTAACGATATTTCTAATTTTTTAATTGTTTTCATTTGAAAAAATCAATGACATCATAATCCCAATTACGTTGTCTGACTGATATTTTATTTCATTTTTTCAACTGAATTTTTTATTCTAAATACGGCCCAGGTATTATATAAAATTTTCAACGCGGCCCACTAATTCAGATTGAAAACATCCGCTTGAAATAATCATACTTAAAATACAAACTATACATACATTCTTCCGTGTTAAGTAAATGATAAAAAAAAAAAATATTCAACACATCGATTGGATTGGCATTCACTTGGTAGAACTCCATTATAACACGGTGATACTAATTTTGTAGAAATAAAATACGTCGCTGCTTTTTTCACCATGTTAATATTTAACAGATTCACTTTAGAAATGAAGTAATTTTAGACCAATATCATTTCCACAATTCCAAATCTTCGCGCCTACTGCCTATTTTGCAAAATATCGCAATGTACAATTTGCCGGATTGGTTGGTTGACTCTTAATTGAATGTTCATAAATAGGAAAGTTGGTAATTAGTTTTTAGTTGGATTCGTGTTTGTACTCAATTTTGAAGTCGGAGTCCGAGCTGTTTGCCGTGATCCGTCCTCATACGGGCCCAATAAGCCACGCTGGCTTAGCATCAACCAAGGCCGACCTCGAGGCGTTCGATAAATTTGCAAGATCATACGGGGAACGAGACATTTTCGATTCGTCTTTAGATTGAACGCGTAGCACATTAAACTCTTCCGCCACGGTGGATTTTCAGTACACAGATACACAGTATGCCTAATATCACGTAAAATAACTGAGCAAGTCACATTTTATTTTTCTTTTTTTTCTCTTCTTTTAAGCATAACAGTGCGTGGTTTAACGGTCGGTCCGTGCAGCTCTATATCAGGCCAAGAATATGAACAGTAAAATCGATTCTTTTCATTAGTATTGCGTTATGGAAGGCGGCCGTGTAACAGCAGCTGCATACATATAACGGGTGGAGGTGGGACAACCAACTTGTTTATGTTGAATAAACTTATAGATATTGTAAGCAAAGCTGTGGAGTCGAAGTGAAAAATGAGCGATTTTGACTCTTGTTTTCTATTAGATGATTTTGAAAAACATCGCAATGAACAATTTTCCGTACTGTTTGATTGACCATTAATTTAATGTACATAAATAGGAAAGATAGGGTTTTTTTTAAGTCTTGTTTGGTCAATATATCTGTTGGCATCGTGTTTATGCTAAATTTTTGAGTCGGAGTCATGTTTTTAGTCAATACCGGAGTCGGAGTATTATTTTTTAACAAACCCTCAGCCCTGGTCACAGCTGACATAAAGCAAGACTATAGGAAAGCACTGACGCGTAAATTGGTTCAAACTTAACTTTACTATGATCAAGTCCTTTTGAAAGGAAATTTCTCAATAATGGTAGTAAATAATTACTCCGCTGGCTTAATAAACGCCATTAATTAACGTCACGATTGCTAGCCAAGATGAGACAGAGACGACGAGAAAACAATTTTCTGAATTCTTATCAGGAATCGAGGAAACAAAAGAGCGCAAATTATTTAGAATTCAGATAATCCACATAGAGATAGATAATCATGAACGTACTAGAAGAGATCCTGCCGTCCTTCGCTGAATTGTGATAAGGATAAATCCCTTCTGTGTATTCCGTATGTTTTTCAGGGCTGCCTACCTAATATAATACATCGTTGAATAACATTATAATAACTACTGAACAAATCCGTATGTATCACATATTGCAACTTACACAAGCGCTAAAACCTTATACAAATGATTACCATGAACAATTTCATAAATTACTCCGCCCTAATATCTAAACACTTCATTTTCACTGCATGATCTGGGTTGTATATTATTATATAAATAAGCCAATAACAAATCACAACTAATTCTATTCTTCTTTTCGCTTACAATTTAGATCATCACAATAATATCATAGTAATAGACATTCTTTTGGTATTATGCAAAAAAGTGATTTGTCAATACCAAGAATTTGAAACGTTTTAAATTAACACGAAATATATATTGCTTTATGTGACAAATGAATCATTAATCCCAAAGTAATGCTGATTACGATAATAAAAATAGTATTCGAAAGATGGCATCGTATCGAAGACTTTTTCATAATAATTTTTAACAAATATAGCGAATTGCGTGAGTTTTTTTTGTTGATAAATATATTTACTTTTTGTCGATTTTGCCGAGAAACGTATAAATTTGAATTGTTACAGCTTTGCACAATTCCACGTGTTTTGTTACTGAACTTTTGTCAGTTCTGTTCCATCCGCGTGATAGAATGCCTGAAGATGCCGAAAGGCGAAACCCGGGTCGTTGCTGACAAAACATGTGGAATCGTACAAAGTTGTAACAATTAAAATTTGATATTGAAATTCCATCAAGTCGATATCATCAGTTGTAAAAATTTGATGTAAATTAAAATCTTGGTGAAATGACGACTTAATAATGAAATGTTATTTTTTGTGACATTTAAAATATTTATTTTGTTTGCCATGATTTAAATAAAGTATTCATTGTTATACTTGATAATAGAACATTATTTGTTAAGTCGTCAAACTCAGCTTCAAATTAAGTTATTATTGTTTACTAGGTTTGCTAAGATTAAATACGATTGCGATCCATCCTAGTGATAGCCTCAATATAATCAGGATTCATTTAAAATAATCACAGTTAATTAGGCAGTGAACTCGAAGATCAGTTTCCAATTTGACTTAATACATTTATCATTATTATGAGATGAAAATATATTAATTTTAGAATATATTTACGGGTTGCCATGCTCAGAGATTTTTATTTTTATGTAGTTTTTCTCTATAATCCTCTAGAAACGATTATCTAACGACTTGTGTGTACTAAAAATGAATTGCATTGCATTTTGTCAAATGATTATAAAGGCTCTGGGCTTCAGTTTTATTGCATTCGAGTGATAGTAAAAATTCAACAATTCAAATTCTATCTTAAAATTTCATTAAGCACCCTCAGTCGATATTGTAAATAATTGAACTTTTGTGTTTTATGTTCCGGATCATATCTGTAATAATTTTCTTAGGAAATAAATAATTGTTAATTTTAAAAAGTAAATACAGAGCTTACCTACTCAATAGGCCTCCTGAAAAATATGACAATCATTTCATTAGTAAGAAATACCATTGAAAGATTTTTATTAATACTTAGTGTCATGAGCTATGAATACAATACACCTATCTCTCGATTTACACGGTAGATAGATTCCTGAAAAAAACGTGTAAATCTAAATTGTATATATTTTAATATAAAATCATGTAAATCGAAAAGTACACAAAAACTCAAAAATTTTATTGTTTTCTAAAATACATAAATAAAACAAATTCATTAAAAAGTATGAATTAATAAAAGAATATGTATATATTCTTTTATTAATTAAACACACATAAAGTGTATATAGAAGAAAAGAAAATATATCCAAAAGATTCACAAAAAAAATTATTGCAACGGTTGATGGAGTTTTTATCATTCCTCACTATCACAAATCACTGTCAATCTCATCTTCGTGACTGGTTCAAAGTCACTTTCATCACTCGAAATTATTTGAGAACATTGTTTATGTTGATCATAGCCAGTTTTTTTCAAAAAACTTTATCCGTGTAAAAAAGTACAGTGTAAATCGAGGGATAGGTGTATATTCATATAACATACATTTTCCCTGTTATTATTAATTTTTACCGAGAAAGACTCACTCGGTAAAATAATTCCCATTACATGAAGTGGGCAGAATAATTGGACGTTGACTTAGGTAGAGAAAAGCTGTATACTCATTACGGATAGGAAATTATTTCAATGGCACTGACAACCCTAGCTCGCTATTCTGTTTTGTTTTATTTCTCCGTCAACCTTTTGTTGTGAAGTGTTTTCTTCCTAGTGCGGCTGGCCAACTCCTAAAAACTAGAGGCGAAAGATTTTGAAAGTGTCATGAAGGCTGCATAGAAAATATTATTGTATAACCTATAAAAAAATGATATAATTCATATTGAAAATGCAACGTTATATACAGATAATGAATTGTTACAACTTTGTACGATTCCACATGTTTTATCACTAACGACCCGGGTTTCACCTTACGGCCTTCTATTACACGGACGCAACAGAACTGACGTAAAATAAACAGTTTGGGATCGTCTATATACCAAAGTTATTAATTACAGTAAAACACTTACCCAAGGCAAGCAGTAAATTGCAGCTAAAACAAGATGCCGAATGGCGAAAACCGGGTGGTTAGTTAAAAAACATGTGAAATCGTACAATACAACGTTGTTACAATTAATTTTTTTTTTATTTTCCATCAAGCACCTTCACTCGATATCATAAATTAAATACAGATGTTAAATATTATAAAAATAAAATATTTATAATTTCATCAAATTCAACTAAGTTTCACCAACATTTTTTCTTCGATATATCTATTATATTATTTACAAAAATAATACGTTAATAAATTGATTTCTTTTAAACGATCTTCTATCTATGAATATTACATGATCCATAAACAGCTGTATTAATAATTACAAAATATATTTATGAACTTTTTTTCATTTTGTACATACGATATGTACAACAACACTAAAACCCCCATTTAAACTAAATTCGGGAACGTGTTATTTGGAGTAGTGTAATTGGGGGAGTGAATCTCATACAAAATTAGGGATTTTGTTATTTCTGCGAAAAATGCAAAACTAAGATTAATCTTTATATATACGAAATATTTAGTTTCTAGGTGATAAAATGTATAGCACTCGCAAAATCCACCACACAGACAGTCACCTGGCTGTACGTGTATATCTAGGAACGTGTTGAATGCACAGACGCTATACCATAAATTAATGTATACACTGCACAGACAGGCGTCTAGCTGTATGTGTGCAGCGAAGCGATCGTGCAATTGAGGGATTTGCGGCAAATAATTCTAACCAGCACGTAATTCGAAGTAGTGCGATAGGGAGTTCACTGTATAAGCCTCACTACTCAAAAAAAATGATTTAAATATAATAAAGAAAATTTTATGAAGAGTAATCGATTGATTTATCATCAAACTTTTTCTGTTGATATGCATATTTAATAAATTTATTTTTTCCTAAGAAATTACTATCAATTAATCGGAATTTGCTTGTCTCATGGAACGAAATCCACCTTCAAAAATAAATATATTATGATGTGCTGCAGCAGCGATCAGCTTTTCATAAATCTCCTGTGCGTACAATATCATCTTGGAAAATTGAAAAGGGTCCCCTAAACGTCTTTCGGTCCTCGTAAATTATTGTCAAGATCGGCAGGCCAGCGAAATTGGAGAAAAAACACAAATGTTTCGAGTGGTCGTAGTTCTTTTTTTCCGCTAACATTTCTAACCGTTCCTGACAATTATATTGAATATGACAGGACTTAAGTTTCACTTGTCGGAGTGTTGTTTTTCGTGCCCACGCAATTTGAAAAAATAATTCGACCACTTAGGTATATTGTCACGTGGAAAAGCTCCGTGAAAACGGGAAATGAATTTATAAGGCTTAAAGAAATAAACTCCCCAAAAGCACTTTGAGTTAATTCATTTTGTTGGATGCGTATTTTTACGCTTGGAAAGTTTGTTGTTGGGATAGGTATAACAGTTAAAAAATTTACGATCTTATTTTAGTTTTTAGTGAAAATATTTGAAAATATCAAAAAATATTCCCTTCATATGCCAAAATGAGAATCTCAAAAACTATATAGCTAAAATTATAGATAATACGCATACATATTTTACTTTTTTTGTATTAATAGATACTTAAGATTATGCGTAATTTGTGTGTAACTTTCATTCCGCTTCCGCTCAATAAAAAAAAATATTAACATTGCTCTTCAATATGAATTGTAATCTTTGATACGAGAGAAAAATATTGTATAAATAAAACATGGCAAATGATTGTGTTACATGGTTGACAGCGTCTACGTTAATCAAATATATTTTACGATATAACGATATACGAGCGATAATTTATTTTAATTATAAAAATCTTTCAGCTCAAGTTTTAGGATATAAAATATATTTATTGATTGAATTGGCATTCACTTGGTAGAACTCCATTATAACACTATAGAATAGTTCTGACGATGGCGTGAGCCGAAATAGCTATCAACTATATTTGTTAAAAATAATTTTGTAGAACTAAAATACATTGCTGTTTTTTCACCGTGATATAAATTATAGCTATGTATTGTATATTATAGTTGATAGTTATTTTGGCTCACGCATCGAAAAAAATATATATAACAGTTCGATAACAACCTAGCTTGTTTCTTGTTAAAACAGGAAAGAAGATGTATTGGGTACCTTTTCTGCACAGCTATATATAGATAATCAAATGTTCGTTTAAGCATAGCTCTGACGATCCCGTGAGGCGAAATAGCTATCAACTATATCTTGAAAAAAAATTGTAGAACTAAAATACATTGCAGTTTTTTCACCGTGCTATAATGGAGTTTTACCAAGTAAATGCCGATTCAATCAACAACAAAAAAATAGTGCAGGTCGCTGTTGAGTATTTAAATATGTTTTCAGAAAATGTCAAAAAATATAAAATAATGTGTGAGTGGTAAATGTAAAAACCTCGATCTTCAAAGCGTATTGTGTTTCAAAGAAATTTTACTCGGTCGAAATATTTGATTTCAACCAATGGTGCGCGCTAGGGTCCAACTGGTAACATTCTTGTGTCCAATCTAACTATTATATATTATTACTCAATTACTTACTAGCATAGCACGCACAAATCACGTATCAGAAATAACCACCGTGACAGCGTGATTAGTAATTCACGATGAATTGGTTACTTGTATGCAATGTTTGATGTGAAAAAAACGTACATTTTACATCATAAATTGAGTCATATCAGTTTTTAATTTGATTAGCAAAGCAAATTATCTCATTATAAAATGTATTAATAAATATTTCGACATATTCAGTACTACATAAACTTACATTTTTAGAGTTTCGTCATAATGGAGTTACACTGAGTAAATACCAACATAAAAAATCGTAGGTATTTAAATAACAAAATCAAATTGTTTAGTACATTTTTTGATCAGGACCGGTTTCGTTCATCACCAGCTGATATCTAATCAGTAGATAATGCCCGCGATGAGCGAAGCCGTTCCTGATCAAAAAAAATATTGTGGAGATAAGTACTAAAAAATGTGTCTTTATTATTTGAAATATCATTCTTTTCCGAAAATAAGTGACAGTTAACACCTTAAAAGTGAAAAAGCGTAGGTATGAATATTTTATGGATTTTAATCCTCAAATCTCATCAGTTAAACAACCACTGTTAAGCGCGTATGCATTAAAAAATAAATACGATATTACATTATTTCTCTCTCTGACTGACAGTATTTTTGAATGAGAGATATTCAATATTTGTGTGACGATGCTAAATGCTATCAAGCTTTGGTTATAACGATCCATTTAGCAGAAGCCTTAACTAATCCTTTTCCATTACTAAATTGGCGTTTACTTTATCGAAACATGTCGCAACTTGCACGCACGCAACGCACAAGGCGGAATTCTAAGTACATTTTCAACCGCATTTAACTAGTACATTACATTTATTTTTCATATGAATATAAAAAAAAACAAATAAATCTGTAACGAATTTTAAGATTCTTTAGCAAATGTCACTTGGGATGAAAATATTAGCCAGTGATTCTCAACAGAAGTCTCTTGGAAAGAATTACTTGAACTATTGATTCGTTACAGCAAGTTTAAGACGTGTTAATAATTATTCATAATTGAATCATTAAATGTATTTTGTATTGTAAATTGGTTTTTAAAAAAAAACAGATCTATTATACTCAATTAAAAACTTATTTAAAATTATTCAATTTCTCATAAAAAAATGGTAAGCACTATTTATCAATAGATTCACTAGATATTTCATCACTAGATGTTTTATCGTTACTTGCTAGATGGAAATAAGTAGGTATTACCATAGAAAATAACCCATTCATATTTAATGTTAATTAATATTTGTAGTAAAACCCATTCAAATGTGACTCATTTAAAAGATCGTTAATGAAAATTATCACAGGAAATCGTATTAATTATTATTATTATTATTATACATTAATATTATTAAATTTGTTTTAGCTACCATTTACTGCTTGGCATGGGGCATGTGTTTTCCTGTAATTAATAACTTTGGTATATAGACGATGCTAACTGTTTATTGTACGTAAGTTCTATCCGTGTGATAGAATGCCTGAAGATGCCGTAATGCGAAACTCAGGTCGTTAGAAATGAAACATGTGGAATCGTACAAAATTGTAACATATAAAATTTAAGCAGGATTTTTAAATACTGTTACATTTGAAGTCATGTATTCTAAGACAGGAAAAATTATCTGTAACTAGTCGAACATAAAAAATATTTATAAATCGATCTGAATACTATTAAAAAAAAACCTTTTTTTTTAAATATACGTATGAGTTATATATAATCAATGTTTATTAAATCGTTATATCAATATTTTAATCTTTAGAAATATTTTGAATTTTAGATTCGTTCGTTAACTTCAACTGTTACTTCACCAAACAAGTTCGCCATAATCTCTTATACTATTTTCCATTCTTGAAAATTTCATCAACACGTTGAAATATTTATATATTTTTTTTCTTCATGTCAAGAAGGGAAGGAATTCTATTTCTCAGAAAGCTCCCATTCTTTACGAACTTGGTAAATCGGTCTGACTGACAAATTCTCGAAGACAAAATTTGTTTTTTAAGTAGGTACTTTATCCAGGGCTAACCGTCACATCCGAGTTGTTAACGGTCTATCACGTATAAGAACCCCGAGCTTTAGGCAATTTTTCACATTAAAAATTTCTAGGTACAAAACATTTTTTTTTCTCAATAAAAGAATTATACATAGTTTTGTTAGGACTACAATTCAAATATATTCATTAAACTTTGAAGGTTTTCGCTGAAAATTTTTAGTCTAAAGGTGCTACCCGTTTTTCAAACTTTTTCCGACGTAAAACCTTCATAGATTAACATAGTGATAAAATTGGGGAAAAAAAAAAAGTTGGGTTTTTTCTTTCGGCATCTTATTTTTAGGTATTCTATCACACGGATACAACAGAACTGAGAGTCAGTTCTTATATTTCATGACTAGATGTTTGATAGTAGATATCTTTATATAATATATAGAAAAAAATATAAAAGAGTTGATTAATATTTCTTGGTCTGAAAAACCCTTTCAAGAATGACTCATTAACTAAATTGTTTATGAAAATTAGCACAGGCTAGCGTTAATTATCATAAGATTAATATTATTAAAAAAAAATCAAGTGCAATTTACTGCTTGCTTTGGGGTAAGTGTTTTCCTGTAATTAATAACTTTCGTAAATAGACGATGCTAACTGTTTATTTTACGTCAGTTCTGTTGCATCCATGTGATAGAATGCCTGAAGATGCCGAAAGGCGAAACCCGGATCGTTAGTGATAAAACATGTGGAATCGTAAAAAGTTTAAATAATTAAAATTTGATGTTGAAATTCCACTAAGCACATTCAGTCGATATCATAAATAGCAATGTATTTTAGATAAAAATTTTAAGATGTTGAGATTTATTGTTGATGACTATTTTGGCTTACGCCTTCATCATAACTATGTTTAAGCGTACAATTACTTATTTATATATAGAGGTCTAGAAAAGGGTCACAATTCATCTTCTCTTCTGTTCTAACATCATGGTTTTATATACTATTCAAATTTTTGAATGCGTCAAATTTATTGTATGTATTTCTCGAAGTGAGAGTTTATCTGGATCCTTTATAAATTGTTATTTTTCTCATCAATTAATTAATCTATGATCGAAGAATTTGATTTCTGTATCCTAATATTTCATGTTAAATGATTCATATAAATAGGGTGATTTAAATGAAGATATATATTTACTAATGTAGTCCTAACCCAAAATTACCCCCCTCAAACATAGAATATGAATGACGTATTAGTAACTAAATCTCGTTCAACCACTTCAGTAAAGACACTCGGTTATCTAAAATCACCTGCATCATGGTGCATTAATGTTTTTCTACGATTTATCTTTTAATCTACAGTCTTCGGACAAAAATTCGGTTGAAATACTTAATACGGCTTATTTTTTACATGCCTTAAAAATATGTGGATTTGGTTAAAAATCTAATTACTGCGTATTGGAAACTTTTAAAGCGAGTATATAGACAAGCATTAAATGAGCACAAGAGATCGCCAAAAGCAGTTTATGAAACTGCTTATGAGGCGAATAACTTTTTCCATCGCCCTGAATGCGTTAAAAGGGTGAAAGTAAAAAGTAAACCTCATTTACATGGTAATTGGCTGGCGGTAACGAAAGGTTTTATCGACCGGAAGGAAGCTTAGGACTGCAAGAAAAAATGGTCCCCTGTGAACGTCTAAACATGATGTAACATGCCGCAAGCAATGTAATTTATATATTTGTAGAAACTATCATAAGTCATTATTTTTCGTTCGTAGCTGTTTTCAGTGTTATGCATACTTAATAACCATTAATTACTTCACAAGTTTCAATCAGAGAACGTCGTGTGATAATATAATAGTATATTATACATAGCAGTGTATTCTAGATACAGAAATAATTGATTCAATATTATGTATGATAGAAACACAACACAACAAATTTTTTGACTATAGTTGTTTATTTATGCTTTTCATATCAAAATCATTAGTAAAATAGAATTTTTCTTCGACAAAATTTTTCTTATATTTCTCAGAATATTCCGTGTTCAGTTAACGGTAATTTTTATTATGAGATATGATGTGTGTACTTCCTATGTGATGCCAAAAAAGCTCGGAATAATTTTTGAAAATATTTTTGTATATTTCAATAATAGTTAAAATAAGAAAAATAAAATAAGTTAAAATAACATTAATTAAATTTAAAAATATGAAATTTGAGATTTCTTAGCAATAACAAATTTTTCCAACCAATACATCATAGTGCAAATCAGTTTTCATAACAAAAGAGTAAAATGCCAACTGCTTAATTTTATTAGCTCCTCAATGCTTTTAGGTAAGAAATTTTGAATTGTGCTAGCCTAATAAAAGTGCTATATCATTGAATATTGTTAATTTAAAAAAGACGATATATTCCAGCTAATTGTTTCTTATCCAATAAATGACACCACTACTTTTGGTGAAAAATTCCTGTTATCAAAAATTCAATATAAATGCTGGTTTAGGCTTCACCAATGAAAAAACATATAGACAAACTAAGCTGTCATATATTTGACAAGTTATAAAAACAACGGTTACATTTCACTTTCATCGAAATCATCTTTTAGGTTTGAAAGAAAAGTTTGATGCTGTCTTTCAAAAAATAAAGTAAGTGAAACTTTTGAATATTTTGTCAATTACCCCAATAAATAAATTTTAGGAACAAGCTGAAATTGTTTTGTCCAAAATAAAACTATAATATTATCGAATATTTTCGTTATTTGTTTTATAATATTTTTTTTATATAATATGGTATAAACATATATCGTGAAATATTATTTACACTAGATCTAGTATTTTTATAAATTTTTAAATACACTAATTTACCAAAAAACAAGTGCTTGAAAAAATGGTAAGACCTAAAACTTTTCAGTTACATAATTAATGTACTGATGTAATGATATATCAAACAAAGTTAGATTCATATTTTACGTAACACAATGTTTTTTTTTTTTAAATAACACTAAGATGGTAAGAATCATCTGTGGACAACAAAAATTTGGTATGAGGTAAATAGATAAACTTTTCTTCAATGGCTACTGCTAATTTTAAATATAAACTATTCTATTTCTGAAGAATAAATTGTTTTAAATTTGCTGAGAAGTAAGATTTATTTGATTTCCGTGCTTTTATTATAGAACACGATTGAAAACACAATTTTCCTGCATACAATAGGTTTTTCCGATTAGCCCTTTTTTATCTAACTATTTGTCTAATGAAAATAATCACTTTCCCAAATACCAAAAAGCTTCAAAAAAGCTCTCGTCCTTTTCTAATTCTTATCGCGAACTCTAACGTCCCACTTGAAATGACAAAAGTTTCCCAAAATGAGCGAAAGTAGAAAGGGTGGAGCGGGGGAGCCGAGGGGCCAATAGGTATTTGGATTAACCTCAAGAAAGTGGAGCCAAACATAGCGGGGTGGACCGAAATTTAGGGGAGTCGAACAAAGGGTGGCCTAGACCTAATAAGACCCCTGGTCTGCCACGCCAAAGCGATTCTCAAGTCACAAATAAATTATGTCAATTATAAAATACTTCATTCAAAGTATTCAATGAATTTCACATAAAAGGAAAAATTTACCCCCAATATATGTGTATATATTGTACATCAGTATTCGCTCACTCTTCAGATGTGAATAAATGCATCGTGTTCACCACGCTTGTGTGTTGGATTGGCAAAAATTATGCTAGAATCAATTTTAAATTCTTAAGTTTGATTTTTCTGTATCCAGCCTAAAACATTATATACAAAAATATTTTTTTATTATAAGGTTGTATTTAAACTCAAAATGACTTCTTAATACTAATTTTCAACTTTTATGCTAAATGACGAGAGGAAAACAATTCATTGAATACATATTTTAACGTCAACATTTGTTCGAAAGATGTAATATCCATATACCAAAAATAAGTCTATAAGCTATAAGCAAAAAAATATATTACACAAAAAAATAATTGGCGAAATAATTAAGTTTTACTCCATAATTGTACTCAATAACAGATAATATTTGGCAATCGTCGACGCAGCAAATTTATTATGAAAAATATTCAGTATGCCAGGGTGTTTTTAAATTTAATTGTTGACATTATTTAAGATTCCACATGTTTTGTCACTGACGACCCAGGTTTCACCTTTCAGAATCTTCAGACTTTCTATCACACTGATGCAACAAAACTGACGGCGTGACTTAATCGTTTATAAAAAATAAAAGTTTATCATTGATTACTGTGACCAATTAAAAATTGAGTGATGTTTTAGGTAGAAAAAAACAATCAATGAAAACCCGCTTACTATCGCTTAGTGGATGATTTAGAATCAAGAGCTTCTGTAACAGATAAACACAAGTCAGGGCCATAACGTGCAAGAAATAACCTGTAAACATTACGGCTGTCTAAGAAATTGATCAATTCAACAAGACATCACAAAATGATTTTTCTTTTAAATACACTATTTTTACTGTGAAAAACAATATCAAACGTAATTTATTCGCTTCTGAATGATAGCTTCAATAATATACCATAATACTAACTTTTATTTCAACACTCAGAAAATAAAGTATTTTTATAAAGGAGCCAAGACATTGTCTAAAGATATACGAAAAAATATTTCTTCACTTTTCGGCTTATTTGAAAACCTGTAACCTTATTTATGATCTTCGTATGTTTTAATTAAATAAAGTTTGTCAGTTATTTTGATGTCTGACTGGAAAACATACTCGTTGAATATAATAAAATTAATTATAATAATAACATTTTGACATTCACAGGGCTTGTGAGGGCCTGTTTCTTTGTACGAAGGATTAATTGATTTATATGAACGAGATTTCGTTATAAATTTTCAGGAACAAATTATTTACACCGCCGAAAACAAAAGAAGGGTGTGCAAAAATTGCTCCCGCCAATCACGCTGGATAATCTATTTTGTGATTAAATAATTTCTGACACAAAACAAATTAAAAGCAACATTTTTCGGATATTTTTTTCAGCATTTTTCGTGAATATTTTTTATGGTTAATCTTACCTTTTAAATACATATTAGTTACTTTTAAGGTGTTAACTGTCGCTTCTTGATGGAAAGGCATGATATTTAAAAAAATAAAAACACATTTTTTAGTACGAGCGAGCATTATCAACTCATCAGTTGATAATGCTCGCGATGAGCGAAACCGGTCTTGATCAAAAAATATGTTGTGGAAATAAGTACTAAAAAAAATGTGTTTTTATTATTAAAAAAAAAAACAATATATTAGTTACACAAGAATTAAGAGTTTTTTTTAACAATATTATGCCTTACCAATGTAACATTCACTTGCATGCATTGCATCCACATTAAAAATGTCAAGAACATTACTAAATTGCAAATAATTTAAAGAATTATTACAAGAATAGATAGGATATTTTTTTAATCCACGTCCAATATGGAGCGTTTTGGCTTCCATAAAAGGATCATAACAGAAGTTTCTTTCTACGAAAATGATAAGAGAGAGGCCTATGAAGCAATTTGTTAGCTAACCTCTCTTGCTACGCCCCGTTTATTATGAATAAATAGTAATTATCAGATGTATTAAGCACACATTCTTTCAATCAGAATCGATAAGTAAAACTGGGAGCCTATAAAATCTTTCATAGAGCAAACCAAGTTGATTACTGCATCACGGACCCGAAAATATTATTATATAATGGAATATTATGTGACAAAACATGTGGAATCGTACAAAATTGTAACAATTCAAATTTATTGATTACATTTTAATGGCAGCTGATTGCTGTAAAAATCTTTCATCAGAAAATTAGTTTCTTTTTAATTACCATTCCATTAGGTTGGGTTCTGCGTAAATAGCGACACGATAGAACAAATCTCATGAATCCTGAACCGTGTAATATACAACAAAGCTGAAATATTCACGATTTGCTATGACAGTGATCTTTTAAGCCACGAAATCTTTGTACCTTTGATATCGAGACCAGACTATACTATCCTATCCTATCCTATGGCGCTATCTTTACAAAGCGAGATTGCGCTGTCTTGTCGCGTGCTCTTCGCTTTGATTTGGCAATCCTGGCAGACGTCTTGAAAGGAATCTTTGTACGTCTAAATCCCTTAATATGAAGACTTAATAATCGCGAGTGTTGTATAGTACTTTCGGAATGTTGTGCAAAGCTTTCTGTGTTTAAATATTTGTTTGCGGATTAGTGTTGACTTTGTTCACCGCATGAGGTGTTTAATATTTAAAGCATTTATTTCTGAGCGTGGATTATGGGAAAGCTCTTTGGATAAACGTTAAAATAAGACACATTCGTGTCATTAAAGTATATTCATATTTACCAAATTTTATTTCTGTAAATTTGAATCAACTTATATAATACACTTCCATAATTTTGCGACTAAAATCATTTCATCGATAATAATATAATTTAATGTGGACCTTTTATTACAAAAACCAACCGTTATTTTCACCTAGTTATTAATCCCACAACAAAATTCACTCAACGAGCCTAACATTCTGTCACAAATAGACTTAGTGAGCTTGCGTAGTATGACGTATACAATTATTGTATATGTAATGTCAGTTCTTTGTTGCAAACTGCAGCGCCGTCAATTATGAAGATTAAGGACCATTAATTGACTTTTAAGTCAATTTAAAGAAATATTTTTTAAGCCATGAATATCTTTATTTATTTATTTGGTAAATACACGTGAAAAAAATTACAAACTTCAAGCTTATTCCTTTTGCAACGTCCAAATATTTAGGAAAAAATATGTTGAAAATAAAAAAAATAACATTAACAAATAACAATATTGAATATTATAGAAATAAATAACAACAGATAACAAAGATACCAAGAAAGTCAACCAAGCAAACACAAGTAAAATCTAGTTAAATATTGTAGATCAAAAAAATAGTATTCACCTGAACTCACTGTCGTCGTATAACTACATCCGTAGCAATGCTGTTGGACATTGTTAATGCTCTTACCATTGGCACCCCCATTGGCAGACAAGTTCTACACTTAGAAAAAACAAACAATTCCACGATTTCTCAAAAAAATGTCCGGAACATACAATGTGATGTCCAAACCACAAGCGAATCGTTACGAAAGTTATTAATTAATCAAAAGCATTTTTTTAAATTTAATAAGCAATTAAGTAATGTACAGAACATTTTAAAAGCTTGTATTAAAAAACCTTTATTAGAAATCAAGATATGATTTAAATTAATGTTAAGTCATTTTATCAACTATTAAATAAAGACAATTAATGACGTAAATCATTTTTATATCCATGGGTTGCATTGATTTTCTTTAATAAAAAAAAAACAGTGCTCACATAACAAAAAAAAGTTCACCATTGAAATCCGTTTCCATGAAAAAAGCAACCGTAGTAATGTACAACTTAAAAGTAAAATGTCAACAGGAAGCTTTCAAGGCGGCAGGAATTCGTCTCACGTTTTATAAAAATTGCGACATGAAATAATTCTGGACATTTTTTGCGACGTAAGCCCTATTTCCAATAATTTAACAAAAAATGAACGTTATATAAGTTCGATTTAAAGTTTAACTTAATATAAAGTAAATAAACTTAGCATATGGATAAAAAAATAATTCATAAATTCGTGTGCCAAACTTTCAGACACTTCTTGGAAAATCCCATGTGATATTATTAAAGTATGATTTTTGCCCCTTACTTAGTATTTCCCTTTAGACATTACTAGACGGCGTTTCATGTTAACACGGGTATACGGTATGAGACAAAACAAATAAACTCTCAATGAACTATAAACCTAAAACGAGAGTCTAACGTCCAAGATTATGTACTATATTTTATATTTGATAACTTTTAACATGATCTCCAAAATGATTCCCACAAATCTACCCGATCAAAAAAAAAAATGCTTTAATATTTCTTGAAAAACTTAATGATAAAGAGCTAATAAAAAAAATTCATTATTCAAATGACTTTTATGCAGCAGCAAATATGTGATTTATTTTGAAGTTTGATGAATACAATTTGTCACCGAGGAGACAAATAAAAAACAACACACTACAGTTTTTTACGATATTCAGTTTGTTTGAAAATTTTCTTATCAATCACTTTTTCTGTAATTGATGAAATTGACTAATTCTACTTAATAAAATATTATTATCAAAGCTGAATCGTATAAACTTCAAGCACTTCCCTAATAAAAGGGTACGTAAAGTTAATGTAAGATTCAATATTTCTATGCGTAAAAGCTGTTTTTTTGTAAAAATGGATATAATTTTAAGTTAGTTTAATTTGGGTGTTTTAGATATTTTTTAACGTACAAAAATCACGTCTTCGAACTTTTAATTTAAGCCAATTACTGTTAGAAAATTTATATTAAACATACTTGAAATATACACATGAATGTGCCTATTGCAAAAACATAACATCAATCATATGAAATTAACGATACACAATGCCTTAAATACAAAAATACACAAGTCGAATAGTTAAAAAAACTGTTATTCAAAAATACTTAAAAATAAAAATAAAACGAATTGTAGCGTAGGTGAGAAAATTCCAATTAATATCATTTTAACACGGTGAAAAAATAGCAATGTATTTTAGTTCTACAAAATTATTTTTAACAAATATAGTTGATAGCTATTTCGATATTTCTTGATATTTTTAGTTCTGACGATGGCGTGAGCCGAAATAGCTATCAACTATATTTGTTAAAAATAATTTGTAGAACTAAAATACATTGCTATTTTTTCACCGTGTTATAATGGAGTTCTACCAAGTGAATGCCAATTCAATCAATAAATATCATTTTAATTCATATTTTTTTCTAGAAGATAAATATATGTTTGATTCTTTGTACATAATGAAAATCGTATTAATACGATTGTATTTGTAATAATAAATTTAAGTAAATTTTCTATTCATCTCTTCAAAACTGTATTTTTAGACAAAGCTTTTACGTATAGATGCAGAAGTTTTAAAATTCGAATTCGAAAACGGAACATGAATTTAAACGTTAGGCATTTGTTTTCTCGGATTAACTGCCGGAGCCATTTCCGGTCGAGGATGGCAAGCGAAGGCTATTGCTTCCGGTTTTTATTGCCACGGCGCATTGGGGAGATAGGTACATATGCGATTTTCGTTTTTCTATCCACGATAATGGATATGGCCGCAAAAAATCTTCCCTATTTTTCTTACTAATGGATCATTCAACACACTGCATTTGTTTTTCAGTTAATAAATAACGTGATTACTATTACATGTAATGCCGCCGTACAAAAAATGCAATAAACACCAAAATGTAATACTGTCAAAACAATGATATAAAATTGAAAATAATCAATTTTCTTTCGATTATATTAGTGAAAAATAAATAAGCTTAAATAACAACCTTAAGAATCAGTTTTATAGTAGATATTTTATAATTTACCATCAGTAGTGTTTTTTCTTTCAATTAAATTTTTTTTTTTTCAAATTTAAGTGCAAAAAAACGGCTCATCATGTCGAAGTTATGTTGATCATATTACAAAGCTTTAACTATTTCAGTATGAATCCCACCCCATAAAAGCTATAATGTACGTCATATTCTATTCTTTTAAGAAACAAAACCATAGACAGTAAAAAGGAGGGAATACTTCCATACCAATTTCTCTTTTAATACTCGTTTTTCAAAGGAAGATAAATCAAGAATCGTTATGTCAATAAAATCAAATGTAATTGCTAAAAAATTCACGTTATAGTTTTTTTTTTGAGAATTCAAACTTCACATCAAGAACGATAGAATAATCAAAAACAGAACTACAAAAAACTTATCACTTCATAATATATTCCTTTCAATAGCAGATATTTCTTTTTTTACCATTATTTTTCACAGAGTCGGGTCGTGGTAACATACAATTTATTTCTTCCGACACGTAGAATTTATTCATTACCAACTGCAGCATACAGAGACAGATTTTAAATTACTTGTTCGTAAGAAATACCAAAGCTAACTTGTGTCCTTTGGATAAGGTTATTGTTTAGCATTGTACTTTTTTAAATAAAACAATTTATTTTAACCAGATAATTAAATAAACTTTTTGACAACTGGAAATGAAATCAAACTTTATTGACGGTTGACTTATTTTCAAAAATACTTTTATTTATTGATTAAATTGGCATATATTTGGCGGAACTCCATTTTAACGCGGTAAAAAAATAGCAATGTGTTTTAGTTCTACAAAATTATTTTTTTTAAATATAGTTGATAGCTATTTCGGCTCACTCCATCGTCAGAACTATGCTTAAACGAAAAGCTATCAACCATATTTTAAAAAATAATTTTGTAGAACTAAAATACATTGCGATTTTTTTCACCGTGTTATAATGGAGTTCTACAAGTGAATTCAATCAATAGATATATATTTGATAGCTATTTCGGCTTACGTTTTCATCATAGTTCTGATGAATCGACCTTATACATAATCGCACAGTTTTTCATAACATATCATTTCTAGCTGTAATATAGCATTACAACCAAAAATTCAATTCAAATCTTTTGAAAACATAAAAATACAAGATAACAAATTGTTCAAAAAGATAGAACATTGATTTCCATTTGTTTGCGACTACAAAATTATATACTTAATACAAAGATTTAGACAGTGATATAAAAGAGCAAAAGATTTATCTAAGAAGAAGAACTCATTAAAATGTTAAATGTTTACCATATACTCTAGGACCTAAGATTGAATTATTATTAAAATTAAACTGTTTCTAAAAAAATTTCAATATGACTTATTTACATTTATTTGCAATATAACATTCCCGTCAGAAATTCAATTTGAAAGGATACACGTATCATTATCGCGAATTAACAGACGATCAACAAATTATATATTTATTGTATATTTATCAACTTTCGTGAATCGTTTTACAGCACGTAAAAGTGTAACTCGAGCGAAAAGAGGCTTCGACATTAAGGTGCAATAAACACCCCGCAAAACTGCAGCGACAATGCAGCACCCATATAGATATGTATAACAAGTATAATGCTCAATCAAGGCACGTGTAAATTAATTAAAAACTATATTATTAAATGAATATTTTGATGAGACAATTTAGATTTAAGGAACATTTAGCTTGTGCCAAAAAAGGCGATGAGATTTCTACTTTTGGAAACCATTTGTTTCAAAATAAACATTCATGTGATATTACTAAATACAAGAAAATCCTACATTTGAATAACAAATCACTGAAATTAGATAAACAAGAAATCCTTGAAATTAATCGATACAAATTTTTCCTTAATTCTAACCTTATAAATGAACAAACTACTTTTACGTCGTCACCATTGTTATACTCATTAAATTAGATTAATAAATATTTTTTTTTTTGAAAAATGATATTGCCTCCTTTTACTTTATTTTTTTACAGAAAATATTGGAACGCCCCTGACTGACCATATCCTCCCATCTCATCGATTCATCTTTAATTGAACATCATTAAAATTCTCATATATTAATTTATTTTGTAGTAGTAAGTGTGGGTTATTTTCGTCATTAAAATTTTTCCCACTCCTTACTTCCTTATTGATTGCTCAGAGCACCTAATGGATTATTGATTTACCTTAATTGTAATTATAATTCTTAATTAGTGATTGTGAACATTTAATTTTTATACTAATTTACTTTATTTGTATCAATATTGTATGATTTTATGTAAATTGTTTCCTATTTCGTGAACCCATGGTTTTGTACACCTGCTACCTTTAACTCAAATTAACTTTTTGTTTTGTATAAATAGACTTGTTTGTAAATTGTATTCTGTTAGTTGATAATGCTCGAGACTAGCGAAACCAGTCCTGATCAAAAAATATATTGTGGAAATAAGTACTAAAAAAAATGTGTTTTTATTATTTAAAATACATTTGCCTGTGATAATTTTCATTAACGGTCTTGTTAATGAGTCATTCTTGAAAGGGTTTTGCAACAAATATTAATCAACTAACATTTAAATATAGATGGCTCTCTTTATAGAGATACCTACTATCAAACATCTCAAAAACCCAGACAATTCAAATTTGAATAGTTATTAAAATAATTTTCTTTAATACGTTTTGCATTTACTGACTCGGAGTATCTAATGGACACATTTATTGATTGATTGTCAAATCGATAAATTAGTGATTATATATCCGATTGAAGAGTATCGTGAAAAATAAACTAGCTAAAAACCGTTTTTGTGATTGTAGTAATTTTATTTATTTTACTGTATTCTGTATACAAAGATAAGTCGCTTGGATAGAAAAATCTTTTATGTAAAAGAAAAATGAAAAAAAAAAAATTCTCCGGGTCACAACATATACTTAAGTGTTAAAAAAATATATTTTCAAGGATATGTCCAACACATCACTTGTAAAAAACTTAATTTGAGTTAAAGCTCAAAATTTACATTTACAAATTTCCTTCGGAATCTATCGAAAATTTTACTTTCTTTGATATTCACCAAAGGATGTTTTTTTAGGTTTAAATTATAGCTTTTATGTAGTGTTTTATGTCGAAGTTCAATGTTGGTTTGAGAGAAGGTCAATTGAAAGGGATGAAAATGGAAAAAATACTTTTAAGATAGAGAAGATCTAGAAGAAAATGAAGTTGAACATAATTTGATGTTTTATAATCTACATATAAAACTGACATGGTTTCATTCATATTTGTGTACTTCGTTTTATAGATAGTTAAGTTATTTAAGAGTATCATCATTTTACATTTCGGGAACATAATAAAAATTATCAAAAGATCTTTGCAATAAATCATGCGTATTTAATTGCTTTTTTTAACAACACACGTTCATAATTTTTTTTTTTTTTGTAAACCCCACTTCTAATAAACTTGAGCATTTAATAGCCATTATGATGTACAGGCGTTTTGTAAGTTTTCCTCGCAGTAAATAAAAATTATCTGTTGCGAGAGGAGGTTCAAACTTAACGCGCTTTAAAGTAAAATAAACAGCGTCGCCATTATTCATTCTGAGTAAACATTTTGTGTGTTGTATAAACAAACAATTTTCTTTCAAATTGGAAAAGCAACGCTTCTGCAAAGAAGTCTTCATCATTATTGAAACTTGATTAAGTAGCAAAGTTTTTTTACGCGAAGGCTGTTATAGAAAGCGCTTTTGCGCATTTTTTAGCAATTAAAGCAGGTGGTTCAAGATTGCATGTATAAATATTTTGTGAAGTTATATTATCTGTTCTAAGAGTATGACGTTACAGTTTTTTTTTCTTTCTAAAAACAGTTGTTACAATTGTATGGTTTTATCATTCGTCTGGATGTGCTACTAGGTGTTACATAAATTACAAACATTTAAGTGGCTTATTGTAAAATTTGTGACAATCATAAAAAAGGCATTTACAGTAATTATCCTTTGTGTTGCTTGTGACATATACTTTGTGTAAGTATTTTTGTTTATTTCTAATATTTCTGAGCTATTCATTTCAACATACTACAAACGATTTCTTGTCCTGATTTTTTTGTTGGATAAATTCATGAAAACTTCATTTGTCATTACACTGGACAAGGAAATGCACTTTTTATTCTAAAACTATCGGTAATTTTTTTTCTATCGAACGCATTGGTAAAACAAGTTTTTATATAAAAATATGTTCTTTTTAATAACATTTATTATATAACCACTGAAATGATAATATTTTCATTTTTATGTGAATCAAATTTCATGTATTTATTCATAAATTAAAAATAATTAATTTCAAGTTGTTTCGCTTTTAATTTCCGTGTGCAATATGTGTAATATTATGTTATATATTCCGTGATTAATTATGTATTTAATAGTTTTTCTTAATGACTGTACATGACAAATTGAACGACTGAAACATTTCCTATCTGGACGTCTTAATATTCATAACAAAATTTACGTCGAACTTTTAAAAATACATAAACGATTTATGTATAGAAAAAAGTTCTGATTTATAATGTATGTATATTTCGTCGCTTCGTCAGAAAATAATTAATACCGATAAACGTATTAATGTATTCATATTTTTTCAAACAAACGAGAAAATATAGCTAGTGACGAGCCGTGGTTTTAATCAAGTAACAGTTTGCTTCTCAATGCCGTGTACTGCATTAGTATAAACATCGCTGAACTGGCTTTCATGAAAAGAAATTCTTTTCTTATGATTTTATTGTATAATAGCTCGAATTTTGCAATGTTTTTTGCTCATTTATCCAGCAATTGAATCATAGATTTTTGAAGTTATGCTCTTTTAAATTTTGAAAAAAATATACCTGGCGTTGCAGAAGAAACTATTTAATGAAAAGAAGTCATTCAAGATCATTTCGAATAAAAGGAAACAGCACATACATCCTTATTCAGGAAATGAAATGTAAAAGTTTATTTTTCACGTTAAGCTTGCCAGATTTTTTCACTTTTAAAGTATAAACTGTCACTTCTTAATGGAGAGGCATGATATTTTAAGTAATAATTACATACTTTTTAGTACTATTTCTTAAATATATTTTAAAATCAGGACCGTTTTTTTTGTGCGTTTAATTATGGTGGCGATGAGCGAAACCGGTCCTGATAGCAAAATATACTGTGAAAATAGCAATATAAAATGAGTTTTATTATTAAAAATTACCTAAATTTTTTATAGGACAGATCGAATCGTTACAGTGAAACTTTACCGCTTTGTCATATAAATTGAAGACAAACACTTAACTAAACTAGAAAATTTTCCATGAATTGAATGAATTCACCCGTTCTTTACAAAATGTTTCAAATTTTTAAATATTTTTTTAGTTTTTTCTTCATGCAAAAAATTCATGTAACTGGTGATCTGTTATGCTAAGCAATTGTTTTTTTACTACCACAAAAATTTTGTATATACTTTGAGGATATTAAAGTATATTGTAACATCACTCTATAGTGTTTCTGCTTACGCGAACATATACAAAAATTTCACAGTATTGGACAGTTTTCAAGTTAAAAAACTTTAAATTATTTTTATTTTCGAATTCACTTCGTCTATCAAAAGAAACGAGATTAAAACTTGGCTATAGTCTCAAACAGCACGATATTAACACAACTCGTGATCAAATATTTTATTATGGCTTTTCTGTGAATAGGTGTTAAATTTACATTGCAATTATTTTTGTCTTAAATCCTGAAAACAACGACTGGTAAAATGTCACAAAAATAAAATAAGCTAATATAATTCTATTTTAGTTCAGTATTAATGTTTTACCATTTTTTTAATTATTTATAAGTATATGATTATTATAGTTAATTAAATCTTAAATATGTAACACAAGTCGAATCGAAGTTTTTAAAAAAGATTTCAGACACCTTTCATTCTCATTAGATATTTCTCTTTGAGATAGTCTTTAAAAAAGCACATATGTTCTATACTGGAAAAAGTAAATACGTCTATTAAAACAATACAAAAACAACATCCCATAAATAATTATAACTTGAGCCTTCGACAGAAAACAAGCTTTGATAAGCTTTCATTTGACAGAAGATTGAAAGCTTCTGATTATGACAAAAGCTATATGTGAAACTATCACGCCGTGTTTGGCCAACTGGCAATTTACTTATGAAAAGCTCTCATTTTAGAAACGAGTTCAATTTTCATGAACATGTGTTTTGTGTAATGTTACGTCGCGTCATGTTATGATATGACATAACGACAGTTACGTATGCTTGTGAGGCATCGGTAACCGTTTTATTTTTGTACATACTAAAGCTAAATTAGATTTCAGTATCTTTAATGATGATAAATTTCTACATAACTTTGAGCTTAAATCAGCGTAAAATTGATGGGTTTGTAAAACCTAGCGAAGAATTGTTTTTTTAAGCAATCATCCATTTAAAACTTAAATTAAGAGAGTGTTTTACTCACAATTAATTTAAACAATAAAACAGTATTGATACAAATACAGAAAACATAACCTATGTTATATCATATTTTATAACCTTGTTTAATAAGTCGCCTTTTATCTGTGATCTTTTTTTTTTTTTTTTGATTATCAACATAATTTATTTTAACATAATGAGCGACATTGTAGCCTATAAAAATAATTCTTCAGCTATTGCTGATATTGTGTGTACCATGTTTTTATGAAAAATCTAGGCTGTCTCGAAATTTAAAAACAATTGACTGCACTTGTTGAGTATAAGCATTTAAGTTTTATCGATGCTACACTGATATATCAATATATTTTGTACGTCTTTTAACGTATTCTATATTTTTGATGTTATACGATTTATTCATGAAATTAGATTTTCATATTTAATACATGTAAGAAAACAGTCGTTTTATTTTCATAATTAATAGTGGCCGGGCACTATTATAACTCAGTCATTAAATATCCTATTGCTTCAGGGTGAGCAGTGGCGGTTTTACAAAATGATCGTTTATTTCTTTCAATAAAAACTGACAACAATTGATCATGCGTATTGTAAGAGGACAGGATTAACAATCATCTAACGATTTGCCTAACATCATTGAAATTTGATAGACCGTCTTAAAGTAGTAAACACAGCTGTCATAAATACCGGAATTTAAATAAATAACTACCAACATATATAATATATAGGTAAAGAGAACGTGGTAGTTTGTAGAACTGTCTTGAATTGTTACAACTTAATACGATTCCACATATTGTATGACTAATAACCCGGGTTTCGCCTTTCGCCATCTTCAGACATTCTATCACACGGATGCAACAGAACTTCGTAAAAATGTGTAACAATTCAAATTTGATATTGAAATTCCATCCAATGCCTTCAGTCGATATTACAAATTAACTGTCTTGGTTTTTACTAGAGTGATTATTAAAAAAAAAACAAAAAAGTAAAGAATTATTTGTTGCTTTTAAGGTGTTAACTGTCACTTGTTGATGGAAAGGCATGATATTTTAATAATAAAAACACATTTTTCAGTTCTTATTTCCACAAAATATTTTCGATCAGGACCGGTTTCGCTCATCGCAAGCATTATCAAATTTTTTCAAAGTTTGTGTTCCTGTAAATAAGCTAAGAAATGGCCAATTGTCAATGCAGACTATATAGTCCAGTCGTTGTTAAAACACAAGGAGGGTAAATAATTGTATTGATTGAATTGGCATTCACTTGGTAGAACTCCATTATAACACGGTGAAAAAATAGCAATGTATTTTAGTTCTACAAATTATTTTTAACAAATATAGTTGATAGCTATTTCGGCTCACGCCATCGTCAGAACTAAAAATATCAAAAAATATCGAAATAGCTATCAACTATATTTGTTAAAAATAATTTTGTAGAACTAAAATACATTTCTATTTTTTCACCGTGTGGTAAATAATTGTGTTACGGCATTGCAACTGTGCTCGCTTCGGTAAATTCCCGTGTCGTCTAAGCGTGATATAAGTGTCTAGGTTCTCGAGATGCGAGCTTTGGCATAGTTCTTCATCACTGATATAGATAAATACTCCAGGGATATCATCAAGATATATTGACGGGCCTGCCATAATATTGACGAAGTCTCACAAACGATGTGCGACGCGTCAAATGGAGGCGTCAAAAAAACTTTTCAAATAATCTTTTCGCATATTATTTTTCTTCCACTCCAGAGGCAGCCTTCAGTCTAAATTATTGATTGGCATATTTTTTTATCAGTTACAACATATTTTCACCTTGAAAACGTTTCTTCTGCGATATCTTGTTGGAATATACGCGTTACTGGTACATGTCGAAATATCGTCAGCTTTAACCGTGGTCGAAAATATGTTCCAATTTATTTTTGTATTGAACAAGCTGACCCGTTGTTCGTTGAAGCGACCACAGAGTAAGGAAATTCAAGAAAAATCGTTACAATAACAAACAATTTAGTTGATAAAAGTGTTAATAATTATTATATTATACATCGATTTTTTGGGAGGGTAGCGTGCCAGAAATCTTCACGTGGGTCTACTTCCGGAAAGTTCCATATCGGTTTTAGGGGAGTTGTGGGAGTAGGTGGTGTAACAAAAACTTTTGCGGAAGTGTACTCAAGAAATTTGTAAAGTTTCATATCGATCGGATGAATAGTGTAGTAATGCACGAAGGCCAAACAGACACACATCCAAATTTGAATAATTACAGTTTTGTACGATTCCACATGTTTTGTCACTAACGATCCGGGTTTCGCCTTTCGGAATCTTCAGGCATTCTATCACACGAATACAACACATAGATTGCCTGAAGATGCCTAAAGGCGAAACCCGGGTCGCTAGTGACAAAACATGTGGAATCGTACAAAACTGTAATTATTCAAATTTGGATATATATATATATATATATATATATATATAGACCTTTCCCCACTGTTAATTGCAAATGAACATTTTTGGATTTTTTCTCCACGAGGAGTGACTAATAAGCCATAAGATGTTTTCTTGATATCGATATTCTCTTGCAAAATAAGACACTAGAAATATCTAGCATGTAATTTTTGTAGGAAGCTTGTTTCGAGACACTATCATATGAAGTCCAATCGCTCTACACTCAGAGCGGACATGATTTAAATTATTTAAATATCAACCGAAACGAAATAAGTGATCGTTAAGTCAATAATGCTAGCATAAGAATAGACTGCATCTGTTGTGTAATGAATGCATGTTACGTTATATGATCATTATTTTAAATTATTAGCGTGTTTTCCAGACGTTTGAAAAAAAAAAAGATAATTTTATAACTCCTTGAACTTGATAACGTTGTTGATGAAAATGTTGAAAAAGAATAATCTTGAAATTTAAAATATTTGAATTTATGTGCTACATTATTGTATGCCAAGCATTCCTGAATTATCGTATAAGCTTTTTACGTAATAATTGTCACATTTAGATATGTCAGAAATATATTCATCAGCTATTTTTCTAGCGCTTGGCGTAGGGTCAGCTATCTTGAAACACCGCTGCGCAATCGGTATTTTCAAACCCGGTATTATTCCGGATTTTACAACAATATTACAAAATTTATTTATTGAAGGCAAAGTTATTTTGAATTAAACAACTTTCTCCTATTATCGTGAAAAAATGTTGATCTCAAAAATTGAACATGCAAGAAAGAACATATTATTAAAAATAGTCTATAAAAGACTAAAGGGACCATCTAAGTTATTGAAAATAAACGTATCGTTTTGAGCACACTTTATATTTTCATCAAACGAAGAAAATTTTTTAGTGTAATGTGAAAATTAGAAAATCAATTTGAATTGTTGTAACTCTGTTCATCACCACATATTTTGTCACACATAAATTGATTTTCGCCTTTTGGCATCTTCGGGCATTCTATCGCACGAGTGCAATAGAAATTGCACATAGTAAGCGATTTGCATCGGTTATATATGCTATAAGCGGCATTACACACGATAATATATTGACCCTGAAGCTAGGACCTAAATATATATCTGTAATAACTTTGACAACTATTGATTTGATTATAATAACAGTCAACAATTAAAATTTTATCGTAAAATTTAATCAAGCATCCTCAGTCGATACCTTATATTATACCAATATAACTGTTTTACTTTTAGGATTTCAACTATCACTTCTTGGTAGAAAAATACTAACAACACATTTTAAGTACTATCTCTACAATAAATTTTCTAACCAAGACCGGTTTCGCTCACTGCGATGATTATCGACTATTCTAGTATGTTTAGTTTGATTTTCCGTTTAATATATTATATTTGTGTCATTGATGAGCCAAATAACTCGATCAATAATAAAAAATATTAAATAAAGTTAAATAAGTAAATTATACTATATAATATTAACTTGTTGTAAATCATCAAATGTGACGTTGATGATACGGAAACTACGAATTCACATTGTAATAATTCAAACGCTTTATTTGTTTGTCGAGTTTGATAAAACAACTCATCGATATATTCAATAACATTCAATTTAAAGGATTTGTTTTCTCAATAAACTTATATTTTTTAAGGATGATTTATAATCCCGATTTTTTTAAATATTCGGAAGGGAATGCCCTAGCCGTATGCCATCGACCTACTATAATGCAAAGTGTCTTGCCAATAAATTTTCCGTTAAGTTTTTCCAACATTATTCAAATTTCAACACGGACTTTGGGGAAATTTTAAACTTTATACTATCTCCCGGAAGACAACCAATATCGTATATATGTGATATCTAACACGCACAAAATACTAAAAATTCACATGAAACAATTTTCATATTTTTTAATTCATGATAGACTTTCATTGTTTCAAGCCATATATAGTGTATTGAGAAATAATATTACATATTAAATAAAATATGAATCATAAATTTTTGGTAGATTATAAAATAAAGTTAAAAAAAAGTGTTCAGTTATTTAAGAGATTTATTACTTGGTAATTTCTAACAATATTGCAAAACTAAATTTTTACTTTGTAAGTACTTTTTTATAATACGAATATTGCACACCGATAACAATAAAACGATATTGTTATTCTGCAAAATGGATATGTAAAGTTTTCTCTTAAAATATGTCCGGGTTGATAAATTTAAATTTATTATTGGAAAACTTGATCTGTATAATTAAATAATATTTCATGGTAAATTTGTTTTAGCTGTGGATATTTCCAAATGTGGAAATATATACAATTTCGAAAATTCAAATTTTATATAGTAATTCCATTTTCAGTCAATAACGAAAATCATAGTTTTCGGTTTTTTTAATTTAACCGAATGAACTTTAGAAATATATTGTCTTAAAAACAATAATGATAATGGACTATTTATTCTTGAGACAATGTTTTACTGAACGAGTAACAAAATTTTATCTCTAAAATTATCATGAGGATTGAATTAAAATGACTTTGTTTGACCAAGCCTATGATGTTGACCACTCAACCAAAAGTCCAGCAAAATCAAAAAAGCAAACTGTATGGTAATAAACATAAAATGTTGGAATGTAAATTTCTTCTTTTTTAATTCGTGTCCGTCAAAAAATGCTCTTGTTTCGCTTGGCAAACCAGTTTCGAGGCCATTTATATTTAAAAAACAAAAAAGATGTCGCCTTCCTTAACACGTGTTCTTTATTGCGCCCTTGCGGTCCTAAAATCACGATGCTTTTTTTAACAATTATATGAATTTATTGCCCGCTTCATTTTTCATCAAACATATAGCCCGCATCAAATAAATAATGGGGCCACAACTTGATCTTATTCGAAAAATATTTTTAAATTGATGTAGATAAGAAAAGATGCTCTAAATGTTTTAAAAATACATTTTGGTTTCGAAGAATGCAAATTCTGTATCTATTACTTTATTTTTCTAGCAAGGGACAATGTGGCACGCTTCCAAATACCCGTTCTATAATGGACTACAATACAATAGTATTTACACGTTAGAAAATACATATAATAATACATTAAGAACGATAAAGAATCACATAATACTAATCTGTAAATGATCGATACTAGTTTCGTTCATCACAGACAATTGAAAGTAATAGATAACAAAAACAATTTATTGATTGAATTGGCATTCACATTTGCATCTTTGCAGTAAGGGTCGTAGGATGACCGCTTTGGAGCAGCTGGAAATCAATAGACATCAACTATCACAAAGGATTCTTAACGAACAAACTAATATATCATTTAGTCCACTGATTAAACCGCTTCACCGGGGGGAAGGGGTATGAGTTGCTTCCGTAATAGACCGCTTCCGTGCCACAAGTAAACTTATTGTCATAACCGCATTTTTTTAGTTTCATTTACAATTGTTCAAAAATTTAGTTTTATTGCGAGAAAGAAACATAGCTAGGCCGAGAAAACGTGAGCCAAAATAGCTATCAACTATATATTTTTTTTAAATAATTTTGTAGAACTTAAATACATTGCTATTTTTTTCACCGTGTTAAAAACAATTTATTTTTCGTACATAAATATTCGTAGTGAGATGTGTAAAAATATTTTTTTTTTTGTATATTTAATTGTTATACTTTTTAAATTGGTTTTCTTCCAAAAACTCTTTGTGTAACATTTAAGTGGTAGAGAAATATTAGCTAATTATTAATTCATCTTTCTAAGCACGAGATTAATCAACTAATATACAATTGTAATAATAATAGAAATGCATGGCTAGACACAACTTTACCTAACATACAACTTATCACGCTTTTACGATTACAATAGGAGCTCAAGTTAATAAAAAAGGTTGATTCTGTCTTACTTGAAACTTCTGATAAAACACTTTTTATTGAGAGCTTTTTTTTATCGGCCGGATATCACTACTTTTTTTAATTTTTGCGGTTAAAACTATCATTATATAAAAACTGATCAAATTTTCTTTGGCCGTGGTCAATTCTAATGTAAAACATGTATGACTCCTTATTGAGCTCTTCTCTTCAAAGCTTATTTTATAAGCAATGTGTGTCAATCTAGCTGCCAAATAACTCTTTTTTGGATAATATTGGGATCTGTGTAATATATGTCAAGCTATTACCTTCGTTACGCGTCGTTTTCAAAATCAAATACCTGGAATACAATCATCCATACATCTGAATACAAATCCTTAGCCGATTGAAAGCTCAAGAATAATTTTAAATATCACCTAAACACGTTTGTTGTTCACTTTCCAATACAAAACAAGTTTACTATTTCACATCAAAACAGCTCTGTCAATTTTTTTTCAAATATGTAACAGACTATTTGCAGTAGTTCATTAATAAATAAATCATTCTAATGTCAGATAAATATCACAAATTTAGCGAAGAATGTGACATTTTCAATACAATAATTTCAAAACTTAAATAGTCGAGATCATAAACATTTTAAGTTACTGTCACTTTAACAGCTTTCTATTTTGTGTGTTGAATAATAATTATTTTACGCACAGAGCTTTCCCCACAGTCACAATTGGAAAAGCTCTTATTCTTGGTAACGGAATTCATATCGGGATGTTTACGGTCAGTATAACATTATTTATTTTATCGATTCATAAGACAGTATTTAATTGTAGAAGAAAAATTACATTCGGAAATCACGTTTTTTATTGTATATTAATATGTAGATAATTTAATGACCAGAAAACAACCCATAATGTAATAAATGTTTTTATTGTCTTGTTTCCATACTTTGAAAGAAGAAAAGTTCTCGTCTGCGATTACTTCTTAGATTATAATAAACAATAATAGATTTCCCATTTTGATGAAGGATAGAGCTTTTAACAGCAAAAATTGTTTCACTTTAAAAGAAAATAATAAAAAAACGTTAAAGATACATTTGGAATGTTTTGTACAAGAATTAAAAATTTATTTAATATTTTTTGATCATCAAAACGATAAAGTAACTTTTTTAAATTTTATAGATATCCAAATGATCTTTCTTGATTGCCTTTTATTTGACTGGGTCATTCTTGCAATTATTAGAGTGGGTCTATTGTTTGAACCCCAAGAAATTTGAAATATGATCTCACGATGTAAAAGGTTAAATAGAGTAGAAGAAATTGTTCAGATTTGATTACTTGAGAGCATATGGATACTATCCGTGGCTTTATCCAACTGACTTTCTTTTATGTATGCTCACTTTTCATAATTTGAAATCTCAAATAAATGTCTATCTACCCACATGTTTCTTTCAACTTGGTAATATCAAATTGTGTATTTCGGATATTTTTCGAGAAATCGTGAACATGAATTATTTGTTCTTCCAAAATGTAGAAATGTGTGTATGTAATAACAGGCTGCCAATGGGGATGCCCAATGGCAAAAGCATTTACAATGTCTAACAGTATTGCTTCGCATGTTGACATATTCCATATCGACGACAGTAAGTTCAGGTGAATATTATATTTCAATGTATTAAAGTAGATTTTACATGAATTTGGTTTATCATATACTACAGGGATTCCCAACCTATTTGCACTCTAGAGCAAATTCTAAAATATCGGTAGGGTGGCGGGTACCACCTATTTGCTCTAATGATATTTATAATTGGGTATGAGTAATAAAAAAAGAAGATTGTTTTTTATTGTCACTATTTAATAAACCTTGGTACTAAAAAATTTCACTTTTGTTAGCAAATATATAAAAATAATTTTCATTTTTAATTATTTTTTATAAAAAAATCTGTCACGGTCGAATGGCGGCGGGCACACACGAATCATTCTGCGGGCGCCATGTTGCCCACGGGCACGGGGTTGGGAAACCCTGATCTACTATCTTGCTACCCATGTTTTTTTTATTTTTTATTACTTTAATTTTTAACATTAAGCTTTTAAATATTTTGATGTTGCATAAATAATTAAACTTATAATTTGTAATCTTTATTAAGTACCAAATTAATACATAAATAATTGCAATACCTGTAATGGGACAGACTTATATAGTTAGTTATTGTTTACGACATAATATTAATTGAGTGTAAATTGGGTATCATTTGAATCAAATCATTAATATAATTTATTCATGCCACCCTAAATATATTTTCAAGAGTAAATGGACAGTTTATTTTTTAAAATCAGAGTTTATTCGTGCACTTGAATGAGATAAGAAGTAGAAACACGGGAACCTCGAAAAGACCACAAAACGCATCTGTATGTTGGCTTAAAAAAACTTCCAATTCAAATAATAAATATTTGACCGGACATTTTTTCTTGATGAATATACTTCTATCAACGCCGTTCACATACACCTGTCTTGATCAATGTGTGCCAAAATTTATTTATAAATGATTTTTTTCAGGAAAAACATGTAAGCACACTTCACAGATCAGGTGAAGCAATATCTTAAGTGCTTATATGCTGCCGAAATTGCGCACGCAACATTTGCAAAATAATAATCATCACATAAAATACATCAACTCTTTACATAAATTCAGTTGCGACTTTTCTTGAAAAGGAGAATGAATTTACGAAAATGAAATGTTGTGAAATAGTTTCTAGCGGAAGAAGCAATGTAATAATATTTAGCTTATTTTAAGTCATTACTATCATACTTGGTGTATTTTTGATAGAAAAAATTTTTTTAAAAAAATTTCCTACTTCTGTCTTCTAAATGATTTTGTTTCCTGGTCAAAAGCTATAACCTGGTAAAGCCAATGTTGAATAAGAAGTGGGAAAGAATAACTATTTACACAATGAAAAAATTATCACTTTGAATAAAACAAACTTTGATAGTGTCATAATAATTCGCAAAAAAATGCATTAATGGAATTTATCGTAGTTTTTATTTCCCATAAAAACACTATTTATATTTAAGCAGTATGTTAAAAATACTACTTTATCCTTATATGAGACAGTTTTTATGAATCATTTATCTCGATTAGAACTAGCAAAAAGTGTCATTTATAGATAATTTTATCAAGTTTGGTTAAATATTTGTGTTACGTACAAGTCTCCTTGATAACTTAATTAATGCTAGTGATAAAAAAAATACTGCCTAGATATATGTTTTCAAATCTTTCAATACTTTATATAATATGATTTTATTCAATAATATATATTTTAGTGCTTGTATTTAAATATTTTTTTATATCGAAATTTCTTTGTAAGAAATACATATAATAAATGCTCAAATTTGTCTAACTGTAACGGTAAAACTTCTAATTATTACTAAAGTTTACGCTTAAAACTCGTATTACAAATTAAACATAATTTCGAGGTATTATTAATTGCTTGGAAGTTTTCCATAATTATCGGCATTGCCTTACACACTGGAATTCAAATTAACGAGCACAAATCCGGATAATGCAGGCTTTAAAATTTGATTGCATTTTGATAGTCAATCCGAATCATATTTAAATAAATTACTACATGTAATTATTATACATTCTGTTTATTTAATAACCATACATCGCTTATTTATATGTAACAAAATACGCTTACATAAGAAAAATGCATGCAAAACATTAAACTATTTATAAAATAAGCCAATACCAATAAGTCATTGAAATTTTGTATGCTCCACTATCTGCTTTAATTTATTTATTAGACACTATAACAGAAAATTGCATTCAAGACAAAAACTAATTATTTTATAGTAAACTCTGTCTTATTTAAGCAAATATTTTCAACGTGCCCGTCTCATGAAAGTAATTCTTCTTGTATTACTTTTAGATATATAATATAACACAAAAAACTTTATAAAATACTTATACATTATATTTAGAAAAATTTAGTATTTCAATATACGATATATATTCCGCTAAAACAATAGCAATGCAGATAGATAGGGATGTGGAAATTATGACGGAAAAATATTTGCTCAATCAGTTTTCATTTCGTTTAATATAATATATCTCTTCAATGCTTAAAACGTAGGGTCATTAACAAATAAAAAAAAAAACAGCACATTGTAGACAACTTATGAGCGCATTTAGATTTTCGTTCATCTAAATACTAAATTGCAATCTTAACTCAAAGAATTGAAACATTCACAAATTCAATGGATTTTTTAATTTTTATCCATACCGTCTTAAAGCTCCACAAAAAGAAAATGCTATCACCGAATACATATCAAATGTATAATATTATAAAGTTAGATTTTATTTCGTGGTAAATATTTTAATTTGACGTCACACATGTTTTTTTTTTAAATATTTCTTTGAAGTTTTACCGCTTTATTTTTTCTAAATTTTAATCAATAAATAATTTTCTGCTTTACCTTGTGAGTTGACAAACACATGAATATGATGTGTAAAAATTTACTAACTTTAAGAATAAATATTTTTTTTGTGATTTTTAAATCATAACTCTTTGGTTGTTAAGTGGATTCAATATAGATGTTGCAATGATGACGTAATCATATACAGTTTTAGAAAATCTACGTTTATCAAGAATAAAGTGACAGGTATAAAATGTTACTCATTTGAGTTTGTTTTAAATAGATCATCCTTCAATCATTCACTGACAGGAAATTCATAGACTCTGTTTGAAAGCAAATGAATGAAGAAATTTTTAATAATTTCGAAGAATACAATACTTATAAGTAACTTTTAATATGTTAATTTCCACTTCTTGATGGAAAGACATAATATTTTAAATAATAAAACACATTTTTTTAAACTTTTTTTTACAATATATTTTATGATCAGAATCGGTTTCACTGATCGCAAGCATTATCAACTGCACTTTCATTAATTTATGATTTTCACTAAAGATGCTTGATTGAATTTCAATATGAAATTTAAATTGTTACAACATTGTACGATTCCTTATGTTTTGTCACTAACGACCCGGGTTTCGCCTTTCGGAATCTTCAGGCATTCTATCAAACGGATGCAACAGAACTGACCCACGTCTTAGGTGACGAAACATGTGGAATCGTACAGAGTTGTAACAATTCAAACTGAACATTTATTATTAAAAGAAAACCAATAAGTAAGATTAATTCTAAAATTTAAAGGTCAAAACAGAACATTTTTGAGAATCACATTTTGTGACGTATAAAATAAACCTGTTAGTAAGAATACAGAATACTTTGATCACAAACTTGTTGATATTTTTATTCCCAAATATAATTCCATGAGAATTTTCTCGCATTATCCAAACAAACTGACGTAATGTATATATTTTACACTGGCGAATGACAGGTCGGGTTACTACGAATTTTTATTTTTGCTTACAAATATTAAAAAAACACCCCCACATCGTGGCGACACGAAGGTCAACAAAGCTTTCATAACTAAATTAAACGCCCACATTACAACGCAATTTATGCCAAATAATTACACATTTTAGTAAATATAATAACTTAAATTGAGAAAAATGCGTGTTTTTTTTCACCAGGGGAATACCGATGAGATAATAATGGCTGGAAAAATTTATGACGAATTTCAGTCGAAATGTTTTCATGTCTTCACGAAAACTAATGACGTACAAAACTCATACAAATAAATAAAATTGTGCAAAACGACATTTTTTTATAGAATACTTATATCAAAAACAGTTAAAAACATTAAGCTTTTTTTTAAGAAGCTGGCTTATTTTGTACACTTTGATTATACTTCCTTTTACGACCAACCAAACTATGCTCTAAAACATATTAAATACAAGACTCATCAAATTCAAACAGACTATTAAAATAAACTAATAATCTACAAACATATCGTGAAGCTGATAAAGAAATTTTTCAGTGTCATAGCTTGACACATAAATGAAAAAATTCGAAACATGAAATACTATGATAAAAGTTTACAGTCAGATTTCAATAGATTTCCGCACTTTTCTGGTTTTGAAATCTCTTTGAATTATTTTGTGTATACCATTTTAAAAAAATATTTCATATATATTATATCTAAAGGTCTTTAGTATACACATTGCCGACCGTATAATCCTTATCTCTAAGCAAAATAACCACCAATACAATACGAGACGATATGACCTCTGCGTTATACCTCAATGATGCTATATACTCTTGATTTTAACAGTTTCTACCGTATTCTACCATCGTATTAGTGACAAGAACTAATCATGTTTAACTGTTAATTTTAATTTATAAAGAAAAATCTTAAGAGAAACCATTTCGAAACATTTGAAAATTATAAGAAGATTATATTTACGTTATGCCATACTGGAAATTTTTCCATAAAAAAGATAACGTGTAAAAAAACGTCAAGCATTTTTTTATCAATTTAAATAAAATTTAAAAAAAATCGAAAACACATTTTTAATAAGTTTTCAATGATAATTTTTATGATCAGGACCAGTTTTGCTTCATACTGATAGGAAAAAAATTACAAACCAGCCTATTTATACAAAAAATGTGTAGATAGTAAACTGGTATATAAAACCAAAGGATCAACAACTAAGAAAAAAATTTACAGGAATTCATATAAAATAAATTCAATAAAATTAAATTAAATTAAAAAATAAATTTTAAACATCTATTGTAAATATTTTTTCAACAAAATAAAGACAAATCGATATTCAATTAGAAGTTCAGAACAATCGTGAAGATCTCGTCAAAATAATAACATTACATTTTCAACAATAGTACCATACCCCAATTAGATTTTCCCTTCCTTATCTACTTGAAATATATGAGATAGCTTTTCTAGTGGAAGAAAAATGCTTGAATAAAAAGACTTGAATACTGTATAGAATACAAACGGTCACAAATCTCACTACACGCATTCATCTTGTTGAAGAAAAATTTTCTTCTCTACTATTTCTTACATATTTATTTTAGCAAAAATAGTCACTTCTTATGTTTTTTAAAGTATACATTTATAAATATAAATATATATTTATGTACATCAATTTTATCTTAAAATAATAAAAAAAAACAATGTTTAGTACTATTTCCACAATTTTATATTACTATGTTTATGATAACGACCGGTTTCTCACATTGCGAGCGTTCATCACTCCTGATAATAAAAATTTATACTTGTTAATATATGAGCTTAACATTTAGTTTTTAATATTTAAATTTCATGTTTTCCCACCAATATGTGACACTTAACTAACTTAAAAATCTGCTTTTAGTTTTGCTCAGTTTTGTAAAAGGTTTTTAAAAGATAGAAATTAAAAGGAACATACACTAGACTTTGCCAATATGGAGCATATCTCAATTCATTTTCCAATCGAAAATGAGAAAAAATCGAGATATTTCGGACGTCCATGCTTTCGAATACCAATCCATAAAATGATAAAAAAAACAACATATTGCGGTATTTATTTATTATATCGACTGAATTCGCTTGATGGTATTTCAATATAATATATATTTTATTTCTGAGAAATTCATGATTCAAAGTTTTAGACAGCCTCGACAAAAGTATGTTTAGTAAAATATCCTTGGTATTCAAAAAGACATAATTTCTTCAACACAGTTTTATATCAAATTATATATAGCATTGAAATGTTTGAAGATTTTTTATTTGCATATTTATTACATCTAGTTAATTTAATAGTTCATGCATATCAAAAGGAAATCCAAATAAATATTCTATCTGAAATTTATTTTACTGGGCGATTATCGTTATGCATATATCATTTTTTTGCTAACAAGAAATATAGTTTAATCTTTTATGAGGGCAGTCGTATTCAATAATAAAAACATTATTTATAAAATTAAAAAAATATCAACTAAATAAGACTGCAACAAAATTATTTATTACATACCTTAATCCAAATATTCGTCTCGTACGAAATCTGTTATTTCAAAATTTGAAATATTGGTCAGACAAAAAAATAAATATTGAAAACAAAACAAAATATTTCCTTATCGGCTCAAAATAATTGCATAATAATTAACAATTTTATTAATAATTCTTTTTTATATCACATTGATGGATCGTCAAGATCAATGACGTTCATCGAATCTCTTTCATCTCTAATGTATTGATTTTTTTGTTTTATAATTTTTCTGCCATTGCTGGCAGACTTAAGTCGCTGCAGAGCTGAGTAATATAAAGTAAATCTGGTTCACGTGGACACCAAACGCATTATAATTATATTTTTTCTACATATACTATACCTACACAAACATGCATTTGCAAACAAATGCACGCACAGATACACGTATGTATTTACAATACGCAAAGAAGTGAACTAAGAAAAGTCATTTTCAGATGCCAAGGTTGTTTTTTCTGGATTAATACAGCACCAAAGTGCGTGGTGGTCATGTTGCAAATTGACATAATTTTCCCACGTATTATTTCTATAATTTAATAAACAAATTCAAAGACATACATACCTACTTAATATTTTCCTTTTTTTTTAAACCCATATAACACATTTATCGGATATCTTTTTGGTGCATTGTCACTATATAGATAAATATATATTTTGTGCAGTAAAGCTTTCTTGACATTTTCATAATCTTCATGACAGAAAACAACAACTAATCTTAAATATTTCAGAACTATGAATATGCTTATTATATTTCAGTGCTTATTTTGCTGACATTGAAATAAATAACAATTTTGCTTGTAAATATTTTTTCATGTGGTCAGTCAACATTTGAGACACTTATTCTTTGGTTCATTGGAGATCAACTACCAGTGATTCTCAGTCAATTCAAACTTATATTTGGACTCACCAATAAAACTTGTGAACATATTGTGCGTTATAAATTATATATAAAAAAATAAAACCTTGCCAAATTTGAAAATTATCTAAGAAAAAGTATTTGCAAAATATTTTATTTTCCAACCAATCATTCATGTCACCTGGGGACTTTGGATAACCTTATATCACGGCCACCTTTGATAGAAATAAATTATCAATTCATCTTTTCAACGTTTGTAACCGAGACGTCCGAGTCAAAATGATCGTGTAATTTTTCGTAAGCTTTTATAATTTTACACTCAATTACTTTTAAGTATTTTTTTTAAATGTTTATATGTCTAGAATTTCCTTTGACTTATCTAATCTCTACGATAGAGCTTAACGAGAGTGATAAGTTAACAACAAACCCTGTCCTGGCCTTATTCATCTATCCTTGATCACTACATTATTTTACTAGGTGTACAGTGGGTGATCGGTTAACGAACAGTTCACATAGCGAAAGACTTTTTAGTTTGGACAACGAACACACATTCGGATAACGAATTAAAACGGTCTTCTAATCCACTTATTCTATCTGTGAAATTCGGTTGATCGGTAAACGAACAATTCTAATAGCGAACGTAGTCATGGAACAGATTACGTTCGTTAACTAACGACCCTCTATATTATAAACGAATGAATAAAAAAAATCAATTATTTGTTTTACTTCAAAAAAAATCAGGGGCGCAGTAAAATCAGTACATTAATTTGAAACGATATATCTTATTGCGGATTATTCGCTTGAAGCAACGGGCTGACGTAATAAGTAGTCTTGTCACTTTAATATAGTACTTGAGAAAATTTCTTTTTTCTACGAGCTATAATCGCAGATTATCTGCGGTAAAAATGGATTCGAGCCCGGGCCGAGGATGATCACAAAAAAAAGTTCATTATTTGAAAAAAAAGATATAAAAAAACTATAAACAATATAGATAAATTAAATAATACATTTGTTTTAGACTTATTTATGCGAGATTTTTTGTCATACGATGGTTGAACCACACCCCTCATCGTGAATATAGATAATCATTAATAGAATGGTGTTAATGTAACAAACTCGAATTCAGTTGATAAATTATTTTGTCGATTATAGAAAGTCGCACATTTTATTATTCGGTATTTATTGAATGAAATTCATCATTAAATTAAAAGGAAATTTACATTCAATCGCATCATGCTGTGTATACAAAATGTTTCATGAAGCTTCAATTATAAAAAATACATATTTCATATATCTCCAATGTTTTAATTGGATTTGACAGCAAATAAATTACTTATTGCATTCAAGAGATCTTTTAATCTTATATATTTTAGGTTTTATTAAAATTGCTCATGATTTTATTCAACATAATTTTTCTAACCCATGCTCAATAAACTACTGTTCAAATACTTCTTTCCGCTTATACAAGGACAAAATGATAATTTAATGTTTATTGAAAATTTCATACTAATCATTTTGTGCCAACGTCAATTTTAGTTAAACTAATAGCATCTTACTTATTTTTAACCGTCAACAGTTTTGCTTCAGGTTTCAACATATTAAAGGTGGTTTATGAGTGAGCTATAGTGATTTTTTTTAAATTTGAATTGTTACAATTTTGTACGATTCCACATGTTTTGTCACTAACGACCCGGGTTTCGCTCTTCAGCATCCTCAGGCATTCCATCACATGGATGCAACAGAACTGACTAAAAGATTTCAGCGAGATCTGATTCGCGATAATGAGAATTATTCCTTCGTTCAAAAAATTTTTTTCGTTGAGAGAAAGGGTAAAAGAAAAGTTTACACAAAAGGATACAAGTTTTATATTGATTCCAACTTCATCCGCTTTTTAAGATACAATAGACTAGCTACAATTTAGTTTTATTAATTTAGGGATTAACTTATTATATTCGTGTATTTCGACTAAAATCAATTAATAAACGTGTCCGTACTGTGCCACCGCATCTGAAGAACGACACGTTGGCTACTTAGCTATAATAATTCAATAATTTTACTTTTAAATATTTTTATGAGATTGGCTGATGATGCTTGTCATCCACTTAATCTGTCATTTAAATCTTGAACTGTTTGAATACCGCTGAAAAGTAATGCGCTATAAAAAGACGGAAATATTTTTTAAATTAATGTTTGTTTATTTCAGTTTTTATTGATAATAAATTCTTCAATGATAACTGAAACGTGTTTTATGGCTCAATTAAAACAAGTCGCAACACGTTTAATAATATTTCTCAATTAATTTTTGTAGCTTTTTTATTATAATCCCCGACGAACGGTCACGTTTTATTTCATTTCTGCGCTTCTCTGCTATTTGACGTTCGCTAAAAAATTTACATAAAAACACCAGCTAAAAATACTAAAAAAAGAAACAAGACAAATCCACGAATTTCTTGACATTTTTTCCGAGACATAAGTTATTGCATCAACACGGACCGGTCCACCGTTTCCCAAACTTTATAAATCACTCCGCACCGCCGGTCTAAAGCCGACGGAAGCGGGGAATAAACGAAAAAATGATTTTTCTCATTAAAATTTTCGGGGCGTATTTTCATTGGCACGGTCGACCTGAATGATAAGAATTTCCCAGTTGGACTCTTCCGTTTTACGATTATTTTTTTTTATTACAGCCTTGCGATATATTATTAAAGTAGTGAACTTGTCGTTTATCACACAACAATCATATTAAAAATATTATACTAAATATTATTTCTTAAAGGCCCATTAATTTTATTGCCTCAAGGCAAATTCTTATTCGCGTTTCGTGCGGTTTTTGCTTATGCAAAGAATTTTTGGTATCGCTAAATTAAATATCGCATAGATTTACTTGAATATATCTATCTAGTCATCATGATTGAGTATAGTCAATTATGAAATATTGAACAATTTTCTTCTTAACGTATTTTTAAGTAATATTAGTCAAATAATAACACATAAAGGTTCTATTTCTCAACAGTCAACATTTTTGGGATTTTTTAAATCGATTGCGGCGTCTTAAATTTGATTTGAGGAATGAAGTAATTTATTTAAAGTTTTATCTTTTTGCCATATGCAAGTAAACAAGTGATTTGTTCATTTATTTAACATGTCAAATCACGGAGTCGTGTTTTGACGTGATAGACTAGCCCTTCAAAAACAGTCAAATTAATGACACCAAGCAATGCATATGACAGAGAAATCCTTTGATTTCTTAGATTCAAAACTCAAGTAATCCAATTTGTGTTATCTCCTATGAAGGTATTTATTTTAATGATAAGAAAACTACTATACGATACTATACGAAAGAGTTTTGCAACATCTGCATGACAGTTTATCCAGGGATATCGCAAAACATGGTTTGATTCCTATACTGGTGACAGAAGAAAATTAGTCCTATAGAACTTACAAAGTGTGTACACATCAAAAAAAAGTGACACTCGATATATATATTGTATATATATATATAAACATTGTAATCTATCTCTTCAAAGGGGAGAATGTTTGGCAATTTTATCGTACTAAAGCCAATTATAATAATATTTTAAGCCATTTGAGATATTTTCAATTAATTATATCCATTACTACAACAGTTACAACACTTTTACTAAGCACCTAAGAAAAATTTCATTTGTTCATAAAATGGGATGGGCATAGGGCTTCATTTGTCAAATTTTGGCCGGGGCTGATAGTGTTAAGCCCAACTCCTGTGTATTAGACTTTCTTTAAATTTCTCTCTAAGCTCTCAAATCTTTTTTAAATATCTTGTTTTAAGTAATATGAAAGAAATACCTGAAATCGAAAATAAAAACTAAAAATCATTAATAAGCTTGATAAATTTCAATTTTTCGTAGATGCTTTAGAGACAGCTTTTGTTCACAAATTAATAATACGAATTTAGTGAGGTATAAAATTTTTACTTGCGGGTAGTCAAGTGATTTCAAATTATATTCATCTGCTATAGACGTATAGAGTTTACGAGAGGAAAAAATAATTATCTACTGCTTACGGCTGCGGCAGATATTTTTAAATAATAAATACTGTGTAATTATTAATCGAATTAGGCAAATTTTTAGACAAAACATTTCATGAGAACAATATTTCATCTTATAGTTTTTAAGCGCCATGATATACAAGAAGATAATCTCAAATTTTTTATCATAATTAATTTACTTACAATCTGTGTTTAATGAATATCATAAATTTTTAAAAGCTTCTTGTAACAACGTTAAGAAAGTTTAATTAATGTTAGTTTTATTTTATAAATATAGGCAATAGTAATTTTGTGATTGTGACAATCTTTTACCACGACTTTAAGTAGGCTATAAATTGTAGCGTGAATATTATCCAATGCTTGTTTTTACGATCTACAAAACAGCTGTCTTATTTTGAAATAATCTAGACACTGATAAACGCTAAGAAGTAGTGCTTAACACATTTCCGCCGAACCTAATGATTTTTGTAGATTCTCTGCATATAAAAATTTCAATATTAAAATACAGGAAATAGGCCAGTGCTGGCAAACTGAAGGTTTCGATCACTATAATAATTAATAGAACAATATCGTCGACATTTGATACATTGTTTTAATACAGCAATGAAACATTGCTGCAATTAATACCGCATACATGTTTTTTTTAGTGTGAATTATTTGTTCTTAAGTGTTGAACTGGTCTGTCAATGGAGATGCCAATAGTAAGGGTATAAACAATGTTCACAGTATTGCTTCGGATGTCGACATATTAAAGTAAATTTATTGAGAGCTTATTTGGTTGACTTCATTGCAATCTTTTTTTTATTTTTTATCCGTGCTATTTATTCTTTCAATGATAATTTAGAAAATCGTTTCTACGTTTCAAACGCAATAAAAGTGTATTTTTTATTTTGTAACGTAACGTGTATATGCGCTATCCTTAAATGTGTAAATAAATGGATCTGGACTCTAAGAGTACCTAACTATTTATGAACATGATAAATGGAACATCCTCCAAAATATTTCTCCAAAAATTTGGTAGAGCTTTTATAAATACTATATTTTTATTTATTTCATTTGAGACAGTGTAGCACGGAAAGATTATTTCTTCCTTATTCGCATTTCTCGGCTGCGTTTCGCATCCAAAAGTTGAATGAAAATACACTACGATATTTTTCTTACTTTATTACCCAGTAAAGGGCCTTGATTCTCCTAATACAATTGACTGTATTTTTGTGAATTTAAGTTATTACGTTTCCTAAATTACTGCTGAATATATCGTTTGGTCTTACGGAATTGTCAATTAGTAGATCCGAATTCAAGTCACTTTGAAATTAGTATAAAATTTAAATTTAAAAAAAAAATACTATGAAACGGGTATATTTTTTCACTTTATATAAAAAAAAAACTGCATTGATTTTACATGTTGTAAGAATCCTTAATCATCTGGTTCACGGACCTTTAGAAAGTAATGAACAAGAAGAGACGTGATTCTAAAATAAATGACTATTTATTAAAATGTATTTTAGGTTTTTTAGCCATACTGTACCATTGAGTCAATTAAGTAAAGACTGTTAAATATAGATCGGATATTTAATTTAATGATGACGTCAGAGCTGGTGAGTTTGGCTATTCTCTATGGAGCAGAAAACCTCAATATATTTGCGTATGGCAATTAGAGTTCCAAGCTTCTATTCGGTAGACAATAAGTAGAATATTTTTCTAAATAAATTCTTGAACAAATGATATGTCAATAACACGATGAAAAACATAGCAATGCATTTTAGTTCTACGATTTTTTTTTATAAGATATTGTTTGATAGCTATTTCGGCTCACTGCCGATGGCGTTCGGCAGTGAGCCGAAATATCTATCAACTATCTTATTAAAAAAAATGTAGAACTAAAATACATTGCTATTTTTTCACCGTGTTGTAATGAAGTTCTACCAAGTAAATGCCAATTCAATCAATGAAATGTCAAAATTTTGTTTAAAAAAACATTCATCATGTTATTTTAATGTTTATTTTTTTTTATAATATAAATGAAACATGTTTTTATAGTTTTAGATACAATCACTAGATAAAACTAAAATTATAAATTTATTAACTAATATAATGCTTTTCCTCAAGAAGTGAAAATTTTCTCTTCGCCTTGATGAATGAAGTATTATTGCAACTGTACTGAATTGCGCCGAGAAACTAACTTACTCAACAAAGAATGTCGCATGATTATTTTAAAACGGCATAGGGCACTGAATGCATTATTTGTCTCGTACAAAATATAACAAAGCAAAGTCGATCTCTTAAGCCTGGTAGGGAGAGAAAGCAGTCCGGACTGGCAGATCGCGTGTGCCGGTAATAATAGAACACCGTGGGACAGTTTTTTTTGGCACCGGTTCTACTCCCTGCTGTCCCAAACACCTCCCCGCCAGCCCCCCCCCAGCTGAATGTATGCGGACGCACCCGGCTACCGCTTCTCTTGTCCGAACATATTGTCTAATGCTTTGTTCACAATAATTATACCAACAAAAAAATAAACTTAAAAACAAACGACGGAAAAATAATACATTGAAATTGAAGCTTTTTTTATATAATTAATAGATCACCTTATCGTAATTATCTTTGATGTACAACCTTTTAAATGATTTATATATAAGCCTACTTATCTTAATAATGATCGCAAGGAATATTGGACATTTGTTTGCTGAAAAACACTGACTATTTTATTTTAGACATAGGATAAAACTCTGAATTTCGTTTAATATTTAATTTACCACATGATTTTTATCTTTTGTTGTTTTTATATTAAGTAACCGATATTTTGAGATCCAAAATATTCGAGAAACTATTTTTCAACAAAACAATCACAGATTTTATTTCAAAATATTAAGCGCCCTTTTTATATCAATTTGATTTCAATAAAATATCCACATAATCACATATTTATTCAGTATCAACAAATAAACATATTTTTTAAATGTTGTCTTAGATAACACTCTAGTGTTTATTTTTAAGGGTTAAATTAATACTGACCAAATTAGTTGGTGTTCAAAATAAACCAACGCTCACTTGTGAACCCATTGTGAACCTGTCCTAACACTCTATCAAGTGAGTTTCCAACGCGGCGCTGGCAAAAGGCGTCGAATAGTGGTGAGCGTCGGTTAACCTTCAGGCGTCGCGACGGTGACTTTATAAGCGCAGGTGCGTTGTGCCGTGAGCCTACCTGTTGGTCGTAACTGTCGTTTTACGTTTGCAAATCGTTATATTTTGCTTTAATATTTTGTAAGTGTTTGGCTAGTGTTCAATACGTCAATGTTCGTATTAAATCAAAGTGCTTCGTAGCTTCGCGTCGAAAAATCAAACACTTTCACTCTCCTGTCGTCACGCTCATTCTACATTATATTGTTTTGCATAACAAAAACTAAATTTTCAAAAATAAAATACAATACAATCTCAATAAAAAAACACATTCTCGGGCATATTATTAAATTCGTAGTGTATTTGTTCTTAATAATAATTTAACAAGAGTAAACGGGTTTATATTCTACATTTAGATAAAATGTGTGACACCGTATATTTTGTCGTTTAAATAATGTCATTTGAATTCTTTTCCATGGAGGATTAACAATGAATAGGAAGAAAATTGTGTTAGTTTTATTTATTCACTCACCTACACAAATATTGGCTTTTTCTAGGAAGTTCTCGAAATTTTTCATTTACTTTGATAACCGTCCGTTTAACAAGATAATATTACAAATAGATAAATAAATCCTTAATGATATTCATATTTGTACAGTGATTTTACGGTTAACTGTGGCGTTAATTGAATAAATAGATATATTATATTATTTTATTTATTTACTGTCAAACAAGACCGTGATATTTTCAAAATAAACATGTAACTAATATTTATTCTTTTTAATATTTAGTGAGTCTCAAAGTAATAGTTTTCACTTGAAGATGTAGCTAGGTATATGATTGTTAATTTAAATATTATGTTTGTATAAAGCATTTTATGATACACAACATCGTTTTAAAATATTATACAATAATTATTTATGTACATAGAGTAAGAAATTATCTAATGTTAAAAAGTGATTCATGTCATTTATCTGAGTATATTTAAAATTTAGAAGAAAAAAAACATTTTTTTCATTAATTTATTAAGGAGTGATTCTACAATTTTGCAAAATGACTAGAAAAATATATGATCTGTTTCATGTATTTTTCATTGCATAGACGTAACAAAAAAGCTTTCAAACTTTTTTGAAGTACCATTTTTATATTCTTTCCGCAATTTGAACTATAGGGTCAGACATCTAAAGTTTTTTTTTTTAACTAGTGCTTATTTCGTGAATGGTAACACTTAGCTCATGTCTGATTTGACAGATAATTAGTTTTATCCTTCCGCTGAATAAATATGGTTGTGTATACGCTTGAACAACGCTGGAAAATATTGCGACATTACTTTGAAAATCATGGTAATGTTGCAGAATGTGTGCGAAAATTGCGTACGGATTTTGGAAGAAGAGAAGCACCGTCAGCTCCGTATGTTCGTTATCTTGTGAAAAAAGTGAAAGGAACTGGCATCCTCATCGATAAACCAAAGCGTGAAAAGCCAAAAACAGTGCGTACACCCGAGAATATTGATGCTGTGGCAGAAAGTGTGCGTGAAGCGCCATCAACATCAATTCACCGTCGTTCTCAACAATTGAACATTTCGGAGACATCATTGAGACGAATTTTGCATAAAGACCTTGGTATGACGCCATACAAAGTCCAATTGGTTCAGAAGTTGAAGCCAACTGACCATCCAATGCGTTTTCGCTTCGCTGAGTGGGCCTGCGATCGACTTACAGAAAATGTCGATTTTGCCAAAAAAATCATCTTTTCGGATGAAGCTCATTTTGATCTTGGCGGGTATGTAAACAAGCAAAATTGTCGCATTTGGGGCACAGAAAATCCGCACGCATACATTGAAAAGCCGGTACACCCAAAACGAGTCACTGTTTGGTGCGGATTTTGGTCCAGAGGCATAATTGAGCCATTTTTCTTCGAAAATGAGCAAGGAGTGGCCGTTACAATCAATGGCGATCGTTATCGGACCATGCTGAACGAATTTTTGTTCACAAAAATTGAAGAGGAGGATATTGGCAACATTTGATTTCAACAGGACGGCGCTACGTGCCACACAGCCGAAGCTACACTCGATGTTTTGCAAAACGATTTTCAAAAAAAAAAGTTATTTGGCGGACCTTATAGCAATCAAGAACGGGTTTACTCACAGCGAACTTTTTCAATGGAAGAATATCTTTGTTTTCCATTGGGAAGGGCGCATATTTTTTAATTTTACTTACTGTTCTTATTTCTAAGTAATCATCTAAATATTAAAATATTCTTTTTCAATATTATAATGTATGCGAAAATGGGTATCAAAATTTAAGCAAAGTAAAGTTTATTTATTAATTAAAAATTTCAACAGAGAACCTACTACTAACGTCGTTAAACATTTTCAAAACTGTTTTCAAAACGCTGTTTGTTTATGTTTGATTCTGTGAATTTGAAGTTGGCAAAAAGCTAAATCGTCCAAATTTTCAACTCACAGGGTTACTGTACCGCAGAACAAACCGCTTAAATGCCGCGGCTACTAAACAATGCTGGTAGCATGTGTACAGTGACGTGCTTTTAAAAATAATAAATAATAAACAAGTTATTATAATAGAATCGTATTTTATCCATCCATTAATATACCGAGACGTAAATTGGATCTCGTTTTAAAATAATACAAAAATATATTATTACAAACTTTTATTTTGTACAACATTTTGCTGAGAGAAATTTTCGTTTGCAAATGCGTCGTTAGTAAACATATTATTTATAATTATTCTATTCGTGCCTTTAAGCTTTACTCTGCCAAAATAAAAAAAAAATGGATATTAAATATATTCATCGCTTTAAGATGAAAATATTGGGTGCTAGAAAAAAATAATCTAAAAACATTTACTTAATACTTTTACAAAAAAAACATATTTTTGTTATCTACATTTTTTTGTAACTCACTTATCACTCATAATATTAATTTTATAGTATTGCTATTTTTCAGCCATCAAAATAAGCTTCAAGTCTTTTTAATTATATCAATCCCTTAATAAGATATAACACACGTATACTAATTTATTTGCGCTTATATTAAGTCTTTTTAAGCACTAATTCATCTGTTCCCTACTGAGACAGATATTCCAATACTGAAAAGTAGTCTTGGTTTACCAAGCATAAGGAGATTGTAGGAAAAATTCATTATTTTGGTTTATACAAAATTATTGATACTGTTCAATATTTTATATAGGGTCTCTCAAAACGAGCGTATATTTTTTTTTCAGTTATAACGGTAATGTTGTTAAAGTGATAATAATCAAATTCGTTGTCAATTGCTTAGTAAAGTACTGCAAATTACAATAAAATGTTAAAGGTCTTGAATAACATATTATAATCACCAAATTTGGATGGATATTCTGCTCAACCGATTTTAGAGCTAGAACTAGCCACCGATATCGTGCAAAAAAACGCTTTTAGACTTCTTTCTTTGAGACTATTTTAATAATAGGTCATGAATAAACCGATAGTTATTTCGTTACAATAATTACCTACATAATTTATTTTTTTGAATTGTTTTATTTCATTTATTATATAAATACTCCCTTGGTTGAATATATTTTTTGATGAAATTTTAAATAAAATAAAAAATACCGCAAAATATGAAAATATTGATGACATACACCAGGCTCGTCTCTATCATAAGGATTTTGAATAAACATTTAAACAACAATTTAAGTATTAACGTATCTTATTTATAACTCTTATAATTTTAAAAAGTAAATTCACTACATTGTTTTTTTTATGTACATTTTCAGAGGGGCCATGAGTAAGTTTTGTCTGAAAGGAGGGCCATACGTCAAATAAATTTGGGAAACTATGATTTAAATAGTATTTTAAACCGAAGTAGTCGTACAAAAAAAATGTGAATTATCTTAATAAGTACGCCCCTGGAAAGATGCTTGTAAAATTGCGAATGGCGTCGGTTAGAGCAAGCGCCCGAACGCCACATCGTCGACTCTGATTCGACACGGGACAAGCGATAGAAAAGTTTCTAGATATACAAGCTAAAATGTAAATTAAACACAAACTAGATTGGTTAACTTGCAAGTGATAATCGATTTGTAATGGCTTTTGGAGAATCGTTTAAATAATGAACCATATTTATACGTTATCACACCGTTATTAATATTTTTTCATAATTCAGTATTTTTTCATAATATTAAAAATCTTAAATAACAAATATTTTCCGCAGAAAGCTCTTCAGGCATATATAGTCTTGCTTGCCGTATCTCAATAAACAATTGTCTGTTTATATTATTTTTTTATTCTACACCATTATTTTAAATGTATCATTCAGTAATTATGATGAAGGCGCAAGCCAAAATACCTATCAACTATGTAGCTTATAATAAATATAGCTTATATTGCCATTTTTTCATCGCCCTAAAATGGAGTTCTACTAGTTATGTAAATTCTGATTCAATCAACAAATTTTTATTATTTTTGTATCTGTTTCGATCTCTAGAAAATAAATATTATGTATAATAAACTTTTTTTCTCTTTAAACACTTACGCGTTTTGACGATTATTTCTTTCGGATAATTTCGATGTTTTCTGTTTTTTTAGTTTATTTTTGTAGGCATATTGATAGCTTTATTAAAATTAAAAAAATAATTATTTTGTGCTCAGTAACAATTTCATTTGGCAACAGATTAGTGCTGAGATACAACGATATCATCTGACAAACATCTTTCCAACTGCGTTTTTAAAAATACACTACGAAAATAATAATGACAACATCGTGCATTCACTTCAAAAACTTTCAAGTAATCGTATTTTCTTTACAAAAAGCTCTTACACCGTTACTTGGTATAATACATTGAATTATTCTTTGCTTAGCATTAAATAAACAAGCGAATCTTTGAATAAAAATCGAATTAAATAACAAGTGTTTATATTTTCAGTGTAAAACGAGAGTGAATAAAATAAACATCGCAATATAAAGTTTTGTGTATTGAACATGTGTAAATGACTCAGATAATGTTAAAACCAAGCAATGTTTTGAACATCGAAGTGCTGTTTAGTCTCAATATTGTTTGATTATTATCCAACGAAAGTTCAAATTCATCATATCAACATAATTTACCTGGTGAGTTTTACAACACATTATACTAACTGTGGTATCAACATATAATTTAAGATATTAATCACATTGTATAAATTATTATTTTTCATTCGTTTACATTCCATTCTAAATGTTTTAACATTACCTTAAGCACAACCTTTTTCATCAAAATTGCAATAATTTCAAAATGCCGAGTTACTTTACTTAACAAAAAATTGTATCCGAAATTGTTTATTTTGTTAATATCGTACCTTTATAGATGGAATGAATTGACATGTATTTAATAGATCTTTTTATTATCATTTAAATAACTCAATAAAGTCAGTTTCACAGGATTTTTTCATCGTATATTTTTGATCGATGTTGCGACATATCATAAGAATTTCCATAACAGTGAATATATAACAGTGGCTATAAATTAAGTTAGTGAAAAAAAAACAAGCACAATCAGCAAATCATAATGCCGATTATGATAAGTTTTTAATATGTGTCAAAATTATTCAAATAAAGTGGTGGTTCAAATTCATTACTCGTTCATTAATTTATGCTTTAATTAAATTAAAATCCAATGATATTTAATGAGAGATATATTATATAAGTAATACTTTTATTTTGGATAGCACTTGTGTAACAGTTTCATAAAATGAATACACGTGCTTTTGTTCATAGCCAAAATTCTTTAATCAATTACAATGAAGAATACATTCCCTGCCAATAATTAACTTTTTTTTTATTACCGTCATTGTATTTTATGAATGTTTCATAACTAACAAATTTGATACAAAGTTTTTATGAGCTGTTTGATTTTCAGTTAAATATTTTAATAGAAATGACTATTGTATTTTTGACAAAAAATAACGCAAAATCGTTAGTTTTTTGTATTGTAAAAAAACATTATTATTTCAAATAACAACGAATAAATTGATGGAATTTTTCATATTTTTGAAGATTTCAATGTAGTCATTGGAACACATATCTTTCCACCTTTCTTTTGTATATTTAATAAATATGCAATTTCGGTTGAATGTAAACATTCATTGTACTATAATTCATGAACCAATTTGACATAAAATTAGGTTGCAAAAGTCGTAGATATTTTTTTAGCAGTCTTTATCGAATTATAAAAAAACAGATAGAGCGAGGGATATACAGATTTAAATCTCATTATAATGTCAACTGTCTATTTTATCCTGTCTTAAATAGAAGTTCAGCTCTTAGCTTACAGCAAACTCTCGTTTGAAAACTTATTGCATAACTGAAAAAATGCTTTGAAGAGAAGCTTTAAGGTATCTCAAATATTTTAGATGCTTTTATCTTAAGACAAATGATTTATAATGTAACACTTGGTATTAAATCTTTGTGAGGCTAAAATAAAATAACTAATAAAATTTCTAGCCGAGATGACAATTCTTTTTCATAAAAAGTATTCTTATTTTCATGACAAAGTTAAACGCGACATTTCGTTAGCCGCAGTGCTAGTTTATTACTAATCTTTTGAGCCGCTTAACAAATCATATTATTACCTCAGCCGAAAATAAAGGATTCTAAGGCAAGCAAAATAAAAAGAGTTAAAAATGAATTATTTCACAGTGATAAGGTTCTAAAAAAACTAGACCTCAAGGGAAATTACGGATCCATAATGTGACCCTACAAATCTGCGAATGGGTTATGAAATTTTCCCACAGCGTAGCAAGTGGCGTAGATCATGTTATAAGTATAATCATGCGTAGAGGATGAGTGCCATGCCACCTTACTACGACTTATCAACTTTTTATTTTTGACACTGTGAAAAAAATAGCAGTGTATTTTAGGTCTACAAAATTATTTTTTTAGATATACTTGATAGCTATTTCGGCTCACGCCATCGTCAGAACTATGATTAAACGAACATTTGCTTATCTACATATTGCTGTGTAGAAAAGGTACACAATACATCTTCTCTCCTGTTTTAACGGCCTAGCTTGTTTCCTGTTCGCAATAAAACTAACAATTGTAAATGAAACTAAAGAGGCGGCTATATTAACAAGTTTACATATGGCACGGAAATGGTCCATTTCAGAAACAAAGATACATCAGTCACAGGAGTCAATAATGGTGACGGACATATATTAGTTTGTTCGTTAAGAATTCCTTGTGATAGTTAATATCTATTGATCTCCAGCTGTTCCAAAGCTGTCATTCTGCGACCCTTACTACAAAGATGCAAACACTTAGGCGCTGAGTTTGAATTTATATTATGTGATTCCTTTATAACGCGATTAGTGAATTGTGAATCTGTTTTTAAAAACAGATCAAGTGAATGCAATTCAATCAATAAATTTTTATTTTTGTTTCAAACGTCGAAAATTTTAGAATTTCAGAGGTCATTTTTATACCAAATTAAATAAAGATGTATAATTTTTAAGCTTTTAATTTAATTTTCCTTTAATCATATCGAAAATGCTTGATTTTGAATTTATTTCAATTTAAGATAAATTTGAAATTGATAAAATATAAAAGTATAGTATGATGATGTGTTATGGCACAATAGAATATTATTTCATTTTATAATAAACCGCTGAAAACTAATTGAATTAAAATTATATTAATACTTGCCATGCATTGTTTATTAATGACCGACTGCCTACGCGGATTTCCAATGAAAACCAATAAACTATGGTTTATTAAAATTCAATTAAAATTATTTTATACCGTCAAATATGTTTCAAATAATTTTAACTGTAATGCGTCTATATTTTGAACATTCTTTGTTTTATAACATTAGTTATTATTTCATAACTAAGCAATATTTTTAGTAGCAAAATATAATATAAAAATCCGGCAATGTCGCGCACTAGAAAACCAATTTTGGAAGTTTCTCTAAATAATACAACCGTAATGCATTTTTGAATTGATATTTCAATCGATTAATGATCTTTATCAAAAGCTATGGTTACAAAAAAAAACTCTTCTTTATTCATTAACTTCTCTAAACATTATGTTAGTGGCAATTTTTTAAATCTAGTTTTGTCGTTAAAAAGCAAAAAACGCATTGGCAAAACAATCAATATTTTTTTATATTTTAAAAATTGAAAATTTTATATCAGTGTTCAGTACAGGCTTACAGCAGATAGCTGTCTCGGAAAACTTTTCATTTTATCTTGAAAAATTGTTCAGAAACTTTTGATCGCTCAGGGCGCATCAAGAATGTTTTATATTACTGCTTAGGAATTCACTCTCAAAATAATGATCGTTCTTAATCTTCGAAATACGGAGAATTGCGTATTATTTCGCATGGTAAATTTCACAGATTGTTTCACAAAAATCTAATAGAGAGATAATAATATGTGCGACTGGTTTCAATTGCAATAATAAAATGCTTCACAAATTCTTATGAAGACTAAATGAATTGTTTTTTAAGCCTTGTCTTTTTCAAATCCCATTAATCTATCTCCCTTTTCGACTTTTTGTGAAAAACATATGAATGTTGGTGAAAAAATTTCATATCTTTATTGACATAATTCTTTGAATTCATTTCTATACAATCCGCTATAAAGAACATGTTCTTTGGCTTAATAATAATTCTTATGGTTGAAATTTACTCAAAAAAATGTATCACATTTCTTTAAAACTAAATACATTTCAATTATTTTGACGATTTTGCTAGTATTGAGTCCAAGCCCGTCAGAACACTAAACAACAGATCTTTTTGCTATAATATACTGGTCGATTAATAATAGACAGATAAAAAAATGCTTAAAATATTTCAAGAAATCTCTGGACAAAGTTCCGACAAAATCCACTTAAAAAAGTGTAGATTATGTTGACATACAAAGCAATATTACTGAAAATAATTTGTATTTTTTGTGATGGCATCGCCATTAGCAGACCAGCTTATAGTTTTCAAAAACGTAATCTTGCGTAGAAATGTTTTACAATGTGTTTTAATTATCAGATTTTTTTAAATCCCATAAACATTTTTTTTAAAAATGATTGTCAAGGAAACAACATTCAACGTTCACGAAGACTGGTTAATAACATTGGAGTTTGTCAAAAGAAAGCTACTTCACAAGTTATACCTAATTTATCTCGTAATATCAGCTATATTTATTCTCAGTGTACAAAAAAAAAATTATGTTACGACAGAACAATTATGATTCCAAAGTCTACCGCATCAAGCATCCTCATATAAACAGGTGTTTTCTACTACTTAGAATATCTTAAATACTAATGTCTATCACGACATATAAAAAAAAAGAATTTGATAATGAATTGATTTTTCTGTAATCTATGTAAAATAAATTGTAATTATTTTAAATGAATGTCTTTTAGCCAGTATAGAACAAGCAATAAAAAAATTATTTACCTATTCAGGATATTTCAAATATAAAAATAAAATGATTTTTCTTGACGTCTTATTATAATTTTATACGCGTAATACCGCAAACGGAAAAACACCGCATAAGAGTGCTGAAATCTTGACCAAAAGAAAAATGTATTTTTTTGGGATGAATATGAAATTTCTCACATTAAAAACATGCCAACTTTGATAATTTTTGATTTTATATGCTTGTTTATTCAAATAAAAAACATTTTTATTCATAGTATATTAATTTTATATAAGAATAAATTTACAGAATAGCCGGCAGTTTATTTATTCCACGAACATTTATTACACAAAGTAAAAAGATTTTTTGTTTATTTTTATGACAACCTTCTGCCTTTATCTTTGAACCCACATATAAATTGATCAAAAGATATCTCAAAGTTTCTTTTGAAATTAAAAATGTGCTATGAAAATATGACACGAAACTTTTATGTTTTTAATGAGTGTTATATTTTTTAAGTGTAAGATTTGAGAGATGAGATTTGAAACGCCGTTGATAGTAAAAAGCAATAAAAGTTAGGCAGAAATTTGAAAAATCGCGGCACATTCTTGAATTGCTTTATTTCAAGGACTGTAGTGTTTTATAGTATTTAAGTTTATCAAAATTCAATTCAAATATCATAAAATTGTTGATTTTTAGTTGTTTGTTATCGATTACATTATTAATGTTTGACAATATTTACCAAACAAAAAAACACATATTTAATTTTACACAATTTATAATATTACAAAATGAATCATCTTGGGTACTTAACATAACTACAACAATAAAGAAGAAATCCTAAAAATTCTTCTACTTCTTCTGTATTGACAATACAATTACTCTCTTTTGATGTTTTAGAGTACTCCTCAGTAGCTTCATGACATATTTTTGACAAAGCCATTGAAGTCACCATTTCAATATCATTTTTGATTACAAATTATAAGTTTGGTAATAAAAGTTTTGGAAAGGAATTTATGAGAGCTCCCATTTTACGTATCTGTTATATAATATATTGAAAAATCAGTAGCAAAAATTTGATATCAATAAGCAGATTGTTTTTTTAAATATTTTTTCTTGTGTGTTTTAAGACATTTTAATAAAAAGATCACTAATGACGTCATTAATAGTGATAAAAATATTTGGCGTCGGCTGTAAAGAGTTGTAGACATTTTAATTTTTTTTATTCAATAAAACTCAATTTTTACTTATGTTTAATAGCAAATAAGTGATTAAGAGTTTGAATATTTTTTAAATATGTATATAATGCATATTGATTAAATATTATAATAAAATAATGTTCCTTCATGTATTAGAATAAATGTGACTGTTTTTCTGAGATCAGTGAATGTTTTTAAGACTTTTATGTTTAAAATTTCTGAATTCAAATTTATAACAGCGTTTTTCGTTGAAAACTTGATTACCAAAGCAATAAATAAATAATGAATTTACGTTTTCTTGATTGAATGGTGTTTAATTAATTAAATGAATTTTAATAGAAAATGCGATAATCTATATTTTGTAATCGATAAAAGTATCATATTATACAATTGCCTGTTTTTTTCGTTCGGTCCATGAAAGAACATATCAACCATAAATTGTTTTCTTACTTCATAGCGATGGAAAACATTTTGCCGTTAACACGAGAGACTAATTGCTAATCTCTTTTTAAAACTGACACATAATAATCATCCTATACATTTGATCAATTTTTGCTTTTTATTGTATTCAACAGTCTGTTATAATCATCACATCAAGTAGTAACTTAAAACCAACAACTTAAATCAAATTGACATTGAGTTTGATCATGTATAAATAATATTATTTTTAAATTTTTGAGTTTTGCTTTTCGGCATCTTCAGGCATTCTATCTCACGGATGCAACAGATCCGTGTGTTATATTGCCTAAAGATGTTGAAAGGCGAAACCTGGGTTGTTAAAAACACAAAATGTTGTACCGTACAAAGTTTTAACAATTCAAATTTGATATTGAAATTCCATCAAGCATCTTCAGTCAATATAATAAATTACATAAGAAAAACAATAAGCGTTGATTTTATTTTCAACCGTCAATACGGAGATCAAAAATTTTATGAAATAATTTGTGCTTTCGATTTTTTTATTCGATATATGATGGCTTATTCCATCAAATACCTATGAAATAAAAATTTGATTATTTAACTTTCTGACTGTTAAGGTTATATCTGGTAAAACGGCAGATTAAAATATTTATATTGATAGTCTAAACTCAAAACATTCAAAAAGACTGTGTAACTTACTTCAAACTTCCGTGAATGTACTGATTGCTTTATTGAAATATAGCCTTATAAATTTGCTTAACACTATCAATACACAATCGTTTTTAACATATTAAGTGTGGAAATATATTTGACATGGTTTAAAAGGAACGGGTTAAGACTCACCTGAATCTTCGTTGCGTTTAATTTTCATGTTCAAATTTAAAACGGCTTAACGTGGTGAATAAAAACAAAATTTATTTATCAGGCAATTAAATTCTCCAGCGATATTGTTATAATGATAATAACAATAATATATACAGATAAGCGTGCCTTGTGTTTTATTGGTCTCGTTCAAATTTTTAATGATCTGCCAACCAGCTGTCGCAATGTTTCAGTTCTGAATCATTAATTAGTTGTTATTTTCGCGACTATAACGCCACAAACAAACGGTCACCCCAAATAATTGTAAATGACATTTAATTATTCGCAATTTCCTTTTGGTCACTCGTATTTTGAAAGCCAACAGAAGTACGGAGTTCAAAGTTTAACTATCCTCTACATAATAGGACGCTCCCATTAATAAAAAAACTTTATCTATATTAAAACAATTATGTAAATTTCACTCGAACTTTTAGAAATTCTAATATAATTATTTATTCCGATACGTACAGGTCCCAAAACTTTTACCACTTACGAGCTGCTTTTTTGATATTCAAGTAACCTGAAACGCATTTAAATGTTTATATTACCATCAACAAAACCTTCTTTCTACTTTCCGAATAAAACGTGATATGTCGACCAAAGCAGAATTGACGTTAAAATCGGAATTGAAGAAAATTCAATTCTGCTATCGACTGCCAGTTTGATATTTTTATCATTTATTTTGTTTGAATATTAACGTCAGAGTTCTTCGATCATTTGTTTTCTAACTTATCTTTTTATTATAATTGAAAAAGGAGTGCATAAAAATAATAATTTTTATTGGCAAAAAGTAAGAACATATGGATCGTCATTTAACTTATATTCACCAGACAACAATCACTATTACTGGAATACGAAACCTGATGGTAAAAAAATATTCATTTACAGCGGGTGATCGGTTAACGAACCGTTTGGACTTCGGACAACAAATATATATTCGTAAAACGAGCTAAAATGAGCTTCCTAATCCACTTATTCTATCTATGGCAAATATATAATCGGTTAACGAACAATTCCGGTAGCGAGTCACCTCTTGTTTACACCTATTGTTTATGCTTCGCATACTAACTTGCTTGATATGATTTGATATGGTTTGTCGGATATCGTCATAGATAGATGTTATCTTAGTTAATGTTTTCTTTAAAATCATAATTTTAATACCAATGCAATTTTTGTTTTATTTCAATCAAATAAAAATTCATCGATAATCAGTCAATAACATTGATGTTTTCGAAATTAGCTGATTAAATGTGCCATACCCGGTTGTGATTTGAAAGCTCGTTTATTGAATTAGGCGTTTGAGTGTTAGCCGCAGTCACTTTAAATTATATGCATGAAATATCCAATTAAGTGATTGACGCGATCGAGGCACTTCTGAGCATAGTGGTTTTAATGCTAACTTGACATGAGATACAATACTATCTTTCAATAACGTTTCCTCTATTGCGTAAATAAGAAATGATAACTGTAGAAGCTGTTTACTATTTTGAACATCAATCATTATCACAAGGCAGCGTTGAGTGCTATGGCGTGCGACAATAAAGCTTCTAACAATCCTTATTGAGCGTCGTGGACACCTGGAAATAATAGGGCAGCAGATTAGTGAGGCTTTCAAAGGAATTTGTAATTTAATATTAGTGTATATATGAAAAATCAAGTTACAAAATCAAAAATGATTATAATTTACGACATCGACTTGATGGAATTTCAATATCATTCCTGAATATTGGTACATTTTTGCATGTTTTGTCACGGAACTGTGATAGAATGTCTGAAGATGCTGAAAAGTAAAACCCTTATGTTATTTAGAGTGACAAAATATGTAGAAATTTATTAATTTCAAAAATTCATTTGAAAAACGATTATGTATAGAGAAAGTTGAACAACATGGAAAAATTTTCATTTACCAGGGACCATAAAAACGAAAAATCTTATCAACACTTCATGTCACTCATTTTTTTAAGTCTTTAATATGAGATTGTCTAACTGTTTTGGTGTTAACTGACAGTTCTTGGTGAAAAGGCATTATATTAAATTAATAAAATGCGATGTTTAATTAGCTTATAATGTAAATGACAGAATAAAAAATATTCAACAAAATCTGTCAAAAGAGAAAATATTCTTAGTAAGACCAAAATATATAAACGAAAGCTATGTTATACTGTGTTGATAATGTGTGAAAGCGAGATCGGGACTCACTTGTTTAAACTATACAAGGCTGGAGGAAAATTTTGATCTTCCTTGAATATTTATTCTTGAAGTACTTAGAAGGCATTGTGCGTGTTATACTTTTAATGAGGCTTTTTTTAATTTTGATGGACTACTTGTAAACATATATTTTTTTATACCGTTAGAAAATTTTAAAATAAATAGATATTTGTTTTTAAAATTTTTTGCCAATCTTGCTTCGAAAAAATCTTCTGATAAATGATAAAAATCAAACAAGTATTTTTTATGAAAATAATATATTTTTTATAATATTTGTTGACGTCTCAAAAAGAATATTTCCTGTTATAACAAAAAATAACAATTTTCGTCATCTTGAACGGAAATTATTATTTTTCTCAATTTCAATTGATAGCTCGCAAGCAGTCAGCTGTTATTAATCGTTTCATTTTAAAATGAAAATTTTGGGAGCATTTTAACACAAGAAAACTGAACAAAATTAAATATTTTCGCGAATACTTAAATCTATTTTTCAAATTGTATTTTACCTTTCGAAAATATCTTCCAATTGCTCAATAACTTTCGAGCGAAACAGATTTTTCATACTTACTACGTTGTATTTATTACGTGAATACATAACTGCTGTCATCTAGGTAATTTATTTGGAAGTAATGAAATCAATTTAATATATTTCTCAATAAGAGCACTACATTACTGTACCCCTTATTTATCATTGAAAAATCATTACACTCAACAAAAATTAATATCACATTTTTTTAAATAATATTCTTTTATTTATTATGACATTAGCATGTAAATATAATATGAAGTATAAACATTAACTTAATTTGATATAGCAAACTTTATCGCGATTAATTCAATAACACAAATTAAGTTGATCAAATGATTTTTAGATTCTAAAATCGTATACACTTTGCAATGATGCAAGCAATAAATTCTGACCTTTTGGAAATCCTAGGATATAAAAATACAAAGAAAACATAAAAGTCACGATATCGTAACTGCTTTTAATTTTGTTGGATGTCGCGCTGTTACATCAGTCGTTATGAGTTGTGAGCAATAATTATTTATTTTGAATAAATAAAAAATAAAAAAAAAATTTTAGTACTTATTTCCGCAAAATATTTTTTAATCAGGACCAGTTTCGCTTATCGCGTGCATTATCAACTGATGTCAACAAAAATATATTATGGAAATAAGTACTAAAAAATGTGTTTTTATTATTTAAAATATCATGCCTTTCCATCAAGAAGTGACAGTTAACACCTGAAAAGTATATTAAAATATTTAATATATGTTACCAAAAAATTGTTATCAAAATATGTATAGTCAAGGTCCATTTATTTAACAAGAGATATGGAAAATTTTCTTTGATTCCTTATTTTAAATTTCAATTATCAGTCATTATATTTTTACAATTTATATATTATATATACCGAAGAAACAGTTTAAGTTACCTGACCCCGTACTTATGCCTAATACAGGGTGTTCGCCAGGAAGATTTACTACTTTCAGTAATTCCATTATACCATTGAAAGCCCAAAGCATCCAATTCCGGCGTCAAAAGTTATCAACTATGTTATGTTAACGTTCTCTATTAACAATAACCGTAACGCCACGTTCATCTCCAAAAAGGTACGGGCCAATGATTCCTCCAGAACACATAAGACACCATATTGTCACTGTAAGTGAATGCAAAAGTTACTTATGAATAATAGAACGATATCCTACTGTCCAGAAAACTATTTTGTTTATTTAGGTATATATTTAAATAGAAATAGACATAAAGTGAACTTACGGTGAACACATTGTATATATTGGAATGAAGAAAAACAAAAGAACATCATGTTTTATAATCGATTATTAGATATTATGACTACAGTTTCACTGTTATATTTGAAGCCTCAAAGGCTTAACTGTCGTATAAAAAGGAAAATCTTGTAATACACTTTTTCACACATCAGAAGTCAATATGCTTTTTTTTTTACTTGACAAAATGATAAAAAAAACTTTCTGTAGATTTCAATAACGCTTTCAATAGAAATAAAGATTTTATAATACGGTGAAAAAATAGCAATGTATTTTAGTTTCACAAATTTTTTATACGATATAGTTGATAGGTATTTCGGGTCACGTCATCGTCAGAACTATGTTTAAGCGAAAATTTGTTTATCTATATATAACTGTGCAGAAATGGTACACAGTACATCTTCTCTCCTGTTTTAACGACTTAGCTTATTTCCTGCTAGCAATAAAACTAAAAAAATTAAAATTGTAAATGAAACAAAACAGGCGGCTATATCAATGAGCTTACATATTGCACGGAGGTTTATTGGATGGGGATGGTTTATTACGTAAAAGAATTAGCCCCTCGCAATGGTCTGAGTAGCGGCGACAGACTTATATTAGTTTGTTCGTTAAGAATTTTGTGTGATAACTGATAGCTATTGATTTCCAGCTGTTCTAAAGCCGTCATCTTGCGACTATAATTTCAAAGATACTATCAAGATAGCTGTCAACCATATCTTAAAAAAAATTTAGAATATAAGAAATATAACTAAAATACATTGCTATTTTTTCACCGTGTTACAAAGATATGTATTAGAATGTGTTCTCTCTTTTTGATCTCATGTGTGAGAAATGCCAAATTCAATCAATATATAGATTTAGTTAATAAATGAAATAAGATTTTTATGAAAATTTCATATTTTTATTATTCTGCCTTTTATTTACATCTATTTAATTAATATTTTTTCAATTTAAGGTCCCGACCACTGCACTCCAAGATGTCGACCTCCACGATAAATATGGCTGAGAGAAAACCGCTCATTGACCAAGTCATATTTGAGCGGCGGATGCTTCTGGGATGCACAGCATCTATTGGACTGGGCATTATTGTTTGGATCACAGCCGTGTCCACGGACCACTGGTTTGTCATCCAAGGAGGTCACGGTAAGAATAATACAATAACTTTTAATTCCTAAATTGGAGATTTTTTTATTTCTCTCCGTTTCAGTGTGCTTAAAATTTTTTCTATCAAGGATACGTTTTTTGTAAAAGTAATATTTTTTACCAGATAAATTATAACAAAAATTCCTTTAATGTTAAAATAATACTAAATAAATTAGTAGTCATTAAACTTTTTAAGAAGTAGGCTGGATTGATTTTCTTAAAAAACTAGGTTGAATACATTTTTTAAATTTTATCAAGTGAAATTTTTGAGTCGCTTTCATAAATACTTTTTATATCTAAACAAATTTACAAGCAAATCATGAAATATTTAAAATAACAAAAAATTCATTAATTTATGATATCGAATTAAGGTGCTTGATGGAATTTCAATATCAAATTCGAATTGATACAACTTTGTACGATTCCACATGTTTTGTCACTAACAAATCGGGTTACGCCTTTCGGCATCTTCAGGCTTTGCATCACACGGATGCAATAGAACTGACAGGTCAAGTACCTTCAGTTGATATCATAAATTATATCAATATGCTAGTACGGGGAAAAAATTCATTATTTGAAATATTCCCACGATTCAATTAAACAGTGTGTTTTTAATTACAATGTCATGCCTTTCCACCGATAAGTGGCAATTAACACAATTAAAGCGAAATCATAGAATTTTTATTAATAATATAATTATTGAAAATTAATATTGCCAATGTAAATAACTGACGTATAAAAAAATATTTTTCGGAGAGCCGGATAAAAATATTTGGAGTTTGGTGACCGTCGCCTTAATTTAATTTAATTTACTTCAATTAAATTGACTTATGTAAATTTTTGGGGGTTATAAGGAAAAACCTGAAGGGGGAAAGATTTCAAGTAACTTTTGTTTGTTCTAACATGAGAATTTTATTTTGTTTGTCTATTACATACTTACTATTTTGATGCATTTTTTTATTTTCCGTGTAAATTAATTCAATAAAAATTGTTTAATTTACAATGATTTTCTTCTTTTCAAAATGCGGAGATAATATTGATTTACGCAAAAATATTTCAGGTATTGGTGAAGAAAGTTCCCCGACCGCTGCCTTAGATAATTACTTGAAACGATTTGTCACTCACTTCACACTTGCTCAAAAGTGATATGTTGTCATAACGCTAAAACACACTGTGGATATCTCCTTTGGAAAGTAGTAAAATAATTCGATTCAAATATTAAATTCCTTTTGCTTTCATCATTGCGTAATTCAGTGTTGCTACAAAAGTAGTAAATTTTAACTAGCAAATGTAAAATACTCAGTTACACTTACAAAAGGAGGACAGTTTTATTCGAGCGTAAAATCGGTAACGTAAGTCTTTTGTTTCGGGTAAACGTAGAATTGTATTTTTCGATTTTCTAAATAACAAAATTAAAATTTGATACCGCTTGCTTTACTGTAAAGCGAAAGGATCAAATTCCAATCATTCACAAGACATCTAATCTCGTCTCTTTAAACCTAATTAACTACTTAAGGCTATCTTGATTACAAAATATAAAGTCGATTTTTAAGTGAATTTTGTGATACCCGGTTATTTGATCCAATGTATACCCTTTCTTCGCTTTAGCAATAATGAATTATTGAACGGTAAATTCGTACACAGTAGCCTAGATGTATCGCTAGAAATATTGATTCTATTTTATTCAGGTTCTCGATACGTTTTGTGGAAATTTCCTTTATTTTTGAGCTTTCGTAAACTTAGTTGAGAAGTCAACAGTTCAACTATGGCAATGGAAATATTCTCAGTTTGTGTTTATGCACATTGTCATCCCACTTAAATGAACTAATACATGACCCTGAAAAAAAATTGTAGGGGGAGTAATAAGCGAAAGCCCAGTGATTTCATAATATCCTCATTCTTTCATTACCCTCTCCAAATAGAGAGGCTGAGAAACTCACTGAGGGCCAGTTCACTTTAAGTACCCACTGATAAGAACATAAATTTGAAGTTTGTACGCGTAAAAAAATGGATCAAGAAATAATGTGTTAATATTTTGTTGTTTATTTATTTACATCTGTTTTCTTTTGAGTATTTCCAATATCCAATTGCAGTGCATTTTTCTTTACCCAATCCATTACATAAAATCACCAACCAAGAACTTATTTCGATGCGCTTAATAATTATTATTGAATAAATATGGGGTGTTTTTTTAGAGGTATAGAACTTTAAAATGAAATAAATCAAAGATGAATTTTTTAAATAGACGTGAAATTTACTTCATTCGAAAGATAATCTTTTTACATTATAATTTAAATATAATTTCTGGCATATGACCGCCACGGCTAGCTCGGACTTAGTCTAATCTGGAGGTCCAATTTTCGATGACTTTTTCGAACATTTGTGGCCGCATATCGGCAATAACGCGGCGCATGTTGTCTTCCAAGTGGTCAATTGTTTCGGGCTTATCGGCATAGACTAGCGACTTCACATATCCTCCCAGAAAATAGTCTAGCGGCGTTAAATGAAACTATGCGGTTACCAAACGTTTCCTTCAATAAATCAATTGTGGCACGAGCTGTGTGACATGTTGCGCCGTCCGGTTGAAACCACATCTCCTGCACGTCATGGTTATTCAATTGGTGAACGAAAAAGTCAGTAATCATTGCTCTATAGCGGTCACCATTGACTGTAACGTTCTGGCCAGCATCGTTTTTAAAGAAGTACGGACCAATGATTCCACCAGCCCATAAAGCACACCAAATAATCAGTTTTTCTGGATGTAACGGTGTCTCAACAAACACTTGAGTATTATCATACAAATACGGCAGTTTTGTTTATTGACGTATCTATTCAACCAAAAGTGAGCTTCGTCGCTAATAAGCCATGATTTTCAAAAATAATTTTCACAATTTGGAAGCGTTGTTCAGGCGTTAGTCTATTCATGTTGAAATGCCGAACCAAACTAATCATGAATCGCTTGACAGCTGACGAAAGGGTCGCCAGTTAAAAAAGTGTTGCCAACTTAAAGTTCAATACCTCTAAAAAACAACCTATATAACAAACTCTTCAGCCTAACATGTTTTAATAAAAAGCTATTGAGAGCTTTTTCAGCTTAATTCATCATCAGAACTATAATTGAACTTAAATTAAGTTTAAAACGCATAATTATTATTTAAACGATTTATTGGTAATTTAATTTATACTAATTTTATTCAAACAGTTCTAATCACAATGGGATATTTATTTTACACACAAGTCATGAATGATGCTTGAATAAATGAAACGAGATATTTTCTTTATATTTGAATAGTATATAGAAATAGGCTTGATTTCAGCTAAATCATAATTTTAACGATAGTACTAGCAGATATAATCATCCCAAAACATACATTGTTATTTTTATACAGTTCCACAAAGTAAATGCCTAAGAAATAAATTCGTTGAATAACTTTTCGTTTTCAGGTTTATTCGTCCCCCAAACGAGAAGATACTTCGTAAGCAGTCATTCAGGATTATGGAAAGTGTGCAGATCAGTTCTCGTGACAACTCCCGAGCAGCTTAGAGACAGCATAGCGGGAAGAGCCTTCTTCACGACGACCACGACGCCTGCACCTCCGGAAAGTGCTAACGGCTTTCTCCCAAGTGCTGGGCTTCCACCACATCTTGCAAATGCCACATCAAATGCTACAAGTCCTGCTGTCACTTCATCGAGAGCAAGCTTGACGAAACTTAAAGTTCCACTTACCGCAGCTGGGACTCCAGTTCTTGTGCTCAATTCTTCGTTAGCTGCTACGATGATTCCTTTCCGTGAGTATTTCATTTATTTTCTATCGTTACGTGTAAATTCATGTAGCGTAACAAATAGTATTGTTTCTTCCTGAACCGAAAAAAGCAAAATGTTCTCTTGGTCGATTGTAATTTAATATCTGAATTTTTTACCGTCAAACTTTTCAGGCTTGTTTTGTTTTACACAAAATTCTTGACCCAACCTTTTGTGTATTCAAATATGATATTATACATACACAAAAAATACTTAAAACTTTCAGTAATATTACATGAAAATTATAACATGAGACAAGCGAGAATCTTATTCGTGTAAGTTTATTAAAAAAAAGCGTATTTCAATGAAAACAAATGGAAAATTCGGAAAACATCAACGCTTTTAGTACAAGCACGACCGAACTTTTTTTATATTATATGACATGTGGGTAATGTTCATAAATACCGTGAGATTTTTCCCGAACGTATTATTTAATGAATCGAAATTGAAATGATTTTAAATAAGACATCATTTTGTATTGTTATAATATTGTACTTTACCATATTTTTATGAATTCATTTTATGATGAAGTTAAAGAGTTGAATGACATTCAACAATAGAAATACTTGAAAAGTGCTTTTTCAAGATAGATACTCAGTTACTGAAAATTCAGTCATCGCAGTATCAAAAAAGCATAAAGTAAAATACTTTTTAATTTAATATCTTTCGATCAAATATAATTTTATACAATGATAGAAATGAATTAACTCTTTATCCAATTGAATAGTTAAGACTATTCCAATGATGTTGACAGAAATGCAAATTTCATAATATATATATACCATTTAATTTATATGGAGCAATTGGCCTCCAAAAGAAGGGATCTCAACAAAAGTTAATCTAAGAAAACTACCAACGTTTTACCCGGTTTTTCAACCATTCTTTTTTCAAAGACATGGTCCGTATACAGCTAGTGGTCAGCTGATCACTCTCTTTGTTTTAGAGTTTAGTAAAATTGGATCGAATGATTTTCTTAGAAAACTACATAATATTCTAAATTTATTGAAAAAGACTACTCTTAATTAGATTCAAATATTATATATGACATCCATAACTAAGGGCAACGACGTTGCGTATATTACCAAATACCATACCCCTCTCTTGAAGCTTTCATATATTCATATTTAAATCGATTTATTGGAACTAGTTCATAATAACGGATACTCCACCTTTTTTAAGGTATCGAATAAGAAGCATAGAGATTGGTTGTACAATATAAACAATAAGCAGTTGTCGTAGGAATAGCTTTGTTGAAATTATTAAAAAAAGTCTATTCTTCTAAAATCATGAGTGTACAAAATAAAAATGTTTTGATTTCTAATTTATTATTTTTATAATCTTGATATTTCTGAATAAACGAATTCAATGTATTCATTTATAAATAAAAGAAAATAATAAATAATCTAAAGAAAATTATGATTATTTACATATATATAATTATTATGCGTGCGACCCTAATTTGTGTACCATTTCTCTGCTCAAGGGTAAGATATTGTGACAAAAATATGACAGCCAGGTTAGTATGAACCTTTACAGCTTAAGTGTATGTGAGATATCCACTTGAGTGGAGACGCGTTGTCGCAATAATGAGTTGACGCCGAGCAGGCGACGCCGATTTCAACGTCTTTGCCCCATAAAGCGTCAAGTAATGCCTCTCCACGACTGCCCATACAACCAACTTTAATGCTGTACACCCCTTGTTTTATTAACCCTGTGAATGGCTTTTAAAATGGCGTGAATTCTCTGGGCGAATCTTTAAGCTCGTTTCACAAAGCGTGATAGATTTTCATGCGGTAGAACATTTATGTTAAGTATCAAACACAATACAGTAGACATAATTTCATGTGGAATAGAACCGCTTTCAAATGAGAATGTGCCATTTAAAAACCGTATAATTTGTAGACATTTTTACATCGAATTGAAACCTGTTAGTAATCAGAAGATAAATAGAAAAAATATCATTAAAAACTGATATATGGGTCGTAAATACCAGGGCTGTCGAAGTATTTTTGGTCAATGTCGTGTTTTTTTTTAAACGACTTCACAGCCCTGTTAAATATGTATATAATACATTTGAGATACCACTTGCGATTTTCATAAATATAAAGCGTGCAAAACAGCCTTTTATTTTATAGTATAACTAAGAATTGGATAAAATTATCCCCAATAGATGACTAGTAATTACACAACATTAAAGGAACCTACAAAAATTATAACAAAAGTACAATATTATTTCTAACAGTGTTTCAGTTCATCGATGGCGTTGTTATAACAACTCAAGTTTTATATAAATCGATTAGCAACCGAAAGCATCATTTTTTTATATTGACTTTACAGTTTGCATACAATTTATTTCAATTAATTATTATATTTTTAAAAACTGAAAAGGTTCTAAACCTCAAAAAGATACAAATGAAATTGACAAATTTAAACAAAAAAAATGTGAAACTCCATTATCAATATAATATTATCAACTCGAGCTGTATTAATAACTTTTTTGCAAAATCTGCTAAAATAAAGCGAACTTATATATATTGAAATACTTACCGAGAATTCCACGAAAACATTTTAATTCCTACTAGAACTAAAAGCAAACTCGAGTAGTAGTGTTAAAACAATATTGGTAGTGTAATATTATATTATTCAGTTAAGATGATGAATGTTTCCAAGTTGTACAGACAAAAGGGAAACATGGTGAATTATAAATTAAAAAGTATATATTTTTTTAAATTGTGTTCGCTTTTCGCATATTAATTGTTTTATTTTTAACATAAAAAATATTCTTCAGTTGTATTGTGTCCTTAAAAGGATCTTAGGATTACAATAATATTAATGAATCTTCCTCGTTCTTTATATTAAACATCTCTAATGGGTAGACTTGTGAATATCCAATTCCGAACAAATAAATTATGATATCGACTGACGGTCAGTTTGTACGATTCCACATATTTTTTTTATGAAAACCCGAGTTTCGCCTTTCGGTATCATCAGTCATTTTATCATACGGGCACAACAGAACTGGCAAGATCAATACGTTTACAAATGCTTTTTGTTCATATTTTGAACACATCAAATTTATTTCAAGTATTAGAGAGTCACACAAACGAATGCATTTTTAATTTTTATTGTAAAGCATTTGCGATATATTACATTTTGTTTTTAATGTAAAATTAAACGCATAGGATAATGATAAAACTAAGTCTGTATTCATTACAAGTAAACGCACACCGCATTCACTTTCTAGCAAACTGCAGACAAGTACGTTACGGTAACTAATAAACGACACTTCTAGAAGTTTAATGAGCAGAAAGTTGATAATTGAAAATATCACAACAAACTAAAAACCATGTTACACCTACAAAATATAGGCCATCAATGAATTATATAATACTTAAAAACGCTGAAAAGAAATAGTAGCTAGAAAGACAAGTGCAAATGTCACGTCGTTACTGTTAACCGCTTAGAAAACATTCTAGTGACAGATAGACTGGTGTATTTGAAGATTTATAGAATATAGAAAGATATTGGATAGTTGAAATATATGTCCTTATTTAAATGTGAATATTTTTTCTGCGTCACGTATTTTTTTATCTTAGGTTAAAAAAACTCAAACATTAACCAAATTGGATACTAAAAAACACAATTTTGATAAAATATTGAGATCGTATGAACTCTCCTCAGAATACTGAAGCAATAATTAAACCTAACGCAATAACATAAACATTTTTAACTTGCAATTAGAGGGTAAGCTGAATATTTTAAACAGCCCCAAATGACTTATTATTTTTATGAAAACGTCACACACGCCCTTTTGACTGCGCCAAATAAATAATTCTCAATGTTTAGTTAGTTAGTAATCAGTACGAAAATCAGGTACTGGTACATAATATTGTTATTGAATATTTAGAAACGAGCGAGTTGAATGTTATTATATTTTAGATAGATAAACATATACTTGATGATAATATTCTTCTAAACAATAAGCAAAATAGTTTCTGAGAAATTTAATTCAAAGCTCAAATGTTAAAAATGGATTGATAAAACATGAGTAAATAACAAAATAATAATATAATATGATACAAATGTACTACGTAGCAATGTTAATATATTTTTAAACATTTTTGCTAGGCCTATTGGCCAACTTCGTTTTCTTAGCTACCGTGTCCTCGGATGGCAAGAATAAGATATTAATTTTAACTTCATCATTTTCATCATTTTCAATTCATCATTTTTAGATCGTAAACTAAACAGGTTACATTTCATAATATATACCATATATATGTCAAAAAAACAGTATTTTATTGCTAAAATAAGCATGAGTAATCAAATTTTACAATCGGTATTTGAATATATTATATTTTTAAATTTTAATTGTTCGCGTTTGGTCTTTAAACCATCACATAGCAAGAAGTAATAATTTAATACAAGTTCATAGTAATACCTGTTGTTTAATATTATTTTTCTTACAACCTCAAGTATAGCTTTAAGAGATGCTTAGTAAAAATAATCAGTTAAAAACAGAAGTACTATCAACATCATTCTATAGTTACCCTTTCTAAATGAGCTCACAAATGAATTAACACCTTCTCTTGCTAAACAATAAGATAAAAAAAATATGAGTTCACATGCTCTTTAATTATTTGCGGGTCTTTCCAATAATACAGATAAAATTCCAATTGATCGGTACAAACTTTCCTAGTTATCATTCAATATCATTTAAATGCAAATAACTGCCACAGGATAGGCATCATATGTATTTTTGAAAACGTCTAGAATTACATTTATAATCATATATATCACACATGTCAATTTCTTCAATTCAAACTATTGATTATAAGTAAAATTTTAAGAGTTATGAATTTATTTAAAATATTATAAATGACAGCACCTGGGGTGACAAAAAAATATTATCCTAACTATCAGAGTGGTATTTTTTCAAGTCTTGACAATATTAATGTCAAATTGTGAATTTGTTGGACAAGACTGTTTGCAATGTCGATTCTCTCGTGTTGACCACAAGTGGCTTTGAAAATAATTACTAAATTGAGTATATTTCGTTCGTTTTTAATTTTTTTTACGTTGTATTAATATTTTTAAAAAGAAGTTATAAAAGTTATCAGTCGATTTTGTCCAGGCACGGCAATAAGACGCTCACAAAATTAATTAATGTTGTTGTAATTAAAAATAATTCTCAGATGCAAATCAACCGAGGCCCTTTGCTCTTTCGCCATGTTTTTAAAGGACTTAAGATAAATAAGTATAATTTAAAAGGTTCTCATAAAGTAAGCCCCCAAATGAAACTTAATAGAATCCCCTAGGCTTATTTAAATATGCATTATGGTTAAAATATTCGCCGCTCCATCGCTGGGAACAAGGTGGATAAACAAAGTGAGTTTGGAACATGGCTGCCGGCCCCCGGTTTGTTTACTTTATGGTTTTATTCAAAAATACGTTTACGTAGCATTTAAATATTATTTGTATTGCATTAAAGCAGTCAAAACTACCAATTAATAGTCGGCCATTGATTTTTAATTGGATTTGTTTTGTTTTCTCTTCGGGCGAAAACAAAAGCGGAATAAAGTTAGTTTTAATGGCGTACAAAAAACCACAACGTGTATTTGTGAGTTTATTTATTACCGTAGATCAAATTTTTCCAATATTCGAAAGTATTTATTAATTAGCACTGGAGTTAAGCAAGGTCTTACACTAGTTGGTTTGCTTGCATCGGTTCAAATCTCAGGATGGATAATTTAATACAACTATGTTTTATTAATTTGATAAAAAAAACAAAAGCAATATATCGTTAATATTATTCTAACCATATGCTTGTATGCTTCCATCCTCGTTCAATTTGCTATCTAAAAAACACCTTTGCATATTTATTGGGATGCTCATTAGTAGGTAGACAAATTTAAAATTTTGACAGAAAACGATAGTTTCCTTCGAGTATTACTTTTATGTTTCCCTTCCATATATTTTTAGTTTTTTAGATATTTATCTAAATGTTATTTACATCAAATACGTTTTCGCCAATCATAAAATCAATTTTAATAAGAATTTTGATATTTTAAGGTGTTGTCACTTCTTGATTGAAAGGCGTGATATTTTAAATTAAAAAAAAAACACATTTGACACATATTCACACGGTAAAAAAATAGCAACGTTTTTTAGTTCTACAAAATTTATAAGAAATATAGTTGATGGCTATTTCGGCTCACGCCTTCATCAGGAATCATATAAGGAGAAAGCCGAAGTAGCTATCAACTATATATCTTGTATATTTTGTTGGAAATGAAACATATTGCTATTTTTTCACCGTGCTGTAATGGAGTTCTACCAAATAAATGCCAATTCAATCAATACATTTTTTAGTATTTATTTCCACAACATATTTTATGATCAGGATCGGTTTCGCTCGTCGCGAACGTTATCATTATGATTAAGCGAAACCGGTTCTGATAATTGTCTGTATGAAAGTGTATTGTATGAAAATCACTGACTAGCGTATGTAGCACATTGTATCATATAATATTAAATTATTTTTACTTATTTACCAATGTTTTATCAATCCATTTTGTAACATTTTAGCTTTGAATTAAATTTCAATTTTGCTTATTGTTTGGAAGAATAATATCAAGTATATGTTTATCTATCTAAAATATAATAACATTCAACTCACTCGTTTCTAAATACTCAATAACAATATTATGTACCAGTACTTGATTTTCGTACTGATTATTAACTAACTAAACATCGAGTATTATTTATGAAATGAGTACTCAATATTTGTTTTTATTATTGAAAAGAAAAGAATGTATATAAAAAATGGTGATAAGAAAAATGAACAAAACAAAATGAAATAAATCATTTGATTTAGGTATTCGATATTTAAATTTGATTCAATCTGATTTAATTACCTAAGCAAACGCTTGTGAATGAAAAAATTAAGAAATAATATTATTCACATAATAGATGTAAATTTATTGGAATATGAGCTTTCAGTTTTCACTAACAAAAAATATAGTATTTGAAACGTATCAATAAATTTATATTTCGCATAAGTTCCCGCCCAATAACCAAAAAATCAACGAAATATACCAATAATAAATCCGTTTACCACTCTTGTTTTATTTCAGTAGAAATAACTTATTTATTTTCTTTTTTAGCTGCTTCACAAAACACTTCAGCGTCGATCTTGGTGATCATCACGCTCATTTTGTATCATATGTGGATTTAGAGATTGCGATACCGGTACCCCGGTATTTTGTATCCGATTTTGAAAATGAATACGGGACATTATTACCAGATTACATATTCCAATATTGACAATTGGCTTTTTCGGTATATAATAAATAATTTAAAACCACGGATTTTTTTATTATAAATTTGGTGCTATAAAGGGAAATGTTCAACACATCTGAAATAATGGTCACGAATAACAATCGGCAACTATACTTGATTGTGGAAAGTTTCAATCATCAGATCATTCAAAAAAAATTACATCATATGGAGAGCGAGTAGACCGTAACTCATTACCGTAACTTACGCACATCACCAATTAGATTCGTTTGCTACGTTGCTGGTAACAATATAGTTAACTAAACCATACAAACTACAATAATTTACATTATCAAGTTCTAAAAGTGTATACATACTAAAATAAAGTGTGAGTTATTATGTTAATATAAAATCATATACACAAATCAGATGTACAACTGATGCACGCATGTTGAGTGTGACTGATCAAGAGAGATTGAATTTCTGCACACTTAAGTGTACACCACCAATTCTTGAGCGGTTGCTTTAGACGCGCTTAAAGCTTACTGCGCCACTGAATACAGTGAAACCTCGATTTTTACGTCTTCCAAGGAACCCTGAAAAAATAACGGTAAATGCGGGAAACGGTTAATGCGGTAAAGCTTCAAATAATAATAAACAAGTAAAATCGTAAAAAACATTTATTTATTAGTTACTTGTACATACTGTATATATATATATATATTTTTTAAAAGTCTTTTGTTAGTTTGCTTCTTTGTTATGTTCAGGAATCATTATTACTATGAATTTTAAACAACTGCAATTGTATATGCATCATAAACAATAATACGCGTGTGGTGGGTTTCAACCCAAAAAATAGCACATGCGTCCAATTCGTTACGTCTAGCATGTACAGCGGATTCCAACGTGTCTAGACATAACACCTGCACTCGGCTGTGTCAAACTTGCTTGCCTAGATACGGAGAAATATGCAATACAAACGGTCAATTGGGATAATATTTGTGACGGGACAAAAATATTTAGACGGTTTATCGAGGAAATCGGGGAATCGGGAAACGGTCAATGCGGGATTATTTAACATTTTTCTTATGGGAGTTTGACGGGACTATAAAAAACAAGCGTTCCAGCCGGGAAAACGTATTATGCGAGAACGGTTGATCGAGATTCCACTGTACTTGAGAATAAAATTGACAGATGGAAAACCAGTGGTAGCCAGAGGCGGGAAAGTATGGCGTTATTTTTAGATATTAAGAGCACATTAAATGTTTGTAAGGACGAAAATAATTTTCCACTGAAAGTGTATATTGAAATATAATTATCATCGAAAGCTGTTTTAGGCTGTAAGATCGCAAAAACCTAAAATTAGCTTACAACTGTATATTTTGAGTTACATCCAATTACGTTGAAGCTACAGCTATTTTTATCAATGAAGGATAAAAGCTTACGTCTACTTAAAAAAAAACTGTTTTTTCCTTTTTATTACTTTATTCATATTGATTTATATATTAAACAAGAAATTAAAATTGTATAAACAGAATGCTTAGTTTTATACCCGTAATTTCATATTATTAGATCAGGACCGGTATCGCTCATCGTGAGTATTATCAACTGAAAACCTGAACTGAAAAATATTAAATTGTGTAAATAGTACTAAACATTGGGTTTTTATTATTTGAATATTATATAACGCCTTTTCACCAAGAAGTTACAATTAACACATTAAAAGTGTATGTTATTTATGTATTTATTATTATACAGTACAAAATTTAAAAATGTTTAAAATGACATTTAAAAAAATGGCCTTGATTGTTATTTTTTGTTTTCTTTGATATAATATATATATAATTTTGTTCGGTTTTTATATTTCAATACCGGTGTTGCCATATTTTTTACTTATTACAACCCCTAGAGGGGTGGTATAAAAATCTGATAAAATTTTACAGCGTCCAGGCGACAATGATCTCACGTCTTCGGAAAACTGTCATGGCTTCCATATCGATAGCGCTATCGGAAAACCATTCCCGCTTTGGGGAGGTTTTATTTTTAAAACAATGCTCTACCCTCGAGCCGAGAAATTGGAAATGTTTCTCAGACATAACCAGCAACTTTACCTAGAGAATGCTTATTTGATAACCGAAACCGATCATCGGGATATTTAGAGACGAGACCCACTCTCAGTATTTACCAAATACACTCTTGATAGACCACCCATAAAAAATCACTTTTAGATACTTCCTGGTCGTTATTAAGTTGATAAAATTCTTTTTTTAGAGGGTTAGAAATCTGAGATTGATTTATAATATTTTTTATATAAATATTATACACTTCTATTTGAAGTTATGGTTAGTGTGAACATCGTTTTCAGAATAAAGGGAACCCTCATTGACAATTCCAAAATAAAATGCATTCAAAAAGGCAAGCGTTTCGAAAAATACTACATACTGAAAAAACAGTTTTTTTTACATTTTATTGTGCTTTTAAATTATAAAAAAAAAACTTATAAATTAAATAAAAACTATGAATAAATGCGCATTTTTTGAAAACAAAAGATGTCCCGTTTTGAGGAAAACAATAAAATGTTACATTATTAGTAGTATTCTTAGTGTCATAATTTATCATAAAATATAATTAACAGTATTTAATATTAATTGAAATAGTATTTTATTATTAAAATCAAAATACGCATTAATGTTAAACCAAATTATCTTAAAGGGAAATTAAATTTTAACGGTCCATAAGCAAGTATAACTATTTTGTTACTTTGCTCACGAGAGATTGCTTCATGAGAGCTCTTTTAGTGTATCGAAAGCCAATTATTAATAGAGATTAATAAAAACGTTACATTTTTTTCTTACACGACTTTCGCGTAGTTTAACATATCAAAGAAAATTTTCTGAACGTAAACGTTCTATAAAATAAGAGTTTTTTCAATTCATGAAATATTTGAGTGCAATTCTTTTATCTTTAACAGTAAACAGAAATAGTTAAGTTTTAATGCACACGTGCAACGTTTGCAAAAGATTTTTTGATTAATATTTCTTTTTTATTATGTCAACGTTTGAATAGATCGCATTCATTATCAAAGTCTTACATAGAGTATTCAGTTACTCATGAGAATTGCTTTTGGACTTAGTCCAAATATTTCTTGGACTGTTTTACGGCGATGGTATTTTTTAATATTGTTTATTCACAGCCATTACGTGTGATAAAAATTTAGTTTTATATTTCTAACACGATAAAAAATCAACTTTGTTTTTATTTATTGATAATTAACATGAGAGATAACCGGGCTGAGTTGTTAATTAATTCAGTAATTATTAACTAGGAAGTTAATAAATCTCCGCCGGGGACAGAATATTCAAAATGTTTACGATATTTTCAATGTTACGATATTTTAATATTGTCTCTAGGTCATTATTTCTATAACCGTATATCTAAAAATATTTTTATTTTGCTAATTAATATTTATAAAACTTCGATATATATGTTATGTGACCCAGTGCTAAATTTTTCGTTATATATACATTTATGTTAGAAGGGCTTTCACTTATGAGCTTTATCCGTACTGATAAAAAGAAAATTGCCAGAAAGAAAACAGTGTATATTTTTTACTCCTTGATTTTCTTTTTTATCTTAAAAATTGAATAATGTTGTTGAACAACATTGCAATGCAACAGCAATGCATTTTTGTATGACATTCGTTGGATTCAAAGAAACGATAATTTTTATGAAATACGAATGATTAACATGAAGAGATCATCGAAATATTATTTCAAATGACCGTTCTAGTTGATATTAATTTGTATTGCAAACACTTAATAATTTTTCAAGCCAAAAAACATAACCGTTTTTTAAATCATATTTACCAAGAAAACCATTATTGCGTCATATATACTTATTTCATCCACGGAGTAAATAATTACTGTGATGAAAAAGACATAATATAAATGACATAAACAAAATATAATAATGGTGTATTTACCATAGTTACCACTGATAGACTACAGTTAATGGAATATGTCATACCTATTAGTATTCCCAAAATCAAAATGCAATATTTTCTTTTGCCAAAGCAAAAGTTGTAATTATTTCTCTTTTCTAAAATCAGCAATTGAGCTTAGTTAACACAGATGATAAACTATCTATCATTTACAAATATTAAACAACGTCTTCTAGCAGCATTAAGTACGCCCAGTTTATCACACTTAACAAAATCACATGGAACTTACTTTTTTAAGCTTGCTATGTTCTATTATGCTATCGATAAAAAATCATTTTTTGATACACCATATTCAATACTGACAGTGTTTCAATAAAGACTTGTATCTTTCATCGCTATCGCCATATTGCTAAAAAAAGTTGATTCGCCGCTGCTATGATGAATATACAGAAAGAATTCTTTCGTGGGATGCAATAATATAGACGTTTGGTAGCCTGAAATGGGGCAACTGGAACAACCGGGACGCCTGGTTCCCGCTACCGAGATCTAATTAACTAGCTACTACTGTCGACAGAGGGGCTGTTTGTTTAAAAAATAAAAATACATCTTCATAGCTGCGGAACTGTTGCGGCCCACTTTGCAGCGGTGACAAACAATTGACATGGCTATCACATAGTATTGTCAATATTGAATGCCGTAATTCAAAATATATACAGTTGATAATTATTAATTTATAAATACCGTACAAGATATAAACGATGTTATCTTATGCCCGTCAAGAAAATATTTCTAAGTGGGAAGTGTAGTGGATACAGAACTACTTCTACTGATGGAATGCCGGCCCTTACTATTGTATAATACATTGACGTCGAGGCTCAAATAGGGGAGTGATTTTATTTCCATCTTTTCGACTATATGTAATTTTTTAGTAAGGGCAAGCAGATATTTAATTATTTTCCGAATATAATGTGACGCATGCAGATAACCATTTTTTTGAATCTTAATTTTTGTAGTTACCAATTCATAATTGGCCATGGTTACTTCCCTGCCGAGCTCTTTCAATTTGGCCAGTTAGTAGAAAGTTTCATATCACATATTTTGCGAAAAAAATGAACCACGCATAAAGTTATTAGATTGTGACATACACCGGATAAGAAGAGTGTAAAGCTGTAGCGGGTGGTTGTGGGCACAGCGTTGAGTACACTTGAGAAGATTACAAATTATAAACACTTAGTATACTACCAAAACTTTAAAATCCATCATTATAAAATACATATAGGAATAATTAATATAACGGTTACTTACTCCAATACAGAGCATAGAATAACAGTCTATTATTTTTTATTATCAACTTAACCTCCCTTATTTAACCATAAAATTATTTAAATTCTGAGTAATCTAAACAATTTCGGTTGTACATAAATATGTGACTTTATCCAACCAAAACTCAACAAATTGAACTCAAATAGTATTTAACGGATGTAATTTTTGAGTACAATTTGATGCTTATGTCTTGTCATATTATATCCAACTATATTTTAATGACCGTTGATTATTAATTGTTCTGGAATCTTCTCGAGAATGACTCATTAATAGTGTGCATCGTTAATGAATCTTATCACAGGAAATTGTGTTAATTATTATTAGATCAATATTATTGAAATTATTTCACCTGACATTTAGTTCTTACTATGGGGTCTGTATTTCCCTTCAGTTAATACATATGGTATAAATACGATGTTAACTGTTTATTGTGCATCAGTTCTGTTGCATCCGTGTGATGGAATGCCTGAAGATGCCGAAAGGAGAAACCCGAAAAAGGAGAAAAGAAAGGGTTGTTAGTGACAAAAAATGTGGAATCATGCAAAGTTTTAACAATTCAAATTTGATATTGAAATTCCATCAAGCACCTTCAGTCGATATCATAAGTTTGTCTAGATTTTTTTAATGAATATAAATAATTAATAAATAAATTTCAGCGCTATTTTCAAGTCATTTTAAACATAATTAATTTGGATTCGAAATTAATTTTCAAACATAAAAATTTTAATAATTTTATTTAATAAGCAGTTTGAAATTAAATGTTGAGCTTCACTTAATTCTTCCCGGTCTTAAACACTCGCTTTATTCAGTGAATATTTGCGTTGCTTCTTTGTTTTCTTCGCTCATTTGTTTGTTTCTTTAGCATCTATTTTTACTACGTACGTTTTTTCATAATATCCGAATGCTAGCAGATCTTGACGCAAAGTATTTCTTCATTTTCTCCTAATTATGTTTCGAAGTCATATCACAACAACAAAGAATATTTAATGCTCTCAAATTCATGTCTAACACAGGTTGAAACGGTAAGATATATAACAAACGAATATTTTCGGTAGGCAGAGTAAACATTAAATCATTCCGCAAGGATTCGAGGAGAATTTTAATTAATAGGCTGTCTGAATTTCCGTGGAAATAAACACAATATTGATTTAACGCTTTTCATAATTATGAAGATTATAAAAACAAGTAAAATGGAAATATTCCGTCAGCCAATATTTCATAAAATGAAAACACATTAGAGGCTGTTCGCCATTATTAATTCTAGAAAATTGTTTATGAAAAGTTGAAATATTATATCATCTCTAATTCTACGCAATATCGTTTAAATAAAGGATCAATTTTTAAACGAATTTCATAAAAGGACTAAATATATGTTTTTTAGCCGCCCAATAAAAACATATCCAAAATCTCATATTAAAATTATTTACAAATGTTTGACCTTTCCGGGACTTTTGACTAGTTCTATCCAAATCCCGAGAAAAAGCTCGTACCACTACCAAAGAAGCTTTTATATCAAGAGAAACTTTATTTATAAAATATTTCCCTGAAATTATTTCCGTTTTTACATACTGAATTTTGTTGAATGAAATTTTGTATACAATAATATATGTACTTTCCCAGAAAACTGGAAAAATTGTTTGCCTCAAAGTAATAAGAAATTATTGTGAATTACTAAAAAAATGTAACAACACCAGTATTATGATTGCAGAAACCTGTCTGTCATTATTGTGGAGTTCTACCAACAACGGTAAGCGGAACCGGAAACTGCGCCATTGATGTTTTATAATGGCAAGACCAATGTGCACATTTTGCGTGTTGCCTCTCACACTTTTGCGAAATCTCTTCCGCACACTTTTCCCGAAAAAACATTTGCGACTTCATGAATTAGCAGATGTTTTCTTGGGTTTATAATCACACGAAATTTTGAATATAAATGCAATGTTATGTGTTGTAATAGTTTTTTATGTTCTAAAAAATCTATAATTCTTTTTCTTCTCTTTTTTTTCTTTATTCTTATCATTAAAGACCATCTGGATTCAAAACCGACTGCACGTTTTCTCTTCCAGATATTTTGATCCAAAGCTTTTTCCTCCAGCAAAACACGTTTAACAATTTGTCAACTTTTTGTACGTTGTGCACTTATTTCATACGAAAGTTTACTCACAGAGCTTGATTTAAATAAGAAAAGCTCTTAGGGCTGTAGGTGTCTCTAATAGTGAGGCCTCTCCGAAAAAATATTAAAAACGGCTCGGACAAATCTTTGAAACCAGCCTAATACCGTTTTGTATATTTCTTCAGCCTAATTCATTAACAATAACGGAAGTTAGTTTATCTAGCATTTATAACATTTATCGGTGTTCCAAACCAAACATGATAACTTTTTAGAGTATTCATTTAAGTTTGAACTTTTGTCTACTCATCTTATAAATAATAATCGGATCGATTCTATGAAATTTTGAGGGTTCGAATACGGATATCGAGTATCTATCATATCACTGTTTTATACATAATATTTAGGACACCAAGGCAGGAATTGATTGATCTGGATGTATTGTATATCATTGAACTTATTGACCTATCCCACAAATAGGATACCTTGTCCAATCATCAAGTTGTTGGTACGGGACTTAAATCCTTTCCCTGTTGAATCAAAACACTAAATATTTAAAAAATAAATTCAATTTAATTCTTGGTATAAAACAAACCAATGTTCGGTACAAAAATTAGCTTCACCCTTTAAACTCCGTAAAAAAAACGTTGTACAAACTCCTCAATTAAATTTTAAGATTTTCGTAATATTCGAACGCCATTGAATCAAATGGACGATATACACGCTGTAATTAATTAATAATATATTTTAAAACTGTTTCATGATTGCTAAGCTTTAATCTATCAAATAAAAATATACATTTGAAAATATGATATTTTAAAAATAATATGTACTATTTAAAACTACTATTAAAATTTGAAAACATTCCTCTGAATGAAGGCTTGGATTCCTCTCACAAGTTTCACTAAAGTATAAAGTCTCTTTTTTCCTCCTGGAATCTTTCTGTTCTATGTAACTCTTGAAAATACCAGAGTTACCCAAAGTTTGCGTCGCGGCGCCTTCTGGTGCCGCAGCTGTTAAAGGCGCCGTAAATATATTATAGATATTATCTGCTTGAAAGAATTTTTCGAAGACTAGATTATTGACAAATTCTCATGGATTACTATATTTTTGATTATCAACTATCCATCTACTATAATCAGCCATTCAAACAGTTGATAGTTAACAACCAGAGGGTTAAAAGTTGAAGTGATCAGCGTTCACATAGATGCGACATATCTTGCAATATCTTACTAACCCCTTCGAATGAAAAAGTAAACTCTGAACAATGAGGTGATCAAATTATTGTTTGATCGCTCCACTTCATAGGTTTTCACTCACTGCGTTTTTTGGCTGAGGTGATACATATTCAGAGAATTTTATCAAGAATAAAAAAATTTATGGTTCGTTGCGCAAAAAGATTTATTCAAGAAACCGCCCTAATTAAATAAATATTGTTAAATATTATAGGAAACTGCTATTAAACAAATGTTTACATTCTTATGATGTTGTAATTTTTAAAACCTGCTTAATTAATAATTCTTGATGTCTTTTATTTAATTCAAATTTTCTATCGATGTTGTTTTGTGTCATATGTAAAAATGTTTTGTTAAATGGTTATATACGATTGATTTGATTTTTGCTTAGAAGATCGAGTAGCAGGGCTAACCGTGCAATTAAAAACACATTACGAAATATACAGTCAACGTACAAAATTTCTAGACTAATAAATAATTAACTTTTGTAATTAAAACTAATGCATAAATAAATTCAAAAACGTTTATTCTAAGCCATTAAGTCTTTCACTTATAATATGTTATTTCCAGAATTTTATATTTATTTTAAGAACTGGTTTCGCTCGTCACTGGAATTATTAACTGATAAAAAAATGTTAAATATAAAACATTTTTAGCTAAGCTTTGTTGAAATTTGTATCGCATCATTTGATAATTTTTGCGATGTGCTAAACCGGCTTGATTATAAAAACATAATAAATTATGAAAATAGTCAAAAAATGTGTGTTCTATTATGGAAATTTGAATTTTCGATAAAATCATTTATTTAATGGGACCTACTTTTCATTTTTTTTTTTTTTTGTTAACTTGTTTTTTAACGCACGGTGGTTCCCAGACTGCATCAATTGTAAATTGCAAATGATTCAAATTTATGTTTGTATTTTGTAATTTTGAATTAAGCAATAAACAAATTTATTTAAAATTTAACCATTTAACTGTATACTCAATGTATTAAAATTTTTAAAAAAAATGCCAAATCAGTTCTAAATCAATGCTCTTCGTGCAATTTAAGATTGGTAAATATTTCGATATATGACTATTATAAAACATTACAATTCTTCTTATATAATTTAATATTATTATCGAAACGTCAGAAACTTCAAGTGATTTTTTTTACACCAATTTCACTCAATTAGTCGCTGTTGAAGAATAGGCGACGTCAAGCGTGATATAGAATATCCAAACTACGTTAAAATATTGTGTTTCATTTTGTCTTATGTCAGTCTTCAATACTTTGCTGAAATTGTTTTTTAATTAAAATTTGTTTATTTATTTAATTAGACCGTTAGAAGGCGTACAATCGCTTAACTTAGTTAATGATAAACTCACTTTTAAGGTGTTAACTGTCCCTTCTTGATGGAAAGGCATGACATTTTAAATAATAAAAACACATTTTTTAGTACTTATTTCCACAACATATTTTTTGATCAGTACCGGTTTCGCTCATCGCGAGCATTATCAACTCGTTGACGTTATCAACGATAGTTGATAATGCTCGCGATGAGCGAAACCGGTCCTGATCAAAAAGTATATTGTGGAAATAAGCACTAAAAATGTGTTTTTATTATTTAATGCTAAACTATTGGAACATTAATACGGCAATCTTATTAATTTATTTGCCGCTACATGCAGATACTTGCTGCGCCCTATGCGTAATGTTGACACTTATGCCTCATATGTTTTATTCGTGGATTATTGATTGAATGTGAAATAAATGTTTTTTTAATAATATCAATTAAATATATTTGTATTTTTTTATCATAGTTGTAAATATAAAATTTATAAAAATTTTCAAAATTCCCAGTGATCGACAAATTTTTGCTTCGTGATTATTGTGGGCGTTTAGTCGGTTCTTTAAAAAATTAACAATACAGTCGTGAAAACAATGAACACGTGGAAGATAGATAAGCGTTCTACTGTAACAATCTATGTTGTACTTTATGTGTATTGTTCACTTATAATCAACAGAGGGTCGAAAAAAATTTTTTTTATGCATTTCACTAAATTGAACTTTTATCACTGTTTTAGAAAGATGCAAGTCCCACGAGCTTTTTCCCACTGAAGCGAGAATGAAAACTGATCCTTCTATTGACCCTGTCATATTGAGTAAGTTTGATATTAAACATATAAAAAAAAAAAGTATACATACTTACTTGAAATTTTCTAACATTACTTACAACCAATTTTCTTCCAGAAACTTTGTTTGTGGGAATGTGGAAAACAAATGCTATAATTACTAATTAAATTGATAAAAAGTCTTTAAATAAAATTGTTCCTTCTTAAATCGATTTAAAGAAATATTTTCACAATTTTGGTCTCTTAATCTTAATCTTAACCTTAATCTTAAACGTAAAAACATTATCTAAATTATTTTAATTAAATATAGTAATTATTACTGATTACTTATAATCAAATTAAAAAATTTTGCACTTCAAAATATTTCTTTGTAGCTACATCTATTAATGAGAAAAAATAGATATTTATGAATGTAACCATAAACAACTTTCAATTTATATCACTAGATGACCATATATATTTTCACATACATATATTATAATATTGGCATAAGTTGGAAAATAATTAGAAAATGTTTGAAATTTTTTGATAAAGCCTTAATAAATTATAATAATATTTTATGTTGTGTTGATAACAATAAAATCAAATTATGATTGATATACGCCAAATTGACAAAAATTACTGAAAGATAAAACATAATAATAAATAACTTTTTTTTAAATTGTTACAACTTTATACGATTCCACATGTTTTGTCACTAACGACCCGGGTTTCGCCTTTCGGCATCTTCAGGCATTCTATCACACGGATGCAACAGAACTGAAAAACTGACTGTGGAATCGTAAAAAGTCGTAACAATTCATATTTGACATTGAAATTCCATCAAGCACCTTCAGTCGATATCATAAAAATGAATAACTGTTTTTGTAACCAAAACGGTTTTATAAAAACAAAGACCGACTTATTACAGACACATAATTGATATTGTTGCTCGAATGTAGAAATATGGTATTCCTATTTTATGTTCAATTTTACCGATTAGATACTAGAATAATACGGTTTTATTTCTAGACTACAGCAGAACGGCAGTTTCTTTTGCCATCATCAGCACTATAGTTATGTGTATGGGCTTCTTCTTCTCAATTTATACCTTCCTCAACCCTCGGTATATGTTCAAAAGGCTAGCAGGAGGCATTCATTTCATCTCAGGTAATTACGTATCTTTATTACTTATACAATAATATTTCCTCTCCTTCAATAAATAATTAATTTTAACATCCATTCATGGAAGTCAATGACTTGCTGTAATGATATTGATATGAATATTTCTGTCCAGTATAATAATCCCAAATGGTGACAGGCTTGAATATATTTCTTTTTAAATTTACATTTTGGGACATATGTTTATCTTCAAAAATATGACAGAGAAACACATGAAATACTAAAAGGTTTTTTAACCCAATAAAAATAGTTTTCACTGCGGTTGCCAGAAAAATGAAAACTGTCACTGCGTGTTAATATTTTCATAAAATTATTTTCAGCATCAACGGTTTTGGTTGTCATCCAAGTGTTGATATCTTCGGTGGATTATGAAAAAGAACATCTCTTGTATACTCATCCAAAAGGCTCATCGCACTCGTAAGTGTATACAAAAGTTTTTTTTATAAATATTATGTTGTTTGTAGCTAACAAATAAGTGAAGAACTAATTTATGGGTTACAGTGTATATTCAGATTAAACAAAAATTGTCACCTAGAGGTACAGTAAATACAAAGATTAAATTCTCATATTCTTAAATGTATAATTCAAAATCTATTTTTTAATTTATACATGTAAAATGTATAATGAGTCTTCACACTTCCAAATCCAAAAAAATCAAATCACAAAATTTTCTGGTCAAATTACCTCCCACAATTTTATATATAAAATATACAGTGTAGTTGGCAGTACACAATAATTAAAAACTTTTAACTACCGACATCTATTAAAAATAATCTAATCTCATTAACTAAACATTTATTACTTCTAACTATTAACAAATGTTACCAACTTAAAATTGTAAATTTAGAGTCTTTGAAAAGGTTTGATAGATGTCTATAGTATTCAATGTTTCCAGATCCCACGTTATATTAATGGTAATATAATCATTTCTGCTCACCCATGAACTCATCATCTGAATTCATTTATTAACATTTATTTTAACCTTTTAACGCCCAGCGGTCCCGTACAGGACGATTTCGCTATCGAGTTACACTGATTTATGAAATTAGCTTATATAAATAATGTCTTTGAGATACCGTTTAATAATTTTATTTTCGGTTCCAAAAAATATTTTTATCGTGATGAATAATATAAACATCTGTGTTACAATATTGGCTCTTGGTATGTGAGTTGTTATTTTAGGCGAACCCTAATAAATCAGCTTAATCTACACTATTCACTACATTTTGATGGGGAAACAGATTTTTTTCATACAATACATAGAATATTTTTTCTTTGAGGCAGTGGCTCCCAATCTGAGTGCGCAAACCCCTCAGAGAAGTTTTTATTCTTTAACTTTAACGCGTAATTATATAAAATGTGAAAAATTACGTATAAAGCTTTAGTAAATTATATACAATCTTTTATTTTGATAATATTTCTTATTATACCCAAATGTAATGAATAGATTTAGAGATATAATTATTTTTAGAACAACTGCGGGTCGCGCGAATATTTCACAAAAAAATGCTTGGGCGGTTAAAGGTTAATATTGTTTATATAATTTACTTCACATAGTAAATCTGTATTATTAAAAATAAAATTTTACAAAAATGTTATAAAGACAAATGCAATACAAAAAGTCTTTCCATGTCTTTCACAGATACGGCTACAGCGTATATCTAGCATGGTTTGTTTTGGCTTTGAACCTGTGTGCTGGTCTCGCGTTCATGATCTACTCCAGGAAACGGAAAGGCAATAAAGCCCTCACTGAAGAATTCGGAATGGCAGATGAACCCACCATCATGGGGCGATGAAAAATTATCTTCACAAACTATTTCGGCTTTACAATAAAGACATTTTATATAAGCATCATTAGGGTTGTCAGAAAAATAAGATAAAAATGATAGAATTAATTTCAATGAGCACAGTGTTCTATCAATAGTGTGTCTATTCCCAAAAATCAAATTAAATATACTAGAAAATAATCCTAAAATATTTAACGTAATCACGCCATTAATGCTCTCAAAAACGATTGAGCTAATAATAATTAGTAATCCGACTGTAAACATTCTAATTCAACACATTTTTTTATCAACTTATCCTAAATATAATTTTCACTATTCTCTTATTATAAATTTCAAATTGAATGATTTTATCAGTGAACATTTTATGAAAATTCGGTAGCCTGTGTTTTTTTTTGTAAGCTATCCTTACATTATTCTAAGATTTATTCAGTAACTCATGAATTGTTGTAAACGTTACATATTTGACTATATCACCCAATTATATGACAATTTAAATAACAATAAAAAAGGGAATCAAGCACAATGACATGATAGTTTCATATTGTATATTGTTTCATCCATTGGTCTATACATTATTACTGAAATAAAAAAATCCAATTTCTAATCTGGCAACCCTACTCATTGTTCCTTGGCTGAAAGTTAGTAAATAACATTCTTAATATAAATTTTATCATTTAACTTGCCGACGATTGCAAGTATTTCATCTATCATCAAATTTACTGGTAGACTGGTAATCTACCATGTTATAATTTATCCATCACCATCCAAAAGATGGTGTGAATAGCTCTTTGAAAACAAGCTATAGATATTTTTTAATTATTTATTTCTTAAAATAAATTGACACTTTCTTTATAATTCGCACACTATAAGGTAGATGAAGCAAAATGTGATTAAATTTTATTATAGCTAGTAACTGATTAAAAATATTCAGTGATATATTCAAAATTCAATACCCTTTGTGAGTTGAGCTATAATAAAAGACAACTCATCATCGAAATTTGCACAAAGTTTTGCACTGTTGCATCTAATGATAATATTATTTTATTCATATTAATTCAATTTTTATTTTTCATTTAGTCATGTTTCAAGTTCATTATTGTAAAATATTCCAATTCTGTGGGAATATTTTACTGCTCACAATGTTGCAAATATTTTGCAACAATAAATAATGAAAATATCAATATAGGTAGTCTTTGGCTTACGACGGTTCGACTTGTAACACACATTTCACATTTATGACTAATATAAATACGTGGCCTTATTCCAGCATAAATGATCCAGCACTGCAATGCTTCAAAAAATCCACTTAATTGTTCTACTTCATCAGATTTTGACAGATTTTTATCTTTACAAAGCTATTCAAATGTTAAACAAATTGAAAATGAGAGGTGAAAATTACATTAGATACGTTCTTTCCATCGATAATGGAGAACTTCTGTTACAAGGAGATAAAAAGTTAACCGAAAGATGGGAGACGGTCATTAGAAATAATGGAAACCATATTATGTAGCAACTTAATGATTTGTAACAAAATACAATAGCTCTCAATTTAATTTAAAAAAAAAAATTACGAATCAACGTAATACATTGCATGACTTACGACCAATTCAACATGTAACCAAAGTTCAGGAACATACCTTGATAACAAGTGAATTATAACTTCTGTAACATTTTTTTCATTAAATTAATAATTTGACATTGTTAAGGATTCTAGTACAGATACCTAAAATGAAAGATTTAGTTGAGCCTAAAAATTACCAACTTTTTAAACTTTTCCACTTGTGAAGTTAAGCGTATTTTTCTGCTTGGTATAAAGTCATCGTCTCTTGTATTATAATGTATATCCTGCCAATATACGAGACGCTATGGCGCTCTGGTCTAGACATAGGCTATATTACCAGGGATCCAGACAATTGGCTGTAAAAATGATTCATCATCATGTCCTAATTTTTGAACCAGTGTAATTACCCTATCTTAATCTTTTAGACACCACTATATAACTTTAGAATCAATCTTACATCATAAGGTAGTTTTTATACAACTATAAATATGATAGATTTTTTGTTGATATATTATATTTCACCACTGTCAACTTACGTTGTTTCAAGTATTTTGTTTTACTTCATTTTCCATTTTAAAAAAATTACATTTAATGAATGCCATTGCCATACAACCAAATATTTTAATGATAATAAAATCAATTTGAAAATTCTGCATACATATATTATCTAAGATCATACTTTTTTCAACAGCTCAAAAATTTATTCTCTTCATATTCATATCTGTATATAATAATGCTTTGTTAATCATATTATTATATGAAAAACTTTCGTTTCTTCTTAATTTAAATAAAGACTTAGAAATTTACAACATGTGTTTTTCTTTACATAGTACGGCTTGATCAAATTTACCAGAATATTTTCACTAAAAAAGTTAAGAAATACTTTTTCAATGATGTCATTCAAAAAACTAAATTCTTAATCTCAAAATAAAACTAAATTCTTATGAATGGGATGGAAAATAATCACATAATATTTCTTTATAATTTGTTTTTTTAAGTATATTAAATTATTCTTTAATGATACAATATTTTTTGAAAATTTTCTAGGATGGTAGGGTTTGTGTAGCAACATATATGAAATTAAATTCTCTTAGTTTATGGATTAGAAATATAAGGGAGTAATTTTAAAGAAACCCAGATAATTAGCATTTGTAAATTAAAAATAAAGCACCATAGTTATGTTATTGCATCATAATTTAATGTCTTTATTCATTAACATTAAGTTTCCTTCCAAGTTTTATTCAATATATTTTTAACCCCTGACTGCTAATGGGAAAAAAAATAATGAAAATGAAATTTTGAATGAACCTATGATACAATCAATGACTCGGAAAGAAATTGCAGTGAAGTAGCTACATGTATCGCATTAAAAACAATAAATGACGGCTTGGAATTGTCTAATAAATTAGAATTTTTTTTATTGATAATGATCCTATAATGGAAGGAGTTCAAAATTTAAGAGGGGAAATCGAAATATTTTGAAACCTTATAATGAAATACGTAAAGACAATCGCTTATTAACAAATTTTTTAAGGCTGACACCACAAAAAATCCTCTTGACAATGAAAACTCACAACCGATCTCGAAAAAGAGTAAAAAACATAGAATTCCAAGTGACAGGAATGACAAATGAATGCTATATTTTGTTATTAATTTCTTTCAATTAATACGTAAATGTATATTTGTTTCTTTAGAAAAACATAGTGCATATTTATATAAATTAACTTCGGTATTGTTTTTTGGAACGCAAACCTTAATTTTGTATGAACATCAAACCTTGTATAACACGGATTTGTATCACACAAGGTTTTTGTGGAACTATATAACTGTGTTATACTAGGTCCAGGCGTATTTTTCTACTGACATATAGCCTAAAGCCAACGACCGTACCACGTTGTAAGCGCCGACTCTCGTGCGATCACCGAAGTTAAGCAACATTGGGCGCGGATAGTGCTTGGATGGGTGACCGCTCGGGAACACCGAGTGCCGTGTGTTCTCTTGGCTATGGGAAGGAAAACCCAGACAGAAAACCGAACACCAACCCGCATGGGCAGCGTGGTGTTGCTATGTCCAAACCCCCCCAAAAAAAAAAAAAAAACAGGGGGAGGCCTTCATCCAGCAGTGGATCGACCCCGGCTGATGATGATGATGATGATATAGCCTAAAATATATATATTTTTTGTTATACTATTATTTTGGTAAGCACAAACTCAGTTGAATTAATTTTTGAAATAGCTTTTGTGTCACTCAATATGGAATGGGTTAAAGATCTGACATGGTTACACCAAGATTAAATAATTTAATGCACAGAATGAATATATATCGATATATTATCTTGACAGTATGTTAATCTTGAAAAGCTGACTGTAAACAAAATATATGGTCGTATTGTGTATGTAACATATATCACCATAGACAAGTATACTATAATATTATATCAATGTTTTCGCAGCAGGCAACACAAAAATTATGGACATGAGTCTGTAAATTGTCCAGTTTTGTATATACATAGACAGGGCGATATCTTTTTGATCAACTGAAAATCTTATAAATCTGGCCTTCTTGCTAAACTGTTCCATTCGCGAAGTGAAATGTTTCGAAAAATATATCATGGTTTTTGTGAATCTTTCCAATATTTCAATATAAAGACATTTATGCTTTTTTACATTGTCTTTACGTAAACTTTTCAAAACTTTTCAAAACTTTTTCAACTCGTGTTAATTTCTTCTTCAGTTCTATTACTATTCCGTAGAGTTTCCTTTCCTCGAGGGAGAGTTGATTAATGTGCGAAACACCTAAGCTCGCCAATAAACTGACTCTTTTTACACCTGAAACAAAAAGTAAACATATATTTGATAACATTTTGTCAGTTCAACTCATTCACTTATTTCAAACAATTCTTACAATTTTTTTTTCTTCTATTTTACTCATACTAATTTGAATTATTGACAAATATTTGCACCACCTTCGATGCGAGCCACTTCGCATATTATTCTACATCACGTATGCGATTTTCGCCCATATAATTATCAAGCGAACCCAAAAAAGGTATTGTGCATACTCGTCCAACAAGAATAGCTTAAAAAAAGATGATTTTTAACTAGTTTCTGCCTGTTCCTTCACTTGGTATAAGTTTCATACCATTCATAGTAATTTTATCAGAATTTCGGTCAGTTTTAATTGTTCACTAAGAAGGCTTTTTGTGCTGACTTCATAAAAGAATGAAATATAAAACGATGATTAAAATCTGCCAGCATCTGATTGTGATTGCTGTTTAAATTAATACATACGTTTCTGTGGAGTATTCAGTAAGTTGACTGAGGACACACTTCTGGCGACTGACGGTATTCCATAGGACCGGGATGCAGTATCTGAAAATATTAGAATTTTACTTAGCTGAAAATTTTTTTTTGAGATCCTTTATCTGAATGGTGCTTCTGTTGGGGAATCGTAAATAACTTGTAAGGCTTGGTAATCTGATGAAAACATTTCTTAAAATCCGCTTACTGCAGTGCAATATCAACGGATCTATTTTGAATCAGTAATAATAGATCGATAATCAGATCGGTTATAACTCACCAAAATTAACTGGAGTGGAAGTCGATACACTGCAAGCACCTGGAGACACTCTCAACAGCAACTGAGAGGACAGTGTACCTGTAAAAATATATTTTTTATTTATCATAGCGATTATACTGAAAGCATGAAATATCATCAATGCATCTATAGGGTCCGCCATCTAAAGTTTTTTTTTTCAACTAGTGCTTATTTCGTGAATGGTAACACTTAGCTCATGTCTGATTTGACAAATAATTAGTTTTATCCTTCCGCTGAACGAATATGGTTGTGTATACGCTTGAACAACGCTGGGAAATATTGCGACATTTCTTTGAAAATCATGGTAATGTTGCAGAATGTGTGCGAAAATTGCGTACGGATTTTGGAAGAAGAGAAGCACCGTCAGCTCCGTATGTTCGTTATCTTGTGAAAAAAGTGAAAGAAACTGGCATCCTCATCGATAAACCAAAGCGTGAAAAGCCAAAAACAGTGCGTACACCCGAGAATATTGATGCTGTGGCAGAAAGTGTGCGTGAAGCGCCATCAACATCAATTCACCGTCGTTCTCAACAATTGAACATTTCGGAGACATCATTGAGACGAGTTTTGCATAAAGACCTTGGTATGACGCCATACAAAGTCCAATTGGTTCAGGAGTTGAAGCCAACTGACCATCCAATGCGTTTTCGCTTCGCTGAGTGGGCCTGCGATCGACTTACAGAAGATGCCGATTTTGCCAAAAAAATCATCTTTTCGGATGAAGCTCATTTTGATCTTGGCGGGTATGTAAACAAGCAAAATTGTCGCATTTGGGGCACAGAAAACCCGCACGCATACATTGAAAAGCCGGTACACCCAAAACGAGTCACTGTTTGGTGCGGATTTTGGTCCAGAGGCATAATTGGGCCATTTTTCTTCGAAAATGAGCAAGGAGTGGCCGTTACAGTCAATGGCGATCGTTATCGGACCATGCTGAACGAATTTTTGTTCACAAAAATTGAAGAGGAGGATATTGGCAACATTTGGTTTCAACAGGACGGCGCTACGTGCCACACAGCCGAAGCTACACTCGATGTTTTGCGCCCTGTTTTTGAAGATCGCATTATCAGCCGCAGAGCTGATGTCGTTTGGTCACCTCGGAGCTGCGATTTGACACCGTTGGACTATTATTTGTGGGGTGCCCTCAAAGATAAGTGTTACGCCGACAAGCCAGAGACAATTGACGCTTTAAAGGACAATATTCGTGAAGCCATTGGTGAAATACAGCTGCACACAATCGATAATGTGCTTAAAAATTGGACCGATCGTGTAGGCTACTGCATGGCCAGCCGAGGCAGCCATTTGAATGAAGTTATTTTCCATTATTAACCGGACGGATTGTACTTTCAAATAAAAAAAGAAATTTCAAATTCAGCGGAAGGATAAAACTAATTATCTGTCAAATCAGAAATGAGCTAAGTGTTACCATTCACGAAATAAGCACTAATTGAAAAAAAAACTTTAGATGGCGGACCCTATATTATGAAATGTTTTGTATCAATATCTCACCAAAATTAAACGGCGCAGAAGTCGACACACTGCAGGCCGCTGGAGGCTCAACAGCGACCGAGATGTTGGTGTATCTATAAAAATAAAGTCTTTATTTAACATAGCCATTTTACCGAAAGCATGAAACATCATCAATACATCTATTATGAACGGCTTCGTTTCAATAATTTCTCGCTAAATTAATCGGGATGGGATTCAATACACTACATGTAGCTGGTAACACTGTTAAGAACAACAAGGATGACAAAATTTATACATATATTTACATAATAATATAACTTAATAACAACTTAATCTATATATAAGGTAATTCGGAAAGAAGTGACCATTTTTTTAATTCGCCTCTGATTGATGACCAAAACCGATTGTTTTTTGAGCAATTGCTCTTTTAGACGTTGTAATTGGACACAATTAACCTCTGCAGTAACGGTTTCACCAGGTTTTAATAATTCATAGTGAATTATTCCTTTAACATTCCACCAAAAACAAAGGAGAACCTTTTTTAGGGTCAATGTTGGCTGAGCAGTAAGTAAAGGTACCTGCTTTGCCGATAACCATTGTTTTTTTCTTCTCGAATTACTGTACAGGACCCACTTCTCATCCCCTGTAATAATTCTTATGAGAAATGGATCCGTTTCGTGTCTGGACAATAGAGAAGCACAAATGGTTACTCGTTGATCCAAGGCCGTTGGAGAAAGTTGGCGCGGCACCCAAATTTCTTGCCTGTTTTTTTTCCAAGCCTTTTAAAATGATCGTATTCCGTTGTCTTCGGGGAGCCAAGTTCATGTGACAATTCCTCAATTGTTTTGAGCGGATCGGATTCTCCCAACGAATTCAGGGTGTCATCATCGATTTTTTTAGGTCTTCCACTTTTTGGTTTGTCCATTAACTTCCTATCACCACTTTTAAATTTTTTATACCATCTAGAGCACTTTCGAAGCTTCACGATGTCCCCATAAACATCGCAAATGGTCTGCGCGGCTTCTTTTGATTTCAATCCCTTATCAAAAAAAAACAGCATGATATGGCGCAAATGAGTTTCTTCGATTTCAGGCTTCTGCATTTTTATACAGCGGCAAAAAAAAAAAAAAAACATCAAAATAGAAAGAGTACTAATAGAGCTTTAAAATGATACCAACCACGACGTGCTAACTCAACAGCGACTGTTGACAAACTGACGTTAAAGTGATGCAAAAAAAAAAAAGAATGGTCAATTCTTTCCGAACTACCTTATATATACTAGCTGACACAGCAAACGTCATACTGCCCGAGTTCAATCGATGTGTAAAACCAACATGAAAAGTATTTTAGCTACATTGAAATAAATGTAATTGACGTGGCAGTGAGGAATTTGGTTTATTGAAGTCAATCAAAATGATTCACGTAGCATTGCTGCACTACTTTCTATTAGACTATTTGCTGGATATATATATAAATATATACATGAAAAATAAATAAATTTATAGCATTTTTAACGAAAGCGTGAAATCACTACATGTAGTCGCTCTATCGAGAGCGACCGGGACGACGAAATATTTCTAATAAGAATGTGTTTATTTATCAAATCCACATAACCGAAAGGGTGAAACATCATTAACGAATCTATTATGAACTGTTTTGTATAAATAGTTACTCACTATAATTAATCGGGTCGGCAGTCAGCATCCTGCAGAACATGAAGTCACTGTCAACAACGACCAGGATGATGGATTATCTATAATAGGAAAGTTTTAATATATCAGATACATTTTACCGAATCGTGAAATATAATCATTGAATCTATTTAGTATGAACTTTTTCATATCAACAATTTATCACTGAAATTAATCGGGCGCAATATATATATTACGGGCACCTGTATTCGACACACTTCTTGCAGCGACGTAACTGTCAACCGCGACCGGGATGATGGAATTTCTACAATAAGAAAGTTTTTATTTATAAGTCATTATACAGAAGGCGTGAAATATCATAAATGAATCTACTGCGGACTGTTTTGTATTAATAATAACAAACTAAAATCACCACAGGGGGCTCTGACGGAGTCGTAACAATATTCGATTAACAAAAACAAACTGCATCAAAAGAGCGTCACGGGAATTTTTGAAATTAAGTTCTGGTCATAGACAAGCGTACCATATTCGTCGAACGGTCAAAGACATTTTTGATATTTAAGATTATTGTTTTTGTCTATTGCCGAATGATGATTGAAGCCTGATTATAATTATATGCGAATAAGTTGACCCATTAAAAAAAAAATTGTCTTCCCCACACATGTTTGAGCAAAGAAAAATTATTAGTACAGTAGAAACTCGATTTCACAAGGAACACTGTAAAAAAATCAATACATGCGAAAAATCTTCAAATAATAAAAAAAAGTTTAATCTTGAAAAAACTTACAGTCAATCCTTCTTAAATTAAAAAAATGGGTTTTATTAAAATGCGGTAAATATGAGAAGGTTTGGTTTTATATTAATAAAATTGTATTTATTAAAACAGTACAAAACGTGAAATTCTTCATTAACCACTTGAATCCCACTGGACACGAGTGTAAAAAAAACTTCGATAAAATAATTGTACTTGGTATTCCAATGGAATATACGCAATATGTTAATGTGTAGTCCCATCTATCTAGATTCGATATAATATTTAAAAATATCGAATTTAATTGTATTTTAGGTGAAAAAAATATTTCCCGTGAAAGATGTCATAAGCGCGGACCTAGTATTGCCACATGCGCAGTACATAGGCAACCACATGGCATACATTATCACCATGATTTATGACCACCTCACAATCTCAAATTCTTTGTTTTGTTCATTGGGTATTCGAATTCAATGTCTCTACAAAAAATCAATGTTTCTAAAAGTTCAGTGTATTATTTAATTTTTTGTTTATGTTTTCAATACATAAATGAATAACATTTCTGCCAGCATATGAATACTAAAGAAATTCATTATATTTTGTTTTTTACGTATTGGATAATTCAATGAAAAAAAAAAATATATTTTTATGCGATTTTCAACCCTGATATTTTTACAAAATGTTACAATTTTCAATTGAAAAATGGAATATTTGTATTACAATCCATCAATATATGTTTAAAAAATATTAATAATTTATAATAAATATTACTTATTTTTTTATTGACCCTCAAAAACATGCTGTGATACAATAATCATTTTCTTGCGCGGTATTCAAGTGGTTAAAGAAAGTCCTAAGACATTTGAGTTAACTAAAGATTTAATCATTAATTTCTTTGGTCAATTTATAAGATTGAATGTGCTCAAACTCACAAATTGTATTGGGCAGAAATATTTTCAATATGATAAAATTTTCGGAAGATGAAGAACTGCTAATATTTAAAAACATTTTCTTTATATTTCGACATTACACTATCCAGGATACACGATCGAGATTTATTATTTAAGAAGTTTTCTAAAAATAATTGGTTGTGACAAATATGACACGGAGAAATATCCAACAAAATCGTTCAGGATAATATTTGAGACGAGAGTATAATATTTAGTTGATAGATCAAGGAAATCGATAAATCGGAGAACGGTTAATATAGGATTATTAAACATTGTACTTATGGGTGTTTGATGGGACTATAATAAAATGAACAATCCATTTAGGAATATGCATTATGTGAAAAACGGTTGATCGGGTTTCCACTATTGTATATATTTTCAATGAAATTTTGTAATTATTCTAATATGAAATTCCACAAACGTAATTTTTTCTCTTATTTAGACCGTTACTGCATATCCAGGAAATTAATGACAGTAATGTCCTTGTATATACAAGTCACCACCCCTTGAATGTCACTAAAATTATTTCGTAACATAGCAACCAAATAACAAATATTTCACACAGCTTGCTCCATCAAATCATTTAATTTTTGCTTCAGTAAACTTAAAAGAGTTAAGTAATATTTATAACTTTGAAATGAGTGAAGCTAATGATGAACTGATTAGTATAAATGACTCAACTGCTCCTGAAAAACCAATAAATGATATTGAAACCGGTAACATTGATGACAATGTGACAGATGAAATTTTGGAAACAAAAACTAAGACCCCCGAAGAAAACGATACAGAAATCAACATTGAAGCTTCTGTAGATAAAGAAGGTCATTTAATAATTGGTAAAAAAATGGCGCATACTTTTTATGATGATAGTAACAAGTATAGGTTATCAGAATTTTCCTAGATTTACAATATTAAACAATTTCAAAGCATAAAATCAAACAATCAGACTCATAAACGACGAAATACATTAATTCATCATCTTTACTAAGTATTTTATACATCAAATTTTTTCCAGATGCTTCCAATACAGATATAAATATATCACCAGAAATCGTCAGCCAAAACTTGGAAATTGAATCAGAAATAATTTCGAAGGATTCCCAAGTAATAAAACATGATTTACATTTAATCTTAAATAGACAAGTTATCAGATTTTTTGTGTGTTTGAATTAGATAAGCATTATTTTTAACAGGAACATGACAAGATTGGAGGTGTCATTTCACAAGAAAGCCCCAATGATCTTGTTACACCAGATGTTGAAGTGAAAAATGTTGTTAATCGCAATGAGAGTGTGATCATTCAAGAGGAATATGATGGAAATATATCAGGTTTGTATCAAAATGAAAAATTGTTTGCATATAACAGCAATTAAGCTCATATATTCTTCCATATTTATGAAAAAAACTGAAGGAAGCAACCGTGTAGTGTGAATTTGAAAATTGCCAGTGATAATAATTTGAGCCAAATATGTATTCATATTTTTAATTCATTTATTAAAATTGGAAGAATTTCATATCACATAATTAACAATATCGACTGAGGGTATTTGACGAAATTTCAATACGAAATTTGAAGAGTTGGTAGTTTCTACATTTGTAAATTTTTTATCACTCATAACCTGGGACTTCATCTTTCGGCATCGGACTGACATATAGTAAACGCTTTTGCTATAATTTGTGATATCGACTGAAGGTGCTTGATGGAATTTCAATATCAAATTTGAATTGTTACAATTCTGTACGATTCCACATGTTTTGTCACTAACGACCCGGGTTTCGCCTTTCGGCATCTTCAGGCATTCTATCACACGGATGCAACAGAACTGACGTAAAATAAACTTTTACTTTGCATTTCTGTTGCATCCGTGTGATAGAATGCCTGAAGATGCCGAAAGGCGAAACCCGGGTCGTTAGTGACAAAACATCTGGAATCGTAACGCTTTTGCATTGGTTGTGTACGAGCAAAATTACACAGGGATGTACATTACACAAAAATATTAACCATGAGATGACAAGCCAAATATATATCTGGACTAACATTTATGGCTGTTGATTTGATGATAATGGCGTTCAATTTTGAATTTGATAATTTTATGAACACATTTTATTTAATTGTGGTAGAATGCCAAAAGATATCAAAAGGTGAAACCCGGTCCTTGAGTGATAGTTTTCTGCGTGAATTATATGTACAGAGTAAAAATAATGACTGAAATAGATTACATTTATTCCTATTATAATATGGTAGAATGAATAGAATGATTCCACAAAAACATTGTTTTGTGTTACAAAATAAGGATGTGTGTTCCAAATCTACAAAGAAGTTAAATTATATCCTTTAATTAACTCAGTAAAAAATGCAGAAAATACAGAGTTATAGACCTGCTTTATACATTAAAATACTCAACATATTTGTATCATTTACCTTCAAAACTCTCGCTTACTATCATCTTAATTTTTAGACTCCGTTTTTAGTTTTCCTTGCATTTTTTTTTATCCAAACGACTATTCAAATATTATATTATACAGACTCTTTTTTACAATAATGGCATTTAAAAATATATCAAAACCAAATCACCTTGTTGTTGTATAAACATTGAATGCTTATTGGCACACGAGTCTGTAGTTGTACTGTGGTTACCTTATTTGTCTGATATTTTAAATGTTTGTTTCTGTTCAATAGAAAAAATATCAGAACTCTTTCTCACTGATTCAAGTGATATAACGTCAAATCTTGAAACCAATCAAAGTTCAGGTTTCCAACTTGAAGTAAAAATTTCTACCGAGCGTGAAGAATGCTTAAATAAGTACAGGGAGTTGATTGCTGAAAAAACACAACTGACTTTGAAAAACACTCTATTTCATAAGAAACTGGCAGAGTATTTCAAAAAAAGAAAGGTATTAATATTGCCTTGTGGCACTTTATTTATTTTCCTCATTCCTCAAGAACTATATGTGTCCTGATACTGGCAACTGGCCTCCAAAGTCTGTAACTTGTCACTTTTAAGGTGCCAATTGTCTGTGTTGTTTATGTGAAATGTCTAAAACATATGCACTGCAGCTTGTTGTTGGCTGTGTCGCACCGTTGCCTTATGCACTGGGTGGTCAGTCAATAGTGATCACATATCTTGTTTATGTCAAAGACATATTCGGGTATGAATTTCGACTTAATTTATACTTGATATGAAAAATTGTATATAAAACATGAAGCATGCAGAATATTAAAATTCATCTGCAATTTTGATGTATTAATTGTAAGTGCAATCTTTGGTTAACCCAAATGACTAGCTGCCAGTATTTATATATTCTAAAATTAGTAGCTGTTTGGAATGGAAACAATATTACTTAGTACTAACTACCTCAACGCATTTCCTTGTAGTTCACGCGTTAATGTTACTTGGATTGTACAATTAATATTGATTTATTGTGGTGCATTCACATAAATATAATTGGATTTTCCAGTGAGGAAATATTTTCTGGTTTCTAATCTAATAAAACCCATGGTATAATATTATATTATATGCACTCTTTAGTTCTATTCTTGAATATGGCTTGATTAAATTTTCGTTGGTTATTTCAGATAACTCCGGCAGTCAAAGAATATGGAGATGAAGCTGAAAAAGAAAGGCATTACCATAACTTGCTGCTTAAATATGAAAAGATGAAGAATGAGGAAACTCTTCAGAAACAAATGGTAACATTATTTAATTTTGTTCTTTACTACATATGCTATACTGACCAAATATCAAGAGTACGCGATCCTAGTGTTACATTGCAATAATGATTGTGTCAGTTTATTGGCAACCTTTTTCTTATGGGGTAACAATATTATTTGCGACACGAAATTGGGCATAAGTAATTGGTAAGACTTCATCAAAATCTCAAATAATATTCATAGATGTTTAGTTGAATGATGTAGTAAGAAAATCCCCATATAAATGTATACAATCATTTTGACAACTACCATTACGTTTATAAATGTAGCATTGAAAATTTACAAATATTCGTATAATTAATTTTCAAAGAACGCTTCTTTTGACAAACATTATTATATTCTTCTTGGTGTCTTAAAATATGAGATATCAACTAATGCTGATCTAATGATATACCTTCTTTTTGTATCACACTCACTCTTCAACATACCAAACCCTATTTGTGTAAGCCATTGTTTACCAAATGCTAGTGTTATGTTTCAGTTAAGAAGTGTGTTCTCTATACGCACTACATACTCAAACTGCGGCCCATGTAGCTCTTATCTTCGGCCCAAAATAATCATAGTCACTAAATATTTTGTTGGTGTTGTTTTAGACATATTTTCAATATCTCATCTTCGTATCTCTGTGAATTGTCATATTCTAAAATGATATATGTGAAGAGCGTGTATAGAAATCGGCTTACTGCTTCTTACCTTGATGATATATTAAGTGTAGCCTGTAGTAATCGGTAACCTGATTTGACGAAAATAGTTCAAAGTTTGACTCAATATGATAAATCGCATCAATTTTATTTTATTTTTCTCTTTTCATTCTAAATTTAAAGTTATAAAGTTGTATCTACGAGCCTGCTTTTGGCAGGAAAATTTCCTTTTATTAACAAAATATTTTTTACTTGTTCTTATGCTGAAAAGTCTTATTTAATAAATAAATAAATATTCACAAAAAAGTAAAATAGTTTTTTTTTGACATCATAATACATACATATGTATGCAGTATAGTATTTGTTACATTTACAGTTTACTATTAATATGTTGCGGCCCACCTAGAAAAGCAAAAATCGGAATGCGGCCCGGAGGAAAAAAAGTTTGAGTATGGCCGGTATAGACAATTCATGCATTTCATTTCCACATTATAATGACATGAAGAACATATAAAGCTGTTGCAAGAAAGTAGCGGTGACTGCATAAAGGTGTTATACGTTATGGCGCAAACGATAAAATAGTATGTAGCTACTAATAAATTTGAGAGTAGGACAGCTGCTTCCCTCTTTCTGATAAATCGATCAGTGATAGTAGCCTAGCAATTCAGCAAGATATTTATTTTTTCCATTACTTTGTACGCAGATGCAAGAAAAATTGGATGAATCTAGGAAAGTTCTGGATTCCCGTCAGCAGGAATTCAAAACTAGTTTCACAGCTTTTCAAGAGCTGGAAAAGGCCACGGGAATTGGCTTAATTCATTCGACAACTGGGAAACGTTTGTCTGAAAAGGTAAATTCAATATCATTGTTGTATCACGAGCAATATCTCCAATTTTTTCCATCGTCCATTACTGTGTTGTTTGTAATAAGGTTTTGTATAGATAGATTTATATGGTATATTCCCTGTCTGGAACACGCAACTGTATACACTTAACATCAAATTCCATATGCTTAACCTTACATTCCATTGGTATTACTTTGCAACAGAAAATCATACCACTTGACAAAAGCTAAACAATATATTGAGAATCACTAATAGAAGCTTACTTTACATATTCGGGTGAGGTGATAAGATATTAAAACGATTAAGGAACATACATAATGATGACCATATGCTCTGCGTAAGAGTGAAAATGCTCAGAGGAAAAGATTAAAAATTAACTCTAAACGAAAATATTTATTTATCTGATCCTTACATTTATTCCTAAATGACAAAATTTGGGGTATGTTAAAAATATAATGAACAGAAATAACAATAAAAGTTGTAGAGCAATTTATGAACTGACTGAATACATTCGGCAATAATAAAAGATGTAACCACAGTCCTTAACAAGTTAAAGGGAAGGAATATGGTCAAAAAATACATATTATTGTATATAATATCATATATTACATTACTTATATAGATATATCTTTTTTAATTCACCAATCTTTATAGATATAAAGTAAATTAACAAATTTTATTTCATGGCAACTACTAAAGGTGGTGAATAAATATCTCGCAAGACAGTCAAAGAAAATGGAAGATGTCTCCTGCCTGCGATTGCAATGCATTCGTTACAAGAATATGATCGAAGACACTGAGAAAAAGCTGCGAGAACTGAATAAATTGGGTGAAGGTTTACACATGTCTGTATATGAACATCTTCTGATGGAAAATCAGAACCTTATGAAAAAGTTGGAAGGTATGAAACTTGTGACATGCTGCCATTGAATTTGTTTTAACTATACATAGAATTATATATGAATATTAATGTCAAATTGGACCAATATAATATCTTGTATATTCACAATCATAATATTCTACAGCTATGATTCTGAAGAAAAATTTTTTCATCACGATGATTCAAAGTAAAGTATAAAAACAAAAATGTATTTTTCATTGATTGATTGGCATTCACTTGGTAGAACTCCATTATAACACGGTGAAAAAAATAGCAGTGTATTTTAGTTCTACAAAATTATTTTTTTAAATATTTTTGATAGCTATTTCGGCTCATGTCATCGTTAGAACTATGCTTAAACGAACATTTGCTTATCTATATATAGCTGTGTAGAAAAGGTACACAATACATCTTCTCTCCTGTTTTAACGACCGAGCTTGTTTCTTGCCCCCAATAAAACTAAAAATTGTAAATGAAACTGAAAAGGCGGCTATATCAATAAGTTTACGTATGGCATGGAAATGGTCTATTACAGAAACAAAGAAGCACCCCTTGGAGGGTTAAGTAATGGTGATTGACATATCTTAGTTTGTTCGTTAAAATCCTTTGTGATAGTTGATGTCTATTGATTTCCAACTATTCCAAAGCCGTCATCTTGTGACCCTTACTACAAAGATGCAAACACTTAGGCGCTGAATTTGAATTTATATTATGTGATTCCTTTATAACTTGATTAGCGAACTGTGAACAGTTATATATACAATATTAAAACTTTAAAAGTTAGAACTTTGTACGATTCCATATGTCTTATCACAAACGACCCGGGTTTCGCCCTTCGGCATCTTCAGGTATTCCATTGCACGTATGCAACAGAACTGACGTAAAACAAACAGTTAGCATCGTATATATAATATATTAAAATTATTATTAACAAGAATCTACTCACCAATAGGCAAGAAAAAGATTGCAGCTGAAAAGAATGTAACAATATTAATCCAATAATAATTAGCTATGACAACTTTCATTAACGATCTTGCTAATGAGTTGTCATTATTGAAATGGGGTTTTCAACAAATTTAAATCAAGTAATCAAATTATAAATGTGTCTTCTTTTATTTAAAGGATACCTAATATCAAACATCTAGTGATGAGACATAAGAATTATCGTCATGAGATTGTCGATTCATTGAACCGATCTCACGTAAAGGGTACAACAAGGGGGAGTTGGGAAGATTGAGTTGATCGTTAAGAATGAAGTTTGAATTTAATAACTGGCCTCTATTAATTTCTAAGATCTCCTAATAAAACAATTTATGGTCCCCCGTATTATGATGTAACAATTGAACTCCCTCATCCGCGTCAAACGAATGTCCCTCCGACAACAAATGGTTTGCAAACGTAGAAGTATCCTTCTTCAATCTATAAGCAGCGAAGTGTTCCGAAACTCTAATTTTTATGGTGCGCGTGGTTTTACCTACATAAAAGTGTTGGCAATCCAAACATTGTAATTTATAAATACCGGACTTATCCCTAAAATTCATGTTGTCCTTATTGCTTACTAAAGTTTTGGCCAGTGAGTTCTTGCAATCGTACAAAGTTGTAACAATTCAAATTTAATATTGGAGTTCCATCAAGCACTTTCAGTCGATATCATAAATTTAAAAGTTGGATTTTACTTATATTTTTCATATTACAATTAGTTAAATTATTATGTGCAGTAACTTTACAGTAAACGTATTAAATGGATAGTTAGTTAATCTTTCATCGGTATGGTTACCAATAACAGATATATTAAATCATTCTTGATTGGCAATATCTATGTTTCAAATGTATATATTTAATATTTTGAATAGAACGTGATGAGGAGCTGGCACGGCAAAGAAACCTTTGCATGGAATACAATCAGATACTGGCGCACATCAAAGAAGAAATGCACTGTGAAGACGAGAAGTGTGAGACTGCCGAATACAATATGACAAATACTGAACAACAGTTCACAGATGTGAGAATTAATAATGATATTTGTGTTAGTAAGATTAGAGTAGTAAGATTATACATGTTAAACAATTTTGTCAGGGACATCTAAAGAAAGTTTATCAAGACGTGTTTGCTTGAACTCAAGTGTGTGGAAAATTAAACGTAAAGATGTTAAAAAAAATATATATATATTTTCTACTTTAGGCCCGAGAAAGACTCACTTCTGCAAAAAAAATGCGTGAAGCTCTAAAATCAGAACTCGTGAAAGAATATTCAAGGTGTGGACTATTGGCAAACCAAAATTTATTGGGAGACTATGAAGGCACACTTCAAATGGTAATGGAAATTCTTGGCTCATAATTAATTAAGTGATTGGATTGGCGTCTTGCTAATCTTTCTTGCTTTGCCTCATTTTTATGGCATTTAAACATAATTAAGTTGGAAAATGTTTGTACAAAAACCACTGAATACAGCAACCGAACGAAAATCCTGGATTTTAACCATTGGCTTAAAGGCCCAACACATTGTCTCTATTAACTAGTAAATAATTCATGTATAGACTACATGTCTAATGGTGTATAATAGTGACATGGAATTTCGCATGTCACTCTGTTTGCCATTATTAAGTCGACTGTGTCAATGCCAAGCTTAAACTTTAATATGTTGATAGGATATATATTTTGTGGAAGTAACATAAGATGCTGTTCGTGGTTATAAATGTAATATTCAACTGTTAAAATAAAATTGTTGTTAATAAATAAGCCAATATCGTCTGCACTGTTATTGTATTAACTTTCAGGCTAGTGAGCTGCGAACTAAGAAAGAAGTTTTGCAGGAAGAAGTTAATTATCTAAGAGCTAAAAGTAAATCACCAAAACAGCTACTTTCATCCGAAACAGTGACATCTTCATCACGAGTTCGTCCTCGTCTTCATCGTACTGCTAACCTCATGCCCTCTATTGGGGACTGTTACTATAAATAAATGATTTGAATTAAATAAGTTTTTTTGAATATCGTAATGACTGTATTGATTTTGAAATGGCAGGGTATTGTAAATTATATAATAAAAAAGCATCATTGTATTGAAAATAATTATATTTATAAATATATCGTAAAAAATCAACACTTTACTATCGTACTGAGCATATAGGTTATGTTGTCGAAATTTACAGTAACTGAAGAAATTGGCTAATTTGCATTTTAATTACATTGTATTGTGTATTGAAAATTTTATATTGTATTAAAAATTAGTAAGCTGTCACAATGCTGTCAGTTTGACAGGATTGTCCATTTTCGATCATTCATAAATCAGAACAAATTCTCCATTAAATATCAATCATTTTCTTAAATGTCTTTTTGTCTCTAAAATTATACTATTCATTTTGGCAAAGTTTTTATAACATTCATATCATTTTTAGATGTGCAAATCTGTATTTTTAATTACTGAACACAGTTCATTGAATAAATAAAAGACAACTGCATGAAATACTGAGAAAAATTATCTATGTATTTTTTTTAAAATATAAAGCTTGTTAATAAAATTTTATTCATTATCTTTATTTTGTCTTTAGATGATTTTGAAGTCTAGCAACACAAATGCAATTTACAAGAAATTAAATTCTACTTATTTACATCTCTTGATATTGTTTTTTCACTTTTATCTTCTTCGACTTCTGTTCTTTCTGTACTATTGCCATTCTCGATATTTTTCTTATGCTTATAACCGGGTGGATAGCCGTTCTTTTCAGCGTCATTCCACCACTGTTCTTCTCCTTGGGCATAGAACACATACACCATATTTGTGATGAAGAAAACACCGAGGACAATCCAGAATACTGTCTGCCACTGCTTTCTTGTTTGCTTGAATGAGAAAAAAAATTACATTAATGCTCACACATTTACATGAATCAGTGGTATTTCTGTTGCAAAATAACACATTATAATTTGAAAAAAATTACATTTCGTTTTATCCAAGATATAACAATAAAAGTAAAGTTTCAAATCAAAAACATTTTCGTACAATCAAATTTTATCAAATTTGAATTGTAAAAGATGTGAACATTTCCATACATATTGTCATTAATGACCCAGGTTTCGCCTTTCGACATCTTCAGGCAAACTATCGAGAACCCTCACTCGATATCCTAAATTATTTAATTCTATGACAATATATATACATAATGATGTTTTATTTAAAAAATATATCAATTCATTTTTAATATCTTCGCTAATTTATTAATAAGTTCGAAAACACTTAACAAGATAACATAGAAAATATTTTTTTTTATATTAATAGAAAGACAGTACACTGTAAGTAAACAATTAAAGAAAATTTTGGAGGCATCAAATAGCAAAAACTATTTTCAATAGAGTCATTTCCATATAAATATGTCAAGGACCAATACAATAAACTGATTAATCAACATTAGAAATGTTTCTAATTTTTTTAAGTAAGACTATGTTAGTATGAGTGTATTTCAGTGGAGGACTGCACTAGTTATTCAATATATATCCGAAGGAATAATTATTTTGAACCATCTTATTTCCAATGTTATCACTTAAAAACAAAGATATGACTAAAAGGCTACTGAATACTTACATTTGGGGCGAGAAGTCCAACTAAATAAGGTGTAACGATTCCAGAAAGCGCTCCAATTCCATTGATAAGAGCTGTAGCAGTTCCTGCATAATTGGGGGTTATGTCTAAAGCATTGACTTTCATAGCGCAGTAGTATGAGCCCATGAGACCCATACCAATTGTGAACATCAGCACCGAAAGAGTCGGATCGCAACCAACGTAGCTGGCAATCACGATGAATATTCCAGGACCCATTGATGCTGAAATATTATAACGGCGTATTACTGCAGTAGAGTCCATGCTGGAAGAAGGGTTTACAGCCAATCCTACAGCCAAGTATTTGATGATCTTTAAGCCTCTGGGCACTCGGGCATCAAAATCTTGCTTGCTAGATCGAACATTTTAATACTCTGTAGGGCAGTGGTCGGCAACCTTTTGAGAGTCTGGGTAAAAATTTTCAATTTTTGAAAATTTCATTTGATAAAAGTTAAACAAATTACATTAAAAAAAAACAATTTCAATATCACAAAATGAAATACAGTATAATCTCGATTATCCGTGTATAGATTATCCGGTTTGCGGATTATTCGTACCTGAAAATAAATATTTTTAAATTCAAATATATTCCGATTAATTTTTTTTTCTATAACGATTGAGACGCATTAATGAATTGCGATCTTGAATATGCGCGTTGTTTGAAAAAAAGGATGAATTTAGCATTGTGTTTGTGTTTACGTAACTAATCGGTGAATTTTTCTTAACCACTTGTGTGTTTTGAATATATAAATGTTGGCATATACCGCAATAAACATCACAATTTATGGGACTAGAATGAGTCAAGAATTGAAATCCTTTGTACTCCGCATGCGTTTCTATTTACATTCCCAGTGAAATGCATAAACCGGTGCGAGTGCTCGCAGTAAATTTATTAATTTCAACATTTATTGCCTAGATTGTCAGCTCGTTTTTTTGTCGCTATTTTTACGTATTTTTTTGTGTTTTCCAGATAAATAATGAATACATAAATAATGTGTTAAAAATTGTATTTTGTATATGATATTATATTCGAAAATAAAATAAAAATTGATGATTCGGATTATCCGTGTTTTTCAATTATCCATCACCGTCCTCCCCAGCATTAGCTCGGATAATCGACAGTGCACTGTATTTACATGTATGTATGTGTACATACAAATTTATCTTATAAAACAAACACACATAAAAAAAATGTAGCAATGAATACATAATTTTATGAAAAAACATTATCACATTTTCTTGGTGGGTAATTCAAAATGATATAGTGTGTAATTCAGTTACCCGCGGGTAGTTGGTTGCCAACCACTGCCGTAGGGTATAAAGGAATAGAATTTGAAATTGGTTTGTAAATTTATATCTGGTGAAAATAGCAAAACATTCTGATATTATATTTACCGACTGTAGTGAAAATTTTTCTGGCATTCTGAATAGAGAGCCATTTTCTTTTGATGCACAAGTCACAAAATCCACCAAAAAAGAAAGAGCTGACCCACATGACAAAATAAGGCAGTGCAGCCAATAAGCCTGTCTTTTTGATATTGAACTTCAACACGTCTGTCATGTACTTCGGGAGGTCGGTCACCATGGTGAAGTATCCCCAATCGTGTCCGATCTATAATACAAATCATCAAAATATCATTTAAGGCTATTTAGGTAAACGTTTCATGTTGCCCTTCATACAATATTAACTTTGTGGAGATTCATTTGGAATAAAAAATAACTTTAAATTCTATTTGTTGTGTTACTAGGTGTGAGATTACCTCAATCATACAAATGTTTTTAGTAAATAAGAATCCAATATTACAGAAATCTTTTAAATAATAACATTTTTAGTACTTAATTCCACAATATATTTTTTTATCAGGACGAGTTTCACTCATCACGAGAATTATCAACTGATTGAATACAATTTACAAACAAGTATATTTATACAAAATATTTGAATTAAAGGTAGCAGGTATACAAAACCATGGGCTCAAAAATTAATAAAAAATATATAGGAAATCATATAATATTATTACAAAAAATGTAAATTAGTTTAAAAATGAAATTTTCACAATCACTTATAAAAAAATTTCAAACAAAATTAAGGTATATCAATAATCCATTTAGAGCTCTGGATAATCATAATGAACTCGTTAACGATGTAAGGAGTGGGAAAATTTTAATAAAGAAAATAACCCGCACTTAAATACTTAATGGAACATAATGAATTAATATATGAAATTTTAATGGCATCAGTTGAAAATGTTCACGATGAGTGAAACCGGTCCTGATAATGATGAATGATGAAAAATATATTGTGGAAATAAGTACTAAAAAATATGCTTTTTTAATTAAAATACCATGCCTTTCCATCAAGAAGGGACAGTTAACAATTTAAAAGTGATTACAGAAATTGATCAATTAATAGTTAATATAAATTTTAATAGACCTCAAAGGTTCCCAGTGTCAAGTTATTTTTAATGTAATTTGTCTTAACCCATATCAAAGACACAAGACATAAGTCACATCTTGTGACACAGTTAGTGTGATATAAATTTATCAAATATATCTATTAATATACAGTGGAACCTCGATCAACCGTTCTCGCATAATACGTTTTCCCGGCTGGAACACTTATTTTTTATAGTCCCGTCAAACTCCCATAAGAACAATGTTAAATAATCCCGCATTGACCGTTTCCCGATTTCCTCGATAAACCGTCTAAATATTTTGGTCACAAATATTATCCCAATTGACCGTTTTTATTGCATATTTCCCGTATCTCGGCAAGCAAGTTTGACACAGCTGAGTGCAGGTGTTATGTCTAGACACGTTGGAATCCGCTGTACATGTTAGACGTAACGCATTGGACGCATGTGCTATTTTTTGGGTTGAAATCCACCACACGCGTATTATTGTTTATGATGCAAATGTAGAGTTGTTTAAAATTCATGGCAATAAAGATTCCTGTACATACAAACTTTTAGTCACAAGTTTAGTAACAAGTCTTTGTTCCGATTAAAGTGCCAAATAACAAAGAAGCAAACTAACATAAAGGACTTTTTTAAAAAATAAATTTTATATACAATGTGTACAAGTAACTAATAAATAAATATTTTTTACGATTTTACTTGTTTATTATTATTTGAAGCTTTCCCGCATTCACCGTTTCCCGCAATTACTGTTATTTTTTCAGGGTCCCTTGGAAAACGTAAAATCGAGGTTTCACTGTAATATAATATAATAGTGTTTTAATGCTCAAATCTCAGATTAAATATTAAAATAAGAGAAAAAGACTAAAGAAAGTATGTATTGTAGATATTCTTCCTTTGCAATGATTTCTCAAGCCATTCTAGATTAGTGCTCATATAAATTGTTAACTGACATAGTCCATACAAAAAGTGCTCATTGCAAAATTGATAGAACTCTATGGGGTATACAAATTGTTATATTGCAGCAACATTTGTATATATTGTTCATAATGTTTATTTCATATCTAAGCTATCAATAAATCATATTTTTTATTATTCTAAGTAATCAGCAAGTAAATAAAATCATCACACGCTTATCCTAGCTTTAGATAAAAATACAAATAATCATGAGTGCTTTATGACATACTGCTGCAATAATAATCGCCCAAAGTGCAGTTGAAGATAAGAGTGGTCTCCACGGAACAGGTTTAGTCGTTTTCTTTACAATTGTTTTCTCAAGGTAATCTTTCTCTTTGTCTGAGATGTATGGATGAGATCGGGGGTCACTGTACACCAACAACGTCTGTTTGTGCAAAATATGAAAAAACTTCATTAATTTGTCTGTCACACATCTATAGATGAACACATTTAATTTTTGTTGTTGAATATTAAACCGACTCTAAGAACTCTGATTCTTGAGACAATCTATGGTTGATAAATTCAATATTTTTAAAAATAGCTGCCAAATTTTTATTATATTCAGTTTATCTACTTTTAGTTTTTAAATTTACTTTAAACTCTATTTTCGATACTTGGAGCATGTAAGAAAAATTGATTCAAGGCAGCTTTGTAAATTTAACCCTTTCCCTTCTGAGCCACATATAAAATATACTATCACCAAATATTTGAATTGTTACAACTTTGTACGATTCCACATGTTTTATCACTAACAACCCGGGTTTCGCCTTTCGGCATTTTCAGGCATTCTATCACACGGATGCAACAGTCAGTTCTGTTACATCCATGTGCTAGAATGCCTGAAGATGCCGAAAGGCGAAACTCGGATCGTTAGTGAACAAAAAATGTGGAATCGTACAAAGTTGTAACAATTCAAATATGATATTGAAATTACATCAAGCACCTTCGGTCGATATCATAAATTATATCACCAAATACTTTAAAAAATGGCTCAGTAGTGCTGGTGTTAACCCACTGACAGCCAATTTCTCAAACAGCTGCTCTTTCAAACTTAACAACAACCTCACATCAGTTAACGTCGTGAATAATTAACCTTTAAATTACATACATTACTATGAAAATAATACATACCCAAAATACAAACCAGACGATTCCGACCGAACCAAATATGTAGAAAACTTTAGGCCAATTACCGTCTTCTGTCATCACAAACCCTGAAACTATGGTGCCCATGATGTTGCCTATTTGAGCCCCACCAAATATAAGAGAGCCCATTCGTCCCCGTTCATTCTTGGGAACCCAACGAGACATCAGGGCAGCCAAAGCTGGAGATGTTGGACCCTATAGATACAAACAGGAATATCTTAATAAAGTACAATATATTATACATTAAAATATCAAATTAACTTATATATAAAATTTGGTTACCAGCTGTTAACTTCACCTTTCATAGTGGGACTAATTTTAGTAAATCGGTTCTTAGCAGATGAATATTTTAGTTATTCTGGCAAAAAACGTTTTGACATTACACCATAAAGCAATGAATGCAATAAAATTATTCAATTAGATATTAAGTCAAATGTTTTATAGGTGCTAATATATTTCAAAAGTCACCTTATCCTAGAGGTAGCGCTTTTCGACCAGAGGAGGAAAATTCAAAATATTGTAAACAAAATTTAAAAAAAAAAATTTTTATTTTGTTTGTACTATTTGTGTACCGTAAAGATATTTTTATTGTATTTCCGGTTGTCACAAGTTATTTGAGTCAGAAAAAATCAAAAGGGTTCATTACTCAAAAAAAATTAGGAACCAGTGACTTACAAAATTTTGATTTACGTACATTTTTTTTTATTTATCTAACTTACTATTTAACTATCTATAACTTAACTATCTTGTATTTGAATGCAATGTATAGATGTTTGATATATATTGCATCCATTCTTCTACTATACAACCGCGGAATTTAAAATATAATATTATGGAATATAAAAGAAATTTATATAATTTATGATAAAGTTTGTGCCACTTAGGATCTCTTCAATAAAAAAATATTACCTCCGCTAATCCTTCGACAATCCTGACTGCTATAAGTGCACCTGATCCTCCATTTTCGACTATCGCCGGCGTAGCCAGAGTCAAAATGGCCGTAATCAAAATGCCGATCCCAAGCGTGTATTTCGCGCCATATTTCTCAGCTATCATACCAGCCGGAACGTGTGTTATTACATAACCGTAATAAAAAGAACTCAATATTACACCCTGAGTGTACTCGTCCCAGGGGTATTGCCCGTGTATCTGAAAATAATCATGGTCATCGAGAATGTTTACACTACTAAGTGACATCCGGTTGGATTGGCGCCAAAAATCTGGCGCGAAACGTGAAACGTCAAATATTCCACGTAAAGTGGTTAACATAACATTATTCCGTTAAGCCAATTGCTTATAGGCTGGGTTGCGAGCTTTTTTTATTCAATACAAAATGTCCAAAATAATATTCAAAGCTGCCTCGAATAGTTTACATTTATTTTGACATATTTGAACGTATTCATATTTACTTAAATCTCACTAAAAAAAATGTTTAAAACACATTTACGTCAGACTACTGTGAATTTTTTAATCGTCCGTGTGAACGAAACCTTACAGTTTTAGGCAGAACATAGTTTGAGAAAACCTTTGGCAAACAGTTTTTGTAAGGTTCACTCCTGCTTAAGCAAATGTGGCTTTATGTAATTTATGATATCGACTGAAGGTGCATGATGGAATTTCAATATAAAATTTGAATTGTTAAAACTTTGTGCGTTACCACATGTTTTATCACTAACGACCCGGGTTTCGCCTTTCGGCATCTACAGGAATTTCATCACACGGATGCAACAGAACTGACCGTGTGATGGAATGCATGAAAATGCTGAAATAAGAAACCCGGGTCGTTAGTGACAAAACATGTGGAATGAATCGTACAAAATTTTAACAATTCAAATGTTTTATAAGGAACATTATTTGCTGAATTTTTTTAACAGATTTTTGTTAATTACAACTAAACCTTACGATGTAATTAATGTTACAATAATCGAGTAGAACACATTTGAATCACGTTATCGATATTCACTTGTTTTCTGAATTTTCTTTTTGATTATTGCAACTAATTACTATGTGCAGTAGCTCAATATACGAGTATAATAAGTAAGTAAGAGTATATATATAAGACTATTTCTTATAATCACAATTGATAAAATAGACAGAACCACGGAAGAAAAAACTTTCTAGGGATGGCATATAATAGAATATTATATAAAATATGAAAAATTCTCACAGAATTATTAGTTGGAATCCCCGCATTTGGGTCTTCACAAGCATCGGGATCTATGGAAGATCCATGATCAATTTTGTCAACCATTTGAGTGATGGAAATATTTAAACAGACCCTCAGCGTATATCCCACTGCAATGCAAAGAAATCCCATTATCCCGACAACCCATCTTTGGGGGATGAAGAATACTGAAAAAATTAAAAAAAATTATAATTATAATCGATTTTTTTATATATAAAGATAGTATAGAAAAACCTTATCGTCTTAAACTTTGTAAAGTGTACCGCTCTTTCTAATAGCCGGCTTTATACTAAGTCTCTCCCCACGCGCGATTGGGAGGTGTGTATGTTTTTAAACAAAATCTTGATTGATAATTTCACACACTATTTTAAGTCTGAATTCATCAAATATTTCGAATCGCGCGTGAAAGCATACGTAAGGTCGACACATTTCGTTACTTCGTTATTTCTATAACAAATAAAGAATTGAGGAAAATATAACTAAAATGTGTGTAAAACTAGAACTAAGACGTATTTTTAATTGTATAATTAACGGCATTTTTCTCACGGCATAAAAAACAAAATTATTAATATTTGATAATTTTGATGACAGTGTTCTTTTTATAATAAAATCATTATTTTATTTTAATGTAATGTCTAACTATGTTTTTATGCATCATATATTGTTTTAGCTGATGCTTTTAATTTTAAAATAGTATTTTCTTTCGTTTACTTTATATAATTTTCATAATATAAATAAACTTGTCTAGATATTTAATCTTTGATTTGCTTGTAGTCTCTTCAACCCTTTATCTGCTAACTGTTGTGATGTTTGATTGTAATTTGTCGATAACAGTTTTTAGCACATAAGGTTGTGTCTAAAATAACTTGTGTATTACAATATTGCTTGATTTGTCCTGAAAATCTTCATTAGATTTTATAGCGCTAATATTATTCAAAGATATTTCTAAGTTCTCAGATTCGTAATATTCTTTGAAGAGCTCATCAATTCACAGGTTAAAGTGGCAACGCCAATATTGCATGTAATTTTGTAAAAAGTGTCATACATATATGACATTTGAAAACAAGTAAAAATATGTCATTTAAACTTGTACAGTCGATGAACTGATCAAATGATCATTATCGAACGAAATGCAACTAGAATAAAGCGGATTAAAACAAATATATTCAACAATCCAAAATAATCATGTGTTATCGCCATTTATGATAAATATAACAAGTATGTAATTATGTAGAGTTAGAATAACAAAGAAACTGTGATCACATAAATGAGTCAAATCATTTCAAATGTATACGAATATTTATAAACAATTACATATTCTTTATTTCATTGGAATACATATTATAAAATATGATCATTCGTGTTTATAGTAATCTATTAACTGCTTACTTACTGTTTCAAAATTTATTTCATCGTATTGATGTTATCAAAATTTACAGAGAAAATCAGATAAAATGAGGTTAGTTTTCAATACAAAAATATTTATAATAATTATAATAATTTATATACACATAATATATTATAACACACTGCAATCAGCCGTCTCAATAGTTGAGATGTTAGCTGTCAGAAGGTTAAATTTAACGATTAAATGTCAAATAACAAATCTTGTTATTACGATTTAATAACATTTGACAGATGTGCATTTTAACTGATATGAAAACATTATTTCGTTTTAGTAATATATGAAATCAATAGTAAAATAAATAATTATTTTTATAAAAAAATATTTTGACATCATTCGAATGTTGTCAAGATTTTGACATTCATCTGAGAGCTTTACGCATTACCATAAAGACTTCAATTTTCGTGTGAAATTAAAATAAATCATATTTGGTAGATATAATTCACAAATAATATAATTTAAACATCCAAACTCCGCCTTTAGATTGATTAGTAAGACTGTTTTCAAGAAATTCTATTCCCTCTTTATCAAATCTAATAAAATTAAAAATCTGCATTTTAATTGAGGCTTTGCATGATTTTTTTACTTATATTTAATCATAGTTTGTGCATTTTCGACTATTGTCATATTATATAACAGTTAAGGAACATTTAAACCAATGTTCACAGTATGACTTAATCTCTAGCATTCGCATTTATTTCTGTTATAAACAGTAATCTAAGCAAATAAGTATTTTAAAAACGACATTTTGACGCAATAATTATTTACAATAACTGAATCAGGTAGTTACACGTTATCACTTTTATAACAAGTTTGCTAAAAACAAACATCCGCATGACTGAGGTATTAAGATAAAAAAAAACTAAAGCTTAAATTCGTTTTAAATCTAAAAACAAATCCACATTCACCAAGTTATCGTTAAAAAAGGTTTTTCATATAATTGATTGAATTGACATTCACTTGGTAGAACTCCATTATAACACAGTGAAATAAAATAGCAATGTATTTCAGTTCCACAAGATTATTTTTAAAAATATAGTTGATAGCTATTTTGGCACAAGCCATCGTCAGAACTATGCTTAAACGAACATTTGCTTATCTATATATAGCTGTGAAGAAAAGGTACACAATACATCTTCTCTCCTGTTTTAACAACCTTGCTTGTTTCTTGCTCGCAATAAAACTGAAAATTGTAAATGAAACTGAAAAGGCGGCTATATCAATAAGTTTACATATATTTTAAATAATAAAAACACATTTCTTTTAGTACTTATTTCCACAATATCTTTTTTGATCAGGACCGGTTTCGCTCATCGCGAGTATTATCAACTGATCTGTTGATAATGCTCGCGATGAGCAAAACCGGTCCTGATCAAAAAATATATTATGGAAATAAGTACTAAAAAAATGTGTTTTTATTATTTAAAATATAATGCCTTTCCATTAAGAAGTGACAGTTAACACCTTAAAAGTGAAGTTTACATATGGCACGGAAATGGTCTATTACAGAAATAAAGAAGCACCTTGCAGGGGGCTAAGCAATGGCGATCGACATAACATGTTATATTAGTTTGTTCGTTAAGAATCCTTTGTGATAGTTGATGTTTATTGATTTCCAGCTGTTCCAAAGCCGTCATCCTGCGACCCTTACTACAAAGATGCAAACACTTAGGCGCTGAGTTTGAATATATATTATGTGATTCCTTTATAACGTGATTAGCGAATTGTGAATTTGTTTTTTTACTGTTGAATGACCTGTCTGTCCGATATAAACGGGTAAATATGAGCCACAGGACATAAAAACCGAATAGGATCTACATGTATTCAAACATAGAGTATTTTCTAAAGGAACAGTTGTCAAATAGTTCTTAAAAGAATGAATAATTGGAGACTTATTTTATCGCATCGGTGTTATTACAAAGAAATACGAAATTTAATTTTTTTGTTTCAATTTTTCAGGACCGATTTTGCTGACCGCCAGCATTATGAACAGAAGTTTACTTAATGTTTTAGATCTCAATTAATTTATCTCCGATATAGTTAGCTTGTAAAATTAATTATTTCATAAATTGTACTTACAAATGTTAGATTTTCGATGTGTATATTATTGTGTCTATAATGTTATTCAAATACAAAGAATAACTTACACTTGGAAAGGGTTAGTCTCCATCCAGTTAACATTGTAATTAAAAGTTATCTATTTAACCTTTCTTCATATAAAATCACTCGGTACGATCAACCTTTCAGTGACACAAATATTTAACCACTTAACATTTATTTTATTATTTTTGAACAGTACATAAACCTTAAAGACTTGAAAATCACTGTATTTCTTTAAGAAATAATATGTTTATGTCTTATTATTAAAAAATCATCATCATTAAAAGAGGAAATGCAAAACAACTCCACAATGCATACAAATGGAAATATGATAATTATCAACTAACATCGCAAAAAATTTTGTCACTTATATTCAGCGATAAAAAGCATAACTAACTTCAATGATACCAACTCATTATAACATAGGGTGGTTAAAATGTGACTGATACGTGTCAAACAAAGTTAACATTTTTTTAATATATGCATATATATAATTTATCAGGTACTCAAATAACCTCCATAGCTTCTTCATTGTGGACACTAAATCTTTTCTTGAAGAATCTAGCAGTTACGGGTCCGAATTATGTTTTTGGGATGTTTAATTTTTATTTACAAAATAATGTTTGTTTTCAAAATAATTTTAGTGTAAAATAGATTTTCAATATTTATTCTGATTGGTTAAACATTGTTCATTATAGATACTTTTTGGTATACAGTTATAGACTAATTTAAACATTTTTCAAACAAAATTAAAAAAGATTCGCGAATGTTTTGGATTAAAGACGATTCACAAATTCATGGTGATGCGATTCTCTTGATATTGAACACACTGCACATTTATAATTTCAAGTTGAAGCTACTAGCTTTGTGCACTATCAGTATCCATCGAAAATGTATCAAGAATTATCACAGAGCCTTCGGGAAGATTTGTTTATCAAAGCATTAAATATTTACAATATTCTATTATTTATATTTCACTTACTTCAACGATTAAATCGTTATAATATTTAAATGAATTGATATAAGTAACGATTAAATTTTCGTACTAACTTAAATTGTACTTGACATAGAGAAATGTAAAGGTACAATAATCACCCAATTACAAAACTCCATCATAGATTTATTTATATAAAAAGTTATTTTGTTTCATTTTTAATCTTTTACGCCGAAAACCTTTGCCAAAACTTAGTCAGTAAGCATGTAAATGAAACTGTGAAAATCAAAAACCTATAATACCCTATTTTACTCAATTTGAACAAAAAATATGTCCGTTTGACATAACACATTTCTCACAATGTTAAAATAAATATCTTGTACAACTTAATAAAAGCATATGAATTAAAATATTTTTACTTTTAATGACATGCAGAACATAAAAATATTATAATTTACTATTAAATAGCGATGTTTTCAATTTATTTGTGCTTATATTTTTCAAAATAAGAGGTTAGTTGAATCTTAAAAATATTCATAATTTTCTTGATTAGGAAAAATTAACTATCATTAAAAATTGAACGAACCACACATTTTTACAATTAATATAACAAGGTGGAGGACTTAATGAATTTTAGGTAATTTATAAAAGACAGACAAATTAAAATTAAACTCTTATTTAATTAATTTAAAAAAAACGAATGAACTGTTAACGGTTCGTCGACAAGACAGTAATATCCAACTATTCGTTTTCCATGCATAGTTCAATACTTTAAAATATTTTATTTAGTATCTGCATGCAATTATTGTAGAATGCGTCCAAAAAACTGATGTTCCCAAGAGTTTATAAACAAGTTTGACTTTCAAGTATGTATTATATATTTGTTTTATTTATCCCAAAAATGATCAAATCCCATCCTGTAACAGGTCGAGGCAAAATTTTCTCTTGTCATCAATAAGGATTATAATTGACTAGTGAAATTTTTATTGATTTATAATCGCAACATTTTTTAATTATGTCCATAAAAACATCCACCAAAAAAATGTTTCACAATGAAATATTATAAAGTAGTAATAATTGTAAAACATCAAAGTCAAAATAACATCAACAATTTTATCTCATATTGAAATCCTTAGTACAAGATTAGATATGAAAGTTATGAATATATTGTACGAAGCAAAAACAATGAATAAATGTTTTTCGAAGCAGTCGAAACAGGTGACCCAAGTTAATGAACTCGTGTTAAGATTATAAATATAAACGTCAATATAACTCACTTATTCACTCGATCTAACGTTGATTAAAACCGAATTGAATTGTATGACATGCAACCGTTCGTCTTACGATGCTTAATCCATCTCGTATGTAGCGTTTTTGTAGACGCTATATTTAACAAATCTGCACCGTTGATTTATTTAAAAACGATGAAATATTTTTTTCCGACTCATTAAAAAGATGCTTGCTTTAAATATTGATAGTCTAACATTGACATCTTGTAACATATTGTATTACAGAAATTGTAATAAAGCTACGTAGCCAAAAATAAGCAATGCCAGATAAAGTCACACGAAAATATATATGAGTTGTCATATTGATAGATCAAACATCGAAAGCGTACAAAATGCTGCCTTATCTTCAATTGAATATTTTACTGTGCTTGAAAATAAAACAAAATTATGCTTGAGGTACGCAAGTTTTATTATTTTCTTATTTTGTTATATATGTTACAATACGTGTAGTTTTAATGTTTATTCAATAATAAGTTTCGATTTTTCTGGGTCAGGTGTATATTTATATTTTCCATCTTCAAACAATTCAATCAACCTCTGTGTGAACTCGTTGTGAAGACTGTCAACTTCTTCTTGAGTTGGGTCCAAATTTTTGGCTACTTCTATAGGTTTCCCAACTGTAATCAAAATAAAACAAAATCAAACGATAGGAATACAATGTCAATACATTGTAGTCAATACATTAGTGTATACAAATGACACCAGACGAACAAAGATTGCACATTCACTCGGTGACAAACGCGCTCAATAAAGATTACACGTAAAGGCAAATGCGAGCATTGAAGTTTATGCAAATGCCCATAAAAACATCTTTAAAAAATGTTGTTTAAGTAATTTGAAATATTAACAGAAGGTACTTGATAGGATTTCAATATCACATTTGAATCGTTGAAGTTTGGTATATTTCTACTTATTTTGTCACCACAATCTGAGTTTTGCACTTTTACTCAACCGAAGTTTTCAAGCCGTAAAATAATACATCATTAATTTAGCTTAACCGACCAACTTAAAATGAGTATAAATTTTTATGCTATTAATATTTCGAATACAATTTGATTAGCACGATAAAAAAAAGCAATTTATCTTAGTTTTACAAAATTTATAAGATACACAGTTGATAGCTATTTCAGCTTGCGCCTTCATCAGAACCTTAGAAGATCATCAGATACATAACAAGGCGTACGCCGAAACAGCTATTAACTTTTTTTTGGGATATCAAATTCATGGAGCGTTATGATCTATGACGCATCAGCATCAGAGCTCTTCAGGTCTCCTCCATCTCTCATATATAGATTTACTTTTGTTATAATTGTTGTGTCGTTGTTGACAATCTTAGGTCGCTGCTGAGCTGTGGAACCCACAAAGAGGCGCCGCAAAGTGGTCAATATGTTTTTTAATAAAAATCGCAGTTCCTCGTCCCGAAGTTCGAGTACGATCAAATCGGTATAAGGAATAATGAGGTATCGATGGACGATGCGATGACTTGAGGAAAGTCTCATTCACAAGAAGGATTCATATCTCGATAAAACGTCAATCACTTCAAGTTTATTAACTATATGTCTTATAAATTTTGTAGAACTAAAATACATTGCTATTTTTCATCGTGATATATTGGAGTTTTAAAAAGTAAATTCCAATTCAATCAACAGTTGTAATTACTACGGTGAACACATCCCATTGCAAAGCCATTTAGATATTGTTTATTATTATGAAGTGGTATGTTTTCAAATTAGACCTTCATTTTTATCAAATCAATAGTTCTAAAAGTTCATTCAGATATTAAACTTCTAGACGTAGGCCAAATACTTTTTTACGCTTTTTTTTGTAACGTGTAGCTTATTCACAATAACGGGAGAACCAAAGATGTTTTGCCTTCATTCCGCTTTCGACTTGGGTGTAGTAGCTTGTCTTATTTTTATTTAAAAAAAGAATATTATGTCGTATAATATTCTGGAGTACATTTGAAACCAAAAATTTCTACTAACACGCGAAACCCACCTCACGAGTGACAAAACATGAAAAAGTTTATTGAATTTTATATTTTTTTTGTGTATAACATTATAACTTTAAATGAAATAAATTTTGTGAACAGCTTTACTGCCTTTGTGTGTATTTGTCCGTGTACGCAATTTTCACTACGCTCAATTGTATTTGCACATAATCACTCTAGTAAAGTCATAAAAGTTTTAGATCCCAATGTCAAAAAAAAAGTTTATTTATTAAAATAAAAACTATAAAATACATATTTGATCACTAGATGTTTGATAGTACAATAGGTAACTCTGTAAAAAAAAAAACAAAAATATTTATATTTTAATATTAGTTGATTAATATTTGTAGTAAAACCCTTTTAAGAATGACTCATTAACAAGATCGTTAAAGAAAATTATCACAGGCAATTGTGTTAATTATTAATAGATTAATAAATTTAATTTGTTTTAGCTGCAATTTACTGCTTGCGTTAGGGTAAGTGTTTTCTTGTAATTAATAACTTTGGTATATGGACGATGTTAACTGTTTATTTTAGGTCAGTTTGTTGCATCCGGGTGATAGAATGAAATTATATTAAATTTTACATTCCAAATAAAAGAGCATAATTATAAAACAGTATGATTTCAATACAATGTTTTGTTTGTTTACTATAAGAAAACATATTTTTCTGCTATATTATATAAAGTTACAGTTTAACAAACAAGCTAACAACAAAGTTCGATCAGTTCTGTTGCTTCCGTCTGATAGAATGCCTGAAGATGCCGAAAGGCGAAACCAGGGTCGTTAGTGACAAAACATGTGGAATCGTACAAAGTTGTAACATTTCAAATTTGATATTGAAATTCCATCAAGCACCTTCAGTCGATATCATAAATTATAAAATATATACCACAGGATGCCTTACCAACGACTGTAATCGGCCGCCGGAACGGAATAATCCCAAAGGAGTACTGGAAGAATCCTCGTCCATAAAATAACACGGGAGCACTGCCCAAACGCACTCTTAGCCAGTCTTGACAAGTCCGAAGTAAGCTTCCTTTGGGATTATGGACCTGGTGGTAGATATCAATTTCTCCGAAATCAAAAATCGGAACCAACGGAGTCCTAGAAAGAAGAGATATTTATTATACAGTAGCTAACCCGTCGCGCGTTGCTGCGATCTCAGAGAAAAGAAATTCAAGGAAACTCGTTATGATAACAAACAATTTAATTGTTTATAGTGTTAACAAGGGTTAAAATAGTATAGATTAGTGGTTCTCATGTGCGTCCACCAGAAGATTTTGCTGCAGCCATCAACAGTATTACAGTAAATGTTCATATTTAAAAACCATCAAGTCAATATAAAGAACAAACAACAATTGCTTTATTAATTTTGTCGATTTTACCTACAGCTGTATATTGTGAAAGATCATTCAATATTGTGAAAGATCATTCAATTATATAAAAAATAAATATCGAAACTATTTTTATCACATTTGGTGCGGCCACGAGACATTTCCATAGGACAGCTGATGTTTACAATCCGGCCACATTGAAATTTCACGTGAAAACCACTGGTATTGATTATATTTTACATCGATTTTGAGGGGGGGGGGGTACACCAAAACTTTTTCGGGGGTGTACTCTTGAAATTTGTAAGGTTTCATAGCGATCGGATGAATGGTATAGTAATGCATAAAGGACACACAGATATATATATGATTTTTATATGCCTAGATTACATCATTTTTAATTCACGTTTATGGATTAATTACGGGTTGTATATAAAAAAAACAAACCAACCAAATCATTTGAATTTAGCTGTAATGAATATTTTTAGCAATCTTGTCTGTTATAATTAAAAAATAATATCAGAAACGATTAAAAATGTATGAAATCTTTCATAGCATTTTTAATGGAATAAAACCGTGACTTTTTTATAAGCTTTTGAGTGTAACCGGTTTTTTTATTTTTTAGGTTTTATATAGGTTTTAAAATATCGCCCAATTCGTCCTGATACTACCACCTCCGTAAAATTGTCAAAATTATTAGGTTTAAATGCTTAAAACATCGATATTTCGAACTCTTCAAATTGATTCCGATCCAACCATTTTTAACATATCAGTTTGAAACTGTGCGCTAAGCTCATGTCTAACTTCGCACTGAACTTTGCACCAATCTCGCGGCATTGCAATGTGACACTCCATGACACGTGACAGTAAGGGCCTTGTTCATTTGAGTTTTATTGGTTGCCTCATTACGTCACGGTAATGGCAATTTACGAGTTAGGTATTTTTTAGGGATATATTTGTTAAGGTGATTGTGTCAACATAGGACATTTCTTTGTGCTTTCTAATGTTGTGAAACATTCCTAATGCATCTAGCTTCCATAAAGCCAGTCCAATTATTTTTTATTGGTGTATTTATAGCTCTATGTGGAAAGAGAACATTCTGAAAAATAGCAACGCGGACAGATTTTGTTTGTATAAAAAACTGTCGCGCCGATCGGGTTTATAAAATATGTAAAAAATGTCGTATTTACGAACCCATTTCTCATTGCTGCTTTGATGAAACCTTTCCGGTTTTTCAAGACAATTCTATGCACCCCGGTGTCAGCGTGGGAATTCAGAGCCTCGGCCGATCCTCCAACTAAAATTACAACAAACCTCCCTTTACCGTTCTTTGGGTTTGTCAAAAAATCAATACTCTCAGCTGAAACGTCGCACATTCCAGACCACAGGAAACACTCTCTTGTCATGGGTAAAACAAAGTTTCCCACTAGAGTAAGCATATGTGAAGTCATTCCGGAAAACATACTTTCAAATCCACATGCCTCACTGCCGAAGCATGTAAAACAACCTGCTGTCATAATTCCGTGAGGGTAAGCAATCCCTAGGTAATTCTTTTCTGGATTTAAGTCCGCTGTCTTGACAAGCTTGATCGGAAAATAGTCTCGTAAGTATTGGAAAAATTTACTTTTTCGCCACCATATCTTACTGAAAACAAAGAAAAATGACACGGTGAAAAAGTAGCAATGTATTTAGTTCTACAATTTTTTTTATAAGATATAGTTGATAGCTATTTCAGCTCACGCCATCGTCAGAACTATGTTTTAACGTACATTTGCCTATTTATATATAGCTTTATAGAAAAGGTACACAATACATCTTCTCTTCTGTTTTAACAACCCAGCTTTTGTACAATTGATATCTATTTGTTTCCAGCTGTTCCAAAGCCGTCATCTTGTGACTTTTATTACAAAAAAATTGTAGAACTAATATATATATAGCTATTTTTTCCACTGTGTTATAATGGAATTCTACCAGTAAATGCCAATTCAATCAATAGTGTTAATTTTAATGTGTTAACTGTCACTTCTAAGTGGAAAAACATGAAATTTTAAATAAAAAGAAATAGGTCCCAACTATTTAATACATCTGATATCCACAGACTATTTTTTGATTAGTCGTTTTGGAAGATCATTTCAATGAACAATATAACGCATTGTTAGGATTATATTTAATTTAATGCACATAAATTGGAAAAGTGGTTAAGCACGTGACAAATTAAGCTTTTCACCGACAAAAAAAGTTTAGTCGGTCAATGTCAGATTTCGAGTCATGTTTTTTTATCAATTTCACAGCCCTGGTGGAAGTAGCACTAAAAAAGTGTAGCTGTTATTTAAAAAATCTGTATTAATATTCTAGTCGGAAGCATTTTTATCTATTCATATTAATAAGATAATGTTATTTTTTTTAACTATAAAGTGACAGATGACACAATTTCAATGATAAAAATCCAATACTATCGGCGTGTAAAGATAAACAATACATAATGCACTTTGTCGCACCGGTACCGGTACCGTACCGCGCAAAGGCATTTCAATGACAATATTTTCTTAATTATTCACAGTTTTATATTTTTCTTTGTAAGTGAATATTTATGATGGCATTTTTGGACTTTGAAAAACTATTACGGCTTATTACTTAATGTGCCAGGCATATCTATCTATTATACAAATTTTTATTTAAAACCAGTTGACCCCTTGCGCGTTGCTCTGATCTCAGAGTAAAGTAATTCAATGAAGCTAGTTCTAGTTAGTTCTGACGATAGCGTGAGCCGAAATAGCTATTAACTATATTTGTTAAAAATAATTATGTAGAACTAAAATACATTGCTATTTTTTCACCGTGTTCAAAGAAGCTCGTTTGATCACAAAAAAATAATTCTTTATTTTGTGTTTTAATAATTGTTTGTGTTGTGTAATAATATATTTAAGTTTACACATTTTAGCAGGCTTTAGTGAGAGTATGGCCAAATCCTTTGCGAGAGTGTACTGAATAAATTTCTGAAGTTACATTTAGATTGGATGAATGGTGTAGTAATTCATAAAGGACAGACAGACACACATATATTGATTTTTATACATATAGATCTTTTTTACAACTTAGAGATATGAGCAACAATCATCTTGGGACTCAATATATTTCACTTAATATCTTGTTCAATATCACGTATTTATATTTTAAATAACGAATACACATTTTTATAATACAGTTTCTCAACATTTCAATTTTTAACTAATTTACTTCATTTGAATATGTATTGTATGGTATCCTGTAAATTGTTTTTTTAGCTATCAAACCTATAGTTTTGTATACCTACTAAGTCTTACCCCAAAATTATGTATTTATAGGTTTCTTTGTATATTGTGTCCTATCAATTGATAATGCTCGTGATAAGCAAAACCAATTCTGATCAAAAAAAAAATAGCGGAAATAGTACAAAAAACGTATTTTTAATATTTAAATATGGCTTTCCTTAAAAAAGTGACGTGTTGATTAAAAACAAAAACGTAGTTTATAGGAAATTGAGTATTTGCTATGCTTCTCCTCGATTTTGTGAAAATATATATATATATATAATAAGTGAAAATATTAATGAATAGAAAAGAGTGTAATTGAATAATCAATTGTGGGGGGTGATTTTTTTGTACGAAAATTTTACTAACTAACAATTACTGATATGTCAGATGATATAATTAAAGAAAATTAAATGAGAAAAACTAAAGATGTTTGGCACTTTTAAATGTCAAGTGCTGAATTCAAAATATCTGTATTTGATATTGGAATAAATCTGAAACAATTTTATCTCTCGTTCAAATCTGAATGTGACATCAGTAGCGCACAGTTGATTAATTGTACATTCTAACCTGAGTAAAAAATAATACTTAAACTTACCCACTTCCTCCTTTGCGGCTGATATCTATTGACCTTGCGAAAACCGTAATGTATATCACAGAAATCAAGTAATAATCAGATCTCAATATAATAAGAACGATTATACATCCTACAAGTCCAAGATATGACCATATAAAAATCCATAAAAAGGCTGCCAATGTTTGAAGTCTTCTGTGTAATGGAACCAGCAACGGGGCCAATTTGATTCTAAATAGACCAGCAAAATATCTAAAATGAAATTTTATTACATAGATACTAAGCAGTTTGTGTTAGAAACACCCTAATGAATATAGATTGTTGCTGAACGTCTTCAGATCCTTCACAGATTTGGCTCTAACAGACTCTAAGCATACGTATTCCCATTATATGCAAGGAGTCTATTTTGTCACCCGTGAATGTTTCTCATTATTACCTTATCGCAGCCCACATTTTATTAAACTATTTGCATTCTTTTATTCGTTATCACGAACCGTAGGGCTTCAAAAAAGTTGCCATGGATTAGCAAAAACCCTTAAATTTAAGCATGGCTCCCTATAGTTTTTTGCTCTCTTCTTGCGCTTTTTTGCAATTAGCGATTAACATTTCCAGTTTTTCTGTAGGTAATATTTTTTTTTTTGAATAAATAAGAAAGGTTATCAACTATATGGTTCTAACAACACTGCGGCTGAGTGATTCGAAATAATGTTCATTAGTTTTCATGTCATAAAGTTTGTGATTCTATCTGAAAGCTCGATTGAAAGCTTGACGCCTCTTTATTGAATACATTGTCTACAAGTCCACAAGACTTTCGCTTGGATTCGTTTTAACATATTTCAATATCACACGGTGAAAAAATAGCAATGTATTTTAGTTGTACAAATTTTTTTATAAGATATAGTTGATAGCTATTTCGGCTCACGCTATTGTCAGAACTAACTAGCTATCAACTATATCTTATAAAAAAATGTAGAACTAAAATAAATTACTATTTTTTCACCGTGTTATAACGGAGTTTTACCAAGTAAATGCCAATTCAATCAATATTTCAATATCTTTAAAACGATGTTATTGAATAGAAAAATCGTCTACATCTTATCCTCATATGACAGTAATTCAATAGAGGAATTTCCACGGAATAAATAAATCAAATGTCTATAAAGAGGTGTCAATATTAAAACATCTATACGCGAAGTCTTGTAATTTTCAAGCACAGTGGTGTTTTTTATATCGACATATATTCTTCCAATGCTTTCATATTGATATAACAGAGTTGGAACAGGAAGCGCTATTAAAAAAATTACGAAACTTGTGTTGAGTTAAATTAAAAAAAAACAATTAAGTAGCCGGTATCCTGAACTCGTTATTACAATCAAAACATCGATATCGTTGAACAAAAATACCCATCGCGTATTTTTTTTATTTTCAGTTTGAAATACTCACCCTAAAATCCATTCAATTAAGTGCACAACTGTTTCAAGAAAGTTAACTATCGTTGTAATTCCTCGTGTATTTTGAAAACCCATGTCGCACTGTCAGCGTCTAATGTGATAATAAATGTATTATTTAAATAAACTCCGATATATTTAAGTGTGTGAAATACGAGTGCAAAGTCAAACAACTTTTCCGAATTATAACTTATAACGTTTTGGACTTTTGGAATCGAGAAATTACAGTGCAGCGATATCAAATGAATTTTTACACATGTTAACCAGAAACAGACAAAACAAATTTTTCGTTTCTTATAGTTTCGTTTAAGTAGTTCAAGTTTAGACAGGAAAAAAAATATCCAATTGATATTAGAATATCAGAAAAGTATATCATAATATTATATCAAACTACATGGCATCTTTGTAAAATATAATTTTTATTGATTGAATTGGCATTCACTTGGTATAACTCCATTATAACATGGTGAAAAAAGTAGCAATGTATTTTAGTTCTACATTTTTTAAAAATATAGTTGACAGCTATTTCGGCTGACGCCATCGTCAGAACTATGCTACAGCTGGAAATCAATAGATATCAACTATCACAAAAGATTCTTAATGAATACAAATATATATAATATGTGGATCACCACTACTTAAGCCGCTGGGGGGTGCTTCTTTGTTTCTGTAATAGACCATTTCCGTACCGTATGTAAACTTATTGATATAGCCGTCTTTTTAGTTTCATATGCAATTTTTAGTTTTATTGCGAGCCACAAACAAGCTAGGTCGTTAAAAAAGGAGAGAAGATGTATTGTGTACCTTTTCTACGCAGCTATATAGAGATAAGCAAATGTTCGTTTAAGCATAGTTCTGACGATGGCGTGAGCCGAAATAGCTATTAACTATATTTAAAAAAAATGTAGAACAAAAATATATTGCTATTTTTTTCACCGTGATATAATTTTCATATTTTTAGTATTGGAATAATATTCTATGAATAAATATTCGAGAGAAGAGAGTTTTTTTGATATGTTTCGAATGTTTATAGATCAAAAAGATTGAACAATGTCATCTAAAGAATCTTTAAAAATCAATGAACGGATTGAGTGATTGTTATCATATTATATCGAATGCTTCTAATGCAAAGCGGATAATAACAACTTGATGTGATCATTTTACAACGATTTGTTGTTTTTGTCAAATAATTAAGTACGTTAGATGCAAAGATAAAAGAATATATACGATAAAAACCCCTGTTTAAGTGATGATTCACTGAAAGATGTCGTAGAATACAATACATACCATCTAAAAAAGTATATAATTAATTTTTGTAGTCGTGTATATCAATGACTCACAACATTTTTAACTCATCGAATCTCGGAACCGTGTTTTAACATGATACAAGATCCAACGCTTGAGTCCCGGAAGCGTGTTTTGATGTGATAGACTGGCTCGTCGAAAAAAGACAAATTAGGGATATTAAACAAAGTATTTGACAGAGAATTTTAATGTTTTCTTATTGCCAAGACTCGAACAACTATACCGACAACACAAAAAATAGCCCATATAGAGCTTGCGAAGTGTGTGCAAACCAAAAAAATAAGTGAGACTCGGTACATGTGTAAACAACAAAGTGTGGCTCTACATATGGGGAAGTGTTGACAATTTAACCAATATTGGGCTAATTTTCATTATGTCATTAAGCATCTCAGAAAATTTCATTTGATTATATTCAATAATAACATAGTTTTAACACTTTTAATAAACACTTAAGAAGTACGCCATTTGTTCAAAAATGGGCCGGGCATAGGGGCTAGGTTTGCAAAATTTTGGCCGGGGCTGATAGTGTTAACAAAACGTACACTAGGTTGTGTTGTAACATACCAATTGTATAATTAATATATATATATTTACCTTTTTTTTTTTTTTGGATGAGTGCACTTTGTTATATCATCAAATTATCATCTATATTACAGGGTGTTTGCTGAGAAGATGTACTAATCCATTTTTGTATAACTTTATCCGAAATAAAAAAATGGTTTAATTGAATATTCCGAATTACAAATGAAGCACACTGTCAGATAAATCCATCTGTATCAACTTCACAAATTCTGGCCCTTTTTACAATATTTTTCGTTACGTCTTCACTCATTTTAACAGTCAAGAAGTCCGTGGCTATTATTAAATTCGATGACCGTGATCATCGATAACAGACCTTTTAGTAATTCTATGTTAGCATTTGCTGTATGAGAAATTTCATCACTCTCTAAAATTAGAATAACATGATAATAAAGTCAAAATCATCCAAACAAGACGTTATCAATCACTTTACAATAAAGTTTAAATAAAGGCCAATTATTCTTCCATTTCATTAGAAATCACAGCCTCATCACAGATTATGATTATTTGGAAGAAGCTTTTGTGCCAATTGAATTTTAAGTAAAAAAAAATCCAAATCTTTATCCTAAGTCTAATTTCTTGAGCACGGTGTCGAATTGAGATTGAAGGAATTTTTAAGCACTCATGAAAAGCTGCAATGTTTTCATCTAATCTTTTAGTGCGTGGTGCACAGTCCAGGATTGTCTTTATCTAGCAAATAGCTTCTTCCTTTTAATCATTAATTAAACGAAAAATAAATGGTTTTTTGGAAAAATAAACGAGACATTTGATGTCATTTATTTGTGTGCAAAATATCACGAAATTTTCTAATCATCATATTAATTGAAAAATTGTATGATTAAATCTAATATTATTCGACAACCCACATAGTTATCACCAGTAGCCGATTATTACTAAAAACTTGTTGAGGAGAAATGTATAAAATAAAACATAAAAACTGGATTATTAGGAATTTTATTTACATAAATATTAAGAATATTTACAAAAACTAATAATAATTACTTAACTCATAAATTATCGGTAATGGAGTTGTAATTTTATCTATAACGGGTGGTCCTTCTTTAATCTTTACAAAATATTTGCGTATTCATGCATTAAACACTAAAATATCACATGAGAATTAAACCCCAAAAGTTGCCAAAAATTGAAGGATAATTTAAATACTAACAAAATAAATAATAATTGTTTTAACATTTTTTTTTTGTTGATTGGGTTAACTATTATACATTTAAAAATAATAATCATTTTTACATACTTATATCATGCACTCATAAAATTTTACTGAAATTTCAAAGGATAATTTGTATTGGTAAAAGGTTGTATTGTACAAAAGTTTCAAAAATAAAATGACAACAAAAGCTTTGATAAATTCAACTGACTTTTAAATCGATTAGCACCACTTATCACTTGTTTAGTATCGTACAGTGAATTAACCATAATTCAGGAGTCTTAGATACATTACATTAGTAGAGGGTATAATACATTTATTTATCTAGCAAAAAATACCACCATTAGAGCTTTTGGACAAGTTTTACAAGTTGATGAACTTTTTTAATTACATATTATTTTTCCATTCATTCACTTACTTAATTTAATACAATATGTTTTACAAAACTAAACATTATTTTACAAATATAACTCCGAATGATTAGAGGCATCGAAGAAGCAATTTAGGAATATAGAGCATGGATCATATAAAAATGGAACGCATCAGAGTGCACAACTAATAACTCGTGCAAAAGTTTTGATTGCGGAGATTTATAACTATGCAGCGGTACAAAATAAATAAAATCAGAAAGAAAGAAATACTACATCAACAAGTGTGTAAATTTTAGTGGACATACCCTGTATATTTATTTTGATGCCATTATTTTCATATGTCTTCATCACTCAGAACTAACAAATTTAATATGTAACGATGAACATAAACATTAAACTTCGCTAACAATTATTTGTAATTTTACTAAAACGCTCTAAGAAAAACATTATTTTATGCCAGCAAAATATCATTTACTCAATTATTTTCAGAATTTTTAACAAAGTGGTTTTGTTTACGATATGTTCTCGTATAAAATTTATTTAAATTTGGTGTAAAATAATGTTCTAGACTGTTATTGAAAATTAAATTTTTAATTGTTTTTCATCGTCATATGTAGCATTGTGACTATCACTAATCCCCACAATTTATTCTCAAAATCCTAACATGTATAATCGATTACATAAGTTTATGGGAACTCAAAATTTACTGTCACTTGAAACATGAAATATTTACGAGGGATTTGACAACATATGAAAGCAATATTTTCATATATGGAAAAAAATATTCAATATTTAATCAATAACTCAAAGCGTCTTTTTATTATAATATCTACATATCTTTAACTATGCCACAATTAATCTCGGGGTCGAAATATATATATATATATATTATATGTAAAAAAACGATTGGTTTAATAATTGTGATAAACTTACGTCTAATAATTATTATAAATACAAAAATCACATGTTATCGCTGAAAATTACATAAAAATAATTTTATGCAAATCAGCTTGATTTAATTAGAAATAATAATATACACTGCATACTTTCAAAATACTTTCTAAGATTTTTATGATTGCCCATTCTTGTTGTTTGAATGCTGTTTACTCATTAATTATTCAGTTATTGTTCGATTAAAAATATATATTTTTTCTGCTAAAGATCAAACTTTTTTCAAGTTTGAAGGTAATGATTTTTTAAGTTGATTTTTCACAGCAAAAACTGACAAATCTATTCAATTTTCTATGTGATCTATTCGTTTCTTTCGTATAAAATAGTTCATAATTGAACATTGATTCAACTTAAGCGTAATTTGCTCTGCTTTAGAACTAAATAGTAATTTGATAGCACATGTAATTTGTATATAATTAGTCGGTTTATTTACATGATCTCTTTATAGTTTTTCTAGTGTAACTATGACAAGACAACATTTTTATGAACAAACATAATTTTACACAAAGAATGAAAAAAACTTTTCGATACTCCTGTTGATTTATACAATCTATTATCGTACACAGTGCTTCGATTTCATTTCCAAATTTCGTCGATTTTTTACAAAAAAAAAACATTTTATTACGATCAACGCTAAAAAATGCAAAAACTAATATATATAAAAAAAAAACAGTTTTATTCAAGTTTCAGAATTTCAAAAGACAACAAAACAGTTTTAACATTTTTTTTCGATAAATTCAAATCGTCTAAGAAAAATCATTTCAATATAATTTCGCAATGACTTTCAATGATAGTAAAAATAATTTTAATACAAAAATGTTTATAGTATTGTATAATTTCAATACTTGAAGTCATTTTTTTTCATATTCATATCCCTGTTTAATCCTCTTTCAATTATGCTGGCTGTCAATTTAAAATCATAATTACGAGCCATCATGTTTGATATTATTGTCTCTAAAATTTAAAAGTTACGTCACAGGAAACCTTATAACTTTGTGGGAATCACAGAAACCGATACATTATCTTCGTCTGTTCTTTTAACATTTTCCTCCATAGCTGCACCTTCTTCATAGAACCTCGCTCCTTTCCAGTTTTCTGGATACCCATGCTTGGGAATGTCGTTCCACCACTGTTCTTCTCCTGAAGCCCAGATAACGAAGACAAGGTTCGTCACCAAGAAAACCCCGAGGACTATCCAAAAGACGGTTCTCCACTCTTCAAGATTTGACTGAAATTAATCGTTAAGAGTCAATTAGTATTTTCACAAATAAAAAAAAGCTGGTTTAATAAACATTATCGAAAACCGGAACTTTTCAAGAAATTATAACTAATATTATATTGTTCAATTTACATAAACTTGAGAAAATATAGCCTATGTTCTATATAATATCTTTCAAACACGGTGAAAAAATAGCAATGTATCATATTTTAGTTCTACAAAATTATTTTTTTAAATATAGTTGATAGCTATTTCGGCTCACGCCATTGTCAGAACTATGCTTAAACTAACATTCGCTTATCTATATATAGCTGTGTAGAAAGGGTTCACAATACATCTTCTCTCCTATTTTAACGACCTAGCTTGTTTCCTGTTCGCAATAAAACTAACAATTGTAAATGAAACTAAAAAGGCGGCTATATCAATAAGTTTACATATGGCACGGAATTGGTCCATTACAGAAACAAAGAAGCACCAGTCAGAGGAGTCAATAATGGTGACCGACATACAATAGTTTGTTCGTTAAGAATCCTTTGTGATAGTTGATGTTTATTGATTTCCAGCTGTTCCAAAGCCGTCATCCTGCGACCCTTACTACAAAGATGCAAACACTTAGGCGCTGAGTTTGAATTTATATTATGTTATTCATTTATAACGTGATTTAATAATTCAATCAATAATATCTTTCACTTTTGCTTGCATACTAAGAGATCTAAATATTTCTCACATTAATCATACTTTCATACACGAGACAAAATATTTTAGTGACAAGAATTACATTTTAGTCTCAATAAAATTGGTTTCTTGAAAACGACTAATTGATTTCCTTGTTATATAATAACAGTCATAACAGTATAATATTTATTTATAAAATTTACATACATACCAGCAAAATGTTAATTTTAATATAGTGTGCTTTCCTTTTCAAATAATCCATCATACAAACACTACTACATGAAGGTATTCAATTGTGTATATTATCATTTCATTTAAAAAGTTTTAAAAAAACTTAATGTTTTAAGATATCATTCCAATAATATCAACAATTGGTTATACCTCCAATTCCGTTGATTGTCATAAGTGTATAAATTTATATCGATTAATAATCCAAAAACACAAAGAAATTTGTTTTCTTTGAGTTTGCAACGTTGACGTGATTGCAACGCGGCTGCAAGAAAGCCAACACAAATAGCTCGAAGATTTGTTCGTTTTGTCCAATTGTTTGTTGACACGCGACGTATATGTTTTTTTTTACTCACATTAGGCGTAAGAACTCCCACAAGGTATGGAGTAACAATTCCTGACAGAGCGCCGATTCCATTTACAATAGCCATAAGAGTTCCGGCAAAGTTCGTGCTCAGATCTAATGCGTTGACCTTCATTCCAGGGTAGAAAGCACCCATCAAACCCATGCCAACAGTAAAGAATATCACAGCGTTAATTCCACCCTGTTCTCCTTCTCCAGCGTACGATGCGAGGATGATGCATACTCCAGGTCCAACGGCAGCTATAAAAAAATAAAACATCATAAATCAATGTCTCTTTTTTCAGATGGCAATATTTTGAATGTCAACCTGAATCTAGCGTATGTAGAAGTTGACTTAATACAAGCCTAGACTTGTATGAAGTTTATTTGTGGACACGTGTGGGTTGTTGGTGTTGATTTGTTTCTAAAAGATATTGATTAATTTGAAATATATTAAAGTAATTTACGAAAAACAGCTACACACCATAAGGCAAGTTTTTGAAAATCTTTTATTTGTTTCAATATTTTTATGACAAGATTATTGATTGCTTTTAAATCGACCTCTGTTGCCACCGTGTCCCAGTATTCTCATATCGTTGTTCATTTCCAAAAATTGTTGTATAATAGAATGTAATAAGCATAATGATTTTAATTATTGTCACTTAAAAACCGTGTTATATATTCGTGAATTATACCATTTAAATTTCTGGAGTACTACTATAATCAAAGTGAGCGATTGAATTACTATTTACTGCGATGGTAATTTATGTGTAAAATTAATTTTTTAATGAATATTTTGTGTCATCGACTGAAGGTGCTTGATGGAATTTCTATATGAAATTTGAATTGTTACAACTTTTTACGATTCCACATGATCAGTTCAGTTCTGTTACATCCGTGTTATAGAATGTCTGAAGATGCCGAAAGGCGAAACCCGGGTCGTTAGTTACAAAACATGTGGAATCGTACAAAGTCGTAACAGTTCAAAATTGAATAACATGTTATTTCCGAAACTCGTTACAAGAAATACTATAAATAAATAAACGCGTAATTCCGATGTTTCATTTTTTATTGTGAAAGCTAGTCAATGGTTCTGTTAGGGTTAAAGCAATTATCAAAATCTTACCAATCGTTGTGAAGAATTTTCTTGAATTGGTAACAGACAGCCAGTTCTTCACGATGAACGTGTCGCAAACCCAACCAAAGGCGATTGAGGTGATCCACATGACGATATATGGGAGAGTTGCGAGAATTCCGACCTTCAAAATATCAAAGCAGAGGACCTCTTTCATGTACTTAGGCAAATCTGTGACCATGGTAAAATATCCCCAATCGTGACCGATCTAGAAAATAACAAAATAACTTTATTAAAACAATACATATCAAAACACCCTCAGCTCCACTGTAATATCATTAGATTAATAAAAAAAAAAATAACTAAACTAATTAATAGTATCATAAACGTGATTTGAAACCGATAATCGACAATTTTGACGATTTTAATATTTGCTCCTGTAATAAAATAAAAAGTCTTAAGAAACCGCAAGTCATAGTTTTTAATCATATGCCCTTAGAAAATATTTAACGATAGAAATTTTAATTGAAAGGAAAAGCGCCAATATGCCCCTTCAAAAATAAGAACCTTCAACGTTTCGTAACAGATGCTGACTGATCGTTTAAACTAGTATAGAATACTAGATATTTAATCACATCTGCTTTCAAAAGATCCAGTGATGTAAAACTCTAACTGTTCATAATATCTGATATTTAGTTATATCTTCTAATACAATTTATGATATCGACTGAAGGTGTTTGATGGAATTTTAACATCAAATTTGAATTGTTACAGCTTTGTACGATTCCACATGTTTTGTTACCAACGACCTGGCTTTCGTCTTTCGGCATCTTCAGGCATTACCATCAACAAAATTAATCGTTAATGAAAATTGTCATAATTATGTTATTAGATTTATATTATTTAATTTGTTTTAGGTGCCATTAAGTGCTTGCCTTGGGGTCTGTGTTTTCCTGTAATCAATACCTTTGGTATATAGACGATGCTGACTGTTTATTGTACAATGATATGTCGATTCTGTTACATCCTAGTACATACGTGACAGAACACGTGGAATCGTACAAAGTTGTAACAGTTCAAATTCTTGTAATAAAATATGAATACTTTATAACCGGGAAAATACATGTAGAGCTTAGCGCTGCTTAAAAAAATGAATTCGATGGACTTTCACTGTTTCAATTTTCAAATGTTTTACATAGATGATTAAGATACGTGTAGTTTAAATTCGTAGTAAAATTATCACAGATAATAAAGTTATCAAAGAATGATTTTTTTTTATCTGAACGCCGAGAGAATGTTTACATTACCTGTGCAGCAATCAGAGCCCAAAGTGGAACAGATGTGAAAATTGCCCTCCACGGTGTGTGTGCGTTTCTTGTTCTAGTACCTCCAAGTGCTTCTTCCAAATATTTCTTTTCTTCGTCTGAGATGAAGGGATGAGATTGAGGGTCGTTATAGCAAAGAAGAGTCTGAAACAAGAAGAAAAAAAGATTTTCGTTAACACATAGAATCCCGGAACTGTGTTTTAACGTGATACAAGGTCAAACGCTTGAGTCCCGGAAACGCGTTTTGACGTGATAGACCGGTCCGTCAAAAAAAGACAAATTAGGGACATTAAATAAGTATTTGACAGATAATTTTAATGTTTTCTTATTTTCAAGACTCCAGTTATTTCAAAACAGTCATTCAATTAGTTTTATCACTCATAAAATTATTGGTTTCCACGACCTAACAACACAATCGTTTCGCGTGCAATACATGACACCAACATTCCCTCTGCTGGAGACGATATAAAAGTGGCACCGAGTCCATTCCGAGGAAAATTTTTACAAGATTAATAAAACAGATTGTTTGAGCATATGAAAAAAAGCAGATTTTGATCCTTATACCGGCAAAAGAAAAAAATAGCCCCCACAGGGCTTGCAAAGTGCCTGCAAACCAAAAAAATAAGTGATACTCGGTACATGTGTAAACATCAAAGCGTTGCTCTACACATGGTAAAATGTTGACAATTTTATCACTCTGTGGCTAATTTTTATAATGTTTTAAACCATCTCAGAGAGTTTCATTCGATTTTATCCAATATTAGCATATGTATAATACTTTTAATAATCACTTAAGAAAAACGCCATTTGTTGAATAATGGGCCAGTCATTGGAGCTAGGTTTGCCAAGTTTTGGCCGGGGTACTCAAATTGAAAGTATAAAACGTGCGTTGTGAGCAACTTAACATATCAGACATCTTCATTTTTTATTGCGATAAATTTTGATTGCAAAACTTCATTAAAATATTTTGTTTAATCATTTTCGATTAGTTACACATATAGAAGAGGCGAATCTCGTTGGAAAATCATTCTAAATTTCCTTAATTGATTGAAAAAATAACATCTCAATCATGGAACTATGTAGATGAAAAATCAGCTTCTTGTCAGCCAGTCAAATAATAAATTTTATTTTTTTATATCATCCAAAACGATTTTATTATTGTATTTTCAATACCAACACAACTATTCGAATCTTCTGTTTCTGGTTTTTCGTCTTTATTTTATTTCAGACACCCATACTCCGACATCATATTAACCCTTGCACTCGTAATTTTTTTTTTGGGTGGGGGTAGCCTCAACTCGTAATTAAATTCACGCATTTTCCAGGATTCATAATCAAAACTTAAAATGAAAATAAATCGTATTTTCAACGGATTTTTGTTCAACAAAAAACTTACACAGCGTGCATAAGACTGTTTTATAGTATTTTTATAGAAACACAATCGTAAAAAGTTTTTAATTTCTATTTTACGAAGTTTTAATCTGAGTATATGAATTTTAAACATGATATTTTTAAAAGCTTTAAAAACATTATAGATAAAGAGTTTTTGAAAAAATATTTATTAGTGTGATATCACCGTTAACATAGTTATACTTTAAAATCAATTATATTTAAATATGTTTTAATCAAAAAGAAAAATTTTCAGCTGAAAATGATAAAAATTCTAGCGATTTTTTTATGTCGATGCAAGAAGATTGCGATTTTCTCTACCATATGAATTTTAATCATATGATAGAGAAAATATTATCTGTTCGATATATATAATATGATAAACAGCAATAAAAATCAATAAAATGTGGTACATAGAAAATATTCAAGCTTAAAGTTTTGGTTCCCCAGTGGTGACATACGAGTAGAACGCTTTTCTTGTTTGGTATCCCAGAGGGGACATACGAGTGGAAAGGGTTAATATATGACCGTATAAAAAAAAAATCAGAAAACATACCCAAAGGATAAACCATATGATTCCTATTCCTCCGAAGAGATAGAATACAGATGGCCAGTCTCCGTTCTGGAGTATTAATCCTGAGAAAAGAGTTCCAGCAATGTTTCCAAGTTGTGCTCCACCAAATACTATAGACCCGATGGTTCCTCGTTCAGATATTGGAGCCCATTGAGCCAGTAAAGCGTTCAAGGCTGGGAAGGTTGTACCCTATAAATTAATAGAATAATTATATAAGGTCATATTTGAATAAAGGTATGTTTTTGACGTACTGTGTGATTGTCCTGAGATTGCCCACAGTGATCTTAATGCCCAATGGCATTTGGTGATTCATAGCTTTAGCAAAATTTTAGACATTTGAAAGCTTATAATGTCATATGAGAAGCTGACAGAGCACCTCAAATAAGTGGTTCTTACTTAAAATTTTACTGTGGCCGTATTATAAACACTAGCACTATGTCTAGGTCCTATGTAAATGTCTCATGGCCGCACTAATATTAATTAATTTGAAAAAAAAACACATGTTTTTTGTATATCAATATTTACTAAGAAACTGTTGGTGACCCCACCAAAATCAGTCGTAGATTCAAAGATTGCTTCATTACTAAGCAAATTCAATTTACCTCAATAAAATTCTTCTAGAATTAAGTTACAGAGGATAATCATGCATTACAACTTAAACTAATTGGCTATCCGAAACACTAAACAATTTTCTAATTTTTCATTTATACACTCTGTATTACGTCACTGAAGGATCTTGATTGTTAAATACGTTGCCAAAAACAGCTGTGAAACTTTTTATAGTTGCACTATCCATTAAAGTGAAACTAAACCAAATCTGAATTGTTCGTGCGTCAATAGAAATTAAAATTCAAAGCATGTTCTTTGGGATTACACAAGTAATTGTTAAAAATAAAAAATACAAAAACATCGTATTAGCTATAGTAACTTTAGTCAGTAGTTTTGACTAATTTGATTAAAAAATAGTGCAGTATTAATCCGCGATCGGCACACTAGTATAAGAGGTGTCCACAGACTCGAGTCATAAAATGAATACCTAAATCTATGAAATAGTTTAGCCCCTTGCAATGGTCTGAGGAGCGGCGAAAGACTTATACATTTGGTAATTATCATCTACGGGTAGTAGTTAAGCTTATTGAAGTGCCGCCTGTTTGCCTATTTTTAATTTAAATTTAGTTAATTTTTTGCTAGCATGATATAAGTTAGCCTGTTAAAACAGAAAAGAAGATGTATTGCGTACCTTGTCTACACAGCTATATATAGATAAGCAAATGTACGAAAGATAAAATTGTAGAACTAAAATACATTGCTATTTTTTCGCCGTGTTATAATAGAGTTCCACCAAGTAAATGCCAATTCAATCAATAAATCAAATTATCTGTCGATTTATAAATTGTTTATGACACATGGCATGCGTATACTAAAAATGTGTATATGGAAAGAGATATTCTGTTGAAAAAAGAGTGATGATTCTTCCAATCATTGAGATAAAATTCCAAGTCTAAGCAACTTTTCACTTTTTGAAACATTTACCCAACCTCTGCGCCTTCTGCGTCAGCATGCAAACTGAACGTCATTATAATCAAATGAATAGTGATAAAAGCAAATTCAGATATAATTTCAATCCTAATCTTATGGTCAGAGGGTTTTTTGTATGTTATTTCTCGTGTATATGGCTGATGTGTTATATTTATTGATTGTTAGTTCTATTGCATCGCATGCAGTTCATTGAGTTAAAAACAAAATGACTACGAATTCGTATCACGAAAGGCTCACGAAGAAGCAAATTTGGCAGAGGTGTTTGACATGTACAAAACTGTGAATAATCCAGGGAAGGCGATATCAAGCGAGCATCCAAATTTCCATAAGAATTGACTGCCTTGGGGGTCATAATACGACGGTGAATAGGCGGCTCGTGATAACAGCGACGATATTCATCTCACCGCGCGTCATTATATTGTAAAAAACAAAAGAACCGGTTTCTCTCTTTGAACCGATCTCGCTACGCTTATATTGTTTGCTGTTATTTAGCATAATTAGCAGAATGTGAATATAATTTTTTGCGAAAATATTGCGACCACACCGGACGACTGGATGTCACGTGCGAAAGGATCATTTCACGTGACCGGTCATTTATCATTTCAAAGAATATCTTTTAAAAATAAATCCACACGTCGTTTATACTCAGACGAAATTGTAAGAGGGACGTAAGTGATAAATCAGTTATATTCAAAAGAGCAAAAAAAGAGTGAAAACACATTGTTTCTTTATTATTTCTTTCCACGTATTAAATTTATATAAAAGGTAAGAAGTGATCAAAAAACGTTATCTTCATTGACACACGATATTTTTTCACTCTTTTTGCTCTCCTGAATATGTTTTTTTTAGTTCTCAAAGATAATCAACGTTGTACCCAACGCAACCCGCTACACCTTCACACTTTTCTTACAGTGTGTAATCAGTAGCGTAACAACGTTATGCGTCTTTCAAATTTGGCAAGGAACGTTAGAGGGAAATTCATCAAGACTTAGTTGCATGCGCTCAAATGCGATGACACTTTAATAAATAATAAACTAAGTAAATTTAAGGATTAAATTCCATTTACCTTCCATAGGACGAAAAGAATATAGAATTCATCGAATGCCTTTTAATTTGTCAAAAGTACTACCAAGTCGGCATGAATTCTCTCCTAAATACTATCGATCGGTTATTAACTCCTTTTGGCTTAGAATATGCGATATGGTGATGTGTCTGGCAATTTCTTATTTAAACTCCTTTACCCGCCACTGCTTTCAGATCAGTTAATTTTAAGCACTATCGCAGCATAAATAAATTAACTGTCTATTTTTCTAAGCTAGAAGTGTCTAAAAAGCAATTGTATATGATTAGATGGCGTGCAATTAATTGCGCAGAAAATCAGTTCGTCCATACAAACGAAAAACTTATATCAGTTAAGTCGTCAAATTTTCAAGCTTTAGTAATATTCCCAAATCGCCATCAAGTTAGCGTGACTGTACGTTTAATGGAATATTATACTAACTTGCATTGCCCTTGCTTTTACACATTCATTAACTAATACAATCAATCAGATATTTTTGTAAAATAAAAATTTAGTCCATACAGTAATAAGAGACCTTTTTTATACAACAAACACAGCCTATTTTATTTACCCAATGATCTTTTCCAATTTATGTTATTTCAGTATACAATTTTCTTCCATCAGTTGTCAGTTAATCTCACCAATACATTCGTCATGCTTTCAATTATCTAACAACAGTAATTTCAACATGATTTTGCGATGAAATTCAATCTAAGCAGAGGGCTCTTATCTAGATGTTTTTATCTTTCAAACGTATAAATGTTGAAAAATATTTATTGCAAACTTTCGATACGCACTAAATCTCACGAGAAATTCTTGATAAAGTGTAATAAATTGTGCAAATTAACACATAAAATGATTTCAAAGATATAATATTCAAGTAATTAATCAAATGTAACTGCACAAAAAAATGCAGTTACTATATTATTAAATATAGCAATTGATTTAACCAAAAAATGTTTTCCTATAAAATATAATATGGTAAATATTTTTTTTTCATAGTTTTATACCAAATTAAAAAAACAAAACAGACGGAATAATGTTTCTTTCTTAAATAATAAAAACAAATAATAATTGTTATTGATGGCACCTAAGCTTATTTTTAATATGAAAACTTGAAAATACTGTGATTTGGTATACAAAAACACTCCAAGCTCACCTCTCCGAGTCCTTCAAGAACTCTAAGCCCGATCAGGGCATTAGCACCTCCCAGTTGGACGGTTATTGGCGTCAGCAGGGTGAAAACAGCGGTGGACAAAATTCCAAGTCCGAGAGAATATTTTCCGCCGAACCGTTCAGCAATTATTCCACCAGGCAAATGCGTCACTATGTATCCGTAGAAGAACGACGACAGAATCAGCCCTTGCGTTTTCTGATCCCAGTTGAATTTACCTTCTTCCACCTTTAAAAAAGAAACATTGTTAAGTCCAATCATTATTTCATAAAATAATAAAGGACATTTTTACAAATTAAAATGCATAATGCAGCAATTTTTCAAAGATTACATAAGAGGAATCAAATTCCTTTCTGAATTCAATTCGTGCATATTAAATAAAATCAAAACTTATAAATTTGAATTGTTACAACTTTTTACGATTACACATGTTTTGTCACTAACGACCCGTGTTTCGTTTATCGGAATCTTCAGAAATTCCATCACACGGATGCAACAGAACTGACAAATATAATAATTTTAATGCAACAGAACTGAAAAAATATTTATAGTACAAAGTTATAACAATTCAAATTTGATATTGAAATTCTACCAAGCACCTTCAGTCGATATCATAAATTATACAAAACTTATTAACCGAATGTATATAATTTTTTATAGCTTTATTTATTTTTATCAAGCATTTCAATTTAATATTAATTTTATCATGATTATCAAAGCTTCTACATATAATTAAGTGTGATTTGTTATTTATTCACTGTGTAGTATTTTTTATGTATTTTTCCTGCTTAGTTAAAACTATTTTCAACAGCAAAAACCTGCAAGCAATATTTTTAATTTCCATCTCTAAATACCAAATCGCGTGTACTTTTACGTCGTTTCGTATCCACATTTTGCAATGCACTATGACTCAGTGAGTTCTAGTTGACTGATTTGAATCTGACTAGAATAATAGAGGTCTCAGCGGAGAGGCCTACATAGGAATTCCAAAAATTTAATCGACCAAGTGCCATCTAATACCGGCTTCAAAGCGTTTCCTGTTTGCCTTTTAATTTTAATGTTAGCTAATTTTTCATTGTTCAGCCCACTGACTGAGGTTACACACAATGCTATTGGTGGCGAACGATACTGATTTCATGATGAATCATACGCAGAAAATATCTACTCATTATCGAGTGAATATACATTTAATAGCTTACAAAGAAAACGTAGGTTTTGGACGCCAGACAGTTTTCTTAAAAATGTGTTTACAGTTCCTGAATGAAAAGGAAATCTATCAATAATATTGTTTTCTCTTCTAAGACGGAAATATGATAAAATTGTATAAAAAAATAATGATAAATACTCTTTACAACAAGCAGTTCATTTTTTAGTCAAAAACGTACCAAACGTCGCCATTAAAAATGCGTTTCTGTAGAAAATTAAGCTAATATAAAAATACCTCTGAGAAATCAGGGAAATTTGGTATTTCAGGAAGAAAATTATGAAATCAATGTAATATAACATAACTATGATAATTTCACCACAATTCAATAATCATGAAAAAACATTGGTTATAAACTAATAAATATAATTTCCTTGATTCCAATGTTTAAATTTCTCCCCTTTTCATATAAACAATTAAATGTGTAAAAGAATTGTATTCTTTCCTCTGGCTTGTACTTAATTTTCAGTTAAAAAAAAGCAAAACATATTTGTACGATATTTACTGATTGATAAGTACCCATTTATACACAAAAAATGTTTATGTGCAATTTCTCAGTGTAAATTTCATTTTTTTTAAATATAAAACAATAACATTGTTTTTGTCAAGTATTATGTATTCAAATATTGTTAAGTACTTACTTTTGTAATGAATCCATCGTTATGACTATAATACGAAGAGTTCTGAAAGAGAAAAAAAAATACGTATGAATATTTACATATAATACTTTTACAAGCAATAAAATACATATGCTAAATCGAAACGACGTATGACACTAAAGATATATACACTAAATCTGATATGAACCAACCAAAATTACGTAGCTGATATCGGCGCTATGAATTCAACGTTTCTTATATCGAATAGCGATATAAAAATATTTACTTTTCAATCTTACTAAAAAAATTTCGATAAATCCATTTAATCTTTAAATAGTTCGGTAAAATAAAACTTCACCAAAAAGATGTTAACCAACTTATCATCCAGCCATTAAAAAATAACCACCGTTGGATGAACCAATCTGTACACCAAATTGAGAATGCGCTGTTAAAAAATAATCTTGCCTCGACTTCATGTTAAAAGCTTTTTAGTAACAATGAAAAAATCCAAGTAGGCAAATGCTTTTTTTCCTTATTGCAATTCATTTTTTTTTTTTGTGTGACAGTCTATCCAACATATTTTGCATTACAGTCAGCAATTCACCAATATGTTTTGTTTTTAAATACTGTTTTTTCTTATAACGATTTTTTTTTCTATAACAATGGGGGATATAACTAATGCTAAAATATTGTGTACACTAAGTTGTTGATTGCTTCTGAGCTACTTTAAATATTTTGATGTTTATAAAAAAAAATACGTACAAATCATATTTAAATTGAATTAGCTAGCCGAAAAATTAAATAAAATAATTACAAGATTATCGAAGAGTATCAACGTCTTTTATATATAGATAAATAAAAACGAAGTTACTGAAATCAGATTTTATATTTGTTTACAAACGACTGAGTAATTATCACGTGCTGAAATCGAAACCAATATACTGACAATCAGAATACATAATGCGTATTTTGTCTCACGGAATGTGATATGACTTATCTAATTTCATCAGATTATAACAAATATATATACAAAACGTTTAGCTTTTATAATTATAAAAGAAATAAATAATTCTGTAATGAATATTTTGAAAACTAATTAACTCCATTCAATAATTGTCCCAATTGGAAGAAGAAAATACATTGAGTGGCAATACGGCTAGTTCAGATATACCATGCTTTATTTTGTCAAGAATAATAAAACACAGACAAATAATAAAAATGGATTCAAACAGCAAACAAATTCACAATTAAACTTTGAAAATTTTCCCATCTTAAGTTGCCATTCCGCAACTAAAGCTCAATACCGTGTATTCGAAAAGGATTAATTTCTTAGATAAGTGAAATGAGCCTACTGTAAATAAAAATTAACTTGGCACATAATCCCAAGTGTTTGGGTATATTCAATTTAAGACATTACTTTCCCACATCATCTATCCATGAAAATAGTAGAACTTTAAAATTTGTTATCTTTCATATCGTCGAAAATGATTCGTTTATTTTATTGTTTGCAATCGGTTTTCTCATAAATGTCATGTATATTGAGCATCATTGAAATGCAGAATACAACAGACTTAAATTTTATTCATCTATTGTATAGGTAGTAATTTGCTTACTGCTGGGGATATTATAGTCCTCAATGGGTATCTGATTGCGTTGTATAGAAATACGCATTTCGACTTTAATAGACTGTTTAGTTTTTCAGTAATAGATTGTGTGTTAATAACAATCTTAACGTAGTTTTTGTCTGAGTTTGCGTTTCAAAAGCAACGAATGAAGTAATTTTTATTTTTTGTAACTTATATGTATCAAATAAATAAACCAGCTCGTTTTTAGGATAGATGTTGACGAACGAATTTAACTAATACAGTATAATGTGTACTGAAGTCTCGTCAACAATAACTGTCATGAAAATGCTTAAATATCAGAAAAATATATTAGCAAAATCATTTGATAGCAATGATGTCGCTATTTAAAGTGAAGTTTCGTTCAACTTGCATTTAGCATAGAGCAATACTTATTTCATATTTTTTGTGTATAAATAATCAAATTTAATTACCGTATTTGTGCATGGATCCTCGGAATCTTCTTTCGGTGACATTTCCGTTATGGCGATGTTCAGACAGACCCTCATCGTGTAGGCGTTCGCAACGGCAAGGAACCCCATGATAGCGAAGACATATCGCTGGGGTATAATGAAAACTGAAAAGTAATAGAATTTAATTAATAACACATCTAACGGTAAAAAGGTCCAACCAATTTTTATTTAAAATTTAAGCTTTTGGTTACCCAAAACATATCCAACTTTTTTGTTATATTATTGTCAATATAGCTCAAATCATTTAGTTTCTTGTTAATTCAAATAAAATGCCTTCCTACTTCTCATAAGTAACAGTTAACACATTCAAAGTGATGCATCGGGATGGCAATCCCTTAACATGACCTAAAACAATACGAAATTCACTTTGTCCTAACATTTCTTACTTTCTCGATATATTTTCAAAGGCTTCATTTGATTATCGAAATGCGTCAAACAACTCAATAAATTTTAGAGTGTCTAATTGCATGAGTGAGTGATTCAAATTTTATATTCCGGTCAAGAAATAATGTACGTCATATAAAAAAATATGAATTATTTTGTTCTATTTTTTATGTATACAAAAAAAATAAGACTTGTTATTTTTTAAAACGACGTTTCCAACCAAAATTACTTTCTTTTAAAATTGTACAAATTTATTGCCGAGGTTAGCATTGGTAAAACTCGATTATAATTATGTATTATAGATAAAAATTAGCTCTGAAATTAGTCTTTTTTTATTATACGATTTTAAGCCAATGATATGTAAATACGGCTCTTCAGTTTAGTGTTTTTATCATTCATTATTATCTTTTTTGATATTGTCTTACAAATAATTATTGAATAATTTTCCTCTTGAATTTTATTTCTTATTTAAACATACACTTTACAAAACACTTGTGTAGATCGTGTAGGCGTATAAATTATTTTTATTTTCTATTTATATTGTTGAAACTTTGTAAGCTTCTACATGTTTTGTCACTAACGACTTGGGTTTCGCCCGTTGAATACGTATGATAGAATGCCTGAAGATGCCGAAAAACGAAACCTGGGTCGTTAGGGACAAAATATTAAAAAGCGTTAAAAGTGAATTTCTTTCAAACACCATCAGTTGATCTCATAAATTTAACTATTATGTAGCTTTTTATAGTACAAAATATACACGAATGTGATTTTCGTTGATCGTAATCGTGATACTTCTATAATCTATCTACATCATTAGTCAAAATTTTCATTTGCTGTGTAAAACTGGATATAGTCATATCTTCAAATATTGGAATAAGTTATAATATGGATAACTGACAAATTCTATCAATTAGGAAAAATATTTCTACAGATAAGAACAAACATGGCATAATGACGATAAATCATAATTTCTTTTTATTTTAATTCTATTATGGCAATCTATTACAAAATTAATTCATCTTACGTCAAACTTTAATTGGTCAGCTATAAAAAGCTCCATAAAGATTTTTCCGTAAAAGCTGACGCTAAACAATACCGATTGTATTGCTGCGGTTTTAATTTTCCATTTCTCAGAATACACCTCGCAATCTCAAACTAATAATTGCTAATTGTATGCTACGACGTATTTAGCCAAATTCTAGCACACCGTAACCAATAACACAAAATGACAGATATCAACGTAGAAGGTTTTATTTCGATCACGTCCTGTGGTTTCACATATTATTCTTTTTGAAAGCGGTATCCCCCAATTTTCTTCGAATTGTTTGCACCGCTACGCCGTCATGTTTGTAAATAAACAGTTCTAAAAAGTTTTATCTTGTGATCAAAATGAGCGTACATTGTCTTCGTAGTAATAGCCAAATGAAAATCAGGCGGCATTGTTTTTGATACATTATGTGTAAGCATTCTATGAAACTCGTCTAGAATGTTAATTACGTAACCAATACAAAAGGAAACTTTATACTAATCCTTTTTGGAATACGCAATACTAGTAGCATATTTATAAGAAAATTTAACTCTTCATAGAATTGGTCTCCGTTATATCGAATAAATAGATGAGAGGTTAATTTATGATATAGACTGAAGATGATTGATGAAATTTGAATTGTCACAACTTTGTACGATTCCACATGCTTTGTCACTAACGGCCGTGATTTCGCCTTTCTTCTTCTTAGAATCTTACAAAGTTGTAACAATTCAAATTTGAACGTCTAATATTTTTACCACTTTGCTGTGTATTTAATTAATAAAAACATCTTGTCTAGATTACATTTTAATTATTATTGAGTGTTTTCTAAGTAATGATTCGACGTTATCAATGTTATTTTTAATTTTATAGTTTTTCAAATATTCACAAACGGAAATTCAGCATCGAGCTACTGTGTTGGTAGCGAAAAAAATAAAGCAAAGAATATTCCATAACAAATTGTTTATTTGAATGATATTGAGATTTTTTCATCGATAAGTGGCATAAAAATAACCTCTACAAGAATAGCAATATCGAAAGTAAAATTGTATACAACTATTTTTTTTTTGCTCTTAAATTTCACGTTCATGCTAACCAAATAAAAACCTCGCAACTATATAAGCGAAATCTATTTAGAAACCGAAATATGACATAGATTTTTCTGTCATATTTTGCATAACGCACTTTTTCTGTCCGTTTTCAAATGCAATCTATTTTGCATACAATTGTGAAGAAAAACTTCATTGTTTTTCCTATACAGGACATTGTGAGTAATATTTTGTCAACACGTTTTTGCTTGTTGTTATTCATCGTGAAACAATCAAAACGTGTTTTAATTTTTTTTTTTTACTATGCATTGTGAAACTGCATACTGTGTTTGAAACGTTTAACCAATTAAAAATATTTCCAACGAATATTTTTTTTTTTAAACAAACGCGTTTGTCGAATTTTGTAAAAATTTTCGTGATTTTCAACTCAAAAAAGCGTTTACAATATACTTATTTACAAAAAAAAATTGTGAAACTTAACCATACACAGATACAGCAAAAAAACAAAAGACAATCTAAAATCAACATAAATTCATCAACTTTTATTTTACTATCTTACGCCTCGTATACATATCAATAACTATAACAAACCCAAATTTGAATTGTTACAACTTTCCATAGATAGAATGCCTGAAGATACCGAAATGCGAAACCCGGGTCGTTAGTGACAAAACATGTGGAATCGTGCAAAGTTGTAACAATTCAAATTTGATATTGAATTTCCATCGCGCACCTTCAGTCTATATCATAAATTATATAACAAAACCGTTTAAGCAATTTCAAATTCTTCCTAAAATAATCAATTTAAGCATCTGGCATATTTATTTTGGTCACAATATATAAAAAAAATGGTTTTAAAATCAAAAACCTTGTTCCATATAATAATAATACTGAATATGGTATCAACAAAATAGAACATTTACTATTATATCATATAATAATAGCAATGAGAAATCTGTCAATGATCGACACTGCTAAAATAATCAATTGATAATTTTCGACTGAAGGTGATCGTTGGAATTTAAACATCAAATTTGAATCTTTGAAACTTTGTACGATTCCACATGTTTTGTCATTGACGACCGAGTTTCGCTTCTCGGCATTTTTTGGCATTCTATCACACGAACACAACAGAACTGACTATCAGTTCTGCGACTAAACATGTGGAATCGTGCACAGTTTCGACAATTCGAATTCGAAAACCCATTTTCAGTTAGAAGAGGGAGAGAAGTAAGAGTTAAAGAAGAGATAATGTTATATTAGAGAGGTGGTCCACAAAAAAATTACAAAACTCTAGCCGCATAATTGAAACTTTGTCCGTCTTCTATACAATTTCGTCGTCTTTCCAAACCAGCTACGATTTTGACACACAAACGGTTTATTCCAAAGCCATTTTTTGTTACCGTCTTAACGCAATGACGTCTTAAAACTTGAAATCATCCTTTACGTCGTGATAGAATAAAAAGTTTTTTTGCAACATAACACGAATAATTTTTCTATTTGACACTTCGAATACAAATACAAAATGATAAATATTATGCATACGTTTTTGAATTATTCCATAATTTTTCCATTCGTTTGTTTTTTTTTGCATGAACACCAACTTGACCGTACACAAAAAAATACTTTTTGGTAATTAAACGTGTTTTATTAAATTTATTTTTATTCGTTTAATAAGCAATTTGTTTTAATTTTTTCCTTCTTTTGCGTCATTAGATACCAATAGAAAAATACATTTCATACAACTCTTTATCTTAAATTCTACATAAATTTTAACCAAATGTGTATTCTTAGTATTATTTACACAGTTTTTCAATTGGATTTAATAATACTCTACCAATAAAACAGATGTTAATTACCATCACGTAAGACATATATTATATATCGCTTAATATGAAAAATGTTGATTTTTTTTTAACAAACATATTTTTACATGATCTTCTCTAATTTTCTTATATATGTCATATTAATCTTTTAAAACTATATAAATCCTTGCAAAAAGAAATTCGACCACATTTTTTAAAAATATTTTTATAATGTGTACACACTCATTATTACATGTGTACCTGTAACATTTTATGTCTTCTCGTAAAGTACTATTTTAAATAATAAAAACATATTTTTTAGTACTTGTTTCCAAAATATTAATTTTTTAATAATTAGGATCGGTTTCGCTCATCGCGAGGATCATCACAATGAGCGAAACCGATCCTGATCATAAAACATATTGTGGAAATAAATACTAAAAAATGTGTTTCATCATTTATAAAATTATGCCGTTTCATCGAGATGTGATAGTTAACATATCAAAAGGTAAATATTTTCTGTATAAAATAACAAAGAAGCTTTCAATAAGAATTTTAAAAAATAAGAAATTACCACTGTTCAATTATCATTAGAAATAATTCGTCATGTGAAACTAAATTTGAGAATTTACGTTAATTTGCAAGTATATTTATTGTATACAAATGTATAATATTCTGCCTGATCGTTGCATGGATGAACGGTTTTTTTTTTATTTTGAAATCTTCCGATGCATAGATATTGTAGTTTAAAAACATTCTGAAAAAACATTATTTTTACTTCCTCAATACTGTACTGCAATTTAATTCAAAATATCGATACACATTTTTATTGTAATGGATAAGTCTCTTTAATACCTCAATCTATTTTCTGTTGTTCAAAACACGGCAATAAATTAATAAAACGCTTTATATGAGATCTTCTTGTTCAGCATATCTTTATTTTTTACATGTTAATCCTGATTTCATTAGATTCAATGACTTTGTTATCACTTTTATTTCCGCTGTAAAATTATTAAATACCCACAAGAGAACGTAGCATAATAAATAACTTAAGAGGTTTTTTTTATAATGTTGACATCAAACTTTTCTGTTAGGTACAAAAGAATTTATTGTTTTATAGAAAACATAGAATAATTAATCATATATTTAGAAAAATTGTGGGAATGTTGTTTTAAAAACTTTGAAATTGTATACATTTGCAGCTATAAGTAATCTTAAATCCAGCAATTACACGATACGACCAATTATGAAGTCATAAACATTTTTTAATTATTACGCTTGTAAATTCTTACGTTATTCTTTTCTATTTTAAGGAAAGATTAATATACAAAGAGTATCATAATGTCTTTTGATACATATCTTTAAAAACCTTTAACTTAAAAAAGTCTTTTATTATACACACAAACAAGATGCCAAAAGTACTTAATTGCTTGCATTATGTGTATTTCTTTGTTGTTGTTGTTTATCGATGTATAATTTAGCATTCATTATGTTTACACAATCTTATAATTTTTAAATATTCGAAAAAATACATTTATTACGATAAAGAATAAAATATTTTTAGTAGTAACAAAAAATCGGTTATGTGGAACATACATAAGTCAATGTTACTGGTTACAGTACGGCTACAAATCCCGGCATAGGCAAAATTTCCATGAATTTGTAGATTTCGGTTCCAGAAGTATAACTTTTAGTGATATCTGATATTTAATCCTGTTAGTGGAGTGTATCAAGAGCAATTAGCTAATTATTAGCACGATCTCAGTCTTATTCTGTCTACGTGTAAGCTTTTCGAAAAAGATAATTTCAAACACTGAGAAACAAGCATTTTTTATGTAAAAAGGGTTTTATTGAAAAATTTATATTCAAAAATAATTAGAAACAGTCGAAAGTAACTTTAATTAGTGGTATTTTAACATTCAAAATTAAAATTAAGTAGTTTGTTGTACACCATAATGTTACATTAAATGTAAATGAAAATACTCATTTTACAATGGATGATTTAAGATTTTAATTGGAAAAACAATAATAGTGTATAATCCTTTCATTTGATTAATTCTAATAATCAAATTTTAAATTATCTGCCCGGTGTATACGGCTTGACAGTTACCACATGAAAGTTTATAAACACCATTACTTCATAATAATTATGCAGTCTTTGTACGTAAGCCACTATAAAACTATTTTAACACAGCAATGGTTTTAAAATGGAAAAATTTGGACACTAAAAATAAAAACAATAGTCAAAAAACAATACATATTTGCAATTTAGTTTCGGTGGGCTGATAACGAAATATTTAAAATTTCTTTTATATTTTTATGGATGTGTACAAACGCTTTCAAGGATTTACAAATCTTAGCAAAGTGTTTTGTGATCATATAATTGTGGTATACTATGTTATAACTATTCACGCTTTTCCAACTGAGTACACAATTGATCATGGCCATGACTTGGTAGTCTACCAGACGCCCAAAACTTCACGCATCAATGGTTGATCAGTCATACCAAACAAGCTAATAATTCAACGCTATAGAACTTTGTTTATCGATTATACAATTTGTTTATACGCTAGCAAAGCACCGAAAATTCAAAATACAAACCGAATCCAATTTTCAAATGAAAGCAATAAACTCTTGTAATTTATGATACGACTGAAGGTGCTTGGTGGAATTTCAATATCAAATTTAAATTGTAACAATTTTGTACGATTTCACATGTTGTATCCAATTGTGTATACAACAGCGAAGCACTGCTATAGCATAATTATTTTAGATATAGCTAATTGGGAAACACGAAAAATATATACAATTCAATATTTAAAAAAAAATAATTACGTTTTAGATGGCTATTTCGGTATCACGCCATTGTTATAACACTTTTATCGAATGGTAAGAACATTTGGACAGTCATCCTGCTCAAATGCGCTGTTGTTAGCTGCAATTGGACTTTAAATTGATTTCGATTAATTTCTACTTTACATGTTTGTAATGTTGGTAGTTCTTTTTTTAATGTGAAAATAATCATGGTTTTGTCCACTGCTGTTATTAAACTATTTATGATTTCCGTAATCAGGGGTACAATGTGAAAAATTGCTTCGATTATATTCGAGTTTTTTTTAGTTCATTTTAAGTCATTAGAGGCATAAGACTTATTTATTTAATTTTTCATGATTTTAACATTGATCTTCTACCCATGCTGTGTAACATAAATATTAATTTATAAAGAATATTAAAAAAAAACAATGCGAACAATGTTGATGTATTATACATTACTGATTTAACTCTCCAGTATCCAGTCACTCATAAACAAATGAATTTAAGTGCAAATTCTTGCATGTAATGTAAATTGATACAGTGTTGTATAGAAAAATAATTAACATCGGATATTCGCCAGCTCAGATTTATTTTTATCTTTTTTTCAGATGTGAATGTTACACTAATTTTCCAACACGTTTATTTATAGCACCTCGGTAAGAATATTTATTTAAATAGCAAAATAATTAAGCAAACTTGACCACACTTTGGTTTAAAAGAGGTATCTGAAATGATTATATACCCAAAATAGCAGAATAGAATTAACAGCATAACGATTATTTAATTTAGCGTAGCCGCGGTCGCAAAAAACTGGTTATAGAAAACAAACATGTGACTAGACCAGTGATGGTAAACATGTGACCCGCTGGTGAGGTACTGACCCACGCAGGCCATTTAAACATAAATAACCCACGCGTTGATTTTTATGAAATTATTATTTGTATCATAAGAAAGAAAACAACCAAAAATGTAATCAAATTAATTGTACATACATGTAAATAAATCTGTTAATATTTCATAATGTTTTTGCTATTGCTCTTGCAAAAGTAAGTTGTAAAACAAAAAGTAAATGTAAACCTTTTTACAGGGCTCTTAAAGTGACAACTAAATAAAGTATATAAATACAAAGCTTTTAACCATCACTCTCTCTCCTTTTCTAAATGACGCCACTGACTTAGTGACCCACGAGCTGTTACTAAAAAATATTGACCCACTTCTCAAAAAGGTTCACAATAACCGAACTAAACTAATAACCTTTAAATTTCGCTAATAAAATTCAAATGAATATTTCAGAATGCATTTCATGTTTTCCCAATGATTTTTACCTGTTGAAAATAACACCGGCAAGGTTTTCAACATTCCCGATTCAGCGAAAACAATCCCGACATGGCCACAGTATATGTATATAGAAATATATGTGTATTTTTTCTATGATGTTAACCTGTTGATATTGAAAGTAACAAGTTGAACAGTTATCCCGAAATAAACAAAGCATTCCCTGCTTAGCCTAGTATATTTAAGTAGTCATGACGTTCGGGATTTTTTTTTTCAAATGACTATCGTAATTGATACGTCATGGAAAAATCATTTTTTTTTCAACAGTTATTGTTTGTTGGTCATTTATTATTTGTATCTAGCATTTAAATTATGTATTTATCTCAAATCACTCGATATAAATCCATCAGAAAAGCTATAATATTTTTAATTTATATATAAAAAAATATTTATTAGGGCATTTTTAACCCAATCTAATCAAAATATTGTATAATAGTTTTGTCTTGTAATCTCACACTGCATTTTATTTTATTCAATGATTCTTAACCGAAAATAATAATGTCAAACAATGAAACTAATCTCGGTAAACAAAAATTTTACGTTTTCATAATTTAGAAAAAATAATGGATGTAGTCCGTATTCATTTTGAATAAACTACAATAAATAAATATCGACCCCTTGTGCACTCATTTCAATAATGCGTTAAAAATACTTCATTTTAAGTAAGTGACATAGGTTAAACTAATTTCTTAGATCAAGTATTTCTTACCAAATTAATAATTCAAGTGTACTAAATCTGTAAATATCATATCTTTATTGAAGATAGTTCAAATATGTTCAAATTAAGACTTTTAACGTTCATTTTAAATGACTTAATGCTGTTTCTGCGATCAATTGATGAACGTTTCTGTGTGTTTTTTTCAGTTCGGTACAGGTTCTCTTTTCATAACGGGCACATTTGTGAATTGATTTATATTTCATATCCACCTCTAATAGGATTCTTGAATTATAATAAGTGCAACAAGTAAATATTGTGCTGTATATCATTTATAATTACTCTGGTGAGATAGATTCAGCGAGTGTATCAAATCCAGTTATATCAACATTTTTTGTTGAAATGCTTTCTTATTGGTACCAAATTATGTTCAATGGTATATGGTAGATATTTTTAATAGTAATACATACATAAATAGTGTCCATATTAAAAGGCATTTGATTCAAATTTGATTTGTTACAACTTTGTACGATTCCACATGTTTTGTCACTAACGATCCGGGTTTCGTCACGACTGAATTTCAGTCCTGTTGCATCCGTTTGATAGAATGCCTTAAGATCCCGAATGGCGAAACCCGAGTCATTAGTGACAAAACATGTGGAATTGTTCAGAGTTGTAACAATTCAAATTAATATTGAAATTTCATCAAGCACCTTCAGTCGATATCATAAATCAGGCGTTTGATTAATTTTTACAATCGTAAATTTCTCAATAGTATTAAGCCTTTCTTATTGATTCGTAGAATGTCGATTCATGATATTTTTTATTTTACAATCAAAACTGGTTTCAACAATGGCGTGATGCTGAAACAGTCGTCAGAACTTTTTGTATAACTAAAAAACTCCTCGTTGTTTTGACCTCTATATAAACAGTAAATATTTTGATTCGTAAAAAAATAAAAACACATTAACTGCATTCTTAAATATTTTGCACATTGGAGGCTTTTCGCCGTCGACAGCGATAAATTATTGCATGCATTTATAATGGTTTACTTGTAGGCAGTGGGTCTCGTATCATCGACCTTCTTTCGCGGCGCCGATAGTCAAGATTCACCTTGCTGCAAGTTTCGCTTCAAACTGACCTTAATATTTTTTAGTATCTATCCGTTGGTATGCTACGTCGTATGTATGGAAGAACTCTATTTAAGGAAGTGTGGTGTCAGCGAACTGTGGTTCAAGAACTCTTAAAAAAAATTTTCGCTTTATATTTCTTTATTTACCAAACAGTACTCTCGATATCGACAGGGAAGGTTGTTGTTTGTTTTCAATAATATTTTGAAACGTTTTATTGGTATGTTTATTGCTTACATCAAATACATTAACACGTTTTGGAATGTTGTGGCATTGTGTATATTTATTATGGCGCCATGCAATAATTTACTTCAGTAATAATAAATCTTTTTCAAAACGGTAAAACTCCAAAAGATTTAACAGATTTATTTAAATCTCAAATAGTTATATACATGTATAAGTTACTTGATTTATCTCAAAATTTAATTGAAGGATATATTTTAACTTAAAAAAGATTTTCAAGTTCCGCGTTTTAATAAACTTTAAATAAACTTGATAAAAAAATATATCTTAATTTCCAATGACCCACAGTTCAAAAGTTTGCTTTCACTGAGAATTTATATGGATCTATTATTTTGATATCTGGAATATACGCGGCATATAGCGAGTAAATATTTCCCAATCTTTATCTCATCTTTAATTCATGCAATTCATTCATTACAAGTATAATTTAAAAAAATTACTGAATCTATACCATTCTGCAAAAAGAGCTTTCAACGCCTTCGCTAATTCACTTAAGAATTGCATAAAAAATTCATAATCATATTACTTTAGCATCGTATTTCTTAAAATATGTTACTGAATAATTGCCTCATAAAATTTTAAGTTATTCTATTCCATGAGCATATAATTGTGATATTATAAATTACTCAACCTAAAAATTATGCGTTGGGTTCCGCTTAAAAATTCAGATTTGCGAAATGTTCCGCTGCTGAAACGTTTGGGAAACTCTGTTCATATACATATAAACTTAATAATTACACATTTATTGATTGAATGCTTTAAAGCGGTAAAACGACCGAAAAACAGCCATGTGATTGTATGAATTATTACCGTAAAGCTAAACAATTTATTAAAACTGAAATTAATAAACATTAATGAATTGAAAGGTTATCCTAAAATTTCTCTAAATAATTAATTAATTAAATTGTGTATAAGCTATACATTAGTTAAGTTTTATTAGCGTCAAAATTGTTTTACACAACTCAAAAAGGAACATTCTTTAATTGTTATCGACTCGGTGAAATATTTTTTTTTTTCACAAAATGTTGTTGACACATGATATTAATTTAAATTTACGGTAAAAATTTCTTTATATGAAAACAGATCAAATCCGTATGTTATGATTTATTATTTTTTTATTATCACAAAGTAACTTGTTAACCTATTTTTTCCAATTTAACTGTAGAGATTTTCGCACGAAATTTGAATATATCGCGAAATATAAGTTGTCTTGACATTTTGACGGGTAGCGTAGGAGTTGATGAAGGCTTTGGCCCAGTTTTCAGTGACCAAACAAATTAATATATTTATTACGTTCAAGATACAAAAAAACTTGTCTAATTTATAATATTATAGCATTTTATATAGCGCGAATATTATTCAATTAATCGTAGGAATGACATTAAAACTCAACACATCTGTAATAAGCATGCATAGTAAATAAAAGATTTTAAACATATTTTTATATATTATCGAAAATCAAAAATTGTTTGGAATCAATTAGAAGCGTTCATGGAGCCGAGAGATTAAAATAATTCTCATTACTTGACATTTTACGGGATAGATTAATTTCGTCGTTTCAATCTAACCATATATATATATATATATTTAATACAACATTTTTTTTTTGTTACAATGACGTTTTTTGAGATGCGACATTCGAAATTGATATTCATTCTAAATTTGAATATTTTTCCAAAAAATCTATAAGTCAAAAATTGCCAATATATACTTGCTGTGGTGTATCATATAAAACTGTTTTTGATTCTTAATCAACATAAAAGCAAGATTTAAAAATCAGCATTCAACTAGAATTAAGCCGCAATTATACTACAAAAATGTCAATTATAAAAAACGGAAAGTTTTGTAAAAATAGGGTAGTCATAAAAACATCACAAATACTGAATTGTACAAAGTTATGGATGAATTTACCACTTATTATATTGAAATTTGTTTCAAATTAGAATTATTAAAATTTTGTACGATTTCACTTGTTTTGTCACTAACGACCCGGGTTTCGCCTTTTGGCGACTTCAGGCATTCTATTACTAGTAATCAACTATCATTAAAATATAATTGTTTTTTTTTTCAAGAAATACCAACATATTTAAAAAAAAAATTTGCTTCCATTTAGTTATTGCTTTGGGTCTGTATTTTCCTATAATTAATACCTTTGGTATATAGACGATACTAACTATTTATTTTACGTCAGTTATGCTGCATCCGTGCGATAAAATGTCTGAAGATGCCGAAAAAAGAAACCAGGGTCGTTAATGACAAAACATGTGGAATCATACAAAGTTTCAACAAATCAAATTTTATATTAAAATTCCGTCAAGCACCTTCGATCAATATCAGAAATTTGTTTCATTGGTGCAAAAATAGTTTTTGGCACCTGGTGTTTATATGTAAAAAATTAATTTGGACGATTTAAATTATTGAAAAGTCGTCTATTTTAAACAGAGCGGTTGGCAATGACCAAATAACCATATAAAATAGAATTTCTTTTCCTATAATAAAACACATTATTTATTATCCCACCAAAATAGCTACAAGGTTTTCTTAAATATCGCACGTTTTTAATGATATTAAATTTGACACGAATGTGAATCGCGGAATCAAATAATTGATAAATTAAGATACTTCTGAAAATTTATTTAATGCCAACAATAACAATACAGCTTCGTTGGAAATTGAATAAGAGATAGAACAATGCAAATATCAAGAAAATAGTTAATTTGCTTAAAACAGAAACCATCATGTCGATAAACAACTGGCATATTAATATATGTATTGTGTATATTATATATTTTTATTAAATATTAATCTAAAACAAAAACTTATATTGATGAGCAGTTAGTATTAGATGTAACTTTAGTATATACCTAATAACTATTGGGCTCAAATAAAAACAACTTGATTAAAATCGTGATGGCAATCGCAATGAAGTGGGAAAGGCAGATTAAACCTAACGACCTTTGTCAGAAATAAAACATCATTGAAGGTAAATCTAGGGGCTAATGACACAACACACCAACCCGTCCAAAAATATGATAAGTCAAATAAAATATTCAAATGAAGGCCTTCAGTGATACATGTGAAGGTGGCTCTGTACATTTTTCGTCGCAGATAAGTCGTTGACCTAATGAGTTATTTAGTTACTGTGTTATAACTTTGGACTTAATTTAATTAACGAATATTGTTCAAGTTAACCGAAATGTGTTCGATAAATAAATGAAGGACTTGCATTCTGTGACATTCCTGAATTATTAATATGAATTATAAATATTAAAAAGTTTTTTCAGATGAATCAAATGTAATCGGATATAATTTTGTGCATATGTATTGAGATGTTTTTTCACAGGAAACTATTTTGATTGACTTTATTATAATTTTAATTAACTTGATTTCAAGCGATTATAATAGATATACATTTATCTCATACAACACTTACTAGTTTATAGATACACATTTTAAGTTACACTATTAATGTAATTTAATTTAATTTAATGTAAAAAATTACATTGTTTTATAGATGAAAAATTAAATAACTTCTAATATACAGAGATCATTTTCGAAGACCTGTTAGTAGGCATAAAAGAATTTCGATTCGATGAGAGTTGAATCCAATTAGATATTTTTCATGATATGGTTTGTTAAGAATTGTTTTTAGATTTATGAATATTAATTCAAAGAAAGTAAGTTAAATTAACGTTAAATTTTTTTTATCCTGTACTCGTAATTATCTTTATATTTGGTGTAGTGGATATATGTTAAATAACTCGCAGCAAATGAATGCGAAAAAGAAAGAATAAACACTTACTATTTACTAATCAAGAATATGATTTATTTCTTTTTTAAAAAGAGTAACTGAAAAGAAATAAGGCTTATACATAACAACCAGTTATTTGTTTTTCCCGTTGCATAATGAAATTATTGACATCCATGGCTTCGAGCAGAAATCCATTGGGATTCGAACCCGTGAATACGACAAGCAAATCTCACGCTGTTGATCACTCAACCGCGGACCCGGATTACCGGTTATTACATTCCAATAGGTTGCACTTAGCTTGCATGCAATGCTTAACTAATCTCTACTTGAAGAGAATCTTCAATTGTTGTATTATATCCGGCTTCTTCCGGAAGTAGGAAGATGTCGCAATGGCGGCAACGGACCCGGGGTCACCTAAAAAATATGACGTTGGTGTCTTGCTATACGTGTCCGTTGTAGCGATGTTTTAATATCCTTTGTAGTTGTCAAATCAATAAACATCTCGCGAACATCTAAAGCGTGACAAGTATACTAAACGATTCAAATAATGCGACAGGTGCTAAAATATACGATTTACACTTACCGTTTAATGGCTTTTTTATTAGTGTATAATTTCGCCGAATTTAAATTGAATGCATTTATTACTTCCGTTACGTTTTTGATATGTTTTATCAAGACTTATAATTTATTATGACTAACAAATAACATTTCTTTTTTGGCTATATCCACATGAAAGTGAGTACCCTAATATCAAATTTTCTCGTCAATTCAAATCAATTTACTTCCTTGATTGTGATGATTCAGCACTGTAAAGCAATATTACTACAATAATACACCCGGTCCTTTTTATCGCACTATTTTAATTTTACGTAATTTTTGGACGGCACCGTTACTTTCTTTTGTGCGATTAACTCGTTGTTGCGCAATTTTTTGCAGAAGAATAATTTACTCAAATTAAAAAAAAAACATTGACTTCACTTGATTGATCAAAAAATTAGGAAAAACAGCATTCCGTCAAATGAGTCCAAGCAAAATTCAATACGTTCATTCAAAAATCTACGTTAAATTATAATTGTAAATCAACAGTGATAGCAGCGAATAACTCTTGTGAGTGAATAAAATTACGCATGTTTACATATCTGATTCTCATTGTATTTTCATGATCTTTTATGAATTTCTGTAGACGCAATATTTTTATTTTCGAAACGAATTTATCAAATTATGTAAAAGTAAGATATTTTTATACGAACCAATGTATCACGTAAAATGGGATTGGGTGTAGAATATTTTAATGAAGAACATTTTTGTGTAACGTTATAATTCGCAAACAACTCACATTGAATGAATTTTGTTTTAATTATTCTCATGTTGTTGCGTTACCGGTTGATTTTTTACCATATCCGTTGGAAATTTTGATTATTTTACTAAAATTTGTTTTCAAAAAAACCCAATGAACCAATCAGTTAGTTCCTCTTTTTGAGAATAACGGGATAGCGTGACAGCAGTTATTATAGCTTATTGTTCTCGTAAAAAACTTTATTTTTTATTAGTGTTCTGGAAAGGTAATACAAAGTATTATACTTCCCTTCATTTACCAGCTCATAAATTATGAATGAAAAACGATAAGACTCCGTACATAATTCAACTACCTGAAACTTTATTCAGCGCTGTAATTGCATTGAATTTTATTCAATTGCCTCAAATTCAAAATTTCAGTAAAACTACTAAGTAATCTTATATTGTACATATTCATAAGAAAAATGTCACAATGAAAAAATGCACAGATTTAAACTTTACGCTCCACTAGAAAAATTTACAGCGTCCCACAGATATTTTTTCATAGTTTTGAAAGCATTGTTTTACAACACAAATTAATTATATACTTTATCAAACAACCAAAGAATTTGATTAAGAATACCTTACTACCATATATATTCTGTAAATAACTTAATTGATATTTTTAAAATCGTATTAAGCGGGGTTACAATTGTTATGTTTTTTTTCCAATGTCATGTATTGTTAAACATTTTTTTAATTGTTATTATGGATATTACTTGGCCAAACTAGAACGAACTAGTTCCTAAATGTGTGTACAACAGAAAGCAATTACTTTTTAGATTAATACATGATTACAACCAGTCAATACCATTGCTATTTGATTATAACCATATCATATCAGAGAGTGTTTGCTGTAATCACAAAAGTACCTAATATTTGAGTAAATTATAATATTTTTTTTGTATAGCTATTGGAGGGACACATTAAAAAATGACTGTCATTTTACTTCAAAATAATACTAAAAAAAAGAAAATATTTACTGTGCATTCAATTTTTGCACGGATTTCCCTAAATACTTTTTGTGATGTATTGTAACACAATTTAGTGTGACCGGCTGTTTTACGATGTCAGGTATCGCTCAATAAATTTCGAAAACTTTAAACATATTAATGATAAATTTCAATGCAAAAAAAGGTCGCAAGCTTAGAAAAAAATATCCGTACATTTCCATGAGTATCTGAATGTAAATACAAACACGTTTTTATTTAAATACAAACAAAACTGTATACAATCAAGTCGTTATGCTATTGTAATGTTAAATTTCTCGATTACTGACTGGCAATTTCCGGTTTCTAAATAACTTCGTAAAGTTGCCAATGAAACGAAAAATTTTGTATTGATTCTACTTTTTTTTTATGAATATTTAATTTCAAAACATATTTACGGTTTTTCGTTGCCTAATATTAAGAAAATTCATAAATTATTTCGTATTTGACAAGTATCACTGAAAGATATTTAAAAACAGTAAATGATAACATTTTGCAAATATTTTTTATTATAAATGATTCTATTTATTTAAGTGTTAAATAAGTATAAATTCTTGGTGGAAAGGTATTGATTCAAAAATACACACAAAAATCACGGTTTTTTGATGTCCTAATGTCACATAACCTCACAAAACGATCCTCGCGAGCATTTTTCGACTAATTTAACAAGTTGTTCGTAAAGAATGTGTACTATACAAATTGCTACTTGTAATTTTTTCAATAAATAAATATTTCTTAATTCATGTTACACAAAGCTTTTATTGTATATGAAATTTTCAGTAATAGAATGCATTGAATTTTGAAAATTACATATTTCCTATTAAAAAACAAAATATTATTTAAATTAATAATATTTTACAATTTGGATAGCACAAATATTCTACTGTATATAATGGGCACGTTTAAAATAATTAAAAAGTATATATTCACTCTTTGATCTCAAATAACAGTAGATTTTTAATTATATTTTTATTAACATATTCAACTGTGCCTATCGAATTTCCTTCTTTACCAAATCACGAAACAAATATTTCTTTAATATAATAAGTCACATAGTCTCAAGTGATTCATAAGATTCCAAAAATCGCGACAAAAAAGTCACATCTCTGTAAATATTTCTTTACTGATTCAAGAACAAACAATAGGCTACTTTTCCACTGGACAAAACCTACAGCTTACAAACTTGAGAAAGAAAATTCCTAGAATTAACTAACGGAAAAAAAACCTAAAAACACTTTTTAAATTCTAGCTAAAATATTCAAAAAACATGAGGCTTTCCTAAATTCAAAAAAAGCTACGCGAATTTTTATTTTTAAGTTGATCACTCAAATTACTTTACCACGATCAATGGTCGCAAATAATAAAAACATCAGTTCCATGCACCGGTTTTAGAATAGTCCAATTTTCCCAGAAAAAATAATGACTTATTTCCGTCATAACATCCAAATAAATCGATATTTAAATGTTGCTTCGCCCGTCACATAATGAAGCCAGCAAATATAGTGTATAGGCTTTTTATGTGCTTCACATTTGAAAGAATATAATTCTTTTCAAGAGTGTAATGTGACGTAAAAAATCAATCTATTTCAAAAGATTTTGATCGAGTTCCGTATATTTTTTGTTTGTTAAAAACGTTATGTAATTGAATTGCGAAATAAAGGAACATTTTTATCATTTAGATTAGATATTATTATGAGATAAATAAATAATATTGAACGTATGCGGAAATATTATATATATATATATAAATCATATAATTAGGAATAATTGAACGGCAATGACTAAACCATTGAGAATCATATCTACAAATGATAACACAATTTAATAATCACCGGTAGCAAATAAAACGAAACCAATTTTTTTTTAGTGAATTGATAGAATTCTAAACAGAATTCAATTTCACGTTTACTCAAATCGCATTTTGGGATCTACCATCAAATATAAGTCAATAGAGTGTTTAGTCCATTAAAAAATCGTTTGTCATTAAAAAATACACCATAATATACTTCAAGCATGCTGTCAAAATTAATCAAGCGATTTCAGAAGAAACTTGATTCACTTAAAATTCAGTACGAAAAAAAAATATTTTAACTAGCATTTTTTTGCATAATGTTCTTTTACCAGCATCTTTTTACTAGAAAACAATCCTTTATTACAAAACTTTCAAAACCATCCAAAAACCTCATATGTAATTCGATAACGCTTAATTAATTATTTTACTCGGTCGCCTTTAGCGGTATACTTCCGAATTTCTTAATTATATATTGTTAATTATTATATTGTATATTATATATAATTAAATAATTTATGTTGGCGAAAAACATAGTCAGTACTGTTGCATCCGTGTGATAGTATGCCTGAAGATGCCGAAAGGCGAAACCCGGGTCGTTAGTGACAAAACATGTGAAATCGTAAAAAGTTGTAACAATTCAAATTTGGTATTGAAATTCCATCAAGCACCTTCAGTCGATATCATAAATTATTTTAAAAAAGCGTTGGATATATTAAATCCTTATTGAACATCTCAAAATAAGTTCTTTTCACGGAAATGCCTTCAATAAAAGAATTAAAATCAGAAAAGATGTAAAAACTAGGTTGGAAAAATAAGTTATGATATCGACTAAAGGTGTTTAATAAAATTACAATATTAAATAATAAAAATACATTTTATTGTAGTTATTTACATAATATAGTTTATTATCAGGATCGGTTTTGCTCATCACGATCATTATCAATTGATTTTTACTATTTAAAATTTCATTCCTTTCCATCAAGAAGCGACAGTTGGCACTTTAAAAGTGATAAAATTTGTCACCGTTTTGTCACTAACGAACTGAATTCCCTTATTATATCACACGAATGTGACAGAACTAACAACGATTCAAACTTGATGAACAAATAGTTAATAGTTTCAAAAAAGTGGTCCTATCTACGATTTTACGATTCAAATGTTTAACTAGACGGTAGTGAACGTAATCATTAAACACACCGATACACCTTGGAACGCAGATTCATAAATCCATTGAAAAGTTGCCGAACGAAAGTGATTTTGCGATGATTAAATCTCGTGGACACTGGACACGAATATTACGAACACCCAAGTATAATATCTATGCACACAATATATTAATATGCATTCACGTGAACGATTTAAATTGTCGTGTCTTATACGTAATGTATAGCTACAAATAACCATACCTGATTACTTAACATAAATGAAATTGCTTTGCATGTGATTTATAGAGAAAACAAACACGCTGTGGCATAATACACATTAAAATTACAAACAATTCTTGGCAGATTATTTAAACATGTTTAGAATAGAAATGACCACAGTAGATGGCTTTTTGTGCATGTTTTTAGCACATATTATAATAGTTTTATCTGTCACACAGTTTATTATTATACATTGTGTGAAATATCAGAACAGAACACGTACAAAATTAACTCTATATTTCAATATATTAGTATTTTTTTAAGAAAAGAAAAGGTGAAGAGCTTACTAGAATCACACCTGAAAAAGAGCAGTTTTTAAATAGGTTTTATTCTACATGAAGAGCTTGCAAATTTTATATAAATATTTTATCAAAAACGTATTTATATTGACCCGTAAAAAACTGCTGGAAAATAAAACATTCATGTTTTTTTATATGAAAATGAAATCGAGTCCACCAATAATCGTGAACGCTAACACATGTGCGAGCCCATACTTACGTCGTTTAATGTTGCCAGATCTATAAATATAAAATCAATATATGTGTGTGTTTTTCTTGTATGCATTATGACATCATTTATCCGATTGATATGAAACTTAACGAATTTCTTGATTACACTCCCGCACATGTTTCTAGGGTACCACTCCCTCCCCAAATAGTAAATAAATAGAATTAAAACGACAATATTAAGAATTAAATTGTTTGTTATCATAACGAGTTTCGTTGAATTTCTTTACTCTAAGATCGCAGTAGCGCGCCACGGGTCGGCTATTGTAATACTATATGAAACAAAACATTGATTGAATTTGATGTGTTTCGATTTAGGAAAAAATATTTATTTGCAAAGTGTCTGGTCACCTAATATATTTTCTTTCTTCAGAAATATGTATAAAAAAATAATTTTATGTTAGCTTTAGTTACAATATTGTATCACTAATATTGAAATAAATATTCAAGAAAACGTGACAGCTGGAAAACAATTTCTCTACTCTTGAGTTTAGTTAATAAAATAATTTTCCATCAAAAAGTGACAGCACAAAGCGACTTAAACGTCTTCAACTCTCTGTTGTTGAAGTGTGATCAGAAATATTAATAAAAATTTAACGTCTAATACAAAAATAAAACGGAAGCTTTAGCGTAAAAATACATGAAATAAATAGCTTTATTTAGTGTTTTTATTAAATTTGCATTCACTTGGTAGAACTCCATTATAACACGGTAAAAAATATCAATGTATTTTAGTTCTACATTTTTTTTATGATTAGTTGATAGCTCTTTCGGCTCATGCCATCGTCAAAACCTAGCTTAAACGAACACTTGCTTATTTATATATAGCTGTGTAGAAAAGGTACACAATACATCTTCTCTCCTGTTTTAACGACCTAGCATGTTTCTTGCTCGCACTAAAACTAAAAATTGTAAATGAAACTAAAATGCGGCTATATCAATAAGTGAACATATGGCACGGAAATGGTCTATTACAGAAACAAAGAAGCGTCCCGCAATGGCGACCGACATATATTAGTTTGTTCGTTGAGAATTTTTTGTGATAGTTGATATCTATTGATTTCCAGCAGTTCTAAAGCCGTCATTTTGCGATCTTTATTACAAAGATTCAAGCACATAGGCGCTGAGTTTGAATTTATATTATGCGATTCATTTATAACGTGATTAACGAATTGTGAATCTGTTTTTTTACTGTTAAATGATCTTACATGTTCTCAGCTTATTTTTGTCTGAATGAGCCGCCAATCCCACTGCGCATTAAAATTTTACACTCATACAATTTTTGAATTCCACTTATTCTCATTGTTATATGGCTCGTGCCATCGGTTATTGCTCGTTACAATTCAAATTTAATCCATATTATAAACTCATTAGCTTTATTAAGAAGTTTTACTACATTCTCGTATAATCTCGTGACTTTTTAAAGGCGTTGTAAAGATAAGAGACACACCTTCCATCCAACAAAGTGAACTGAGATTAAAAAAAAGACAGCCAAGACTAGGGACTTCAAACAAATATTCGAATATTTTCAACACTTTTTTGATATTCCGATTTTCGAACCAATATTATTTATTTATATTGCAAATGTGAATATTGAACTAGATTTTTTTTTTAAATATTTTCTTTATTTTAACACCGCAATACTCGCGACGAAATCCACACAATTATTACGTCATCAGAAATAGTTAAAAGTTACTGAAAGTGCAAAGTGAAATTTGGACGATTTTTTGAATATATTAGAGCATAGATTCCCATCCTGGGGGTCGCCAACTTATGCGGTCAACTAAAAAAAAAAAATTGTATGCTTTCGGATTGCATGGGGGTCGCGGGTGACATGGATTTTATGAAAAGGGGTCGCCACCCAAAAAAAGGTTGAGAGCCTATGTATAAGAGCATGTTCATGTTTGTCAAACTGAATTTCATTGATTTCAATTAAGTCATACACAATTATCGACTGTTAATTATACACATTGTTTTAGCAACATATAACTTTTTTATCTTCTTTTGCCCATTTCCTAATTATTTGTGGCTTTTATTTAATGAATTCCTATTCTTTGTTTGTCACTCTTTACAAATAGTAAAACTACATGGAATGAATTGAAAACAGGACTAGCAATCAGCAAATCTATGCCAACAAACTAAAACATGACCACTGCTCTACAGACAAATAAAATAAAGTTGCTTTCTGACCATATTTCAAATAAGCAATGCTTTTTCCATGCTTTTTTATTCATTCAGATGAATATAGTCACACATTGTTAATTTTTACGATGAAAAAGATTTGCTTGAAATAATCAGTTTTATTTCATAAAGAAATTAATCAGTCAGCAAAACATAAAAAAAATCGCTGACATACATAATTGATAAAACTAATCAACTTCATACTTGAAAACTACTAAGGAATTTATTTTTATGTTGATTTATGTTATGAACATGTATTTCAGTACAGCCATTCTTTGGTCTAAGATAAAGAACTGTATGATAAGAAAAACTTCAATAACTCAAATATTTACTTTAAGTTAGTCAATATATAATTTATATCTGATATTCTCGCCATAAGGAGTTTATTATATGTTATAAGGCCCACATTTTTTTTTTTTTACTTTTCTAAAATTTATAAATTCAATGAAGAGCAAAATTTTTTGTTCATTAACCACTGTATAATTTTCAATCATTGGAGCCATATAATTCACGTTGGGAACACTATTTTTTAATGTTTACATTTAACAATCGATGTTGGTTCAAAACAGAAAAAATGTAAATATTTTTTTCAGAAAAGTATCATCCTAATTACAATAATCGATTTCATATTTTTGTACAACTTGGTATTTTTGTTTGGATGTGTTTTTGAGGATAATTTTTTATGTATGATATTATTTACTAGCAATTGATGACTCAATCTGATGATGAGGTTATTCTAATCAACATCAAATTTTGTGAGTTCATTGTTCTGTGTGTTTTTTCGGTTGAGAACCTTTTGATTTGTACTGGTTTTCTATTATTTATTTATATTCAATCTAGCAAACATTTTACGATATAATAAGCATAATCGTAAGCATTTTTAAGAGAATAAAGTTTTATTAAAACTTACATTTTATTTATTATAATAAATTCCATTCTATCAAAAAATTACAGTTATCACTTTCAAAGTAAACCAGCTATTTTTAATTGCCTCTTCTTTTGATGATATTAAGCTCGTTGCATTTTCATTTGTTTTTAAATATAATATCATTTATCCTTCATTTATTGCCACAATGATAGACCATAGACTTTTAAGGCAGTACGTACGTTTTTATGGATGATGATTTAGGACACAGCACATTCAATTACATAAAATAACGCTTTTTTCATAAATATTAACTTTATCATGCTAGTGCCTTCGATTGTGCTTTATAACACTTTGATACCGCGAAGTGAAGTAAAACAAAGTAATTTATACGGGGAGAAGGCATTTTGATTGAAAGTTAATTCCGTTAAATAGTTAACTAAATAAATTAAACCAAAGCTGTTCCACGGCGACAATTGTTGCTAGCCCCTTTGTTTCAAACGACAGCGTTGTCACATATATAAATAAATAATAAAGATATGGCATTCTAGGTGTAGAAAACCTCACACATATTTCAAAACGACAAGGTTTGTGTTTACTTGAATCGTATTCTGATATACGAGGTATTTGATACGTGTGTGCATAGTAATACAACCAAATCATTATAATCCAGGCTCATAAAGTTTGACATTGGTATAACAGCTTTTTTATAATTATATTTGCATATCACATTTTCATCACGTAAATTCATTACAACAGAAATATGCGAATATAATATACTAACTACACAAACATGTAAACTTAAAAACATTACTTCACACAAATTCATTAATATTTTTAGAATTGCAATGAAAAAGTTAAGTTAGCTTAACAAATTTAACAAGGATTTGTATTACAGTTATCCAGCTTTGGGATCCTATATATTTTCTTGAACGAGGAAATCGAAACTTATCAACTTAATCAATAAAAGATAACTTGTTAATAATTCAACAGTTCAACAAATAATGCATTTAAGATGACAGAGTCACGTTCAATGAAAGAGTTAATGAATAACAGAAATCATCGTATAATATAAATATAAATTAATCTACAATTAATTGGAATGTAGACAAGATGTCATCTTTAATTAATTAAAAAATACGAATGTCATATTCGATTATGTCACCCAACATGTTATGAAATGTGACATTTTTTCCAACAGACGAGTCATTGTCAAGGTAATTATTATGTATAGAAGGAATAATTTAATCGACAATATGTTTTTATTGTATTTTACGTATATATTAGCTCTCAGCCTACGATAAAATAGTCGTTATGTTATTTTATAATAAGGTTTTTTTATCGAATCATAAGATCATACAATAAGTTATCGAATTCAATCAATCTAATGCCTGACAATGGAAGACATGATAGATTCTTCGTTTAGGGTCACATATAAACATTTGTATCAAAAACTATATTCAATTCCGGAGTATTTATGAAAGCTTTATAGAAAAAGTGTTCTTAAGTGAAGTTTGTAAGAGATTACATTATTTGGGACGTTTTCCTGTATTCAATCCCTTCAAAATTCAAATAAATGAAATTAATTGATATATAAAATCAAAAAAATTAAATATAGTTTTGTTTACGAATTTTAATTTATGTTTACAATGATCTCTCCACTGTGTGATAAAAATAAATTGATACTATCTTAAAATCACAATAGAAGTGTTTTTCATGATCCATTACAATATATTTGGCTCTTATCGATTCAAAATCAATCTATGTTGTACGTAATAATTTTCATAACAAATTGATCAGATATCATTAAATCATTTTGAATAGAGGTGTTTAAAAGTGCCAGTAACTAATTATGTTATATAAAATTCACAAAAAAAGTCACGCTCGAGCATAAGTGAAAAGAGGCAAAAACATGTCATAATGACAAGTTATTTTAACAAAAATTTCGCAAGAGTAATATAAAACCTCAATAAATTCGGGACAATTGAAGTGGAACATGACTGTTTCTCGAGAGAACGGATTGAATTTATTATCATTGCATAAAGAAATGTCATTTTAGAAAATCGCCTTCATTGGCTATGCATTACTGTGTAAAATTTTGTTTATTTAAAATAATACTCTTGACCATTCAAATAATACTGGAAGCTTAATAAGCACCCGAAGGTCTTTCAATTTTTTCAGAACAAATTCACGGTGCAGTCCTTTTGAACTTCTTAATATATGATAATTTTTGACTGAAGCACAAGTGAACAAGCAATAATTGCTGTTTTCACGATCTTGGGTATTTTAATTGTTTAATACAGTGTCTCACAATGACAAGTTATTATTTTTCTAATAAGTCTATATTTCTTCAGTATCGATTTATTTACAGTGTTTTTTTATTTGTTTACAATTGCTTCACAAAAAAAAATAAAACATTTTTTCCTCTAAATCAATTTGGGAAGAAAACCCGTGTAGTAATTATTTTTTTATGTTTTTTAGAACGCATGTTAATTATTTGCATTTTTTTGTCGAAGACTCACCTTCAGTCTGATTATTTTATGCATATTAAATAAAAAAAGAAAAATGATTTTTCTGTAAAATTTTTATATCTTTCTCGTCTTTTATTTTTTGGGAAGAGAAGTTGAATGACCTAATTTGTGTTACGATTCTCCAATAAGGCTTCATATTCTTCAATTTAAATCTAATTTCAACTGTTTTATTTTATAATTATCCAGAAAATAAAAGGTGAATTTGAGGGTTATAAACCATTCGAAACACAAATTAGATTGTCCCACAAACCCACAAGTGAAAAAAAAAAGTTATTGTGATATATATATATGTCACTATATTGATCCCCTGTCTGATTGCAGTACAGTGATAGTAGATGCTTAAAATATGAAAAAGTTTGCATTGTGTACTGAAATTTAATCTAATTTTTCATGATAATGTCTACAATTTTGTCTATCACGAACGCTACCAAACTATTTTTTTTAATATTTAGTTTTGGCTCAGCAGGTAACAGGTAAATAAAAAAAAGATGCTTATGGTATTTAGTTTGTTAAATAAAAAGGTGCTGATTTCTCCACTATAATTTAAGCACATATCATTATTAATTACAGATCGATAAATCAGTTGCATAAAATTGCATCTAGCAACATTCTCTATTAAAATAAAGCTTTTAACATTTGAAGTGACCTACAAATAGATCGTAAATGCAGCAATATTCAGATAATATAACAATGAATGTTTTTCAGATAAATTTATATTGATATAAGTATTGAGGACATGAATTAGTTTCAGAAAGTATCTGAAATAAAATTTCGCTTAACGTCATGTAAGTGATATGTTATATCGTTAAAAGCATGGAAATCAATATAACGTTTATTTATACTGGTAAACTCTACAAAATCGGCTTATCTGCCTTAAAGACTAGTTTTTCTCCAATTATATAAAGGTTTAAATGATGCTTTCAATAAAAATTCAATGTATCAACTAATATTCCATCGAATAAACACTGCTTGAAAAGGGCAACAATAGCAAATTATTACAATAAGATAAAACTGTATTTGATTCGGACTTGTATTAAATAAAAATGTTTTTTATATTCAATTTTTATTAACTGCGAAATTGATGGACATAGTTATTTATAACGACTACAAAAAGTGCTTCAAAGTAGAAACATGTTTGTACCGAACAAATACATTTTTTATTGTTCAAACAAATTTTCCAGTATATACCGTAACGATGGTATGCTTATTATCTTTATATGTTATACATGTTTGAATCTGTCAACTAAAGTAAATTATGTTGTCTACGGTACTATTGTGCAAATAATCTGTAACGTATTTGCTTTTGGCACGTGTTTCAAAAAACCAATGTCACTTTCATTTAATTCCACAATATTATCCGTAAAATGCAAGCAAGGCACCAACCAGTAAAGAGACATTTTGCTGTGAACTCGTAGATATAATTATTAATTTTCCTTTTCATTGTATGTATTCTTAACGTTTCAATTCCGCTAAAGTAATGGTTTTTATCATATTTTGTATAGATAATCAAATGTGGGATCGATATACAAAATATGCAGATATGAAGTTCATATATGAACAATTTTATATTACGATGAAACATGTTGTTCTCCATTGTTGCGATTTTAACCATAAGAAGTTTCACCGCTTAGGCAACCAAAAAACTTTTTAAAAATATTCTAAATCGATTTCAAACAGATATCCCAAATATAGTTCGGCAGGGAGCGTGATAAGGAAGTTATATTATAAATTAAGAGAACCTTATTTAAATACGCAATAACAGCTACGAGGAAATCGTCACAGACGAAATGACAGTCAAATCATGCGAATATCTTTAAAAGCACAATCACTTAAATTACCAAACAAAACAACTATTTTTAATGATTCCGGACTCGTAAATTGAATTATCGACGAAATTAGTTTTAAAAAAACAATACAGGATATCGTCTATTAAAATTGTATTATATCTTTGAACAAAAAAATATAATACTTCTGGGCGATCAATCGTCCAGTCAACATTGAAATGAATTATAGTTTTTGATGTAATAATTATTTCTCTGCTCATTTTTTATTATTTTCTTAATTCTGCGTTTAGATTAATTGCTGAGCAAATATTGCTTAAGTCGCATTTTGTTTTTACAGTAAATATTGCATAAATATACACTTGATACACAGCTTTTGGCATCGAAAAATGTTCACATACTTTATGTAATAACCGTTACAGTAATATTTATATCATCTTTCGAAATCTTTGCATAATTAATATACTATATTGTAAGAATGAAGTATCATTTGTTTAAATTACGTTACCTTATAGTACATAAAGGTAGCTTTGATAATATGTTAAAAATGCTGTATTTTATTCAGTTTTAATTTGTATAATTGATTTTTTCCTTTCTGTTATGACAAATGCTGAATGCGTTTATATGTCAAGTAAACTTAAGAAGTGATCAACTTTTGTACCGATTATAATATGAATAGTAAATATTCTTTACAAAAAAGATCAACGTAAGTATTGGGCATGCAAAATGCAATAGGAACTTAGATAATCGTTTATTCTATTGAGTTTTTCTATAATATTATAACGCCTTAAAATGTTTATGTAGATATTTTTTTAGACTGAATTAAAAATGCAATTTATAATTTGTATATGTCGGGTCAGCAAATTCCATTACATTTACCGAAACAAATATTTTACAACTGATTTTTGATTTTTTCTTCGAAATTGTAGAATTTTATGATGTGAATAAATTTTTCCTAGCTTCTGATGGAAAGTACCAAGGTACTAAAAAACGATTACGTCAGTACTGTTGTAGTTATTAAGCATTCAAATTTTTATGTAGTCATTCTATCCGAAAAAAGATAGATTGACTGAATGCATAAAAAAACTTGCTAGGACAATGTTAAATGTCAATATTCTCTTCAACGGAAGGAGATAAGGTTGGGCAAAAAATATTCCATTGTAACACGAAAACAAATTAAATACTTTCTTTTTCACGTTACATATAGTCCGTATTTTGAAAATTTACGACAACATTTCATACAGATTATGTATAAGAAAAAAACAATTCCAATATGTAATTTTAAATCACTTTTTTGCATCCTATTAATGATGGATGCTTTAGGGTTACGATATTTTCAATTCTCATTTTAAACACTCTCTTATTAAGCAATAAAAGAAATATTGTTACGTCACAAATGTTTCAATAAATAAAAAAAATATATTCATCGCAATCATTTTTGATTTTTTTTTATATGATGAAATTACCGTTATTACGTAAAGGCATACATAATGTGACATCTTCATCGACAAGTGAAAATTTTTTTTTACATTGCAATACTCACCATTTAATAATTTCACTGCACATGGTATGTTATGTTAACGCAACGCACATCACTATCATCGAAGCAATACATATTTTATTGAATACTGAATAAAGGTGATTATTAGGCAACAGGTATTAATTTTTATCCGATGTGTCATTATATATTATTACATAAAATAGCGTTATCCGGTTCAAATCACGTGTTACCTTGAATTTCAAACTTTTATTAAATTTTATACACATAAAAAAATGTGAAAAAAAATATCCGATATTCCTTTATTGTGCGTATTATATGCTTCATGTAACAGATATTAACACCGTACTTTGTTTAATGCCGTAGAAACATATAAATAAATATTTTTTATAGCGTTAAAATTTCATATTTTCGGTGATTCGGTGACCACCAATCATATGATTATCATTTTTTGTGTTATTTTGTTTTTCAGAAATAGAGTGGTTCAATTTAATAGAACATTCCTTAAATTAATCTTTTCTACATTGCATCTTTTTAAAACGGTTTTTATAATAACTTGCGTGAGTAAAAATAATATCAGTTAAAATCCCTTTATAAAAAAACGCGCATTCAAACTTACATACAATAGTTGTAAAAAAATATTTTTGTGTTTATTACTTACGAAAGCGATTTCAAATTGAATTATACTGTAGCAGATTTTGTCTAAAAGTAATCGGTTGACTTTCGCGCTAATACCCAATGCTTTTCTTTTGTTTCGTAACAAACTTTAAATGTCTGTTATATGTAAAAAAAAAAACAATAAATTTGTATTTACAGACCATCAATATCCTTATAATAATTAACTTTCAATATTCTCTTAATTGTTGTAAAAATGCTGTGAAAATTTTCTTTAAGTCTATGCTCAGTTATGCGTTAAAAATAGTATTCGCTGTCCAATGATCTTAGTAGACTGGTAGATAATTAAGTCTTTTTGTTCGATCATTATAGTACACCAGAAGGTCTTATTCCCTTGCAACAGGAAACTCCTTGAAACGACGTTCTTCCTACACCAGGTGTGTCCAACATGTTTGATGTAACGATAATTATTTATCCTTTTTACGAATGACTTTTAAGTCAGTAGCAACCGCTCGTTAAACAATTCCTTAGCCATGATTGACTAACTACTAACGAAGAACCCAGCGATAATATTTAAAGAAGGTAAGGAACACAAGCAGAAATTCCAAGATCTCAAAGTTGGATTTAAGCCCTATTCGATTGCATGAGTATTCGTTTTCACCATTAAATCAAAGAAGGTATGTATATTTAACCGACTCTTATGGCATATATTGAACTATTTTATTTTTTCACGTATAAGAAAAATCAATTTATATTTTTATATAAGTCAAAAAGTAGTCAGTTCTTAATATTTATGAATAAATTTATCAGCGATGCATATAACTGAAAACAGTGTACCTCCAAATAAAATTGACTTCCTAGCTTTTATTCGGTATTTAATTAATAAAGATATGATTTATATATAGTCTCACAGTTTATTGCACAAAATAGCTGTAATCAATAAAAAAACACAATTAGGTTTGAGCCTAGAGGTCCAGATCACTTTATTATAAATAATTGCTTCGGTAGATCACGCATACTAAGAATAACGATTTTCAAATTAGCTTTGCTCAAAATCAATCATTTAACGATTCAAATGGTGTCAATGATACAATAAACCTCGTAAATGATGCAAAAAAAAGATTTTATCCAATAAGCATATAATATATTGTGATTGGAATAAACCTTGATTTTTTATCATACATACGTAAGTTTTTTATCAGTGACTTACGATTAAATAGCATCGCTTTAAAGTGTGTTGGAATATGTTTTGATCAATCAATGAGATGTTATCAAATTTACATAACAATGTGTTATCATTTTTGGTAATTTAATTAGAAATAGAATATTATTTCTTTTAATCCTAAAAACAATATTTAGTTATTTGATTAACAGGATACAATACATCAAATTTTATAGAAAGTCGAGACATTTTGTATTTTATTAGTAGATTCACTTTTAATCAAGTAGTGATCATTTTAAACTAAAAAAAAATATTTTCTATACCACAGCATAAAAAAAGCAAATGCTACATTCACGATTGATGTGACTAAAATATCAACAATTCATAGTCATTAAGGGACAACTTATTCCATAAAACATTCATTCACCCAATATAAAATCACTCACAATTAACACATAGACAAAATCTTCATTTTTCGGTAAAAGACAAGTCCGATAACAGAAGACAAATAGTTATGATGATGTTATCTACATACAATAAGTTATACAGTATAATACAAGATTAATTTGAGTAATATTCACTCACATCTACAAATTAAGAACTGTCAAATATCTAATAAATTTGGAAATAAACAGGGTATTTTTAATGGAATACCTTTCACCTTAAGTCCAAAAAGTAAAGAAAGGGCATTGTTACATTTTAGGTAGAATGTTGAAGAACAATAGGTCATAGAAATATGATACTTGATTTTAACTTTCACAGTTTCAACAGTCGACAGTCGTTGAGTGAAATCACCCCGAACAACCATTGACTGACTAATAATTATCAGCTAGCAACTCGGTTCAGCCTCTAAGGTCTAGTGGTAACAGATTGAACCTTGCGATCAGGTGGTCTTGTTTTAAATCCTCGAAAGATTAATGATAAAAAATATATAGTTCTACGTATTTTTTTTTCACTTTTAATGTGTTTACTGTCTCTTCTTGATGAAAAGGCATGATATTATACATAATAAAAAAAAATCGTACTTATTTCCACAATATATTTTTTGATCAAGACCAGTTTCGCTCATCGCGAGCATTATCAACTGACGCTCGCGAAACCGGTCCTGATCAAAAAATATATTGTGAAAATAAGTACTAAAAAATGTGTTTTTATATTTTATAAGTTCTACTTATTATCAATTAAAGCTTGTTGTGAGTTCATTTCCATCTCGACGCGTTTATTTTGTCTGAATTTCTAATATTTGGCGCAGAAACCTTATTTGTAATGCCAACTTGAATGATTACAATTATTGCTAGTATTACAACTGATATATGAGATTTTTTTTAACCATTTATGTTCCGGTCTCTTTTGATTTTATATTATTAAGCATACTGCTTAAAATGTTTTAATTACTATTTCAATCAAACGTCTGATTCAAATGATCCGCTAAGTCATTCCATATTAACAACAGCCGATGTTTAGTATTTTGGCAGTAAAATGGTTTATAAAACATTGCGATTTCAAGTTGAAATATTGTATACAATTATCATTATTTGTTTTGTTAGCAATTCATTAAATTCTGTTAAATTTCAAAGATAAAAAAAGTGTCCAAATACAGTTGACTTATTTTTCAAGTTCGAATAATATATGCACTGTTTACATTTAGCTGTTTTTTAAGATGAGTAAATAGCGACACAATATAGACTCCTGACAAATACTTATTACACTCTAAGAGATCTCCAAATAAATAATGACATCAGGTAATCGTAGCTGTAAGTATGCATTCAGCACTTTGAAATTGAGACGACACTTCTTTAGACAAACTTTTTATAAAATTAAAAAAAAATATTTTCGATAAAAAATTAACAATAGTCTGCGACGAAATCTTTTTCAAAGCGATTGCACATTTTTTTGCAGTCGCTTTGACCTCCGACAGTTTTTTAAAAAAATATATAAAAAAACGAGCAAAGAACAAAAAATACTGCATATTTTTGAACCAAATATTATAAAAGAAAAATTTCATCGTTGGATATTATTTATTTTAAACGCCCATAACTTAAAGAGATAAAAATTAATGTATTATTTCATTATTAATAACGCAAACATTAAGTCTCATCGCTTAAGTGCTTTATTGAAACAGCGAAAAATAAAATTCAATGACAAAGTGCAAAGAATTTAAAGCGCATCCAAAACTAAACCAAATCTAATCAAGGTGATTGTATCGATTAGACACTGCGCATGTGTTCTCGGCCATACCTTAAAAATGCATACAAATAATATTTGGCGCACACAATCAAATGAAATCGTTGAAAATTAGCCAATAAATATACACATATAGAATATTTTGCTTGATAATATATATATAATATGTTTAATTGATATGGGCTTAAGGGTGGACATAATTTTAATCCAGATTGTTTCTAGCAAACGGTTAGATCATTAAGTAGTTAGCTGATTTTCGTTCAAATATTTTAACTGTACATAAGTATTTGTTTTAAAAATACTAGCAGCATTAAAAAATTAACGATTACTCATTACAAATATTATTTTATAATTTATGATATCGACTGAAGGTGCTTGATGGAATTCCAACATCAAATTTGAATTTTTACAACCTTGTACGATTCCACGTGTTTTTTCACTAACGACCTGGGTTTCGTCTTTCGGCATCATGAGGCATTCTATCACAAACAAAACAGACGTAAAAAGTTGCAACAATTCAATTTAAATATTATTTTATTTATTCACTCAAAAAAATAGTTAATAATTTCTGTTGACTGACAATTGTTTTCAAATAATTTAATACCTAAAAAGCTCGTACATTCTCCTCTTGTTTAAAAAATATATTTATTTGTGTTTTAAATAGATGACTTTTTTAAATAACAAATTCATGAATAATTGTGCATAATATTTTTTTAAACACCAATATTTCTCTGTTATTGAACCAGTAAAACGATTTTGTGAATAATTCATGATATTGACTGAAGCTATTTGATGAAGTATTAAAGAATACCTGACGATGCCTAAGGGCGAGACGCGAGTAATTAGTGAGGAAACATGTGGAATTACATAAATTTTCAACAATTCATATTTCATTTCATGGTTCTTGTAATACACGGATCACTTGTGTATACTTTGTGACTTAAAGCAGCGGCTGCCAACCTTCCGCATCCGTAGGAGAAATTTTTAATCTAGGGGAACGCTTATGTGCTATTTTTTTCTTAAAATGATCACATTAGTTTTATAACTACATCAATGTAAAATAAAATTAACACGAATATAATATAAGTGTTATATAATATAATTTATGATATCGACTGAAGGTGCTTGATGGAATATCAATATGAAATTTGAATTCGAATTTGAAATCGTCAAAGACAACTTTGTACGATTTCACATGTTTTCTCACTAACATGTTTTCGCCTTTCGACATCTTCAGACATTCTGTCACACGGATGCAATAGGACTGACGGTTAATGAATCCTTGGCTCTCTAACATTCCTACTATATTTTTGGAAAACTAAATATTTCTCACGCCAACAGTGGTCCGCAGACTACTAGTTGACGACCGCTCTTTTAAAATACAATTTACATTTGAGATTTTCTTAACGTAAATCAGGCAATATGGCAAACTTGTCACTGTGCCCAACTGCAGTTATTAGATACACAATAATTATGCAAAACCAAGGCCGAAGCTATGCAAAATACAATTTTAGTCTTGCGCTAATTATCAACTACAAGAATCTGGCCTTAGTGAAGATAAAGACGCGTAGACACGTGCGTCAGTTGTTGCCCAACTTTTCAGGTGTCACGTTTAGTGTTGCCATTCGGCGACATTGACCGACAGCTAATTGCAAAATTGGCACTCCGCAAAACATTGCATCCGTTGATTGCAATAAATTTATTGCAACCATACTAGGACCTTTACCATTTTAGATGAGCTTTATACGCAGTTCTACAACCTTGTTGAATATAACGTAACATATTTTATAACCAATTCATTGTATTGCATTCCCTAAAGGCGGATTCAATATCAAATTAATTGGAAGCTTCATAGAAACGTAATGTGTAAACAAATTTACTATACATAGTTTCGATAGATATTGTATATATTAATAACATTCAGATATTAATTATTTTAATGTGGCAATAAAACAATTGATTACACAAATCGTATGATAACAAGTACATATCTTCAGATTGAATATTTTATAATATGTAATATTATATTATGTAATATTATATTTCTTTTCAATATCAGTGTAGTGTGTTGAATTTCAACCAAAATTACATATCTTTTCAAACATAACTCATCAAATTATACAATCATTTAAATCATCCATTTTTGTTTATGGTCATATAAGCTTGAATTAAGGTACGATCTAACCGTTATACAATCTCTCTATGTTATGACTTTTTTTAACGATACATAATACTATTTAAAAATGTTTCGTAATGCAGTGAAAAAAGTATCACACATTGAAAATGCTCAACTGTTATTTTTATTTAAAATGTATTTCCACCAATTTAACGCCTGATCAAATGAGTAAGTGACGGTTGTCTATATTTGAATTCAAGAAAACCTATCTCATATATTACATAACGCTTGAATAATCCTAATAATAATATATAAACATCCAGGTAAATAGTCTGCGCTATTTGTAAAATATTTTTCTATAAGGCATATATTAGGATGAAAATTTTTTGCATATTATTTTGAAAGGATACTGAATAACTACAAAATATTTTTCATCAAGTATTCAAATTTTAAGCAGTCTCCAATGATTTTTAAAAATTAAAATTTGTATTAAAAAATAAAATATTTACGTTATTAAGTGACAAAATTTTTTAAGTTATTTTTCCTTATTCCCACAGAAGAAGCTATCTACATGTTTTTATTATGATATTTCAACATAACATCTATAATATTATACCATACAATGTTTTTTGAAAAAACATTAAGCACAACTGTAATCAAAAATTTAAAAAAAACATGATAAAATTTATAATGGAAAATTGCTTTGAACGCTGGAGGTGCAAAAAAATGATAAATTCGATACTTTACCAAACCACGCCAGACATGTTTTACTATACATGAAATACAATTTACATTTTTTTATTCGAGAACATTTAAAACTCTAACTATTTATGTTAATATATTTATACTAATCCAATAATTGCTCTTTTTTCTGCCGAATTACTTTTTACTCATTTTGATATTTAACGCAATTTATAATAAATAAGTTTAGTTAATATTAAAAATGCGTTATTCAGGGTTTGTTCTCATTATTTCAACAAAAAAAAAATGATCACTGCTCTTAATACATTGTAGAGTAATTTTTTCATGTTAATGTCAACTAAACGATAGATTAAGAACATACACATATATTATATGTATGAGCACAAGTTTGAGGTGTCATTGTTGTTTGTTGTTGATCACACAAATCCAATGGAAAACTTTGTAGACTATAGAACATCTCATTAAGTATGCAATTCATATTCGATTATTATTTAAATAAATAATTACTTACAAGCAAAACAAACACTTTTATAATTCTGACAAAATTCAATAGTGCATTATGAATTTTAATAATTAGCGTAAACTTTGTTTACATAAAAACAGATGTCATTTCGCTGTTATTTGATTGTAATTTTTCGTATTATGCTAATGAACAGTTGTTTAAATTGATTTTGAAATTTTCCAATAACAAATTGAAAAGTATTCTTTTTAGCCTATGATTAGCGATCTTCCTCATTATTATATTAGTGGTCAACGCACTAAAGATTTTATAGATTCATATTTAATACAGTTATTTTCCAATCTTGATTGGTGCTTAAAGAAATAAGTCATATCTTATGATGTATTTTAATTTTTCTTTTATTCAGTCCAAGAAAGGAAAGTCAGGGAAATGATCAACAATTTTACTTATATATTTTTTTTTTATTATCTTTGATTTTAAACTTGAGATTATGTGTTATACAATTTTATCAAGCGAATAAAGAATGTTTCTATACCTCCTTATTGTGTGAGACGGCTCATTGGCGATAAAACCCTAATTGTTTGTTGTCTTAAATGTCATTTATCATTCTCCTAGAACTATAAGCAAAAAAATCCTATCCAAACTTTATTGTAAAAGAAACAACATTACATGGCTGAAAGCGTTGTCTTATTATGCAATTCAGAATACTTCCGCTGTTGAATCTTTTGCTGGACGCCAGTGTTAAATCGTGTCGACGAGTCGGTCTTTGGTCATTTCACCTCGTATGTTTTCTGACTTCCATCTAAAATGCCCCATATATCGATTTTAGAAAGAACTTTTTTGAGTAAATTGCTTTTTTATGGTTTTTATGGATTAATAGACAAAAAATGAGATTCACCATAGTAATAAAAAGACTTATAAAATCACTATTTGTAAAGCTAACCTTTCATTTTTCGTTTGATTTATCGCCTTCATATGTAGATAAAACAAACTTTTCTAGATATTAATTCTTCCAATAACTCTATATGCTAAGCATTGAAAAATATTTATATAAATAAATTTCGACAAAAAACACTAACACTTAAAAAAGGCGCGAAATTTGACACACAAATATGTCATCGGCGCCAATATTCAGCGGAATATTCCCGCAATAAACGATATGTCAAATTACACATATGGCAAAATAAATACAGGTTTCTAATACACAAAAAAAAGGGTCAATTGCCTTCTTTAAATTGATTATAAATTCTCTCATATTTTAAAATTTTGTATTTATACTTAGGAATCCGAGTAGAGGTCAACATTATTTATAATAAAAAAATCTCTTATTAGGCAGCTATTATGACATCAGATAAATTTCTTATTGACATCTTTATACTCAATGAATGAATTTGTAAGAAATTTCTCATTTCATAAGCTGAACATTAATATAATATAGTTTTATATGATAAAACTTGTTTTTTGTGTGAAATAAAAACATGTTAATTTATAAATAAACACCACAAAATGTTTCAGCGACAATTTAGGGATATATTATTACAAAGTTACGTCTGTAGTCTTAGTATAACGTATTTTATTAACATGATTTTACTTTTGACTGATTTTTAGCCGATCAACCTCTATTGTTTAAAGAGAGTAAGGATAGAAAGACAGGTCTCAAAAAGGACATGTAGTTAGTCAATCAGATGGGTGGAGGGAATTTATCTTACAAATTTATATTAAACCAGCGAATACACGGCATGCGTTCAATACCACTCAAACAAAATGAACAATTGAAACTGTAACACAAATACATTATCCAAAAACGGAATTTAATTTAAGAACAATCGATGGATTACAAAATGTCATTATAAATTTGTAACCTCAAAACATGACAGCTTGTCAAAGATACTTATTTAAAATAGCAATCGTTTTTGATTAGTACTTTTATATACTTTTATAAAAAAATTATCTTTCAGCGCAAAGTTTATTCCAAAGTTAAATTCAGTTTATGAAAAATTTACAGTTTTGTAATAGTTTATTCAATGGTTAAAAAAAATCAGATGTGTTGCCATATAGTTGCAATAATCCTAAAATATTTGCGAGGGTAAAAAGACAATTTGAATGCTTCAAACATTTCTTATCCTTAATATAACAAAAAGTAAAGAACACACATAAATTCATTCATTTTCATGTATATGAATAAACGAATTTAGGAAAACATTAGCCATCAAGCAATAAACATTTTTTATACTTCTTGTATTACACGAAATAAATTATTTTAAAAATCTCTTTAACTGCAGTATTACAATGAAATAAAACGGTGTAGTAGAAATAATTACATTAATTAAAACACTAAAAGAAATGTAAGCGTGTTTATGCGTAGATAGTTTTGGAATTTTCCAAACCATTTAAAGTCAAATTTGTTTGGCGTCAGAAGATCATAACCTATAAGCAATATCGATATAATCTGTTTTTAGTTTCGTCATGGTTTCAATCGTCGGTTGATTGATTTCAATGAGATTCAATATTACACAATCGTTAAGTCCCGGAAACGCATAAACGCAACGATGCAGTCAGTCGGTTGTAGGGACTGCAGTAGCGATATTTCTTTTTTTGATAATACCGTCATGCTGTGACTGCAAAATGCCTTCCTTAGTTCATTTCCTAACGTATTGTATAGTTATATGTGAATCTGTGTGTGCGCTTGTACGTGGGGATACAATTATAATTAGAGTGGTGTCCACGTGAACTAGTTTCACTATGAATTGGTCAGCTCTGCAGCGACAGAATAATTATACAAAAAAAAAAAATCAATACATTAAAGATGAAGAAAATTTGAAGATTTATGATTCTGATGCGTTATCGATCTTAGCGCTCCATCAATATAATATATATTATTAAAAAAAACACGTAAAAGGTTAGGCATTATATGTTAAATAATAAATAAAACATTGCTTTGTACTACTTTCACAATTTAATATTCGTATTATAAGGGCTGGTTTCGCTTATCGCGAAGAGTAAAACATCGTCAGTCGATAGTACTTGCTGATGAGCAAAACTGGTATTTATAATAAAAATGTTAAATTGTTTAAACATTACTAAACAGTATGTTATTATTAATTAAAATACATTTATTTGTTAACGATTTAATTTGATTTAAATAAATAATACTCAATGAACAGTTTTCGATTGTTATTTTTAATAACTTGCATTTTCAACAACAAGTGTCAGTTACCTCGTTAAAAGTAAATTTCAAATGACTTTTTCTTCAGTTGGACTCACTTTCTCTAGAATGCAATAAAGATTGACAGAATACAGCATCGATTAATCAATCTCTTTAAGATTACATATTAACCGAAGAAATATCAAATATTCTTAGTTATTAATGAAAATCAACCCTCGTGAGTTTGATACAGTTTTTTTTAATCACCCATATTTAATATATATATTTATTTACATTAAGAGTCGAAAAGTACATTTATATCTATTTTCGGACTATAATTTGAAATGTCCGTTAAATAGCATTGTTTGTATATATTTTTTTCCGGTATTATAATCCCTAGCGACAACGTAAACGAGCTGCTACAAGTTCATTGCTTATTTTTTAGTATGTATAGCAAGAAACATTTTCCTTAATATTTCTTCCGGAAGTAAAATATAAATAGATGGAAAAGAAATGTTAAAGATTGAATCTACAATCCATTAGATGATATTTTTTTACGCTTGGGTTTATCATGCGCTTCCTTGATACTAATCTTTTTAGTTCAAATCGTGATTAACTATAATGTTATTCAATTCGACTTTTTGATTCATATCGGATGTGATATAAGTGGATTCATATCGGAAATACGCGCGTTCTGTTGGGAAATTAATTATTGAATCAATACTGCAAAAGTGTAATAAAAATTCATACAAAACTGTTGATTACATTGGCGAGATGGTAACAGTATACGTTTCCGTAATAGCAATACAGATATCAGAGGCAATTAATTGATTTTTCAAATAATTTTATGTAACTAAATTGTTAAATTGACTATTGATATGTTTTTGTATATTCTCAAAGTGAATCAATCGGATTTACAATAGAGTATAATATTAGATCGTTAATAAGTATAAAAGACAATTAGATATATTTATAAACTGATTTAAAGGAGTCCCTCTCAATGCAGTGGAATCAATTAAAAAACATTAGTTATATGAACGTTAACAGTGAATTCTTAAGCGAGCTTAAGCACTTTACTTCGCGATTAATATTATAGTATAATTTCATTTAATATCAAACTCACAACCAATTATTTATAAAATATAACTACGTCATTACGAACTGATCTAATAAAATAAGAACTGTATTCACTTTGAATGCTAGATATAAAGTTATGTTGGCTAAAGGTACTTGATGGAATTTCAATATCAAACTTGAATTAATTTATTATAGCCATTGAAGGTGTTTGATGGAAATTCAATATAAAATTTTAATTGTAGAAACTCTGTACGATTCCACATGTTTATTGTGAATTGTGAAATTTATAAGACGTACCATACAATGGACTACTAATTTATGATATTGTAAGAATATAATTAATGGAATTCCAATATCAAATTTTTATTTTAGAAACTCTATACGATTCGACATGTTTATTGTGAATTGTGAAATTAATAAAACGGTCAATACAACGTACGATTAATTTACAAGGTGCATGTACAAAATTTTAACGTTTAAATTTTCAAATTTGAATTGTTGTGACATTTTACAATTCCAAGTGTTTTTTCATGAACAACTCTGGTTGAGCTTTTCAGCATCTTCATGCATTATATCACAAAGCAATTGTTCAAAGTCTCAACAATTCGAATTTCCGTAACTGATCTCAAAATCTCACCAATATTATTTTTTTTATAAAACATGAAAACATATTATTTACTATAAAAAAATATATATAAAATCTTTCGCAAACATATGTTACATCATTACACAATTTATTTAATTTTACTTCTTAATTTATTGCAAATTTTACACCCACATTGGTCAATGATGAAAGTTTCACAAATCGCCATTCATGTTTGCCGCAAAAAGACATGAAGTGGGTTAATCATCAAAAAAAAAATTAAGGACACATGACGTTAAGTTACGTAACATTTAAAAATTTCGCAAATATAATAAAAAAAATGCTAAGAAAAATAAAACCCAGCGTTTCTTTATTCATAAAATATCAGCAATTATCTCGCACTATTAAATTTTCAATATATGTGTCAAATTTTTATTATATGTATTATGTAGTCTTTTGTTTTTTGTGTTGTAAAGTCAAAGTGTTGATGTAATTAAATTTTGATTGATATAACCACATCAGATCTAAGTATGTAATCGAAGATATAATATTAATTTATAACAAAAACATTCATTTCTAGTTACGACACATACATATCACGACAACTTCAAAACTATACTTTAATGGTTTAGTTTGTACGAACGCACCCTCGCTTAAAAGGTAACACGATACAAAAACCGCTATTTGTATAGTTGTACAATTGACTAATAGAAAGCCAAAATTACATTTTTCTCTATGGTGACCTGGCATCGCTATAATCGAGAATGGTGTTATATCGGATTATTTCATGGGTTTTGCATATTTTGTGAAACAGTTTTACTACATATTGACAGCTTTTTGAATTTGTTACGTTAAAACCGATTTTATTAAATCGTTAATATCTCCAATCTATATTTAAGTTGTAACACTTTTTTAGTAGGGGTGCGAGATCTAGTTGTGTGAAGTTGAAAAAAAAACGTATTTTTTTATATTTTTAAATTCTATTAATGAAAAATATTATACAAAAGTTTATTATACCTATAATAAATTACTTGTTGAGAGTATTTTTTCATAATTTTCTTATTGAAATTGAAGAGGATTTTAAAAAATCGCTTCATTTTACAATATATACTCATATTTGTCGATACTATTCGATTTATGGTGTATATTAAATAATATCAAATTCATTAAATTAAAACACAATCTATCAAAAAATCTTATCCTTGAAAAACAGTTTTATTGTTGATTATTATTTCGCAATTTATTAAATCATATAACTTCTTGGATAACAATCAAACCAGCGTAAAAAGAATGTTGATTCACTAATTTTAGCAATAAGGAAAAAGTTTACATAAATGTTTTTTTTTGTATCGTAGTAAAATTTCACAAATTGTTGAAAAAAATAATTCATCGGGATGTAATGAAAGTTAATCGGAACTCGAAATGGCTATTTGATTGATGATCGAAATTTGGTCTAGGAGGGTAAAATGTTTTTTTGTACGTATCATATTAGCGTTCTCGTTAGCAAAATGTGATATGTTGACTTTTGCCACTTAATCTAGAATCGCCGGATCAAACGGATGTGATTTCATCATTATGAAAATATTCGACACTTTTTTTCATTTTCTACACGTGGGGTGATATTTTTTTAATATTATTTTGCAAAGTAGTTGAAACAATGTTTCAAAAGATGGTAAGTTATTATGTACTTGAACTTGCCTGTTATGCTTACACAGTATATTTCTCGAAATCGAAAACATTAATTTTAACATTCTACAAATTTTATTTGATTTATTGTTTTAATCTCCGGAAGATTTGGCAGTAACTTCATGTTTGAAAGAAGAACAATTAATTATTATTTAATAATTCAAAAAATATTTTCTTTTGATAACAAATTTCTAATATTTTACAGATATTTAAATAAAAATGAAAAAATCTTTTTATGTCGATGTTTTTCAATGACTTACTAAAATTATTCAAAAAAAGGAAAAACCTTGAAAATTCAGTGACATTTATTTCAATAAACTGGAAAATGCAGTCATTCATTATCAATTCTATGCTAATTTTTCTCTGTAATTATTAAAAACGGCAACTTTGACATTTGTAAATATCAAGCAAAACGGCTTTAATATTTCTTTTCTATTACGTTTTATTACCATATTACATTAAATAATTTCACTTATTAAAGTTTTCTTTTCGAAAAGAAAAAACCAATTTTTCTTAAAAAGACATGACTCTAAGACATTGATTATTTTTAAAAATATTTTTCATATCCCGTATTAATTAGTATTTTAAAACTATAATAAAAAAAATTAAATTGATCTCAGAAACACTTGAAACAGTTTTTTCACTTGAATATATATTAAAAAACTAAATCCTTTTTATCATAGCTGGTCTTCTGACACATATTTTATTTTTTCAATGAGACATTATAATATAATATAATAGTTCGATCATTGATTTAATCATTTTATTATTTTGAACTGTTTTCATAAAACTGTTTCAGTATTCTCAAAAATAAATTTCCAGTACATCATTTTTTTTAGTTATCTTAATAATATAACAAGTGTATTAAAAGTTATTTATATACAATATCGCCAGCACTTTAAGCCCTCAACTCGTTCCTCAAATATTAACGAAATTCATCCCTTAAAAAACATTAAATACAACATTATTTCAGTTTAATCGTTTTGGTGCTTAAATTTTAAGACGATATCTATTACAAAATTTAATTTTGCCGTTGACTTTTTTTTATTTATAAGACGTGTAAACAATTTATAGAAATAAACGCAAAACTTGCCACCTTCACAAATCCAATAAAAGTTACAAAAATAAAGCGGTTTATACCCAATTTTATTTGCCCATATTGTTTTACTTACTAGTAAAATGCCTCTGACGGCTTTAGTTCTTACAATGGAAAAATAGTGGCGTATAAAAACACAATTACCATAATTAATTTTTATACTAATGTTAATATCGAGGACCGTATTTAATATACACATACCACAAAATGGATACATTTTGTTTATTTTTTTAACAACGAGAAATCTTTAGAAGTGTTATATTATATTACGGTAGGAATATATTAATATTTATGGTGTTCGTTTGTATAGTGCTTATTTTCAAACAGCTTAAAAAATATTAAGCAATATTGATGATTCTCTGTATGTAACCCATATAAAAATTACAATAATATTAGCACTTTATTATCAAAATATTCCTAACTCCAAGTATAAAATTTTTGGTAAAGTACAAAAAAATGCGTGATTTAAGGTGGTTTTGATTTTAAATACGTTTGTTATGTACTTAGAGATTTTGCATCAAAAATTAACTATGATAAAAATGGTGGTTATGTAGATTTTGAAAGTAACGTTTTTATATGCGAAATATATAATTCATAGCCAGGACTAATCGTTTTAAAAATCGCTATTTAGTGCACTGATCAATGTGTAATAAATATAAAAAAACATGATAATCTGCACATAATATATATAATAAAGAATACAGATAATTTATTTAAAAAAACGGCCATACTGTTGATAAAAACGGTTTATCGTTCTCGTGAACGAATAGAATCAGTAGAATCGACTTTTATAATATATTTTATTGGCCATTTTAACTAGAGTATCTACTTGAAGATAGCGTGGTGCTGAACTATAAAAAATTTAGTTTTACAATTTTCTATTTAGAAACAGTTATGTATATTTGACTTAAATCGCTCAATACAAATCAAATACAAACATGAAGAAGTTTTTTGAACGGATAAATGAAATATCTGACATCAAAAACGAGTCCTTTATAAAGGCCTGTTTTTTTAAGAAATACATTTCAAATCGGTAATATGAGGAATTCTTGGCAGGCTATTCAAATAGTGTATATAATATTGGCTATACAAAGCAAAAATCAGTCTAAACGAATTCGGTTCTATTCATAACCAGTTTAACAGGAAAATTTCAGAATAAAAATTATGTTAATTATTTATAATATTGACATGTCATTCTACCAAGTATTGCTTTTTGAATTTATGAATAGCTTAAACATTTTTTACGTTTTATTTTGTCAATATTTAATATGTAGTGTTTCTTTGGTACACTTAATTAAATTCTTGATTTTAAATTTGTAGTAATATTTCAGCACTAAATATCGATCTGTAATCTTAGATTAAAATAAAAAAAATCATTTAGCAGTGAGCTGCAATGAAGATTTAAAAAAAAATAATTAAGTACTGATTGAATCGTTGAAATATTCAATTTGCACTATTTTAAGAAGGAAATGGATCTCCTCTATTTCGTTTTTACCAAAGTTATAAGGAATTGAGATTGTTTAATATTAATCTTAGATCCAAAATAAAATACTGACACAATATCTCAAATTCCACCGATGTTATTACTAATAAGACATATGACGAGATTTCATATCTTTATTATTATATTATCTTTATACTATCTCATTTTTCTTATTGGAATAAACTCTTCCTTTTCTTCGCTTAATTTTGATACAAAAAAAACTGGCGTCAAAAAACTAATTCTCAAAAATATAAAAAAACGAAATTAATTATGGAAATCTTAATATAGGAAGAAAATTGGGGCTAAAGACGTGTTTATTAAACAAATTATTTATATTAGGAGTGAATTGGATTAATTAGAAATATAAAAAAAAAACTTTAACAAATAATCAATGTATCCGTCAGATAATTGATGTTTGACGGTTTTTCCAATAACCGCAGTGAACATAACCACAAATAACACTAATTCAAACAATAAATATTAATTGAAGAAATGCGACAATCATTAATCTCTGTTTAAATACATTGAGCATTACTGACTAGGCTTTCACTTTTCAATATGCAAAAATTCTCTTTTTGATGCAGAAGCACTGTATTAAAATAAATTATAAACACGTTTAGTACATTTTCAATTGAAAATAATCGTGATTGTCAAAATCAGTAATGATTTTTTTATTAAATAAGGAAGTGTTGCCAGACAAATTGTATTATATTTATTAAAGTGACCAGGATCTAGTAGTGTCAAACCACAAATGAACTTGAGGACAAAACTGCTTTTAGTTGCTAGTTGGACATTTTATTATATTATACATACAACAACTTCTACAATCTTCTCAACATTTGGTTTGTTAGTTCGCGTATAAGCGAAGTCAATATTAAGATATTCGAACATATTTTGTTAGGGATAATAAATATATTATCTTTTTGAATGTTTTATTTTAAACGATAGATTCTGAAATTGGACAGCCAAGCTAGTAATTATCAATATATTTATGTAGACTCGTACTATCTTGTATTAGTAGAATATCTTTATAGATAAATATGTATATAAATTAAAGTTTGTTTGTATGTTTACCTTTATATATTGATATTATTATTAAAGATATGATCTCTTTTAAATTTTTAAAACATATTCTTTCCACCCTTGCAAAGGTTTGTGGATTACTATAATCACATGACAACACATCTGAAAAGGTTTTTAACCATTACAATAACTCATGAAATTGTAAACCACGAAACATGTTTCATACTGACAATTGTTCATAAAAAAAATTATTTTGAAGTAAACTTTTCACTGGATGAAAACTTGTTTTTAAAGTACTCAGCAATTCGATTACTTTGAATCTAATCAAGAATTATTGGTATTTTAAAAAGGTATCTTTGCGAAACTGTCGCACTTTGAGTTTACGAATTTCTAATGACATTTTGCAAACCATCAATTCTCGAATAAACTGTTAGTAGTACTTATATCGTACTAATAGCATAGTCAATTTTGTTTGAGTGACATTGCAACGAATACCGGGTACTCGTATATCATTAATAAAAATACACATATATAAATTTACTTTACATAAAAGAAAAAAATATCCACACTGCACGAAACGTATCAATACAAATACGTGTCTATGTTTGATTAAAAAATATCATATAAAATAATTTTTAATACCAGGTTGTGTTATATCAACTAGCAGTATATACTAGTAAATCGTTGTACTTAATATGTGGGTTATCTTTGCAAGAAATTGGTTATTCGTGACATCAGTGGCAAGAGTGTTAAAAGCGTTGATTTAGAACATCAAAGAGCCAAGTTGACCAAAATTCCGTCACGTTTCTGCGGACCAATTGAAAATTTAAACAATGCAATCACTCGTTTAGCCAGCAATCATAATATTTATCGAAAACAAGCGATATCGGATGGTTGACAGCACACAATTTTCAAACATTCAAACAACTTAAATACGTAATTGTAGACTTTTTTTTCATTACTGACAATTTGCAATTATCATGATAATTAATTAGATTCGAATAACATATATCGTTTTCTTTCTTAGATTTTTCCAAATCAACAATGAGTTTTTTCGTGTTAATCACGTATAATTAAACAACTTATCGTGAAAATAATGACGGCGGAGCAATGAATTCACGTTTTAGTTAATATTTTTAATTGACACGTATATTTATTTTGTAAAGAAATTTATTTCATAGAATGTTCAAATTTTTCTTTACATTTTTGTTTTAATAACTCAACGCTCCTAACATTCGAAGAACGGAAAGGTTTTTGTAATTCATATTAATATGATTAATACTTAAGTATAAACAAAATTTTCTCACGGCCACATATAATATTGATATATTAAAAATAGCTTGTGAAATTTTTAATATTTTGAAATTATTTTAAATATTACGCCTTTCCACCAAGAAGACATAATTGACACATTAAAAGTGATTTTCAAAAGTTGAACACACCTGACTTGTAAAGTATGCAAATGTTATTTTTCTTATAATATATCAAAACAAGAATCTGGTGCGACCACCAGATATTTCCTTGGAACCACTAATGTTTATAATGCGGCAACAGTAAAATTTTATATGAAACCCACCGGTATAAATATTTGACTATAATAATCTACAATTTACACCTTTATGTACTAATTTTATTTTTTAATAATGGTCAGAACTGATACGATATTAAGTGTGTTTCACTTATACAACAAATAAAAAAGTTTTCTAATATAATTGTTTCTAGCGTACTGATCTGTTTTACAAAGAAAATAAAGCGTTATCAGTTGCCAATTATTAATAATATTACAATAGAATTTTTTAAATTTTCTGTCATACCATTATAAATTGAATTGATCAATATAACCGTAAAGTTAACGCAGTTCAGATTTTAAAAAGTGCATAACAAAACTTGTTCATAGTTAGACATTAACCAGTAGCAATTCAGGCAATCGTTATAAAAAATATTAACATTGCACTGCAATCGAACAGTGTGACTACATGAATGAAAAAAAAGGTTAAAATCCTATCCAAATCATTTCTCAGTATTTTCATAACATTTATCAACTATTTTTTTCGTTTTTAGTAATGTAAAGTTTTGTAGAAACAACTTATAACTATCAAATATTTCAGTTAAACGAATTATTCTTGAGTTATATAGTCTTTATAAACGTGCGTACCAGTTTGTCTCATGGCGCGCGTGAACAAGAAAATTTTATCCAAACTGATTTTGATATATTTTTTTAATTTTATATAAATGTTACATTATTAAAAAATGCTATTTTAGTTAATTTTTTATTATCTCACTTCATTTTCATTATGTATTATGACATCTCAAATACCATAAAGTACATAGTTCATTGTTCTTTTTTTAAATAAAAAAAGGCTCTATAATGTATCCACTATGAAACTTTTTGTGTTTATCAAACCAAATGTTGTGTCTTCAATGTAAAAAAAAAATTGTGACAGTTGATTTTTTTTAATTATGTTATTTGCGATGGCTTATTGATTCATATTAATTTTGACTATCACATTATCATTTCATCAATTAATTATACTATGTTTAAAAAAAATACGTTATTAAACGTAATCTCGTTAGATGCCAACAGTCGTCATTTTATAAATTACATTGCACAAATTTAAATCCAGTATAATCTTTCTGTCAGATAAAGAGAATCATCCTTTTTACTGTAAGAATCTAAATTTGACAACTAATCAATCAAATATTTTAAATAAAAATAATATTTTTTGTGTAAAAATCAATTTGATTCATTTCAGGTTTTTTTTAATACGTAATTAAACACTTCAGGCACACATTTACGAGATATATGCTTGATTGTCATATAATTGGTCTACAAATTTCTGGCATCTTAATTATTTAAAGTCACATTTTTTTTAAATATTCTTATATACTATGTGATTCAATATTTCTTTGCGTATCAACGTTTGATTGAAATAAATATAACATATCTTATCAATCAGATACAAATAAATTGCAATATTGCAGTTGTTATACAAATTATGAAGGTTAAACAACTAAGTTCAAAAAAAATTATGTATTGCTCTCAATTATTAGAAAAAACTTTTTGTTTCGATTATATTTAAATATTTTCTGAATATAGCAAAAACACGAGTAAAACCGTAATTAAACCATTCAAAATAAATATAAAATTTTCTCAATATAATATTTGCGATAGTGTAAGATAGACTTTTCTCAAAACGTTTCCGTTTACGTCATTATTAATTCACACATGATTGAGATCAAATAAAATAAACTAATATTTGACTGAATCTATTATGCCTACTCTATCAAAAATTAGCTTATCATTCTAATTCATTATTAATTATTTTGTTTCACTGAGAACAAAATAGTTACAACAGTTTTCTTATTTTCATTACGGAATTTTGTCTTTGAATTTATTTTAGAAAATTTAAAATAAGAACAACTGTTCAAATAAACTAACTTTTATTGAAACACTTCCGTACAGTACGACTTAAAACCTTGTTCTTATGACAATCTTTTCTCTAAAATAAAAATTATTATGTTTCCTTAGTAAACTTAAATAACATAAGGGTTAAATCAAATATGACTTACATTTCGATAGTGTTTTTCTCCATCCTGTTAACATCTTGGAAGATGTTTTAAATAAACCGGGTAATAAAAAATAAATCCAACCACACTTGTCAATAAAAAGTTAGTAAAAAACGTTCCGCAACTATATTCAATAATAAAACCTTCTCGAATACAATTGATTGCACTACAATAACTGAAAAATAATTATTATTAAAATGTCAAAAATTAGTTTGAATAACTTTCACTGCACACTTTTTTCAGTTAGTACAATAGAAAACGAATCGCGAATTTCGCGTCTACGTTTTCGATTTACCGTCCACAACAATTGCAATAAAATGTATAAAATTATTCAAGAAATCGTGTTTGAGAGAACTTTTTAATATTGTTATGCATTTGGCCCCGTTCGGCGTTAAGTGAAAATAACTTAAGTGTTGTTATTATTAAATCAAATCAGTTTATATTATATTACAATTATCACTTATAGCGACTAGTATATGTGTCTTTGGAGCAAGATATACGTAAAATTTTTTGCTATTTATCCAACAGGTTATTTTACTTTTGCCTGTATTTATTTTCAAGATAATTTATGCATACTGTAATTATGTTTGTTGTTTTTTTGTTTTCTAAACGAAACGCGTACAGCTGCTCTCTGACTCGCGCCGCGAACGAGTTCGTCGGAATAAACTTGATTATAGAGAACAATCCGTTTAAATACAGGCGCTTTTTTCTCGCCGGCCAATCATATCACCGACGTTTCGGCAAACGGTTCGTGTGTATTGGCACTACGCGAATTATTACGAATAGTTTAATGTAGTTTTGCCAAGTAAATAAATATCTGATCAGTTTTCAAATATTCAATATTCGAATAATTATATGTAACCAATTTTTAGTTTTTCGAAATTCAAATATTTAAAAAACTAAAATTCGTTTTTCTTTCTAATTATACGCAGTTTAAATAATTGATTGAATATTTTATCAATATTTTGAATAACAAATACACTAATAATCACACGAATGATAGTTTTCTTAGTATTTTAGTATACAGCAAATATAAACATCAAGGATGTAATTTTACTTTATTATTTTTCGAATATTCAGAAAAATGCATATTTGCTAAGCCTAGTTTGAATTTGCAAATGGAGACTATTACGAGTTTTAGGTAGCTAATGATTTTTTTAATTAAGATTAAGTCACTAATTCATTTAATTTCTTTTTTTCACATATATGCTTAATATTGAAAATACAAATATCGCATATAACTCATGTTCAAAGGGGGTGACATGGAAATGGAGAAATAATATATCGAATGCATCTATCTTTTGATTTCAAAGTCAAACTACAAGTACTTAAATATTGAAAGGCTCAATAAAAATGTTATTTAAAAGTATAATGAAAGATATTTTTAAAATTTTTATGTTTGCTTTTTGGACTTTTACTAAGACTTATTCACGAAGTGTTAATCAAATTAACACTCTCAAATAATTAATAAACTTTGCATAAAGTGACCTTTTTACGCGTATAATTGTTGATCCTAATTATTCATTTTTATCTGGATTTATAAAACCGATAATGATCTCTTCACTGCCGATATTTTTATATCTCGTTGCGAAAAATCGGAGCCGGTCTGGTCTTCTTTAACCTTCGGGATGTGCGTAAAAAGCCTCTTTCTTGAATTTCCATAGCATCTTATATACGTGACTGAATTATTCGCTGACATATTCATTTGTTTAAACTACTTTAATTATTCATTTCTGTCCAGTCGCGATTTCAATAACGTTTTTATTGTCAAAGCAACAACAATGGTATAAGTGAAATTGCTTATCAGTCAGTCACTTAACCATTATTCTTTGTAGAGGAAGTAGAGCAAATGCATAAAAATAGTAAAAAAAATGATATGTAGTTAGTTAATTGCAACTTAATTGCATCTCGCAACGTTTTTCTTTTAATATTGGACGGATCGAATGGAGTTTTAGCATCATTGACGAACATGTTTTTTAACTCAAATATTCTATATATATATATATATATATATATAGAATTTGAATTGTTGGAACTTTGTACGACTCCACATGTTTTATCACTAAATACCCGCGATTTTCCTTTTAGTCAAGCCTGTCGTATGCGTGTGATAGAATGCCTGAGGATGCCGAAAGGCGAAACTCGAGCTGTTAGTGAGAAAACATGTGGAATTGTACAAAGTTTCAACAATTCAAATTCAATATTTAAATTCTATCAAGCACCTTTAGTCGATATCATAAATTGTTAAATATATATATTTATTAAAAAAAAGCACTTACAAATTCTCCTTCGAAGGGTTAGAACCAAGGCACGATAACTAATTATTACGAGAACCCAAAAGCGTTGGGAAATTGGCTACATAACTATTTTTTGCTTCACTGATTTATTTAACGCCTCCAAAATATTCGATAGAATCTCAATTTTCCCACAAAATTTTCATAAAACTCATGTACTGTTATTTTTATTATGTCATACAATACAATTTTTAGTAGAATATTTTTTTAAAAACACTCTCTTCCCAAAGACCATAAAATATACATACACTGCAGTTCGTTGGCTTCTTTCAATGATAATAAATCAACATATATTGTATAAATAAAATCATTAAAAAAAAAATTTACAACTTTATGATAGCCATGCCAAAATTTAACACCTGGTAAATGATTTTTCTTAAATATATAATATAGGGTAAAATTGGATTTAATAAGCATAACCTTTCATGAATATTAATTATTTCATAAAATTTACACAAACAAATAGCGTTTTCATGAGAAAAATAATTTTTGTATATAAAAACTGAAAAATAATTTAATGATTATTACTAACATCGAAAATTTCATTTTGCTTGAACACAATACATATCCGGACGATTTCGATGCCTTTGTTTGTCTTTATGCTCTCGAATGAATAAACTTACATATAAATCAAAGATACATTCACAAAATCTAATGTATTCAAAAAACGTAATTTATCACTCTCAATATAAATCAAGGTCGAAAATCACTTCCCTATTGCAAGTCTTTCTTAAATGTGTTCATAAAACAAACATTGCACTCGCAAAATGCGAATTATATATATATAGGATTATAAATTGTAGTAAACAAACATTTTACATCTTCACTGACACAATTTAACAGTTTCGCATCACTTCCTTTGACATTTACACAAATGAATGACATTTTTTAAATACCGACGTTTAATTTAATGTCGAATTCATAACTGTAATTTTCTTCAGATCTATTAAAGGTTTTAGAGGAAGGACCACATTCAGAACGTTAAATTAACAACTAATTTAATTCGAATGAAATAATTCATTATAATTTCAGTCGATATCATGATAAAGTATAATCGTTTATATTTTTGAAATAGATTTGAAAAAAAACGTAAATATGTAGTGATTCTTTAATGAAGAATTTTATTGAGATTCGATGTGAAAATATCAATTAACATTAAATATAAGTTTATATAGAGATAACAATATTTCGAAGCGCGATTAATATCAACTGGAGATGGACTAATATTTTATGAATAGCCAAACTAGTTTTTATTTATTGCCCAAAAGGTTATCCATTCATAGGTTTTGCAACAGCAATCTCAAAATTAGAAAGAATCATAATGTAAAATACTTAAAAAACGACGAACTTTCAAACGGAAATGGATTAAAAGTTATTTTATCTTGTCACAAGCATAATGAATTCCTTCTATGTCGTATAAACTGCAACCTCTAAATCTTTTTTAGGCTTTTGACACTCATAAATACGTAATGATGGTTCACGGACCTCAGTTTTCTCAGATCTGCCGTGAATAATAAAAAATAACGTAATTGTTAGTTGTGACAAATGGTTAATTCAATAATAACATTGCCAATGTCAAAACTAATTATCAAAAATTTATAGACTTACATAACATAACATTTTAGATTGATTAAACTGCGTAACTCAAACTTTACGATTATGAATTACAGAAAAACAGAACGTTTTAATGTGTGTTTTTTTTTTAAATTATATAATATAAACTCAGTCTTCAGGGTAATTGTATATTCTTTACCAGTATCTCTACGTTAGATTGTTATTTAAGAGCACTTGGTGGGTCTGTCTTTCTGTTGTCTGTTCAATTTTTGTTCTTTATCTGCGTTACGCTTTACTTTCTTCAAATCTTAATCAACCATCTTTTCATATATTTTTTTTTCATCGGAATTTTTAGAGACAGCTTTAAATTTATGTAAGTCCGGATATGATTTTGACGTCTGGCAACCCTGTTAGCGGAAGACATATTATATAAAATGAAAGAAGTACTGGCTTTTTATTTTCTGTGGTTACAGCACAAAGTCTCATTAATCAATAGCATAGACACCAATTAATTTTTACCGATATTCAATAATTAATCTTTTGTTTTTTTATAGTCAAACTTAATGAAGAAGAACTAGAACGACGAAGTGTCGGATCATAAGTACATCATTGATGCAAATTTTTTGCTTCGTGTTGGGTCGTCAATAATAACGTCGACTTCTATTTCATGTGGTTATTAATAATTGATCGTATAGTTGCTATAATTGGTTTGGTTTTCCCACTGATCTCAAATTGTAAAAAAAGACTTACGGAAAGGTAAATTGCGGTACTTTTACTTTTTTTCGAACTACACCACGACATATATTTATAGTATATATCCGACTATGAGTGGAGAATATAAATTTATAACTAAACTTATCAAGACGTGACATATTAAATTATTATTTCATCATTTCCTTGTTGATAAATATTCGAAATGTCAAAACTTTTTTACATACTATGCTTTATGTTTTTTCTATATTACATTTGCAAGTCATAAAAGAAAGCGAATTTTAACTTGGTATACGAGATACCAGTTGTGGATCAAGGGCTTGTATTTCAATTTCGTATTACTGCAACGGTTCGACGCTTATGCGCCTTTAAAGTCATCTTTCAAAACTAAAAAATTCAATGTCAAAATATGCTGTTGATAAAGACTTAAAATAAGCCAAGAAAGTTTTAAAGCCGCTTGTGCAATCAAATAAAAATTTATAATTCTCAATTTTGATTTCAATATACTAACAGTCAATGAATTGTTATAATATTTTAGTTGTTTCAATCGCGCTCAAAAAATCTTCGGACCAACAGGAAAATTTAAGTTTCTAAAAGATTCTTAGAAACGCACCGGATAATGTTCTTTTATAATAAACTGTCAAACTACTGCTTAGGCGGAAAAGACACAAGGATAATGCAAAACTGGGACTTTTGTCAGATGGGTCAAATAAAACAAGGAACACATGGTACCAACAAAACTGAAAGGTGTGCAATAAGGATCTATTCTATCACCATTTTCAAATATTATATTTGTGTTGAATATTTCTAAAGTAAATATGTAGCTTAAATATAACATTTTTATATTAGAAATATGCTATGTTAACGTCTTTACTTTACTGATAGCTTAAGTGTTTGGTTTTTATTATCTTATAGACAATTTAATTCGGAAATGTGATTTCCGTGAATATGCAAAGAAACTAACTTTTCGATTCCATTAACGTTGCAAATGATCATAAATATAAAGCTAATGGTAAATTCAATTTTCAATGTAAAAAAATCGACTATCATTTTCAAAATAAATCAACTCAGATTATCAATTCAAAACAAAAATTTTGGTGGTAAGAAGCGCTTTTAGAAATAAAAATAAAATACCAGTGATCTAATCAAACGAGCAGTTTAACTCGATAGAGAAAAATTGGTTCATAAATTGTATATTTTATACATCATCATCATCAGCCGGGGTCGATCCACTGCTGGATGAAGGCCTCCCCCTGTTTTTTTTTCTTTTTTTTTCAGGGGGGGGTTTGGACATAGCAACACCACGCTGCCCAGGCGGGTTGTGTTCGGTTTTCTGTCTGGGTTTTCCTTCCCATAGCCAAGAGAACACGGCACTCGGTGTTCCTGAGCGGTCACCCATCCAAGCACTATCCGCGCCCAATGTTGCTTAACTTCGGTGATCGCACGAGAGCCGGTGTTTACAACGTGGTATAGTCGTTGGCATTTTACACATATGGAGTAATAAACTTAAAGTCCAAGTCATAAAGTAACAGAACTAGGGATTGCAATTTACCATCAAATTTCAATAACCGGTAAACGGTAAATAATTTCACCTCTTATCGTATATTATATATATCGTAATTTACCGGTAAATGAAAAAACAAATAGACGTGTATTATATCATTAAAGTATAACTCTACTTGGTTACTTTCACTAAAAATGGTATCTCGGATTGAAACATAATTTAAAATACATTTCAGGTGAATATTGATGTCATAAAATGTACCTTAAATATGTTTCAGGTGAATATGTGTATGTTTTAAATGTAGTTTTTTAAGTAAATCAGATTTTTTATTATTTGCCACACGAAGATTGATTAATAAATTATGACTATATAATATTTGGTTTACCTGTCTGTAAGAAGTTTATAGGCTAAACTATTAGTTTACCCATTGACTTATTGATGTAGTATATATGTATGCATAATTTACATTTATTAATATAAATTCATAATGAAAAAAAAAATGTATTGCATTATAGAGTTTATTAACAAATGGTTATTTTCTTTGGTATAATGAAAACATAGTTGAATATGTAGCTAAATAGGAATTTTCTTCGCGATCTGTCCCATAAAAACTAGAATCAGCCGCAGCCTGCAGTGGAAATCACAGTGACCGCAATTGCGATTGTGATGACAGATGACACGGGTGTGACAAATAAAATACTTTTTATCAATGTTGCCGGAGTTAAAAAAAAACTTCTCACTCCCTCATGCATATATCATAATAAAAATTCGTTATAATATGCCTATATCTGGCATTAATTCGCGATAAAAACATTTCCGTTAAAAACCGGTAAATTTTTAGTTTACCGGTAATCACCGTTGGTGCATTTTGAGCCATTTACCGACTAACCGGTAATGCAATCCCTAAACAGAACCAAGTGTAATAGAAAAGAAAATAAAGGAGTCGTTTCCGTACTCATATCTCTTTGAATAATTAAGTTTCATCTTTGACTGAAAAATAACAAAAATATTCAACAAAAAATTCAGAGTTTAAATTATGTTCACATTTTTAATAAAAGTAAAGTTGTTTTGGTGCGATTTCAATAAATATAGGCTCATTTAATGATGAATATTGTCTTTGGTCCATTAATTCAAATTCAACCCGTTGTTTCTTTTATGACAGACTCATTTTCCGATTCATTTCAAGACATTTACACTACAATATACCTTCCATCCTTCGATACTAGATTATTCAATAAAAAAAGACCAAGTCATTTTAAGGTTACAAACAATACAACAAGCGTTGACAATTTTATAATATAAACTTTAACCACAAAAATAGATAAACAAACACTTTGGGTAATCGATTTGATAACATATATATAATCTATGCCGAGTGTTAAATACTTAAGTTTTAATTTATAATCCCTTATCAACTGTCTTCGTGTGTCAACACCAATTTACCTCCAATTTGATTCTATTGAATTATATTTTGAATAGTTACTTAAAATTTCTTTATGATGGATAATTGTATAATTTAGATTAAAGTGATCCCGCATTTAAATGCCGACTAATCTTTGAACTATTGTTTTTTTCGGTGTGTTTCATGTTATCAAAATAATATTTATTACTGATTTTAGTAAATATGCGAGATAAATTTAATAATTGTTAGTTAATATCGCAACGCGATAAATCTGACACTTTGACTGAACTCAAACAACATGCCTTTTATATATTTGATAAATATTTTTGCCCTGTCTGAAAAACGGGTAATTTTATATTTTTTCGTGATTTATTTTGATATAATTGCCACTATCGTATTTTTTTATTTTTCAACATTAAATTTCTTCTAATTCCCTGTGTCTTCTTGAATCAGTTGAAATGCCCACGGTGAGTGTTTATCCTTGATCATTAGAACAAAGTCTCAAACGAATACGTAAAAACGTAGCTTGACGTTTATTTGACGCTTTTTAAAAAAAGGATAAGCAGAAATACTTTCAAATAAGCTTACCATAAATATTCATCTACCATATCTGATATTCACTATAATCTACGCGCGTGCATGGTCGCGCAGCAAATTTTATTAAACTATTAAAAATGATAAAAACTATCAAATTAATATTTTACAATTAAATGTGGATATAAAATATAATTTCAATCTTTTTTATTCTCATGCGAAAACTATATTAAAATATTTCCTATAAAAAGTCAATAAATACCTTTTTTTAAAACATTTTTTTTAAAGGTACAGAATCAAATAATAAATAAAAATAATCATATATAATATTGTGAATTCATTTTTTTTGCTTTTTAATGTATTCAATTAATGAAAACACAATTTTTGGTGCTTTTTTCACAATCACAAACATCAAGACGACTTATTCCGCTCATCACTGCCAACTAGATTTATTTTACATCAAGAACTGATCGTTCTTGATGTAAAAAAATTAAATTCTAGAAATAGTACTAAACACTGTTTTTTTATTATTTATATTTTATGCTTTTCCACCAAGAAATGCCAATAAACACCTTGAAAGTTGTGATCTATTAATAAACAAAAATGTTTATTTTCCCTGTGATTCTCAAAAATATTATATATAACGCTCAAAAACTCTTGGTGCAAAAAAAAAAATATTTTCATATCTTTATTGCTTATAAAAATATATTGAGACTATAAAAATATTTTTTTTTTTCACTTATATTAATTATTCCCTGCTGTCACTCTCGGTTGCGAAATGTAATCGTTGGCGAATTTTGTATGAATGGGATGTGTGTCCATCCAATGATTTTACGCAATGGCATTATATTTCTTTACACACCCTAAAACATAAATTCGCATAGTATCCGATACACTTGTTAACATTTGTCAATTGTATGTGTATTTAAAAAAAATGGAATGCTTTACAAAATTTAGTTTTAAAAATACAGATATTTTTTTATTTAAAAAAATAATTAAACGTACATGCCCAGCATCATATATAAATTTCTTCTTTAAAACAACTTTGGGGAAAAAATCGCGTAAAAACGAGTGAAGCGCGTAAAAAAATGTAAAGGTGCCGTCCAAAAAAGTCATGTATAATCGAATTCGCGTAAGAAAAGGACTGCGTATAATGCCAATAAGTCGAAAAACTATATTGACGTCGACCTGAATTTTTTTCATATGAATTACGATATTTCGTACTTTTTTAATAATGTCACCATTGTTTTATATATATAGTATATATTATATAAGACAACGTAATAACATTTTTAATGATACGTTATCAATTAAATTATCAATGTACGTATCTATCTGTAGCACAAAATTCCTCAAATGGTGATCAATAAAATCGGATTTCAAAATTGATTATCTTACTTGTTGCGTTTGAGAACTTTGATCTCAAGCATTTAAATATATATAAATTATTACAATTAGTCAAAAGACGCGCAAATTTCAACCACATAATTATTTTTAGCAAAGCAAACCATTTGTCGAAACTTAACCTAAAATTAAGCTTACTAAAAATATTTCTCCATTGTTCCAATTCAATGATTTAACCCGGACCTTTGGTTCGGGGAAATTCGAGAACCACGCGAAAGATCCTATAAACATAATTGTTGTATATCAATGAAGAAAAAATGGGGAATCCGTATCAATTAGTATTCACAAAGTAGCGCAGCATTTAAATTTATTTGACAAAATACACGCTGGCGATATCTTTTATCTTCGTTTATTCGTATCAATGTTTACTGCAAAGATATTATATTCATAAATTATTAATTTAGAAAAATAATTTGTTCCTCATTTTATAAATATTATTGGTGATTAGTTTCACTTGGTTATAAGCATGTAAAATGAATTGAACAAAGCAATTTACACAACATTATTTATGAAACTATGAATCACAAAAAAACAAACAATTTCCATAGAATTATGAATAAATTGAAGTTCCATATTAAATTCACGAAACAAATATATAGCGCCAAATAACCATAACCAAACACTTTACGTGACTTTATATCTAAATAAAGAGTCTGTAATTTTAATTAATATGATAACGACAGACTTCCCAAAACGCTCTGCAAGGCAATGTTTATAGAGATCCTTTAGATGCAAAAATAAAAAGTAGAATTTAACATAATATATGTTACCATTCGCAAATAATACATTTCGTTTTCTTTGAAATAATAAAAAAAAACATCATTAGTTTACAAGAGTGACTATTATTTTTAAAGCAGTATTAACCAATAAATTATTAGTGACATTGTAAATAGTGTTGAATATTATTATTTCTTAGAGTAAAAAAAATACAAAATATGTAGTAGATGTTTTTTTTATTGTATGACTACTCATCAAAAACAAAACGCGATGTTATGAGGTACGTGATAAGTAATATCATTCTTAACTAAAAGATAAATAACATTCGATATAAAAATAAAACTGCCTCAATTTAAAATATTCCCCGCTCTTTTTCCTCAATTTAAAAAAAATGGTTTATTTATGTAAACAATTAAAGCATTACTCTCCCGTTATACATAAACAAATATTCTTATCAAATTTGTCTCCAATGATATCTATACGAATTATAAATTTGCAAACTCGACTATTGAAGCACGTGTCTTACAGACATTTATATTTGATCCTGTTCTGTGGCATACTTCTGCGAGATCCTACTTTGTGGCTTAGAGAAAGGGTTCAACCTTATTCAAATCAAGGCTCTATTTATTAATACACATGTGACAGGGCGACGAAAATAAATTAATAATCGAATAATTACTTTACTTTAGACTGGTAAATGAGTAAAGCGAATCGAACACTCTCCAATTTTGTTTTTTACCGCGCGATAAGAACAAATTATTCATTATGAAATTTCTATTTGATTATATGTAACTCAGTTGGCTTCTCTTTCTAACTGCCATTTAAAACTGATCATTATAGTAATAACGTGATTTTCAATCCTAATTGGAGAGAACACGAGATATGTTTTTCTTTCTCTGTCTACTATTGAATGTGTAAATGATTCGCGATTTCACAGATATTTTTCTTAGTCGCGAACAAGCGACTCACGTTCATAAAAAAAATACGTAATATAAATTCATTATTAGTTTTTGACGAATGCACGTTTACTTGTCTTGTAATAATAAACACGCAATTTAATGATTGAATTGGCATTCATTTGGTAGAACTCCATTATAACACGGTGAAAAAAATAGCAATGTATTTTAGTTCTACAAAATTATTATATTTTAAGATATAGTTGATAGCTGTTTCGGCTCACGCCATCGTCAGACCTATGCTTAAGCCAACATTTGCTTATCTATAATAGGACATTGGCCTGTGGCTCATGTTTATCCGTTTATATCGGACAGACAGGTAGAAGTATATCCACTCGAGCTAAGGAACATGTAAGATTATTCGACAGTAAAAAAACAGATTCACAATTGGCTAATCAATACTAAAATATAATTCTTGCCACTAAAACATTTTGTCTCATATATGAAAGTATGAAATATGAGAAATATTTAGATCTCTTAGTATGCAAGCAAAAGTGAAAGATATTATTAATTGAATTATTAAATCACGTTATAAAGGAATCACATAATATAAATTCAAACTAAGCGCCTAAGTTCACCTTTCGTAATAAAGGTTGCAAGATGATGGCTTTAGAACAGCTGGAAATCAATAGACATCAACTATTACAAAGGATTCTTAACGAACAAACTAATATATGTCGATCACCATTGCTTAACCCGCTACGGGGGGCCGTTTTGTTTCCATAATGGAACATTTCCGTGCCATATGTAAACTTATTGATATAGCCGCCTTTTTAGTTTCATTTACAATTTTCAGTTTTATTGCAAGCAAGAAACAAGCTAGGTCGTTAAAACAGGATAGAGGATGTATTGTGTACCTTTTTTACACATTTTACTATATATAGATAAGCAAATGTTAGTTTAAGCATAGTTCTGACGATGGCGTGAGCCGAAATAGCTATCAACTATATCTAAAAAAATAATAATTTTGTAGAACTAAAATTCATTGCTAATTTTTTCACCGTGTTATAAACAAGCAAGCCTTGCCACACCACAAATCAGCACTTAACAGGAGATCAAAAAATGTAAATAATTAATTATGATTTCGTATGTTCGTGAACAAAAAGACGCTATTACAATAAAATGTATTCCTATGCAATTAAAAAGAGTCATGAGTTAAACAAGTTAAGTAAATAATTTCGTTTGAAAATGACGTCTCTATTTGAATTTATATATAAGTAAATATGCGTTAAAGTTGTTTATTTATTTCGTATTCAATAAAAATGATTGTATCATTTTTATTTTTAACTACAATGCATCATTTGAAGCTACCATGCACAAAAACATCGAATTTTCGGAAGCAGTTTCATTTTTAGTCAAAAATTTTTGTTTGTGAAATGAGTCTAAAATAATTTCAAAGAAACCTGAATGAAAACACTTACTGCTTGTTTATCTATTATCACATCATTATAATGGCATCACGCTGGTCATCAGTGATGAGTTTTAATAATATTTCCAATGTTTACAAAAAAAATTAACGCATTTACAGTAATTCTTCATATAAGGAAATAATTTATGCTTTCTTATGAAATGACGATCGGTTCGAAAAAAATGTTTCCAATAAAGGGCATAATTGTGTAACTAGCACTATTTCAATTTAAATGTTATTATTTTACGCCATCAGATTGTTTATTGACATCTCCATATATGGTGGTTTTAAAAATACGTAATAGTCAAAATATTGTGTACGTTCAAAAACGCATTCATCCATTATAATGTGAAGTAACACATGTGACATTTTAGCGTAATACTGATTATTGAATAAATGATTTTCAAAAGAAAACTTACAAAAATTATTATAGTTATAATGTTATTGTTCACACTAAAACAGCATTTTAATTTTTACGTGTCACTTTAAAGCCATTAAAACTTATGTTTAAAAAAACAAGTTGTCCTTCACTTTGCTTTGTTTCTATAGAAACTCAACAGTAAAGTAAGTATGAGAATCTTACATTAGTCTAATAACGATTCTCAAAGATGCGAAACACCTGTCAAGTAAAAAATTTATTCCTATCAAAGAGGCTATTAATTAAATTTTATTTTTAAGCCGACAATAAACATTAAAATATTTAAATGAGAATACATCGAAAAGCAATTTAATTTACATTTTCAGTATTTTTTTTTTTTTACAAATATATGCAAAATGACTTAAAATATCCCACACCAAATTTCCCTAGCTAAATTCAATACTAAAATATTTTCATACATGGCGGAAATCAAAATTAAGAGGGATATCCCCACATTTAAATTGTTATAATTTTGAGCAACACATTTTGCAGTATATTTGCTGATTTAATGATTAAAACACTAAGTGATATCACGTGATATATTTTGTGAGGGGTAAAAGGTTTTATGCGCTGTTTTACCTTAAGGCAGTCCTGTCGTTTATTGAAAATGTGTTTTATCGACATTATCGAAATCATTTGCCTTTCGAATTCAAATATAATACTATATTGAAAAAACCACCTGCCTTACGTACATAAAAACGTAATAAGTCACTATTTTCAATATGTAATCTAGTTATAATAATAACTTATGTAAAATTGGATAATCAATATCATGACAGTGTTAATATTTACAATTCTGGAACAATGATTTTTCATATTTACTATAATATTTTGTAAAAACCTAAACGTTCATTACACGAGAAGATATAAAATGAAAAGATATAAATCCTTTTACCTATATTGTCTTTTAACTCGTTCCCTTCTGAACATTTTATAGGATATTCTAACGCCTAGACTTCAAAAAATTTATTGAATAATATTGGTTTGAAGCAATCTTATTGAGTTTGTCAGGACAAATCAAGCAATGCATTAACTCAAAAATTAGCGAGTACAAGAAGGTTTTGACCACAGTTAATTCATATATTTTCGAGTATCAACTATCAACACAGTAAAATCAGCCGTCTCAACAATTGAGACGTTAGCAGTCAGAGGATTAAATAGAGTTCGAAATAAACGTTTGTAGTACCACTGAAATCTCTCGTCGGTCTTTACTCACATTTTTAATTAATCACATATTAATAATTTCTCTGATTATTTTTTTCCTTGAATATTATTAAAACGCTGCATTTTATTTGTATCGTATACAAGAATTCACAAGACAAGAATTAGTGAATAATCGATTATTTTCACGTGAATTTTAAATCGAAAGATAATATCTTTACTATCAAAATTAACATAAATACAAAAACAACTTTTATCGGTGATTCTTTTTTCATAATATTATCATGACATTAGGGATTAATAAATTTGTACATTAAGTATTATAATATTAATAATAAAATGATATTGGTTATAAGTATGGATCATTTCGATTGATTTATTGTATAGAAAAACGTAAATGTCGATCACCGTGTTGAGAAAATTTATCGCCCGAAAATCACAACCATCATCCATTGCTACCGAGTAATCTCTAGCAGTTTACCACTGCATTTCATATTTTTGTAAGCTTTTTAACATATTATTCTGTCTAGAACAATGTTTATCGCGTAAAATTGTACTGTAGCCACATTTCCTATGGAAATGTCTCGTGACCGCAACGGGAAAAAATAATGCGCATTTTTTTTGAATGCCAATAACTATTATGAATCTGCTAGTGACCGCAACTGAATCCTCCAGTGCCCCCACATGAGAATTGCAAATCTAGAATGAACGGGTTTAGTTTAGTCAAATCATAAAAAGCTATTTTTTATTTTATATTTCACCATAATCAAAATTAAAGTTGTTTTTTTTTTAATTCTATGAAACTAGATTTATTATCAATATATGTTTAGGGCTTAATAGTTTCTAATGAGTTGTGTTAATTATTATATATGCGGTATACTTAAAATCATTTATACACTATTAATTGTTTACGCGATCAATTGATGGAGCGGTAAACTGATAGTGATGAATTGCTGGCGGTTAATTTCCACCGATATTTTTTCTAGACTCATCAATAATATCTACCTTCCCTAAGAGGTATCTAAACATTATGACTATAAAAGTAATTGAAAAACGAAAAAAACTGTTGAGATGCTTAAAAATAGTCAACATGGTTCGTCCACCATCAATGTACTTTTAGTATGAGTTAACGTTTTCTTCTTGAATTTTGTAGTTATATCTCACAGAACTATATGATTTTTGACTAACGCAATCGAAAAATATTGTTATACACAGTCAGTATCTGTTTACGATTCTATGCATGTTTTTTTGTGATGCTATATTTTACTTTGACTTTGGATTTATGACATATATAAAAAAAATAATTTTGATTAGAAAGTTTCGGATTTTCATTTTACTTGAAATATGCTAGTAACATAATCCATTCAAGTTAAGTCCTTCACGCTATGATAAATCTGTTTTTACTTTTCAATTCAGATGAATTTTATAGCGTCATCTTATTGTGGTATTTAATTCATGAAATATTTTACGTATCACGTGCGCTGTCTTGGTGCAGCATAAATAATACAGTTTTTGAAATCAAATTGTCTTTTGACTTATGCTAAGCGTCATCAATAAAGGTAATACATATATTATTGCACAGTTGTTTACAAACAAAAGATTCTCAATAATGTATCGTTTTTAAGCGGACAGAAATAAATATTTAAGCTGATAGCCAAGGAAAATTGATATACAAATGAGAAGAAAGTTACACGTGCTTAACGAAATAGAAGGTCTAGCGCTTTACTTAGTCCGCACAAATGGAGGTTGTACCACAAAACTAAAAATGAAAATATCCTAGTAGAAAATATATAGCGATTGTCTTATACTATACACGCTAATAAGGAGAGATTCAATCTCACATTTGACGATACCGGGATTTCGGGGTTCGCATTTTTTCGAATCTAATTAACAAAATAGTTTATGTGCACTATTTTTTTTTTTATTACAACTAAAATTAATATTCAAATATGTACACTTTGAGACATAGAATGGTGCTTTGAATTACTGAGAAACAAGTTTTTATTTTCATACTGCAACAAAAATTATATTGGAAAGAGTTTTAAAGATTAGATAATCTATTTCAGCTGTGTCATCGTAAATATATAATATGTGCTTTTCCTTTGTCCAATTCAGCCGACATACATTACTTTAGGTTGCTTTTATGTATTTACATATTTATAAGAAGGGCTTTCGATATTTTGGATCCTGGGATTGGAATTCCCGAAACTAATTTAAGTTTTCTTAACATTTTTACAATTGCGACACCAAAATAATCAATTTTGTATTTTAATATTTATACCACAAATGTATTTCGTAATGTCAAAATGCAAATCAAATATTGAATATGAATTTAATATTTTTCTAGTATCTACGTATTCTACATTTAGTGACATTATTATTTCGTGTACGTTAACCTGATTTTTTTCGTGAATAAACATGATTTTATTTTTTCTTTTTCGAATACTGAAGTGTGGAGCGTAGAACACTTACATTTGAACAAAAAATACTATGAAATCTCACTCTAAATATATTTTCTTTCATTATAAAAAATCAACAAAAAAATATTTAAAAATCTTTATAAATGGGCAGATTCTTTTAAAATTAATTTCGCTGACAAAGTTGAAAACATATTTGACAATTCAAACAGAAGTGATCGTGATTTAAAAAAAAACATGTCGTGTTAACTAATTAATTGATATAAGCGCTGTTTTTTATGAACAGGTAGAAAGTGCTCAAAACGTCAAGTAACCAACGATTCTAAATACTAGTTGAATAAACATTCTCTTAAAAAATCCTTGGTATTAAAATTGGCCAATAATATAATGTTCTATATTCATAGCGACTTTCAATTATTTTTTAATATAATATTACCTGAAAGATTATTTTAAGTACCGGTTAGTTACCTGCACGTGTATTGAGAAGACACGGTAGATATGGGATTTTTGTCTGACTAGGTAGTTCAATATATAATACATACTTTTAATGTGTTAACTGTCAATAATAATACATAAATGAATAATATGAGGGAATAGTTTACCGAATATTTGATTGGAATACCTGCATATAACATAGTTCTACAGTCTATACATTTTAGTATTTGCACATCAATATAAAAACTAACATCTCCATAGATTTGCATTCGTGATTTTTAGATTACACAACGGGAGTTTAGAAGACAATCGGCTATAGAGATGTATTTTGTGTTGCCTTATCAATATCAAAAGCCTGTCACCATATAAAATCATTCAAGTAGATTTGATGATTTGACTCAACGTGATAAGAGGAATCATTGTGACGTCATTGAAAATTCAATATTTTTTTCTGTGTATATAAAACCAGTGAGAAATTATCTCTCTGCTGGAAATTGTTGGAAGCGTTACTTGATAAGACGCTTTTACATTAATATGTTGAACTATTTTCAGCATTCCAACAAGATAACAAAAAATATGAATCTGTATGTGAATATAAAAATCTGTTAAATTAATTATCAAATCGAAAATCTAGAATTGTATGGATATTGTTTTTCAATTTATAAAAATCGAGTTGTCACTGAATTACGTATCTGGAATAAGATTGAAATGATATTGGTTTGTTTTCATGGAATAATTATTAATACATTTTAAGTCAGGGAGTGTGATTGGTATTTTTTACCGATATATTTTAGATTAAATACATTTTAAATGTCTTCATTGTTTTAAAAATATCATTACACTTAGATCTTAAAAACTATTTAAGCATTTTTAATACTCTTTTATAGCTACCATACGGAGAATCAATCGATTCTGATGGTGAATATATATATACACATATATGTATAATTTTGTCATTAAATACAAAATTAAGTGCAGCATACAAAAAAAGGCATATTGATTTGCTCAAACACAAATAAATACACAAACGAGTACTTTGGCGACAAACTGAATTTAACTGAAATTGAAGATATTGTTCAGTTTCAACATGTCAAATGATCTCAAATAGGAAAATCATGCATTTGAGGGTATATTGGTTGTAAGCCAAAGTGATTCAAGGTGTACCAGTATATTTAAAATATGTTACACTGTCATATAAACAGCGGTTTGTACTCCGAAGTGCCTGACTAACAATTTATTTTCTCACACTTTCAGACAATTTTCTGTGTGATCTGGATGATCCATTTTTAAATATTTTCAAACTATTCTACCCGCGTTTAATGTTCTTGAAATTCATCGTTGATGTTGTAATAAATCGCCTTTCTTTGTATGTTTTCATTCTTAAGCTGGCAACGGTTGCTCGAAGCAAACTTAAATACTAATGTCATACCTTGTTGCACCCCTAGTTTGGAAGCAAAACAACAAAGACGTGACACATTCGCACTGATTAATAAAAAATCAATTATGTGACATTGTAATATATTTTTATTATTTTTTTTCAGTTCATATAATACTTATTTGTCTAGATTCTCGTGGTGATGTTTATGATAAAAAAAAAATGTTTTTTGAAAATTTTATAATTTTCAATATCCATCAATAGATAGCATGTTCTTTCTTGTGATTCATTTAAGCGGCTCGTATAAAAATAATCGATTTATGTTGTGATATTAATATTGCAATTTAATATTTTAATTAGTATTTTTAAGCAATAATCAACAATTACAAACAGAATTTACTGTTTTTTTTTTACTTTGTTTATTGAGTTGGGTAGCTGGTCAAGTATTAAAATGATAAATGTTCATGTTTAAAAGCAGTCTCATGTTATTTTATGACAAAAACATTATCAAGTTTTTACTTAAAAGTATTTAATTTTTTACGAAAAAAGAAATATTGAAAACACATTTGTTGTACCAACTTGCCCAAATGTTTAATTAATAAAGTCTCGTTAAATACCTGCTTTCACCAAAATAGAATGAGGAAAAATTCTTCAAAAACACAAAATAATATTTTCGATATCAAAAAACTTGCATTGGCAAAAATTCTTGAATAATTATTACCGTTTTGTATTATTAATACCATGTTTAGCTACCTGTTATCTTTTATTACAAAAACAACTTTTTTTTAAATATTAAATAATTAATGTTAAATCATGGTCAATATTCTTTGCAGTATCTTTTTTTTTAGCTTGCGTATTTTAGTTATAATATTTAATTGAATTTTTTATACAACATATTTTTTCACTCTACGTTACTGGATGTGACACGTGGTTTGCCCGTTTGAGTTGCATCTTGTTTCTAAATTAATGAGTTGGATGGGTTAATATAAAACAAAAAAACATCTCCGAGAGGTAGAAGGATCTTGTCTATACCAATTTTAATCTACCTCTTGCCCTACATTTATAAACTTTAATGTTCATAACAGAATACATTGGCTTGTAATTAAGTGCCATTTTGTTACGGTCGTATTCATTCGTGTTCAAATTAAAACCATCAAAATAAATGTTTCAAATTTTTCTTAAATACTATTTGAAATGCGAATAATTAAAATTTATTTATCATTGTATCGAGTTTATTAACTATGATGTCTAAATTTGAAACTTTTATGGACATAATTTTAGTATCAAAATTATCGAGTGTGTCAACTTAAACAAATAAAATTCCAGTAACAATTGAAGATTAAGTAATTAAAAGTGCAAACTATTTCAGTTAATGACTGAATATATTTTATTAACACTGTGTGATCTAAAGTTCCAGCTATCACAATTAAAACTTTAGTTGAATTTTTTCTTTAGTATCGAAACCACCGAATAACTAAATCAATATTCAAATGTTATCGATGGACAGTGCAAACTTAGTCAATGAAAGCATGATTGTATAAAGTAAGTAATATTTTATCGAATTACGAACCTTTAGAAGGTTTTAAATGTTTAAATGCTACAAGTTGAGAATTTGTTGTCGAATTAATAAACTGTCACAATTAAGGGTTGAGTGCACTTTGTTATCGAAGTTATAAACTCTATCTTAAGATATAGCTATTAAAAATCTTAGCTAAGCTTTCATACTATAATAGAGCTACAGTTAATAGAGTTGTTTTATTATTATTAAAATGAGCGCAATTTTTTTCCTCAACAAATAAAAAAGTCATAATTGCACGCAAAAAATGTATATAATTATACTAATTGAAGCATCATATAAACGAAATTCAATTTCTATATATTTGAACACAATTTATAAAAATACACTCGATTATCAAACTGTGGTTGAAAAATTATTAATCAATCTATGATGATGAATCACTAATTAGTATTCATATTGGCAACATTTTTCATAAAATGTCTTTTTTGTGTTTCCCAATCTTCGCTTTTGGTTTAGAATACTCATAATGAATCTTAATGCTTTGTCTGTTATTCGAACAAAAATTTGTGTTCATAAAAAATATTCACAGGGTTTTCAATTGGTTAATTTTCCTTCTTGATTGTGTTAAAAATAAACAAATAAGTTTTTAAAAAGATTAAAAGGAGTTTCTCTCACACAACGATGCCCTTACAATCTCTTCAAATGTATTCATACATGTATCTGGATGTGTTGTAATTAAATATCGTTTTAAAAGTAATCAAAATTATGTTTTGGCTTACAGAAAAAAGTTAAATAATGCACTCGGAAATAGTTCTTTAAGACGTAACTTTTGAATGACTTGGATGTAGGGCAACGTCATAGTTGAATAAAAAACATATTTGATGTTGTTATGCCTTCCTGGAATTATAGAAACAAAACCCAATTCAATAGTTTTTTCCAGTTATAATAAACCTTGATTTAAAAGTGTTTCTTTTTTTAAATCACATGCCAGTTGAACTCTAATACATTAAAAAAAAAAATATTTTGCATGATTCTATAACAACTTCATATCTATTTCATCTGTGAGAAATAATACCTGAAGATGCCGAAAGACGAAACCCATGTAGTTGGTGACAAAACATATGGAATCCAACAAAATTTGAAGAATTCAAATTAGATATTGAAATTCTATTAAGCACCTGTTAATTTGGTAAAAATAAATAATAAATTAAATAAATAAATTATCAATTACACTAATTTTAAAGTATTTTTTTATTTACACATTAGATGACGTTAAAGACGGACATCGACCGATAGAAAAAAAACCTTCTTTTAAATTTCTTAAGTACTTTTTTATTCATTTTAAAAATGCTGGCATTATTAATAAAAGAATAATGGTTTAAATAAACTAAATTATTTGTTGGGAAGCGCAACATGATAATATATATAAAGTTAAATTTTATTAATACATATTAGGTATTTTTTAAATTGAAAAAAACGATTGATTTCTTTGTAATACTCAAATAAAATTATCAACCGTAAGATGCAATATAAATATGACTTAAATGAAAAATGGCACGGATAGACGGGAAACACTATAATCCACCTAATATAATACATCAAAATTGTTTTGCTTGCCACTTTGGGATACGCGTGTCAAATAGCCGCCGTCACTGAAATACCTTTTTAGCACTGATTTTAACTTGATTGGTATATAATCGGTATTTTATAACTCAAGGACGCTTTGGTATTAGTAAATCACTATTCGAAATATTTCCTGAGATCTGATTCGATACAGTAATCTATTATAATCATTTATTTGACTAGGTAGATAGCCAATGTCCACTCTAATTATTATTTCTAGCGTTAAAGCAATCATGGAGGAATGTCATAAAGATTTTTAATAGTTCAAACAATTTTCTGTTTTAGTAATTGACATAATAATTTAAGCCGGCAATGTAACAATCACGCCTGAAATCAGATCACGCTATAAGAAAAACAACGCTAAAGCCTATACTCTACTTTAATGTTTTTATTGTACATACATTATACTATACAAAGCCTTCCCATCACTAATATACCCTTAAAAGGGCTAGATTTAGATAATCTATTGACAAACGTTAAGTAACAACTTCATAACGCTATTTTTAAAGATTTATCAACCGTTATTTGTATAAAATCACACGTTTTAACCTGCTTAAATTATTTTTTTGTTAAGAGGCACTTAATTAAATAAAATTGTGTTAACACTGTCAGATTACGATAACATATTTTGAGTTATTTCTTAAAATTCAGTTATCACTAGATTTTTTATCGATTTTTTTATATTTCGTGATAAAACTTTACTTTTGGGTAAATACACCAGAAAAGAAGATCGCAATCATGGTACAGTTCGTTATAGTAATAAATTTGTTGATTTTATCGGTTTTTATCTTTCATCTAATTAAGCTTTATTTAAGCTTGTAGAATGACAGTTAAATAAGGGCTTTCAAGCCCAGTTAATAATTCAATAACGTAATTCCGGGATTGTACATGTCAAAGGTAATCTACAGTAACTACAACGCGTATCGTTTATTGAAATTTTTCTATTATAATTACATACATATAATAATGCTTCGAAACCATTTTTTTTCATATTTTACAATGGCAGAGGACAAGAACAGACAATTATGCTTTTTTGGATTATTTCATTTAAAAATGTGTTAAAATAAAAATTAACTAAAAGAACCATAAATTACTGGATAGAAATAACTTTCACACTTATATATTACTCACATCGATTACAATAATTGAAAAATCACTTTATATAATACTGATATTGACGAAAACATAAACGTCCAAAATTTTAAAGTAAAATGTACATTCCACTTTAAGCAACTCTGGACACAAATTGAATTTTAAATATAATTTTATACAAAGCATGAAATAACGCTTATTGACAAATCCCAGAAGGCTGCAATTGTAAAATTCCGATAATCCGGGATTACACACAGGACAAGTGATTGTATGTCTAAGTGATGGATACATTGATCAGAAAAACTTTTATATAACAAAACAAAACACTGTAGCTTAGTTCATCCGTTAGCCTTTTATTTTTGTGTGTTATCTATGATATGCAATGTTGATTTGTTAACAAAAATATGTGAATTTACTAAATTCCGGTTGGCTAGAAAAATGAACACGTCTCAATCGATCACGATCTTATTTTTACGATTGTTAATCGAATCTCAATACTAGGCGTAAACCCTAACATAGCGGCATTACGCGTATTCAAATAATTGACAGGGGCTATTTAATATCAACAGGCGAGCAATGTCAAAATATGGCGTTTTAGTTTTGTTAAAAGTATTTATTCAGTAATGATTAATGCCGCTAACGTTCGATCAGACATTTCGTGATATGATATTGTTGATAAAATATAAATAAATCATCAAAAAATTTTGGAAAGCCTATCGCTCTAAATTTAGCTGATTACAGTGAAACCCCCAAATTACACTACTCCGAATTAGGTACCGACTTGAAATATTCACCGCAAATCCTCCAATTGCACTATTGCTTGGCTGCACAAATACAGCCGTCTATGCTGTGAATACAGCCAAGTGTTGGCTGGTGTCTGTGTATTCATCACGTGCCAGACTATGCACGTGACTGCCTGTGCACTGGATTTCGCGCACGGTATGCATTTTATCTTAGTAATTCATTTTATCTTAATCTAAGTCTTTCATTTTTCACGGAAAAAAATAAAATCCCTAATTTTGTATGAGATTCACTCCCCCAATAACACTACTCCAAATAACACGGTACCGGATTTAGTGTAAATGGGGGTTTAAATGTACACCCATATTTGTGTAAATTTAAAGTACTCTTTTTTTTAATTTCAATAATTGTGAATAATATAACAATGAACGAAAATTGAATTCAATCCTGTTTTCATCTCGCTGCTCACAATAAAAACATTTTAAGTTTGTGTTTTTTCAATATACTTTTAGCTGCCATATTAAAAAAAAATACTCCAAACAATAATATGCTTTTTTATACGATCAGTATCAAATTGTAACCACTTAAATACGATTGAGATACCTGTAAGCAACGAATGTTTTATTGTAAAAAAAATATCACAGCTATTCAAGTAACTTCACAAACGCAACAAATTTGGCTTATTTTGTATTGCATTGACATTTAAAAAAATCGAATTTTAAAACAAAATCGGATAGCTGTGTACATAGACTATTTTTATTTATAAATATACTTATATGCAAAAGTTTTTTATCGTAGTTCTCTATAAAGCCTTTATCTTTTATATAAATCAGCAGAATTCACTCACTTCTTAAGCGTTAAAGGAAAGTCGTTTTTTTTTTAATTATAAAAATACATTTAGTAATATGTATTGTACAAATACTACTAAAATGTGTGTTTTATTATTAAAAAAAATATATTTAAGTATTGTTTGAAGTTTGGCGATATTTTTCGTAGACCTGTGAATTTAAATCAGGAAATTTTATACACCTATCCCTCGATTTACACGGTAGATTTTGTTTTGTAAAATATATTACAAAATAGAACAAAAATTTTAAAAATTATAGATATACATATTCTTTTATTAATTTAATACACACAAAGCATATATAGAGGAACAAAAAAAAAATCTAAAAGATTCATAAAAAAATTATTGCAACAGTTGGTGGAGTTTTTATCATTCATCACTATCACAAATCACTGTCAATCTCTTCTTCGTGACTGGTTCAAAGTCACTTTCTTCCCTCGAAATTATTTGTGCCAATTCGATATTTGAAGTAGAATCATTTACACCCCAAGGAAATTTGGTAATAAAATCCGCTATGAACATTTGCTTAGAATTTCTTGTTAGATCTTTATGGACCTCATCATATTGAGCCAAGCATTGATTAATGTCACGTTGTAATCAAAGAACCCGTTCAATATTTGAGTCATTTTGTACAAATTTTTAATCCGTGTAAAAACGAAAATGTGTAAAACAAGTACCATGTAAATCGAGGGATAGGTGTATTTTCAATTCCTGGAAATAAAGGTACAAAATCAAAAAGTCAACAAGCATGAATCGTTTTTTTTTTTCAAATATAAACGATATTTTTAACGTAAGTTATTTTGCTGTTTATCAGAATACGATATCGTTGTTTCAATGCGATTTAATTGCAAATAAAACACAATCGCTTGCATCGATTTTGCTTTTCTGTGAGATTCGCAGTCAGTTCAATTTATGCAGTTTTAAGTTAATTGACCAGCGAGTAGTTTTTTTAAAATATTTGCTTCACGCTTTGCTCACTTTTGAGGGCAGTTTAGATCAGTCACAGTTCAGTATCGATCGTTTAGCCTTCGCATACAAACAATAAATCTATTTTTTTATAACAATAGTGTAAATAATATAACAACAAAAAACAACGCAAGATCACAATTAGATCTGCCGTATTGTACTTTATGAATTATAGTTAGTAAAATCCGACGATAATTTCACCGGTATTTTACTATTTATTAAATAAACGGATAATTCAGATTGTTATACCGGATAAATTAATCAAATCCTTAGTGCTGATAGTTTTTAAAAATAACTCCATAAGCGTTACCATAAAAATTATTTTATTTAAAATTTGTTAATTCTTTGATTTAAAATATTTCAATAAAAATGATATGTTATCAATGATGAAATTTGTAAATTGGTTCGGTTCTTAAGTTAGTAAATCTAAATAATTTAAAAAATAAAAATCATAAAATAATGATAAAAATATTTCTTAAAACCAGCATTTCTTATATTTGATTCATAATTCGGTATTTTGATTGTTGAAAAAGAAACGATGTTTCGGAATCTTGATTTTGGTCACATTTGTTTTGCAAACCCTAATATTAAAACCATGAAATCGTTTATGCTGTTCAGATCACTCAAGTTAAATTAAATGTTTCAATCAATCGATACAACGTATATTGCAGCAAAAAACTAGATAATTCGAGTAATCGATGGATTTAAAAACTCGTTACATTTGCTTGCATGTTTATGAGTCGGAGTTCATTTTTATAAAACACAATAATTTTACAATGTGTCTAACGATATGAATATAAATTATCTTAAAATTCATCCCCTGTCATTTTTTATCTAACCCTGAACGGCTCTTAATAGATGGAGATATATGTAAGCTATTTTTATCAGATCAACGTCCGAATTAGCAACAGGACACTTTGTTTAACTTTCATTAGTTCACACTGCGGGACACATAAGCCAGTTTTATTCACTACACTACACTAAGTAGTGTTAATTGTTTCACGACCATTCTAACAAACCCATACAAAAATTATAGCAGCGTGTAAATTTCCATTGGTTTTCTCAAAATTGATAAACTTCAAAGATACGTGTGAGTGCAATCTAAATATCTAATCTATTCTTGTTTCTTTTTCAGATTTATTTTTTTACATCTCAAATCAAAATAAACATATTGAAACATTCCCAACGCTTTTGAGTGCAATATATTATATTTTACATTAATCAATACTATACTACGTTTTAATAATTTGATTTCGAGAATTTTTTTAATATACTTTTAAATCATATAAGAAATATATTACCCAAAAGACTAATGAACCTTGGAGTGTTTATTATATTCGTGGAAAATCCCAAGCGTTTCTTTCTGTTGCGCCAATATCAAATGATACAATAAACTTGTAAAAAGATAATAAAAATTTGAATGTCCATACATAAGAGCACAAAAAAATAACGTTACCTACGCAATTAAATTTGTTTCTATCAACTTTCTTTCAAGAGAAATTTTGTTTATTATTAATTTGTTTTATGCCAAACGGGTCACTTATTTATGTTCATACAATATCGAAGTATAATCAATGATATCGGATATTGGAGATTGGGCGAAATAAATGATCATTTTTTGGTTCGTATTAACGCCTGATTGATTAAGTATAGGCAATTTTTGTTACATACCTAATACTTGTGTTGCATTCACCTAAAATAATCTAATAACATTAAAATCACACGCATTGCGATTTCTTTTATTTATTTAAGTTCAGATTCAATTTTGAATCGATCCTCAAGAATTTAATTGATCTGAAGCGGTTGACTTTTTTAAAATGAAATCAGAAAATATTCTAATTTTGATATAGCGCCATCTATTAGAAAAAATACGAGCATACCAGTTTTAGTCAAAATAAATTTCTAGAATACTAAAAACGTTTCAATTGATCAATATATTAAAATATTTTTTTAAAAAATTAAAAAGTTGGCGTTTACTAAAAGGTCATTTTTTTTCACTCATTTAACGTAAAACTGCATGATTTTAATCTGAAAACTTTCTTCTTTTACTTGTACTTTAAAGTAAGGTTTTGTGGCTAAGCATGATAGATCTATCATATATACATGACGTGACCATACGTCTCCTCTTAAGGTTGCTTGTCACTTTGTCCCCAAATATTCTCTGAGGACGCTAAAATGTCCCGTTTTCAGAAAATGAGTAACTCGTGGTAACAATTTCAAATAAGAAGAACTTGTTTTTAGAAACATTTAATTATTTCTTTTTTTATTTTATTTTGAATATATTTGCATTTTATTCTTAATGTATTCGTTTATAAAACTTATGTAATGTAATAAAAACTCCAAAGAAATATGATTTTTTTTAACACATAAATTCATAAAATTTGAAGATGTTCCATTTTGGGGAATAAAATTAATGGCCATGTTAGTTATACAGCAAGTTACTACATGTAATTTATTCTATTACAATGAAAATATGCGACACTTTTGAGGTTCGTAAGAAAGAAATCGACAAAATAAATACTCGTTTTTTCAAAGTTATCGATTTATTATTAAGTATGACTACCAAAGGTTGAGCTTCCTTATAACCGTATGACTGTAAGCGATAAGATAAAGTTACCCCTGACCTTTACAGATATACAAAAATGCATTTTACTTGCAAACTGCATGTGATTATATAATCTTTATCAATAATGATAACGGAGTTACCCGCCAACTTGTCCGTTTGTTATTACTTAAATTATTTTTGACGTGACAACGTCTTATAAATCGATGAACGCCCGCTGCACGCACGAAAAAACATGACTCATTGACCCGTTTGTCGCGTTACGCCGAAGGCAAGCGTGCGAGAGAGAGCGCGGATAAGCGATAGAGAGGCACGATCGGCCTACCGTTCGGATTGTGCCGCATCTATCTCTCTTCCACTCGATTGGTCGATGCGTCTGAGTAGAAAAGAGACAGCGGCAGCACACAACTTATACACCTACAGTACCTACACGTGATCTGTTTACAACTGTTTATAAAGTGAAGTGAAATGTTAATGTGGTTTTCATTGTTTATATTACAACAACAATTGCGGCAATAAAGGTAATTAATTCTTGCATATTAAAATCTGATTAACGTATAACAAATATACTTTTAACAATAAATTATCAACGATTTCTTTCAGAAAAAAAATTGTAGATTTCATTTCAGTCCTTCTTCGTATCCATACAAAATAATGATAATTCAATAAAAATGATTCCATTTTATTCATAAAAGTATGCAATCATTTCATCAATGTTTTCTTATGACGTTGTCACGTTAAACTATCGTCCGTAAACCGACTTTACAGACAACCAATTTTTTTAAGCACAATCCGCTTCTTACTCTCATCAAATTGTCACCATACGGTGTCTCTATGATTGCTATGCATCTTCCTATACCATACTAGAATCATGTATCCTGCGATTCTCCTTGCGTTCTCCCATAGCGTTCAATAGTTCCACAAAGTTTTATGTCCGAATTCCTGACTAAGTCACACCACCGTACCCGTAATATTCGCCACAAGCATCTATTTCATTAACACAGCATACGATAATCCTATAATTTCGTAAGTTGCCATGGTTCGCAACAGTAAAGCAGCAATACCCAAAATCATTATTTAAATATATGACATTGGATTCTGGCCAAGTACAACACTGAGGCCCGGATTTTCCTCATTGACTTAAAAGTCGCTGGTACTATCCTTAATCGACTCGTGAGCTTTTATCAGGGACCGCCATCTCGTGTGATATGCACTCCCATATACCTAAAACCGTCGATTTCAATCTCAATTTTAATCGTGGAGTACATTGATTTCACTCGCGTCGACTTCAAAGCCAATGCTTTAAAAGTTGTTCTACAGCCTGTTCAAAGTTGTATAATATATACAAATATTATAAAATACAATGCAAAAAAAACATCGTTGTTATCAGAGAGAACGTAATCATATCGTAGACACAGAACATGTTGATAAACAATTGTATCTTGTAATGATCGAATCGAGTATCCATTTCATATATGATTAACAATATCGAGTAAGAGTGTTTGATAGAACTTAAATAGCAATTTTAATTATTAAAACGTCGTTCAATTTCACATGTTTTATTACACACGGATGCAATTGAACTGTCACACAACGTCAACGACTTTCATCAGTTATATAAGATTTATATTGAATGTCATTATAACGAAATCAATAGTTATTCAGCTTGTATCAAATATATATATAGCTCATAGCATTAGGGTTTATATTTTTCCTGTGTAATTCCGATTGTAAAAAACTGATACAAGTCGTTTACTCTCAGTCAATTGTATTGCAACCGTGTAATAGAAAATACCGAAAGATGAAACGAAACGTGACAAGATATAGAACCAAAATGTATAGTCTCAGTGAATTACGTTTTCGTTTCCAAAATGATTCCTACTTGAAGAATAAAATATATTCACATGGCAACCGATAAACGAGTACTCGGTGTATCTACTGGCATACATATGTGAAATAAATAGACAAGATAATAATAACGTATCAAACAGCTGCGATCTTAAACTCACGTTAATAAGACAAGAAATTGATATCACACACATTGTATAACTTAAGTTATAGATAACGGGGTCTAAGGTTAAAATATGTGTAGATTCGAGCCCTACAGTAACCTAAAAAAAGCCAGAGTTGAGTAGATAAGAAGACAATATTTACTTTAAAAGCCATACAATGTTTGAAGTAACTGTTGTTTTTTTTAAATAATTCTAAATCTTGTATATATATATCAACGAAGCGTTACATCGAACTGATAAATGGTAGTCAAAGGCAATTAAGCGAACTAATTTTCCAAAGTTTGTGTACTCAAAAGATATTGTCGGTGCAACCTTAATAGGAAATAAAAAAAGAATGTGCATCTCATAAAGGTATTTGTACCTACTCAGCGGAACGGTTAATTTTTAATATTAACATTAATTAACACCATTATATGATGTAAATTAATTTATTCATTGAAATAGGCAATTCTATTTATTGTAATACATATTACATGTTGCCAGAGTAGTTCTTATGCCTGATTTAATAAATTTCATTGAAGAAACTAATGATTCACAGGAATAAGTCAATGAAAAAAAATGTTGAAATTCCCATTGCTATTTTTTTCTCTTCGTAATCAAATATTCGGGTGCCACAGTTTCGCCATCCCTGGCTTAGACGGAACTCTGGTCAGGTGATATGGGGGTCTAAAGAATACGGTGGATGGAACATACTTGGGATGGAACTTTTCACCCAAGTCCCCCAATTTTATCTTATGTAAATTTGGAATAAATAAAAGTGGCTGTGGCCATTTTATAATATTTCGGAAATATCTTAGAAAATTTAAGCAAAATGAAGAATTACGTTGACTTGTTTTTTATTAGTGACATGGACTTTAATGGAATAACAGAACAAGTAAACCTAACTCTTTTTTCTACCAAAGTCCTCGGAAAAAAGTGGATACAGAAAAATCTAAGATTTATTGATTGAATTGGCATTTACTTGGTAGAACTCCACTATAACACGGGGAAAAAAATAAGAACTACGAACTACTCTGACGATGGTGTGAGCTGAAATAGCTATCAACTATATCTTATAAAAAAAATTGTAGAACTAAAATACATATAGCTTTCACCGTGTTAATCTAAGATTGGTTCACTGAATTGAAAAAACCGCGTTATTAGAAAAAATAACTACATTTTAGTAGATAAAAAAAATAATAAAAACGAAACATGAAATAATTCTAAAATTTTTTTACTACAACTTTTTAAAACATGTTTTTATATATGCAATTAACGGGAGATGGTGTACTAGAAATTACTAATTGATAATATTTATAAAGGTCTGGACATATTTTGAACCACTCTAATTGAACAACGAGTGGAATTGAAAATATGAAATAGAGTCGTTTCTAGAAATCGAAGAACAACAGCATTGCTTCATGCCTCTTCAAATCGTTAATTTGTATATTGACGATATAAGATATCTGTTTATTTACAGTCTAATGTCAAATATAGATTATTGAATTAAGTTAGGCTGTCGAGACATAGGACTATTGATTACTCTAATTAAATATTTACTCAATTATTAAATTACATTGACACTCCAGATAGGTAGGTACTAAATTACGGCCCGCGGGCCGGATGAAAATGATTTCATATCTTTTATGTAAATATAAATTTTATATTTTGACTATAATATTTATTTCAATTGATCAACTGCGATAAGATAGTATGAAATAGTTGAACCAAAGTAAAATAATTTCGGTATATTGTGTTCGTTTATTCGAAAAATTCTTGGATACATTGAAATTCCAATTAATTATTTTAGTTAGAATCCAATAAGACGTTATTTGTCGTCTGACTACAAATAAAAAAAAAATCTTTTAAGCCTGTTTCTCAAAAAAATTGGCGACCACTGCTTTATGTAGATAATGCTAATAAATTGTTGATGCATTTAAACAGAAATAATATTATTATTAGACAGTAATTATGTCTTTTATTTGTCTGCATGTTTCAAAGCTTTTAATCACTCAAGGTGGAACATTTCAAAATAAGGTGATTATATTATTCCGAGAAGGTCAAGAAGAGAAGGAAAAGAAATATTAAATAGTTGCCTAATCACTCTCTCTCTCGGTTTATTTAAAGAAATGAATTAATTAGACAAAACCTTATATTTTCTTCTTTTTTGTGAAGATTAAGTTTATATACTTTCACTCAGTCGACATTAGAGATAAAAAATATGTCAGGTTAATTTAGAAGAATGCGATTTATAACAGTTATTAAATATAAAATCGTAATTGAAACTTCGCGCAAATCAAGTCGTTTGAATTGTTAATAAATTGTATTATAACCCTAAGAAGATAAAAGATACCATTAAGCTACTAATATTTAAAATATCCTCTGCCTCAAATCCTATATTTAAATATTTTCGAATTCGAAATGTCATTTTCAAAAAATCGCGCCAAATTCGAAAATTAAGAAAACATACCTAAATCAAAATGGCTGTTATCATAAACATCTCACCTGCGTCACGCGGACTCCATCTTTTGTGTGGTTTCTCAAATCGCCGAATTAGCGGTGTCTTCTCCGACGCGTGCAAAAAGCCGACATCGTGACATTTTTCCTTGACACATACATTCATATTCACAAAACAAAGCACAACCGATTTCTACAAAAATAACAAACGAACTCTACGTTTTATTTTGTTTAATTGAAACTCCCGCAAACGTCCGATAGCGACTAATATCACACTACTGAACTATCATTAAATTATTTTCTTGGCTCACTTCGTTGACTCAATTATTACGCAAATAATAAAAACACACCGACAATATTTGTCAAATCAATTATATACCCTTTGGAACGGAGTTTTGTCATATTTTATTCAAATAATATTAAAACGTCCTGTCATAACATAACTTCAAAATTTTATTTGTTTTTACTAGACGCAAATCAATATGACGTTCGCAACAATCTTGGAATATATATGTGTGTACCTACATCCGCACTTTAATCAGCAATTAAAATTCATAAACGATGATTCTTGATTAGATATATCATGGGCGTATCCACGGAAACAGCTAGGGGGCTTGGCCCCTTGTTAAGAACATAAATGTTGTTTCAACAACAAATTTATGAAGTATAATATATGTATATGATCAATAATTGCATACATATTTTCTTTTAAATTATAAATAATATAAAAACACACGTAGTTAAGGCACATCATAAAGCATATTATGGTGGAAAAACAGTTCAAATATATTGTTTCTTATATCCGTACTGTCTTTCCTTGATTTTACTCTGTATATAACGATTAATCTTGTTGATGAGAATGCCTGAAGATGCCGAAAGGCGAAACCCGGGTCGTTAGTGAAAAAACTTGTGGAATCGTACAAAGTTGTAACAATTCAAATTTGATATCGAAATGCCATCATGCACCTTCAGTTGATATCATAAATTATAATATATTAAGATTTATCACCTTTCATAAAAAATCCTAGTTGCGCAACTGAGGTAGATATTAAACAGATAACGCAATGTCTACCGATTCACTTGCAAGTATTTAACACATTATAACTATCTATGTTTACTCTTAAGCTTGGCAATTACGATCATTTTTTAATCAATCCACGCTAAATGAAATGCTCCAAATTAAGTGTAAAATTTCAAGTGGATTTGATTGACTGTCGTGAAGCGGTTGGTTTCCATCAGTCTATAAATCCATCACCAAGCGCCAATCATTTCAATCGCTCCAACTGACTATAGATGTGAAAAATCCATGAGGAGTGGCTCATTGGAAAGTTAGTAAATCACAAAACCTTCTCGATGCATGAAGCAATATACATACTCCTAACAGCCGTCGGTTACAATACATTACATTCCTGTTAATAATTATGTGTATTATAGAATGGTTAGATTGTTATATTTCCCTTTAATACACTTATGTGAGGCATTTAAAAAAAATCTTTTTACGATCTTAATTACCTACAAGCTAATGGTTATTGGCTATAATAGTTTTATAATACTATTCGTCTATGATAAACAGTGCGTGACCGATTCAGGAACAGTTCAGACTGAGAAAAAATCGGATAACGCGCATTATCACGAAAGATTTTTGTGTTCGGACAACTAACAGATATTCGGATAACGAACTAAAACGATATTTCTAATCCACTTATTCTGTATATCGTAAATCAATGATCGGTTAACGAACAATTCGAATAGCGAAGAAAATCTTGAATAGATTGCGTTCGTTAACGATATTGTTAACAAAATACAGTAAGTCTTATAATCAATTAAACTTGGCTATTGCAAAACACAATATTCAGCAAAAACCAGAATATAGTTTTTGATATTGTTCCCGAAAAAATACTAAAATTATGTAATTGAAATAGAATGGTATAATCGTAAATGACCCCCAAAATGTTAAATCCATGCCATCACTCCAATTGCTCCGATCTATTTGTAACGGATGTGAAAGTGCAGCTTTAGATATAAATTTTAATACATTGTAACAATATTTTAGCTAATTCTTATAGATAAGAGCGAATTATGTAATTAAGTTGCTACTTATACTAATATCAACTTTTTATCACTAATGTTACGCGAAGTTAGAATATATGCATAATGGATGACGGAAATATTACGAACTTATTTCTGACAAAGAACTGACAAAATTAAACATTTTTTGGAGTCGGAGTCGTGTTTTCATAACAACTCCACAGCACGGATTTATTTACCGAGTATTTCAATCAGCTGTATTATCCATTAATGTGGCCGTGAACTAGTATAAGAAATAAAAAAAAATACATTGAGTCTTCCCAATGCCTTTCTTAGCATATTTTATCAGTATACATGTATGAACAACTGAGTAAGTATTGTTTTAAAGTCGGTAGGCGTCCACTTTAAATTTTTATCACCTTTTCAACTCATCGTTTTTTTATGAAATGAATAAATAAACCAACTTATAAACTTTACCAACTCGAGACTATGATTAACGATTTTAACCTTTTCTAATGTATTTTTTGTCTTTTTTTATTTTGAGGAAGAAATATTAAATTTTTAATGCATGGAATCAATGAGCAAATTATAGCTGTGAGGGCTTTATATTATTCTGGCAATGTTTTAGAAACCCAACAAGTAACAATAAATCATACTACTAGTTGTGTTTATTAAATTTATTTTAACAAAATAATATATTTAATGTTTTAACTACTTATAAAATTGTCGATAAAAAAATAGAGATAAACTCTTCTTTTACAGTACGTAAAGTTGGACTTAGATTTAGCTTAATCATAGTTTTAACCAAGGCTTTAAAAAAAATGTATTTATCTATCAACTAGAATCATCTACTACTATCTGAGATTTTTTACAGCTAAATGCATCGATAATTTTAACCAATTACTTTTATAAAATACTAGAATAATATATATTTGTTTTATTACGTATTGAAATCAACATATATGATGTCGCAAACACAACTTTATAGATGTAGAAAATAAGCATTATATATGTTATTTCAAGTTTTTCTTAGTTAGATTTCGTCCATTATAGACGCAATACAGTATAATAAATAATTGATTATTTTATCAACTGCCACGAAGATACGATTAAGAAAACTCATCTGATTTTGATAATGCTACTGATTTTAATCAAATATATTTAGGTCAATAGAATGTGCAAGATTCGTTTACAGAATTTTACTCTTTATTACGCGTAAAAATGATGTCATGTTGTTGGCAAAACGAGTCAGTTAATGTATAATTAATTTATTATAAATATTTTCATATTTATGATTTCCTCCGACGCTCAGCCTTTAATTGTTGCCTTTATATGTTGCTATACGAATATTTATGCTCATCATTGATGCACTTTATGAATATATAAGGAAAATTGTGTTCGGTGTTTCACTTGATGTTCTTCAGTGTTTTTTCGTAGCAAAATAATATAACATTTGCTATCATATATTTGTTCATAATAATATTTCAGGTTTTCTTATTAACTCATTAATCTTTTTAATCGTTATCACAAAATAAATTATAACGATTAATTAAGAAGTTATATCATTTAAGCACGCTAATATTTTTAGTTCTGTCAGATCTTTGGAAGATATCAACTTAGAGTCGTAATTGCCATCGTCTCCGTTTCCGGAAAGCATTAACAAAATAAACAATGAAATTTAAAATTTCATCAAAGATAAGTCCACCTGGATTAAAAGGTAAAACCTTACCGACTCCGTCATTGGGAATGTGGACAACAGCAACTTGGCCGTATCACACGGGAATACTTTCAACAGCATATTCCTTCTACGTTATAATGAATTTAGCATCGACAATACTATTCGAAATGTCTGCCGCATTAGAAATATGGAGGGATATACCGTTATTTTGCACTGTCTCAAGCACAATCGTAACTGGTTTACATTCATTAGGAAAACTGATATATTTCAGTCTCAGACAAAATGAGTTGAAGAAACTAATTGAAAAATTCTACACGAACATCTGGAAACAAGATTATGAAGATCCAAAAATATACGAAGAAACGGAAAATAAAATGATACTATCAAATATTTTTTCGTTGTGTATGGTTACCTCGTTGAGCTTATTCTGTACGATGCCTTACATTGAGACATTTTCGTATGAATACAAAGATAAATTATTTCCGTTCAAAATTCGTTATCCGTTCGATATAATGGTTCCAGTTACATACGAAATAATATATATTGAAACAGCAATTGCTGGATATTACGCGGTCGCTTCTATTTTGGGGCCCGACACAATTCTGAATTACTTTTTGGTTTACTCGTGTCGACAAATCGAAGTGATACATAATGAGATAATATTGGTCGGAAATAAGATGACCGCTAAAGAAAGGACAGAAGAAGACGATAAAACGATCTCTGAGAGGTTTGGATCCTTGATCAGTCGTCACTCTGCCATCATAGGGTAAGGAAAAGTCTTGTTTTAAATATCGTTTGTTTCTAGGTTGAAAACAACAAACCAATTAATTTTTAATCGCGATTAAAAAAATATCGTAAAATATTTACGTTATGAATGATATCTATCTCACAATAAAATTTAATACCTCGGTCGGTTTGAAAGTACATAAATATTTTTAAAACTATAATAAACATGTCTGCCCCCAAGTTTTCATATTTTTGCTCATATAACTGGAAAAAGAACTGAAAAATGTTATGTTATATGACCTAAGTCTATTTTTGTGGTTTGATATAAATTGCCCTTTGAGTTTTATCATTGGTAAAATTTCAGTATTTTTGTTTTTGCTTAATACCTAATATACACTAATCACAAGTGTCATAACCACCATACTGAATAAATTTCAATGTATCGTTCGTAGTCATTCTTAGTTTAAATAACTTTTATTTCATTTATTTTGTTTAACCCTTGGTTATTTAAAATGAAGACATTTTTCAACACTGCAGAGTTAAAAAAGAAATTATTTAAATTTGAATGAATCATTTCACTCTCTTTTCTGACCATGCAAAATAATTATTATTTTACCTCTATGTTTGCGTCCCGTGGATTAATAAAAAAAGTGTTAAAAAAACCTCATTGATTTATTTAATTTTTGCACTGCCATCTAGTTACCAATAGTTACAACTATTGAAAGCTTTCAACCCAAAAGCTTCCATTATTATGTAATTATTTTATCGGCAAATCCTAATGGAAAAAACAGTTGTTTTTATGCAGTCTTTCTAAAAATATTCTTCAATAACAACATAATTTTATTTACTCAATGCATGCAAACTTATTATAATAAATTTTATTCTTATTTTATGCTTTAAAATATTTTTTGTGTTGCATTTCCCCAATTTTATATAATATTAAATATAACAGAATTGACTATTAAAGACAAATCATTTTAACATTTTTATAACTTCCAATGTGTGTTTTTGTTCCAGATTTGTCGATGACATGGAAGAATTGTTCAGTCCATCTATTTTCATTCAATTTGTTACAACATCACTTGTGATTTGCATTCTTGGAATTCAGTTAGTGTTTGTAAGAAACTTATGAAACAATATTACGATCATGCATATATTTCTTTATATTGTGCATGAAAAACATAGTTACTTCCAACAAAATGCACATAATTAGTTAAGTCATTTTTTAAATAAAATGTTTAAATTTGTATTAAAACGAACATAACAGCTCCAATTTTAGTGTGGAATGTCTACAACCCTTGTTTATTGATTTGATATTTTCAAATTATTAACAAACTTGAATTGTTGAAACTGTGTACATTTCCATATTTTTTGTCTCTCGGTATCTTTATGCAATATTTTTACTCATTGAATTAGCAAATGACTATTATTAAATATTTGAAAAAAAATTATAGATTCTTTACATTTCGTACAGTGACATTACGGCAAAATGTTCTGTCAAGTCACCGGTTAGCAACCATTGTTCTTGAAAATACTTACCCAAATTAACAAATCCATATATTGAAGAATTATATGCATTAACTGTATTATAATTTATTTTTTATGAGTGTTTAATATTACAGACCTTTGGGAGTTATGAAATTAATGTATTTAAGTTAATGAAGATCTCTAGGTATCACAATGGATGCTTATTTATAACTCTTGGATAGGGGTCTTTCTTACCTGAACACATAAATTGTTCATTTCATCACATATCAACTAGACTAAAACAAATTCGTCATAATAATTATTTCCTATGATTTTCAGTTTGACCGAAACGTTTTGATAATGGTAAAAACGGTTCTTTTCCTGTCATCTATTGTGGGACAACTTTTTATCAATTGCTTTGCAGGACAGCGCCTTATTGACAGTGTAAGTTTTACCTATTCCTCGCAAAACTGCATAAAGAATATTATTATGTTGAATTTTTCTAAAAATAATCATCCTTGAATAATTAACTAATGAAGATTACCATAAAAAATCTGACCATGTTAATACAAAAATTAGCTTGTATAGACAAGCTTCAATTCTGCTAGTGATTGAAACATTAGTAGTCAGAGTTAACATACTTTCTAATAATCTTTTTAAAACACAACAAAATTGCTTCACAGTTTATAGGAATGTCACTTTTTTACGAATACCTTTCTTTTTGCGAGACCAATGCATAAATGTATAGTTCTAACTTACACTGTTGTGATTTTTGTATCTTTATACATTGCCAAAAAACTATAACATAAATATGGCATTAAATTGTATTATTTGAGGGTAACATAATTATAATACTGGAAAACCTCTCATGTTACTCAGATTAATGTGTTAAATTATTGCATCAAAACACAGGAGATCATAAATTATTTTACCCAAAACTTTCAAAAATAAACACAGCTCAGTTTAACTTAATGATTATATTAAACAAACAACCAAAGCTTCCCAGTTCACCATTCCAACATCCCTTATATGAGATTGGTTCAATTAGTTGACAATCTGAAAAATTGAAGGCTTGCACTGCATTACCTGACCTCAACCCAACCTTACCATACCAATTTAAAATAAATATCTCTAATTATGTTATTATTATAAAAGTCTTCATCAAGAAACCTAAAAATCATTTATTTCTATGACAAATTATCATTTCAAAAATTGTACAATTTGAAAATGTACCATCTGTAAGCTCTGTGTCTGATACGCCTGCATTACAGTTTTTCTTATTTTTTAATCTATATTATATTCCGACCAAAACAAATAATAATTAAATTTGAATTGTTGAGACTTTATACGATTCCAAACGTTTCATACTGAAATTCCATCAAGCACCTTCAGTCGATATCAAAAATAATAAATAATAATTATATTACAGTAAAATATTTATAACATCAAATAAACAAAGTTAGTTCTGACGATGGCGTGAGCCGAAATAGCTATCAACTATATTTGTTAAAAATAATTTTGTAGAACTAAAATACATTGCTATTTTTTCACCGTGGTATCAAATAAACATTCTATGAATTTGTATTGCAGAACTTAAAAATTGCTGATGCAGTTTACAGTATGAACTGGGTAGACCTGAACAAGAACATTCATAAAAATGTGGTCATTATACTACAGCGATCTCAAAAACCTTTGAATTTGACAGCCTATAAGTTTTTCAGTCTTTCAATGGAAAGTTTCACTTCGGTAAGAGCAACATTATCTTTATTTGTAAACTCAAGTTTATAACTCATGTCCGTTGATCATTGTTGAATTTAAATCGTTCAAACTCTGTAGACTAGGTTTCCGCCTTTTGGAATCCTAGTACACAGATCCAATAGAACTGACAAAATATGTGAAAGTCTATAGTATTTCGATGATTTAAATTTGACATTGAAATGTCATCAAGCACCCTGCGTTGATACGATAAATTGAATCCTTATTAATATTGCAGATTTGCAGCACAGCAGGCTCATACTTCGCTCTATGTAAAACGTTGATTGAAGAATAAAAAAATTAAATATTTGTCAACAATTTTATATTATAAGAACAATATTTTCACATAGTATATATTTAACAAATCTCAACATACAAATGCAATCCCTTTTCACACATACTTCATAAAAATTCTACATTTTTTATTTTTTATATTATATGTCACTTAAATAATAAAATATTTTTCCTAGCAATTAATGGTAATATGATCATTTTCAATATATTTTTGGAACGGACAAAAGTACATTTGATTGAATCCAATGCGGCAATGTATTTGTTAATCAGAAATCTACAGCAAAAGCATATAAATCACAACCATTAATATCAATTTAATACCATAGTACTTTTTAGAGGTTTGTTGAAAATTTACTTTCAATTAACAATAACTATATAAATAAAATAATTACCAGACAAATATTAAACATGTCATAAAAACAAATACCTCGGTTTACAGAAAAGAGCAAATTTGGTTTACAGCAAAGAAAATCGTATATATGTATACATATTTCATTGCTTATTATTTTATTATAGACTTACTCCTATTATAAATTGGTGGTTACAAAAAAATTTAAGAAACCTTAAAAAAATACAGTAGGACTCTGATCTGTCATTCTAACGGTGTTTGTTTTCTCACATTTATTATAAACATTATATTTTTGCTAAATAATCTCATATATATCGCTTATTTGAGGAACTTTTAAAGAAAAATAAATCCAGAACTGAGATTCTACTTTAATGCAGTCAAAAATCATGTTTATAAATTAAAAAAATATATACTTTTTTAATATGTATTTTCCAGAGCATGATAAATATTTTTTGATTATATTTTGAATCAAATATAATAAAAGCAACAAATTTCAATGGCGATTTGCAGGTAACAGGGACCAGTAAAATTTTACATTTTGAAGTTATGTCATGGTATAAATGACTGAAGATTTTTCAAAACTTCAACATTTTTTTATCCCATACCACAGTAAGAACTTTACAAGTAATCTGTTTTTATTATTGAGCATTTATGAAAAAGGAATATCTTGAAAACTGTGTTATTGCTTGAGATTTAAGCAAAAAAAATAATTTGTCTTTTCTGTAAAAGAGGTCTTTACATATACATTGTATATAACTATCAATTCCTGCAAAGATATGGACACCTAAAAGCAATACAACTCAAAAATATCTACACTTCTTTATATTAAATTTCTAAACAATGCTTGAATCAAAACATATACATTAATTACGTCCTGAATAAAAATAACAATCAAATAATAAATGCATCCTGAATGGATTCAATACAAAAATATTAAGTGTTTCGCCTTGAACATTCAGACCAATGAAAGTACATAAAATAAATGTAAATTAGTAATAAGAATGTTACATTAAAAGAAACCAAATTACAGTGGAATCATAATCTATCAATTTACCTTTAAACTGATTTTGCCATTATAAATATTAGAATAATACAAAAGTGTACCTAATTGGCATGCATGGTAACAAAAAAAAGGTAAAACAAAAAATTCAGTACATTACATAGCCAACATTGTAAACTTTATCAAACAGCCAAGGCATATCAAGAAAAACCATGAATGTAATTTGTAATTAAAACTGTGAACAAGTTGATTGTACGTACTTCAAGTAAACATAACACGTGATGTCAAATACAAAATGAAATCAATTAAATGCTTCATTTTAATATCATGTTAATAGACTACGATTGATATGATGATAAACTTTCAATCAATGACCAGAATATATGTCTCTTTTTAGCTCTTGCATCCAAATTACATAACATATTAACTCAATATTTTATTATCATGACTATGGTAAAACTGTGTACTCATAATATCTCATGGCATTGAAATACAACAATTTTTAATTAATTATTCAACAAATATAACAATGAATTGAATTGAAATTTATCCATCAATGACTCAAATCGTTTTCACATATCAATTGACTAGGAAATCATCTAAACGATAGACACCAGTAACAATTGACTTTACTAAAGTTGCTGGAGAATCTGTTTTATTGCTGTGCAGTTTCTGATGTAATCCCATGAATATTTATGATTTTTTTCTTAAATAATTTCAGTTTTTAATCCAATATGTTAATAACATTGAGAGAGCGACTCATCTTCCTTGACAGTTATAAAAAAATCCCAAATAAAAATAATGTCATTTATAAAAATAAACAGTTTTTTGATGTTAACGATTTGATGATGATAACATGTTAGGAATACTCACAATGATTATAAAGCATCATAAAATATTCATAGCAAATGAGGCACTAAAATGAATGGTGAATAAATGATATACTGATTATAAATATTTAATTTAATTCCCTGTCGAGCCACATTCAAGGTATTGCAAAGCAGAATATTTAAAAAATTAATTAAGTAGTATTGATGTTAAACAAACTTAAGTAGATTACCAGTATATCAGGCTATATTTGAATACAAAAATTAGCTTGAACACATAAGTTTTATCACTGGTAACACACTAGCATGTTTAATTATAAACAATCGATACATTGCAGTCAACCGTCTCAGTAGTTGACACGTTGGCAGTCAAACGGTGAAGTTATATATAATTTAAGATATTATACATGTAGTTAGAATACTTGTATACTTATGTTTACACAATGCAACAATTATACACAGTAACAACATTTAGAGGAACTTTGTTAGAGCTTTGATAATATAATATATTCTAGATTAAGATTCTACTGTATGTGATTGTTTCATTTATAAGTCATCCTTTATCGGTGTACCCCCATTGGCAGCCGTCAGTCATAGGTTCAAATGTAAGTACTCAGCAACGAACACTCTAAAGATTTTGTTCAGGTCTTCAATGGTGTCCATGTCCAGCGCAGCTTTATTATCCGACGGTTTGTGCCAGACATTCGGGAACGGAGTGGGGATCACATGCAGAATAGCAACGTCTTAAATAAATATAAAAAAAAAATATTGTACTATCTATGCATACATTGACAAACATATAAGAAAAAAAAATATTTTAAAATTTCATTACTTACACATGATGCTCACATTTATATAAAAAAAAATGTAAAAATAAACATTATTTTAATGTTACCTCTTTTGAGGAATGGAATATGATCATCCTCGATATGGGCTCCTATACTTCGAGGCATGAAGTATCTTGGATCATATGCTCCAATCTGATACCCTCGTAGTTCTCCCATTTCATGCAATCTCTCTTCAGCATCTGACAGACGAACATACCACCTTTCCGTTGCAGGAAAATAGCTGTAGAACTTTGGTCCCGCTGTTCCAAGCAGATCCAGGAGAACTAAAATATCCTGAAATAAATATTGACTATCAAAATTACTGTTTCTACAATACTATTATAAATAAATTATATTAGTCAGGGTTGTCAAATTTTATGGTCAAATATAATTTCAAAACTTAATACAGTTTGTAATATATAATTCACAAGAAAATATGGAAAGATCTTTATTATAAATGGGATAAAATATGAAATGGTCGTAATTTCTTCAATTTTCCAATAAATCGTTTTAAGAAATGATGCCTTTGGTGATGATAAATTTTTAAAACCAAATAATTAAGAACAGGAAAATAGTAATTGAATTTTGCGGATAATGGGATGAGTAACCATTTTTATTATTTCAAATACTTAAAAATTTTGTTTTTAAAAACATAAAATTAATCTAGACAATATGCTCTAAATATCATAAAACTCTAAATATGTGTTCCTTGTATTTGTATAAAATATTACAAGGTCAAACTAAACAATAGATACAAATTCAAAAAGCATTTTCCGTAAATTTGAATAGGCATGAATAGCATTCAATACTCACTGCCATATAAATATAATAAAATAATAAAAAAAAAATATTTATGAATATCAACAATTTTTTTTGACACTTGTGACTATTAATGTGACAGCAACCAAATTATCTATATTAGCACCAACTTCTGCCAAAGGCCGTGTTATAATTTTATTTTAACACAACGATGGCTGGCAGTTTTGTTAAATTAAATTTATTAACAAGTAATTTTCCATGTTGGTATTAGTTTTGCCATGCCAATTAAGGAATTAATCTCCATTACTTTTCCTTGTTTAGAAATGCATAGGCACCACTATGGCATAGTTTTTTCATTAAGGAAAAAAATATTTTAGGTAATTAACTCTAATTTTTAATATTATATTGATAACTTTGTAGATTTTTTTATCAATTTTAAATCAAAATTGATATTAACATTTGACATTTCATTTGGTGAGTTGATAGACTAACACATCTTTCGCTTATTTAAGAAACATCTTCAGACTGACTTTATAATAAGATTAATTCATTACTAAACAAGTGACCTGAAATTGGTTATTAATGAAACAAAATATGTGTCAGATTCAATAAAACACCAGCAGGAATAATAAGGCTATAAATTTTAATTCCATTCTGAAATTTGTAGTTGATTTGCTTTATTTTTATAATACTATCAATTATTTATAGCAAATTGTTTTTGTGTTGACCTAAGACTTTTCTTTTATTGTTTTTTTATTAATTTAGTGTATCATCAGATTACACATAAATGGTTTTTATACGATAACCATTACGAATTTGGTAATGTTTATATTTGGTGTTTACTTATCAGCATAAATATACATACTATAATACAACGTAATGTGCTATAAATTGCCAAAAAAGGATAGACATACATTTTATAATTAAATATAAAAAAATACAAGAGTTAATTGAGATAATATAATTAATATATTGACAGTGGTTGGCACGTGCCAAATTGATAGTTCTTCGTGAACAGCAAATGAAAAATTGAGTTTTAAGATAAAACCTTTAGCTGCGGTTTTTAATGCTACATAGATAATTATATTATAAAATGTATATACAACAATCTTGCAAATATCTCAACTAGCAATCTTTTAATGCTGCATATGTACTGATCAAATAAATTGCTATTTTTATAAACATCATAATAATAATTGAACACACTGAGAAGACAAAAAAAGAAATACAATGTATTTACCATTCTATCAAGATGGTTTGCATTTTCATTATTGACTGAGAACTCTTCTTTCTCCCACCGCGCTGCCAGATGACGGGCTCCGTAGATCGAGTCTTTGGGTCCCCATGTCCTAAAAGCTTCTTCTCCATCGAAGAACAGTAATGCTAAACTGACATCGTTTTTGGTTTTGATTGCATTCAAATGTTCCTGCATCACCTTAGCGAGGTTAATCATCATTGCGCATGGCACTGCAGAATCGGTTGCACCTGAGGATATGTTAATAAAATTATTTAATCAGAAAGTAGACAAAGGTTATATATAAAATAACAAAAGACAACAAAAGACAACTTTAAAGCACTGTTGTTATTATTAACATATTCAATAATGTAATCAATAATTCACACAGTTTTGGTCATCAATTTTTACAAAGTAAGGCAATCGAAAATCTATATCTAGTAAAATTTTTGCTTTTGATCAATTCATTAAAATATTTCTAAATAATAGAATCAACTTAATTAATGCAGACACGTGTTTATCTCAATCAAAATGAAAAATTTCCAATATTAAAACTGTAACATTTTTTGATTAAATAAAACATACATTTAATGTCCAAGACAAAGAATTGATATTCAACCTTGTGGTTTTATTAAATAAATACATATGTTGCCATTTCAGTTAATACTATGCCAAATAACAGATAAAAGTTGTCTCTTATTTATTCAGTTGTCAACAAAACACTGTTTGTAAACAGACAACCTGCATTGCCCGATTTTATAATGTATTATAATCAGCTATCTTCAACTACACGAGCCTTACACTTTTTGAGCAAAACATAATCTGATGAAAATATTGATAAGTAATTCTATAAAAAAAAAAATCAGTTAACTAGAATAATAAGTTACTGGAATAAATGAATAAGATAAATTAGGGTCACATTTAGTTTCAAAATAAGTGGCATAATGTGGTTATCAATTCTATTTTTAACCTATGTTTACAATGATTCTCAGTAAATATTGAACAAAAAAACTTTACTAACCTTTTTATCATTGTTTTCGGGGATAAAGATTTTTTTTATTCATATGAAGATAAGATAAGACCAAACAATAAATTTAAGATAATTATTTAATGATAGGCGTAATGCATCATAGGCAAAGAAAAAGAAACGAATGATTTCAAGCAGTTATTATTATAATTATTATTCTGTTAAAATTTGAACTGGTGTTACATTTTGTTACAGGAGAAAAAGAAAAAAGTGTCATGGAATTGATTTTAACCAATAAAATGGTGCTAACAACAATATGTTGTTGAAAATGTCAAGCATAAAAACCAACATCACACCACACTAATGTTGTATACTACTACTAGTGTTACATTGTATTGTCCATAGTACAATTAGATGATACTTAACACGGTGAAAAAATAGCAATGTATTTTAGTTCTACAAAAAATTTTGTAGAACTAAAATACATTGCTATTTTTTCACCGTGTTATAATGGAGTTCTACCAAGTGAATGCCAATTCAATCAATAGATGATACTTTATATATCTAACGCAATTGATGTTACAACAATATTGTCGAAATTAATCTATTCCTTCTTCAATCATCTCAATATGTCTGTCTTTATTTGAGATCTATCAATGCATTTACACACTTCAACAAAATCAGATCTGTTCTTGAATGCATGTTGAATTACTATTAGAATATTATCTTTAACCATTTTAAGATGAGTATAATATTATGGTCAAACGAAAAAGTTTTGGGATTCATTAATGAGATTCATATACGCTCACAATCAAAATCATCGTGCAAAAAAAGATTGTTGATCAATTGGGGAACTCAATTAGATGCTTAAAATAGCGATAGTGCAATGCACTGAAGCGGGCTAAATATTTAAATAAATGTATTAGATACGCTTTAAATGACACAGTTCTGCAAAAGTTGTGCTGAAACAGCGGAAAAACAAAAATTCTAGACAGTCAAAATCAGAACTTCTTCGCACAGCAAAAAATATTCAGTGGTGTCTGACTTAAGACTAGTATTTTTTTTGTCAAATTTATTTGATTATATATAGAACTGTAAATTACAAAACCCATCTGTCAAACGATAACAAAATATATAAAATAAAAACTAGACTGACAATTATATGTATATAATTATGACAACTCACCAACAAAATTCTTCTCTCTCGTATACTTGCTATCGTAATGACAAGCCAAGAACAGGAAACGATCAGCATCGGGATTCAACTTTGCAATGATATTTTCAAACTCCAGCTCTCCAAAGATTGGTGCTTTATCTTTAAATGCATCTCTTTCAACGTGCCAGCCAAGATCTTCCATCGTTTTAACAATGTAATTTGCTACTTTTTTGTGTCCCGGGGTTCCAACGACACGGGGAATCAATATTTGATCGAGAACGGTATTAAAATGCACCATATCAGATAATATTGCTATTTCTTTTACATCTTGATCTAACAATTCAACAGCTTTGTGTAGCCTCTGAAAAAAAAGTAAAGATAGAGTAAAGATTAATCAGCAGAGTAAAGATTAATCAATCCAATTTCTATTTAAACTTTATTGAAATGTTTTTAAAAAAAATCTTCAGGATGATCCGGGAATACATGCAAATTGTATTATAAATAACATTGTTTATTTTCATTTCCACATTTGCTTTATATAAGTGTATGAAATATTTGATTTTAAATAAAAGTTTTTAGTATATCGACTGAAGGTGCTGGATGAAATTTCAAAATCAAACTATAATTGTTGAAAGGACATTTGAAAAATTTATATTTTGAATAGGTTGATTATTTTATATAGTTTCATAGATTTAACAACCTGTTATAATATTTTAATGCGGATTCACATGGAAAAAGAGCAAATAATAATTTAACGGAATCAATAACAACCAAATCACTGTCATTCCAAGGATGCTCAAAGTCAAGGGGAACTGTAGAACTGAAGAATATAAGTCAAACAAAATGACAGAATTTTAATAGTTGTCTGAAACCTATCAAGAGCATCAACCCAAGAATGCCATAGAATTAAGTATTCAAAAATACAATATCTTCAGATGCGAATGAGTCTATCACTACTTGTATCCATTGAATGACACTCCAATGTTCTGGATATAAAAATAACTTTAATAAATAGGTTTTGTGGTTAATAAGTCCGTGATTAAGCAGTTCAACTGGAGTTGGATTGTAGTGGGTGTGTGTGTGTTTTATTCTTTGATATATATCCATTAACCATCTACCAGTCATATTGGAAGATTTAAGCAGCAAAATCATAAAAAATAATAAAAAAAATTAACCTTAATAATTACGATCAAAAAATAGTTCTAAAGGAAGACAATATTCAATTCATCATATTCCATTATGAATAGTCAATTTAAACTAATCATATAACGCACTCCTTCTATCCACTTTGTGAACATATCTAAAGCAAAATTAAATTGACAATGTTCAAACAAGTATACTAATTTCAAGTTAGTTACAAATTTTGAATTGTTCGATACTTTAGAATGTCTATGAATTTTAAAATCTTAGAAAGGTTTCCGAATAAAAAGTATATGTTTGAGAATAGAGTATATTGGAAAAGATTTTTTTCTTAAATATGGTAACTTAAAGGTCAAAAGGAAGTTGTTTACCACAAGTGAAAGGATATTATATGAAGTGAGAATGGATTACCTTGGCTTCATATAACTTAGATTTCCCTTGATAACTATCCGGGAATGTTCCTAATATAAGCGCCAGCACGGCGATAAGTTTAAATGTCATTTTGAATAATATAATATCACAAGAATAAATATGTTTTCGTTCGGTCGTAAAAACCTGCTGCCCACCAACACACTCGAACAACCATCGACGACTAATTCACAAATTATACACTATTTATCAACCGGATTTGCCAGACTAAAAAATTATTGACATGACACTTGACAGAACAGTTGAGTACTGCCATAGTTGAAATTTAAATCAGTTTCGTGCATTTGTAATAAAAAGGTAGTCACTATAAATAAAGTCCATTCTATTTTTGGGAGCTATACAATGATTGTTTTTTATTATAAATTTTTACTTTGAACGTCAAAGGTTGCAAACATTCAAACTATGGTTCTTTTATAGTAATGAACTTAGCCTGTATTTATATAATAAAAATGTAATACAAATAAACACACTTATGTATGGATAGAATAATAACAATAATATTTGAAAGCTAAAATATGGTTAAGAAAGCGTTCGTTAATTTTTTTTAAACTTCGTTATTGTATAAACACGTATGTAGCACATAATGTTTCATTTTGACAATTCATAATTTTTATCAAATTATACAACGTTTTTCAAATTGACATATCGCCATAAAAATGTCGTACTTTATTAAAATATTATCAAACCTTTGTAATTAAATATTTGATAAAACAGTCTGCAACTTTAAATAGAACGAGACTTGAAATATTTAAATAAATAAACAGATGGCAGACACCCATTATTAAAAAAATACTATTTTATTTATGTAATAATTTATTTGTGAGCTTTGGCTAATGGCTATGGCTAAGAAATAAAAAATAATTATTAACCATCAGAAAATACTTGATATTTTATTAAATCAATAGAACCGATCCTGCTTTACTAACAATTATTTTAACAAGACATTAGATCGAGTACTGTTTATAACATAATAATCAATAAACTTCGATTTTATTTTTGAATTTTTTTATGTTCGATTAAAATATTCATATATAATTAAAAAATATTCAGCATAATAAATTAAAAGCAATGCCAGGAGCGTCAATAAAAAAATTACCTCTTATCTTTTTTCAAATCGATTAGGACTTCATTTTATATTAGCCCTCTAACCACACCTCATTTCATATTTACTCTTGAATATTTGGTCATAAGTGCCATGACTTATTTTAATGTATTTTAACTCCTTTACGACTGCGAATCATCACAGTTTGCGAAAATACCGGTAACTGAAAATTGACGTGGATGGGGGGGGGGGGGGGCACTTTTTGGTGATACTTCAAATTGGTGAAAATTGCTAAAATCAATTTATTTTCTTGTAAAATTTTTCAAAAATTAAAGGAAAAACATACCCCAAAACTCCATTTTTTATCATTTTATTTCATCAGTAGGCATTCCTAACTAAAAAATTGCTTGATTTCATAGAACTGACCATTATAATATTACGTGTAACCAAACATTCAAATGCTCGTCAAATTTATAAAAAAACCGAGACTTTACAAACGCCATTGAAAACTCAACTAATTGCGTAGTTGGCAGTACTTTTTTGGTCAGTTGTTATATGTATACCTAAATGATCAGTAACTTTTAAAATTTTTAGTAAAAAAAGTATAGAAAACCAATACACCCAGTCCTTTTATTACGCGATACATTGGTTCCAGAAAAAGGCGCGTAAAAAAAATCGCATAAAAAATGATTTCACGCTATTGCATTATATTTCTTACTAAAACATAAATTCGCATAATATCCGATACACTTGTCAACATTTGGCAATTGTATGTGTATTTAAAAAAATGGAATGCTTTACAAAATCAAATTTTAAAAATACACATTTTTTTATTTAAAAAAATAATGAAACGTACATGCCTAGCATCGTATATAAATGTCTTCTTTACAACAAATTTGGGGAAAAAATTGCGTAAAAACGAGTGAAGCGCGTAAAAAAATGTAGCGCTGTCGTCCAAAAAAATCGCGTATAATCGAATTCGCGTAAAAAAAATCGCGTAAAAAAAGGACTGGGTGTATATATGTTATATATATTATAATGTGCTACTGTATGTGATGATCAGATTTTAGCTATCAAAGGTGAAAAACTCTGCGACCTAGTTTTCAAAGTACAAGATTGTCAACTGGTTGAAAATACCTTTTCAGTTTGTTTTATTGAAAGTAAAATAAGTTTATCCCGTACACTTGACTTATTCAACAGTACCGCTAATTTGTTCTGAGAGAAAATTTATTATTATTTATTCAAACAAAGTTCACAAAAAAATTGCTAAATTGAGAATCATGTCGAAACTTGCAACACCGTTTTAGGTATTATAAGTAACTGTTGATTTTTTGAACACACCTCAACGAAGTTTTTCATGTTCGGAAATGAAAAAAGTCTGGACTATTTCTCTTTGGGTGACATAACAGTACACGCAGATTTTTCGGCGATTGTTCGAAATAAAATGATGAATTGGTCAAACGGCCCGACTATCTACAATCTTGATGGATAACCTAACTGTATTTCATTCAAACACTTTAATATTTTTACAATGACTTCTAAAGAGCAAAACACCTATTTTGATACGTATCTTATCTTATTTAAGCATTTCAGTGTTATATTTTTCACATTAATCTTAATGCCTAGATATAAATCAAAGTATAATATTGGACTTGCGCATAATGCATAAGTCATGTGATTGTGTGTTGAGCGAAAAATAACAGGTTTTGCTGCCGTATAGTGAATAATAAACAACTTATATTTACTTGTTATTTCATATAAACACGATATAAAAAAAAACTTTTTCAACACTTTGCTTTCCATTGCATTCAAAATTCAGTTCCAATAAGAAACTTTTCACAAAAATGAAATAATAGATTTATTTATTTTTTAAACGTACGGTAAAACCCCCATTTACACTAAAGTCGGGACCATGTTTTATAATTTGGAGAAGTATGATTTGGAGAGTGAATCTCATACAAAATTAGGGATTTTTTTTTCCCGTAAAAAATATAAAATTAAGATTATTCTTAGTTTTGCGAAAAAAAATATATGAACGAAATATTTAGTTGGTGTGGAGCCAAGCGATCGTGTAATTGGGGGATTTGCGGCGAATATTTCAAGCCAGCGCGTAATTCGGAAGTTCCACTGTATACTACAATCACAAACAAAGAAATTTAACGATAAAAATGTAAATTGCACACAGATCAAACGCAGGAAATTTATTATAAATTTGAACTAAGTGAAGAAAGGTGCATGTAAATACTTCAATATGCCGAAAGGCAAAATCCTTTTTTGAAAAATATATGAAAGTGTACAAATTTTCAACGATTCAACGTTTAGGTCGCCGGCATTATTGTAAAACCCTTTCATTAAAAAATCATTATCTGTGTTATTTATAAGATTAACATTTCCATGTTACATTTCGAAGTTACATCAAAATCCCTCATTCAATACACTATTTATATAAAGAACATCTGAATTTTTGAACCACGATAGTTTCTGCTTCAATCCTCAAATACATAATTTTTATAACGTACATAAAAGAAAAAGAAAATAATATATATATACTGTTATGTAATAAATGACATCAAAAAATGTCAGCGCTTTTTTTACATCCCGTTTCCATCGTCACAATCCGTTACAAAATCTTTGACCCCTTGTCTAAATGCCGTATTATTCTAGAAACTACACTTTTTGATAAATTTATTGCGCAAAAAGATTTTAAGTGAAGAAAATTATCGGTTATAATCTTTTGTAAGTACTGGTCTCCCTTGTTCTTCACATATCATCACTCTTTGTTTGCCCACGTACAAATGGCGAACTATCCCATAAATGCAAGAGGCACGCGTTCAAGGCCTTATCTAAGAAGCCTAAAAAAATAATTAGACCTTTAGACCCATTTATTTTGAATTGCATTTTCTGTATTTATTGCATTAACATCGCAACAATTGCTTTTGTAACATAACTAGTTAAATAAATGTTTTTCAATTTATACTCTCATTGGTTTGTCTTCGATATTGATAATTAAACGTTTGTGATTAAAAGTGGTTATAATTTTATATTCATAACATGAAAATCTCGAATAAAGCTTGCAGCACTTACCGCTATTCAAAAATTGTGCCTGGGGTTTCCCAAATACATAACCAACCACTATCCCTAAAGCGTGCCTAAGTGAACACTTTGATATCGATATTGCGTAGTTTTGGGATCTTCATCAAACAAATATGATCAAAATATTTCTCGCATGATAAGATGCGGAAGTTGAAACCTTTCAGGGTGTACCTACAATTAAACTTCCACCAAAAATATAAAGGACGCTAACGCAAAAGGGGTTGCTGCCAATAGCATTGTATTCATTTCAAAATGTTATGATTTGATTATGATTTTTATTTTGTATGATTTATAAGCTTTATTGAATCTGTATAAAACGAATGCAAACATAAAATTCAATGTTTTGCACGTGAATATGTGTTATATATTTAAAGTATAAAGCGATAAAAATAGTCTATGGATGATGCATAATACATTTTGCATTTGCACTTCTCAAAGGGGGAAATCATAAAGGAAACGCCGGATTATTGTTATCAAACAACAATATTATCAAAGGAAATGCGTTACAATCTCTCTACAACCCGTTTTGCAAAGCCGTATCGAATAACCAATAACAATAATTAAAGCTATGACCATCCTACTCGGGTCAACAGCGAACTAATAGTTACTGGTACGACGGCGAATATTTTTTCATTGTCTTGTTTTTGTGAACAATATGTTCTGCCAAGAGGTGGTCAAACGACAATTTCTTTAGAGTCAATCGCTCAATCACATTCTATAAAACTCGGTCCTATTGTCAATAGGTCAAAGCTGTCCAGGCGGTTTCAGAGTATAGGATTCAAGCCATCGAATATAGATGTTGATAAATTGAGTTTTAATAAATTTACATATAAGTACCAAATGCGTGGATGTCTGTAATACCTTCATCTATCCCATGTGACGGATCGAAAAAAAACATATATAGTGGGAAACTATTTTTAAGTAAACAACGATAGTAATTATGCTCCGTTAAATTTATAAATTCGTGAACACGCTAGATAAAATTCTTGATTTAACATGTTATGTTTGACTTTGATTCAGTTTTTTTTATCAATATTGCAGTGATGCATAAATATGGCATTCTTTCATTCTTGAGGCGAGAATTTTATGATATAAGAAAATGTTTGACTATTATATTTAAGGGCATATATAATATATAACTTCTACATCTTATTTTCAATAGTTATTAAAAGAGCATTTGAATACTCTCAATCTTCTTTCAACACAATTATTAGACCATATTTTTCAATCGTAAGTCACAATTGTCAAAAATAATATATATAAAAAAGGATGTTTTTTAAGAGACATAAAACTTTAAGTTGGCAATCTTTTTTTAACTGGCGGCCATTTTATCGGTTGTCAAGTGATTTATGGTGAGTTTGGTTTGGCATTTCAACACGAATAGACTGACGTCTGAACAACGCTTCCAAATTGTGCAAATGTATTTTTAAAATCGTGGTTCTGATCGAAATACGTATCGCGCAAAAAGTCCAATTTACGGTCAACATAATCGAAAACATACCAAAAGAATAAAATAAACGATCTTAAAATCGCAGCTTTCGGAGCACGTTTGTAACATTCATTAAATTTAGCAACGGAGCAAAAATATTTTAAGAATCACTAGTTGTTACAATAATTGGCTTTATTAATTTGAAGGGTCTATCTCCTCGAGTCCTGTGATATGCTTCCAGTAATCATGGTCTTTTGGAAATAGGGTAGTAAATGCGCAACATACTTGACCGCATCCTAATAGCTTATCAAACCTTTTACTATTCGATCTATTTTTTAACCAAAAATGACCTCTAAGAACCTTAGTAACCATGTTGTTAAAAATCAGGAAATCAATGGTGAATCTGGTTGGGACTAATAAGAATTCAAAAAAACAATTTCAACGGAGGAAACAACGAAGATTTCATCAATATATTTTATGAAATCGACTGAAGCTGATGGATTGATGGAACTTCAATATCAAATTTGAATTATTACAACTTTGTACGGTTCCATATGTCTTAACACTAACGACCCGAGTTTCGCCTTTCGACATCTCCAGGCATTCTTTTCTGTTGCATCCATGTGATAGAATGCCTGAAGATTCCGAAAGGCGAAACCTGGGTCGTTAGAGACAAAACTTGTTGAATCGTACAAAGTTGTAACAATTCAAATTTGAAGATTTTATTGTAATGGGCTTATTTTCAAATTTGATGTCAATTTTATTTTTCATGAAACTTTAGCTTGTTGTCATATTGTAACGATATGCGTCACAAAACAATCTATATTATATTGTATTATACATATTAATATTTTCCTTTTTGTCATATAATTTGACAACTTATGAACAAATCATCAAGTTTTCATTCACACATATTGAATTTAAAAATAATTATTTATGTTTGCAGGTCACGTAATCAATACAAATATGATCAAACACTTACCGGCCAACAAAATTCATCGACGAATCGGGCGTTATCTCGGTTCATTTCGGATCGCGCAAAGCAAAATAAATATTTAAATTTTATTTATTTGCATTACCAAGCACGCAAACATTGGTATAAATAATAAATAGAAAAAAGCAATGGTGATACGGAAATGCAAGAATATTTTAGCAGTTCACATTGAAGTGTTTCAATCCTTGAATTGATCCCTTGAAATCAAACGGCACCTTGTTCCTATTGATAAACATACTCAATATATTACATTTAAAATTACCATATACATTATATTATTATAATCGACCTTTTAATTATGACAAGATATCAAACTTTAATTTTAAATTCGAATGTAATCATTGAAAAACCAAAAACAAAAGAAAATCCATTATAATACTCAAATACTAGTTATGTTAAAATTTGATCGACGCACCTTTATTTATGTTTAACAAAAATATTACATGTTTTTTATTCTTTCATTTTTCTGATATTCTACTTAAAAAATTTTACAGCACATTATTTCACAAATTAATTCAGTATTGTTGATGTTAACCAAACGTAGACTTTAAAAAAATAGCTCTTACATGAAAGTTTTGAGACTGCTATTTAGTATTATATTTTTAAGTGTCAACTATGAACACACTTCTAATCAGCCGTCTGAACTGTAGTGTTAGCAGTGATAGGGTTAATTGCTTAAACACCTACCGGCACATAATCAGTAAATTCATATCACTCAACACAACTTCAATAATATTCGTCACATGAACCAGTGATCTCTAATCGATAGTTCACGGACTGATGCATCTGCAATAAATGACATCCATTTGCAATACGCCTAATAAATTTTTCACCACATCATTATTGTAATGAGGTCGCTGGCATTATAATTTTGACGAATACGACATTTTGAAATAACTATGACATTTATATACCACTAAAATCTTTTTTAAGTAAATATAATAATTCACCATTTTTACCCGAATATATCTTATATTCGTGCATCCACTGTAGTCCGTTTGGAATATACTTAGATGCAAAAAAAATATTCAAAACTTACAAATACATTAAATGAGTACATCAATATAAAAAATAACTATAGTTTAAAGCATAAATTCCCCAGACCAGGTGGCCCACTTTGGGAAAATGTGGCTTTAAGCTTTGATTGGCGCAATTATATATCAAATATGTATTATTTTAGTATTTGCACATCATTTCTACAACTACATATATATATTTTAATATTTTTGAGCTAAATATAGTGGTGGAAACAATAGGTAAGGTTTAGAAGTCGACTATATCCAACTGTCGCTTGGATCGACATCTGGATTACTAAAAGAACAAATTAAATTGTTTTTAACTTTTTGACGTCATACGAACAGCAAGTTTATAGAAAACGGCGCTGTGATTTGATTATTAGTCAATGATAATCTGTTATATTTAAATATCAAATCCATATTTCGTTGAAAAATAGCTGTAAAATATATTTGATACATTTTTCAATTTCCTCACTTGTCATAAAAAATTAAAAAACACTTTGAATACATACATGGCAATCATTAAAAATCGCTTAATGCTGCTGTGATACGAAATGCATCCAATAAAGCGTGTATATCCTTAAGAGATAAAAAAATGTTGTCAACAGATAAAAAAAACTTATTTATTAATAATTTAATAAATTCAGTTGCTGTGTAGACGAAGAAAATCTTTTTTAGTGAGAAGATCAATTGGCAAATATATAATTTCGTACACGAGTTCAACGACTGGCACAGTTTCACGGTAGCTAGTGAAAGTAATTTAAATTTTAATGGCTCATATTACAAACAAAAAAAATAATACGTGAATATATGACGCTCTGATAGACGCGTTTTCTGTACAACAATTATTATCTGTTAGAATGTGTCCGATAACTTGTGGCCCACAAATATCTCACGGTTATTTGGCCCATGTGTGAACATTGTGAACTTTGTTGGGTGAAAATTGGAATCATGTTTCTTCGTGCTATAAAAAATATTTGCATGCTTATATTTATTTCGTTGTGTTACTTTAATATTACTTTACATAAAGCTTAATTTTATGCCACATGTAAGCGACAAAATTTAGAGGTCACGTTATAACCACAAAAAAAATGTTTTTGAAACAATTTGAATTACTGACATTGAGAAACACTTTAAGATATATTTTTTATTACTATGGCATCTCATAGATATACGAAATTACATGTCCATAAATTTCAATTGTAATAACTAATTATTCTCATCACTAGATGGCATAACAAGCATGTTTTATACTTGACCAGCTCTCGAAATTAAATATTATAGTTTATAATCTGCAATCCTCGATATTGTTATATTATATTACTAGATTTTTTGATAGTTATTGAAGCAAAACTTTAGTTCAATAAATAATTTAGCTTTAATTTAATAATTTTAATAATAACACGTCATTTCTAAATTTTAGGACCGTTCATAGATGACACCCTATTGTAATCATTTTTGATCCTCATTCAAATTTCATAACTGTGTCATTTACACCCTGTTTCATAATATCACGGCTTTTTTCAACACTTGGAAAAAGCTAGACGTGATGTACACGGGCGGCACCCATAATTAATTAATGATGAAATAGCTCCGACGATTTGATACGTGGTCGAAACTGCCTTAATTCCATGTTTCCAAGCCACATGTGGCAGCCCTGATACAAATGAACCGCTGCGGATTCAAACGCAAAACAGGAAAACCTCACAGCTGGTGCGAACGGTCACAGCGAAATTGTTCATTCCATCACTGCCCTCGTAACACAGTGCGATCACAGGTAGGTCAGCCGATCTCAAACATTTTGATTCCGGAACCTACTGCTGAACCTGTAATACTACAGGAATATTTCATTTTTAAATGTTTGTGATAGTTGAATAAATTAGCTAGTTTCAATTGAAATTATATTTTTGTTTTATCAGTCTTTACGGGAAAGAGCTTGAAATTACAAATTACTAACAATTAACTTTTACTTGAAGTATTTTATTTTTATTTATTAATAACACATATTTGAAAAAATGAAAAATTATTAGCAAATTGATTTTGCAATGTAAACATTACTAACTACATTCTTTTTGTCATACGGCCTATTTAACTTTTTAATAATATTTAATAGAATTTAGGTTATTATGATTAATGAAGTTGTAAAAATGATCTGATTTTCTGCGATTTTAACAGTTTTTTTATCACCCCAGTAAATATATCTTTTAATGTAATAAACTTTTCTCAGCATATCTTTAAATCAATATATCATTTTCTTCAATGCTAAAACATACACATTTTTTACAAATAAATTAGCCTTTTAATCATATATTTTTGTATATATAAAAATCGTACCTCTGCTACAAATATTTTAAAGAGTCAAACTAGAAAACATGGTTTTATATACATATTAATACTACAAAGCATGTCACATTAAACGAAGTCGTGCAGTATTTTGACATCATAAAATGTTTAATAAAAAGCTTGAACACCTCTTTTTGGTTTGAGCTTCGTAGAACCATACGTACTCACCGCCTACGACGTGAATCTACGCTACATGCCATGGACGTCATCGCATATACCTACGGCAGATAGGTATACTATACCGCCGTCAAAATTACTGCATTACGGAACTCCTCGAAGGCAATCATGCGGCACTTGAGGCTGAAATAGATACATCAGCAAATACTGCCGCAGACGCTTCGATATATCGTTACTTTATAACAACCGTTTGTTTTAACCATCTTTTCTAAGATACCTAATACTGTTTCACCGTATATATTATTCTTCAAATGCATATCTTAGTATATTTATTTTGAAAATTATTCTTTACTTCACAAAAAAATAAACTAAACGTCGCCAGCAAAAAAAGAACAGAAAACTGTACCATATTTTGGCAGAAATTAAGTAGAATAATTTGAACATTTTCAATTAAAAATTGTGATTATTAAATGCAATGTCTTGGTCTAATCAATGAATAAAAACATCCTATTGATAAATTTTAATTTTGATTTAATATTGATAAAATTAGTTATAACCGATACTACATCGTTACATTCTTACTTTATCCCATCTCTAGCAAACGGTAACTGTTTGTTTTAAATTCCGTTGATTTATTATCGAAAATCGTTACGGTTATCTCGAAATTTGGTGAATGATTCTCACACAAAATAAAGGAAATTTTTGATGGAGCAATTTGTGCGTTTATCGTATTTGGCGAATAGAAACCGGATCCATTTTTTGTGATACAAAACCGCTCAGTTTTTGGTGATTTCAATGATTCTTTGTTTATTTTTTCAGCTCTGGACATTCTTACGTGATACGTAGCGGTTTTCCTTATCTTAAATTTATAATAACCACATATATTTTAAACAATATAAATGTTTTTTTTTTCAAGCTCTATGTATAAAAATATTATTAGTGTCCAGCTTGCAGTGTTCATAGGCTCGAATCTTACGAGACAGGCTATAATAAAGATTTTAAAGTCATTTTCTAGATTTGTATTTATAATCATTAGTTTTTATGCTATTTACATTTCCGCCTATTCACTGGATCTTAAAAACGGAATGATGCATTATCGATTAGTTAACTGTTAGTATATTGATTGGATTGGCATTAACTAAGTAGTACTTCATTATAACACGATAAAGAATAGCAATGTATTTAAATTGCGCGAAATTTGTAGAATTAAAACTGTTAGTCATTGTCTCGCCTCAACTTGATATAATAAATTTCAATAGAAATAATTAATTGAATAATAGGTAATTAATTGTTGTTAAAAAATCTATATACATTAGTAGACGACAACAACAAAACAATCGTGGCAATTATCACAAATTAAAAAAATAAGCTTACTGGTGCACTTGTTAATGTATTACTATTTTTTTATTGATTTAATTGACATTTACTTGGTAGAACTTCATTATTACAACGTGAAAAAATGCAATGTATTTCAGTTTTTTTTAATTTATAAGATATAAATTTTATGACTATTTCGGCTTATATCATCATCAGAAGTATGCTACTATATTAGTTCTGATTAGGTCGTAAGCCGAAATAACTATTAACTTTATATAATTTATAAACTTTGTGGAACTAAAATACATTGCTATTTTTTCACCGTGTTATTTTTTTTACGTATAAAATAAAATTAATGTTTTTTATGCATTTATTTATCATGTATACTGTACAGCAGTGTTTCTCAACTTTTTTGGCCCGTGGCCCCCTTTTGAGATGTTATTTTTGGTGTGGCCACCTACACTATTTGTTCGAAAAAAATTACATATTAAAAATCAAACTTTATTTCAAAATACCAAAACATATTTTGTCTGTGGCCCCATGTAGATTATGTGGCTTCCAAGGAGGCATATGGCCTCAGGTTGAGAAACAATGCTGTACAGTATATTTCTAATAAATGTTTAGGTAAAAATGTTGGAAATTTAATGACTTGAAAATATTTATTATATACAACGAATTAATTTTACATGTTTATGAATGTTTTCAATTGTATTTAATTAAATCTCGCCGATATATCATAATTGTCTTTAATAAACTAACTGGATCGTGGCCTTATTCTCAGTGACTTTATTCTGATTTCATCTTTGTGAAAAGATCCGTTTTTATCCTCTTAACATAACGTTAACTGTAAAATTATTAAGTACTTAAACCTTCGAAGGTCTCATAACCTGAATTCATTCACCTCATTATTAATGATGCTCGCGCGTATCATTTCTTATTTCACTCCGTTTTCGACCATTAATCCTCAGACTACGGCTACGTATTACAACTTTAGAAAGTGTGACTGTTATTGAATTAATTGGTAAAACTCCATTGAAACATGGTAAAAAATAGCAATGGACCCATTGATAAGTTGTAAACAAAAATTATATTTTCCTTGTACAAATATTTTATAATATTATATATCGTTGGAATAGTAGACAAATCAAATAATTGGAAAAACGATGACGAAATTCATTTTTAATGAGAAGCGTTTGATTTCTCTTATTTTCTGAAATAACATACATTATTTTCATATTTAATGTGTTAACTGTCACTTCTTATTGGAAAGGCATGATATTTTAAATAATAAAAACACATTTTTTTAGGATCTATGTCCACAATATATCTTACAATCAGCACCGGATTTGCTTGTCGCGGGCATTATCAACTGAATAAAATTGGCCCTGGTCATAAAACATATTGTGAAAATAGTACTTAAAATGAGTTTTTATTTTTAGAAATATTCTATAATTATTGATTTACATTATTTCATGAGTGTTATTTGAAATATAGGTTACTGTGATATTCTCCATTTCCAGTTTTAATATTATATAAGCTAGCAAGAGTGATTAGCTTAAAATTTTACTTTAATTTATCTTGAAAGATGTAAGGTAATAAATACTGGTAAATATTAAATAAACCTTATTCCAATAACGTTTGATGGATTCGTTGGTAATTTTGTAGATATACAATACATTTTCATGAATGTTAAAATTCATTGCTTTATGTATAACTACTATTGTATAACTACTAGATGTGTCACATTTTTACATAGATAAAGTTTAAATAACACCATAGTATTTTAATATCGGGACCGTGGAGTAGAGGTCAACATCGTTGGTTTCCGCTACCATTCTCACAAGCTAGAATCCCGTTACATAAATATTTTTTGACTCATTCATGGATTTCTATCCCAGTGCATTCGATATTTCAAAATTAGGCATATCAAAACCGATAAGCTAAACACTAGTCATATTTTATTTATCTATACCCTTTTTAAAAATGGACGGCTTAAGCAAGAAGCAGTTCTCGCAGAAAGACTTATGTTGAGATACCTCCGTAAGGATGCCATACGCTCCGCATTAAGAGCGGACTTGGCTAAAAAAAATATTTATGATTTTAACTACTGAGTATGTGGAAAGAGTTTCTTTCGAATATTGTAAAAGTCTTGTTTAAAAGGTGCCTATCGTGCGGGCTTGAATTTTGATTATTGAATCTGTGAGAGATTTGTATTATATAATATAATAAACATTGTCCAAAGTACCAAGCCAAAATCAGTGAATGTTAAAACGTCAAGCTACACACTTGAAACCTTCTCGAGGAGAGACGACATACGCCTACGTTCAAGATTTAAAATTGACTTAGATCTAAAAAATCTTAATTTGATATTGACCTTTCAAAGACTTGAACCCGGAATCATCTGACCGCTTTTGTAATCCGCTAGACCGCAAAGGTCGACAAGTTGCATTCCCCATCCTCTTGATAACTTGCGTATGCTCTACAAGTAACATATACAAAGCGAAGGACAGGACTCATAAAATTCCAATCATAAAATCGTCTACCATTAAATTGATATATATATATTATATATAGGTGTGAATTTATAATATAGTCTTCTTGATTAAATACATAACGATTCGGCTTAAAAATTATTCTTGCGGTTTTGTTCTCATAAAAACCTTGATCCATGACATAATAAAAAGTAATATATGTACTGGAAAATCGAATTAGTTTCATATCTATCTCCAATTAATCAAATGCAGTTGTGTTATGCACTCGGTAAACAGTGTATGCATTCGGTAATTATAATCCATTCTACTACACACAACAATTTATTCATGTATTGAAAACCGGGTATTGTATTGTATTAAATTTGAATTTCATCAAATACAATGTTACGAACAATACAAAAGTAAGTATACATTAAATCGCCAAGAAAGAAAACTTACATATCGCATTTATCTTAATGAAAATATTTAGTTAGGTTAAAATAATCATTGTTTATATTATACTATATAAATTTTTTCAAAACATGATATGATTTTATCAAAAAGCATTCAGTTATCTTACTCTCCATAGAATAATGGCGTATTTCATATAATAACGACTTTTAATTTCCACTTTTAGATTCATAATTCAGTTTCTTGTACTAGTGTTGGTTTACAAAATCTTCAAACCTATAATTATTTAGAATGAGATTCTACTGGATGATTGATGAAAATTTTATACACTGTAGAAAGTTACAATAGTTTTAATTTACAAATAAGACAACAATTTTGTGGAAAGTCGTGCATTAAATTTTGCATTTCTTTTAATTTAAAATTCCATTTACACTATTGCATCTTCCTCAAGACGATTTTTATATATTTTTTCAAACAAATGTTAATAATATATTTAATAATAAATTGTTATGATAGCCCCAATTTTAATGAACAAATCATAGTCAGTGATGAAGCTCACCTTCTTTCATACTCTAATAAAGAAAATTGTCGTAGTTTAGCAATAGAAAATCTTAAAATTATTCATTAGTAAACTTTGCATCCATTAAAAGTGACAGTGTGATGCGCTATGTGAATTGAAGGAATCATTGGCCTTTAATTTTTTTAAGTTGATTGTAGCGTTACAGTAACGTTATCGTAACATAATTGATAACTTTTTGACACCAAACCGAAATCCTTTGAGCTTGATTAACATGTGATTCTAACATAACGGTGCAACTTCATATATAGATTATGTCCAAATGGAATTACTGAAGGTAGTGTACCTTCTCCGTGAACACTGTAATATCGTAAATGAAAGTTTAAAAGAGATTTATCAATACTTATTTATTTGAGAAAACTACTAAATTTCTATCACCTGAATTTAAACTTTGATTATAGGATAGTAAAAACATATTTTGAATAATTAAACGTAAAACTTGATAAAAGATTCAAATACAGCAAAACCATTTAATTAAATAAATTTTGACTGCCTTTTTTTAAAGTGTCATAATTTTATTCCTTTATTATAAAAAAAAAATATTTTTCAATTTCAAATGACTAGACGTAAAAAATTATTTGAAAGAACCCACTTTGTATCAACATTACGATTAAAAGCATCACAAACACGTAATAGGCAATACAATAATTGGACTTTGACACTGAATGTATCACAGTAGTAATTATTTTGTTTCTTTTTCGTCATTTTCAAGACAGCAGCAGTTTTGTAGACAGAACATATTTTTATATGAACCTGTATTTGAACATGCTTTTTGCCAATATTTCTTAAAATAAATTCGATTATATATTAATGGAGACTTTATAATATGTATTTGTTGTTACATAACAATTCACAAAAACACAGAAGTTTTTGTGCTCATGATTTCAATACCAAATTATCGTTTGTTCGCGTTTGACAATACAATTTGGATGAATCAAAATTCTCTCTTCATACATGTATATTTATTAATAAGACAGAATGGTTTTGAATATAAGGACTTAGCAGAAATTATTTCTTAATATTATATATAGCTGTCAATTGATTTCAAAAAGAAGAATATTCAATACAAATAATCCCGGTTCACTCTCATTCTTTCAATATGAAAAATAAAAAACACGCGGCTTATGCAAACTCGCTTGATTATGCAGTACGTTACGATGCGGTTGTGCAACGCGCATATAATTTTCATAAATGCATTTCGTAGCGTTACATTTTTTTCTTATTTTGACACATTTCCAAAACACAGTCTCCGTTTGCTTAGCTCGCATTGCCTCCTCCCCCTCCCATACAAGACAAAAGTCGGGGTGACAGTATCGCGAGTATTTGGTATTACTTACTATTTGCAGGCGTCGAAAACCATTTCGCGAATTTACAATGTCATCGTCATAATTTAAATCCATTATGTGGTTTTGTTTAAAATTTTAGCATCGTATTTTGTTTATTGTTATTTGGAGAGTAAATTTTTTAAAAGCTTATTTAATCACCGATAATTTAATTATTATATTTATTCGACACTTATTCCGCACAGCGATTTGGGAGTTTTTTGTCACTAACGACCCTTATTTTACCTTAGTGACATATATAGTCATTCTAATACAAATGCAATCAAACTGACAATATGAAATTTGAATTGTCAATCATAACTGTCAGTTTTGTTGCATCCGTGTAATAGAATCCATGAAGATTCCGATAGACGAAACTGGGGCCACTAGTAATAAAACACGTGGAATTGTACAAAGTTTCAACAGTTCATATTTAATATTAAAATTCCATCAAACACCTTCAGTCAATATCATAAAATGGCTGTATAAGGTTATATAGAACTTTTTAAGTTAAAATTTAATGATATATTAGCTTTATTTTTGTTTATAAGACAGTTTTTTTAATTACTCAATAATACTGCGTTTTAAAATTCAAAATATGAGTGTTATTGCAGAACGTTCAAAAAATATTTTCAATATGATAATAATGTACGAGTTTTTTTTTGTCTAAGGGTGTAATGATTTTACAACACGTTTTATTCCATCCTATCATAAATGTCCTCAGTCCATGACTGTATTGTATTGCCATTAAAATACGATTCTGAATTATTGTCTAAGTACCAGATATCATAAAATTTTTATAATTGTAACTCTTCATAAGAAAGCGTTTGTAAATCTTGTGCAATATATTTCATTTTTATCAAGGCTTGTGTGTTTGAAAGGTTGTCTTTATTTCTCAACTCATAACACTAGCTTACTCTCCAAATTTGTGATTCTGAATGTCTAAAAATATGTATAAGCATCGTAAAGAGAGTAACAAAACACTTGTGACAATGTTTAATTTTCTATTAAAATAAATTCTCAAAAATAACTAATAACTTATTTTATACGAACAAGCTTTAAATTGATTGTAAATCCTAAACTTATTACATTACATTTGAAATACAGTTTATTAAGCTTTATATTTATTGCATATAATAATGATTCGTTTTACACGACAATAATAATTATTTATGTAATATATGTTTATACTATGTGAGCCCGTAAACCAAAAGCTAAAACCGCTGATAAATTCTGCGTTGGTATTCGTAAATCTTGAACACACTCACAAAGCCGATACGATACATTTACATTAGTCGATCTCTGGCGCACGACAAGACAGCACGCGAAAACCGACAGTCAATTAAACGCGCAAAAAATTTCCCGATTTCCACATAATTAATAGCATTTGTTTAATTATTTTCCCTGGTGGCAATACTGACCAATAATATCGATCATTCTTAATTCCATTTTTTAGTCAATTAAATAAATGACATCAGTGCTTTTGTGTGTTTACCGGAATTGGTGAAGGTTTTTAGCCGTGTAAAAATTATACAAATAACCGTGTTTACAGTATCGAACACGTGGATTGATATCTGTGTTCATTTTCATTTTGCTTGGTATGTATGTATTTTTCACATTTATTCGTATTTTTACGTGACATTTTATTTCGAAAAAAGTTATAATAAAAATATATTTCATTCACGCATTAAAAAAACAACAAAGAGCTAGAAAATATATCAAGACATCAAAAAAAAATATATATTAAACTAGCTCATTTAGATGCGTGACTTCGGATTAGCGGTATAATATTTAAACTATGTCAAATTAATATTCTAAGCTATTTATAAAGCTTACAAAGTTTTAAATGTTAGCTAAAAAATTATAGATTTCATATTAAATAATTTTACATTGCCAGTTGAATTAATAACCTTTGAAACAAAGATAAAAAATCTCTCATAGAAATATTTAAATAAAATGCTATTGCAACAATTCAATATTGAATGAATTGAAAACAATTACATATATATTGCTTATTAAAACAACTTAAAAATTAACTTAAGTTAACGGTTATAAAGCCTTTTTTTTAATTCATTCTTTAAGATATACAAAAAAATATTTAACGAGGAAAATATTTAAAAAATACAATTTTCTTCACTTGTTCCAATACAATAATTATATAAATATTCTTTTGCATTTTTCTTCATTAAATTTATTCGTTATTATAATAATAATTTCGTTATAACATAAAATTAAATATACAATCTTCCGATTGGAGCAATTAATATTCCTTTTCGTTTGAATTCCATTCGATTTTTTTATAGTGCATAAAAAAATGTACAGATTTACCGATAGCTAACGAAAACCTTGTGAGTGTTGCTATAAATACGTGTATTGCGCCGAGAAATATAATATTTATTGTATAATCTGACGTAAATCTACATTCATACATAATTCTTTTTTCAAAATCATATTCAAAATTTCAATTGAATTGTTGATGGTATTTTTTATAATACAAAAGATCAGCGTTTTCTTAATGAGACATGCAACTTAAGATGATAAAATGTATAAAATATCTTCATTTACTGCTTTAACTTTTTTAGGAATTGCTGAATATGGAAATGGTTGAAATATGAATTTCACAGTTGTATTATTTAAGATTTCTTTATATGAGAAGGTATTCTCTGAACTGGTAATAACAAACTGTCACATATCAAAACACAGAGCATAAGTGGGAACTGTGGTGATGTATTCAGTGACGGTACTTAGCCCTACGAACTGTTGTAAGGCATGAAATAATTATATGTAACTCACTTTTAAGGTGTTAACTGTCACTTCTTGATGGAAAGGCATGATATTTTAAATAAAAAAACACATTTTTTTTAGTACTTATTTCCACAATATATTTTTTGATCAGGACCGGTTTCGCTCATCGCGAGTATTATCTGAATGAATTGTGAAAATAAGTACTAAAAAATGTTTTTTTATCATATGTAACTCTTAAGGTATGAAAAAATAAATTAATTTGACCTTGAAGCATTTATCTTAAATTTAAGTTATATTCTATGTTCAACTTACAATATGAACTGAGGATCATTGATGGAATTTCAATATCAAATTTGAATCGTTGAAAAAATGTCCATTTTCACATTTTTTGACACCTACAACCCGGGTATCAGTTAAAGACATCTTCAGGCATCATATTCTTGTAATAGAACTGTCACAATTCAAATATATTCAATGTTTTAACAACCGTATAAAAGTGTGTCACAAATATGAAATAAACATTGAAGAGTTAAATAAATATTTCATTTTGTTATACTATATTAAGTTGTTTCGACAAAACATTAAAAAAGAAAAATGGAGCACCGATCCCCGATCTGTCGTTAAGTGTCCATTAAAAAATGATAAATGTCAAAAAACTCAATAAAATAAATGCGATATAGTTTCATGTTTTAAAAAAAAACTACCAAGTCTAACTATAATAAGTGTTATGAAACACTGCAGTGGATCTTTGTGGAAACCAAGAGATTTAAAATCTCGCACATCTGGGCAATGTTAAAAACAAGATTAAATTTGTAAATTTGCTAAGGCGGTCAATTCAAAAATAGCTTTTGTTGATAATAACACGTAATGAAATGGGAAGTCTGAATATTTACCATATCATCTTACAGTGTATACTGTGAACATAAGCGCGCATTGCTTTATGCTTACTTAAATGTGTCATTTTACAAAATGAAGAAAATTCAATTGGATTTAATATTATCTAGAATTACAAATGTGACTGAAGTAGTAAAGCGTATCTATACGTAGATCTATATCATACAAAAGACTAAAAATGATTGCAAATAAAAAAATACCGCAATACACTAGACCTAATTGTAATATTTTTAATTTAATAAATCAATGCCACGATTAATATACATTATCTTTCATATACTTTCTTTTAGTTTCAATGGATACAGCCAAATTTTATATGAACTGTTTATTTTTTAAGGGACATATTTTTCAATAAACATACATTCATTAAAATAAATGCCAATTCGACCGATATTACTTTCACGTTAGATATTAAACAAGGATCTCCGAATGAAATATGCACCATTGTTATTTGTACTTGTTTTCCACTCTTTAAGCTGTTCGTGTATAGAGGATCGCACAAGACCAGTATTTGACCGGGTGACCCTACCAAATGCGAACTATTGATGGGGTTGGGAAAGTAAAGACAATTGAAATTTCACCCCGGGACAGGCATGGATATGAAATCCATTTTTTTAGAAATATATATTTAATGCTGCAAATTTTGTGAGCAAAATTCGGTAATAAATCAAAAAATGGTTCGTTATTTCTAATATTCACAGGTTTTCATTAATTTCAGAAAATCTTTTTTTGTCGATTGAATTGGCATTCACTTGGTAGAACTCCATTATAACACGGTGATAAAATACCAATGTATTTTAGTTCTACAAAATTATTAAAAAAAAATATAGTTGATAGCTATTTCAGCTCACGCCATCGTCAGAACTATGCTTAAACTAACATTCGCTTATCTATATATAGCTGTGCAGAAAAGGCACACAACAAATCCTCTCTCCTGTTCCAACAGCCTAGCTTGTTACTTTAACACAGTGACACTAAATTTTCAAAATTCCAAATGAAACAATAGGTGTCTATGACAATAAGATTATATGTGGGACGGAAGTGATCCTTCTGGAAGTAAATCAGACCACTCCTTTGTATAACGGCTGGACAAGTGGCGATACTATTATGTTAGTTTGTTCGTTAAGAATCCTTTGTGATAATAGGTGTCTATTGATTTCCAGCTGTTCCAAAGCCGTCATTCTCCGACCCTTACTACAAAGATGCAAACATTTTTTTGCAATCATTTTTTGTATAAAAAAATTAATGTTTCCTTCAAGACGGGCTTTGGAAGTAATTGCGATATTATTACTTGGGCTCGGACTGAGTAATTTAAACAAATTTCGACCCTTGTAGACCTCTTATATAAAATAACTGTCAAACATTCATCCGTCTTCTGGACAAATCTTTTTTTTTTTTTGAAAAAAAGTAATTAATTTTCAGCTAGTTCTCAATAAACTATCTATTGTATTACTCCAAAAGAACTTTATACGCTTAGGATGAATTTATGTTATTAAAAGTAAAGTTCTTATTAATATTGGTACTTACCAATATTGTTTTAATCAACATTATAGTGATTATCTTCATTATAAATACAGTTGAATGCTTTATCTCTCACAAAAGTAACTGTTACACCGAATCATACTCTAATTATGATCAAACGGTCAACTTCTAATATACCCTAAATATGTAGCCTTCTTTATATTACTTCAAAAAAAAATCTAAAAATAAAATTAATTATCTTTATAATTACATACGTTTGATAACCACGTTATGCGCAGCAAAAAACATCAAAGTCAGATTACTTCAAACGATTTTTTTACAAAATATCAACATACCATAGACACGGGGCTAGACATAAAATGAGCGTGGCGACATATTTTTTCTGCAGAAGAATTTATTTTGAAACTGGCTAATGGAATCTAAGCCATTACCTAATAATAATTATAGGAAGTATAGTTTTGTAGATTGAAACGATTATTAATATTCTCCAACCTTCTGGCAAGGTTGTATGCTATTATTAGTAATAAACAATTCAAATAACATCACGGCGCGGCTTAGTGATGCAGGTTTTGCCTTTCACTCGACCACAATCTGTTTGTATTGCTTTGTGTTCTTTAGTCCAATTTTCCCTTTTATTACTTGATGGTTGCGAAATTATCTTTCCCGCTATGCTCAATAAATAATATTTCAACACTATAATCTAATAGCTGTCTGTTTCACTAATGCTATATATTTTTAACGCGAAACTATTCGAAATGTGTTTTAATGTGTTTTTGCTATTTTGTAAATTTTCATTTAAACTCAAAAATTACAGATTTTTTTATCAAATTCCAAGATGAAACCTATGCACCTTCTTTATGGTTTGATTGAATAAGATCTTTAACCACTAATACAACACATGCATTAATCAATTATGTTGCATCAGTGTGATTGAATGCCTGAAGATAACGGGTTGTATGTGACAAAACATGTGGAATCGTAAAAAGTTTCAACAATGCATTTATAGCGGCGATTCATAAGAAAGCGTATGAATATTTTTAAATTATTAAATTATATGTTTTAGTGCTTTTTCTACAACAATTTTTATCATCGGGGCCGATTACATAATTTCACAAAACAATATTGCTATGTTTATTTAAATATGGCCGTTCTTTAATAATAGTTTAGGCACATTTTAAGTACTACTTTCACATTGTATTTTATGATCAGAAGCATTATCACCTGATCTTCAACTAATTACTTCACTTGATAATGGTCGTGATGAGCGAAACCGGAAAACATTTAAAATATCATGCTACTCCACCAACAGGTGACAGTGAACACTTTAATCGATTTTGCCAGAAGTTTATAGATAAGAAAGTTAGTTTAATAATAACCAGAACTTACTGTATTACAGCCAGACAGATGTGGCTACAGGAAATATGCTCGGTGGATGTAACAAAAGAGTTTATAACTTCCGTGTGTTTTATCAGTTGGTATTCCAGAAGGCATTTGAAGATGTACCATAGAATTTAGTTTAGACAACGTTTTGGGTTGACATAATGTTTTGATTATAAATTTATGTAATATTTTTTTTTAATTTATTCAAATATTCATGTTAGATTTCCTCTATTTTTCGTAATATAACTAACATCATTCACACTAGGTGTTTTTTTTACTATATGTACATTCTAGATACCTATATATTTTGTAATTAAAATTGAATTCTAACTTAAATGTTTATATTAAAGAAAAAAATGTTCAAATCTTTCCATAGATATTAATAATCACCCGAAAATATTATTGCGTTTTCTCATATGAGATTACAATGTTCGATGCTCAGAATCAGTACCCAACACGCTCATAAACAGTATCAAATTTTGCATATGATTCTATTGGCGTGCATAACCCGATTACTTTACTGTTTCCAACTCTCTTAGAGTATTAAATATTTTTAGAGGAATAAAAAACAAAAGCTGCATTTGTTTTCATAAGACGTTAATTTCCGGATTTATATATACTTGAAGCAAATCGTTGGGTATTTGTTTGTAAACTTGATTTTGCAAATCAATTCAGGCAATCTATTTGGTATCCCAGTTATTTTTAGGTGGTGTAATTCACTCTTGAAAATCCAAATATTCCTTGGAAACGAATATTCGAAAAATGAATATTTAATCCTCATTGTATTAGAATGAATTTTACCAACATAAAATATAAAATGTCGGTGACATTTAGTTTTTACAAATTTTGAAAATTTCTGGTGACATTATTTTTGCCAGCACACTAACTCTCAACGCGTGTTTTACATAATAATATAATAACAAGACACTTTCTTACATATAACTCTTATATTTTATGATCTGGACCAGTTTCGCTCATCGGAAGCATTATCAAAGCTTACCAACCCTTGGTTTTTTATACCTCTTAAATTAACTCAAAATTTTGTATAAATAGGATTGTTTGTTATTTTTATACTATCACTTGATAATGCTTGCGATAAGCGGAACCGGTCCTGATCATAAAATACATCGTAGAAACAGTACTAAAAAATATATATTTATCATCTAAAAGTGTCAACACGTGTCTTGAGTGAGTTTGGAGTAAAAAATCAAGATCGATTATATAATGCGTTGTCAAACTATTTTTTTTATATCCGGTGGCTTAATATAAATAAATAATTCTCAAATATTCGAACATCAAACCAAAAACAAAATAATCAAATATTCGAACATTTTCTAGGGCTGAATTAATTCGAATATCGAACATTTTATTGGATTCCATTGAGTACTTACTGAAAAGAAGTCTTTATCACTTTTCGTCTCGATGCTATACAAAAGGCGGGTTTTCGTTGGCTGAATACTATTTCTCTGGCTGCATACTGAATTGTTGTTTGCCTACTCTCATTTCGTCGAATGTCAAACGTTTGACATTGAATTAGAAGCGTTTAACAAAAATCGATTTATTTAGCTTCCATGAGTCAAACCAAATACGGCGCTTTCTACATTTCAAGAAATTATTAATTCGGCCGTCTGACATTGAGATCCGATCGAGTGCCCACACTCAATTTTGAATTAAAATTAATTGTACATTTGAAAAAAGCTATAATGAATTCTGTCATTAAGAAAACCGGTATTTTTTTACTACTATGCGGATTGAAATTTGTCGCCGGTATTTTATGTGTGTATATTTAGAAAAACATTTAGTCTACTCACCCGGACAATATATTAGAATGTATCGTCATTACATGACCAAACGGGCGATAGTGATAAATTGCTTATATTCAGGAAAGCGCAACAAGTTAAAAAATATCGCGTCAATCACAACAACTTTATCAATTTTTCCATCTATTGTATATATATTCTAATACAAGAAAAGAAATGATAAAGAAACTAAGTTGTTCTCATTGACACGACATTTTTCACTCTTTTTGCCCTCCTGAATATGAGTAATTTGTCAATAACTCATTTTTCGCCCGGCAATGATTTTTTTAATTTTTTTTATATCAAATTGACGGAGCATTAAGATCTATAATGCGTTAGCATTAGAGCACTTCAGGTCTCCTTCATCTCTTATATATGGATTTATTTTTTGTATAATTGTTGTGTTGCTCCTGACAAACTTAAGTCGCGGCAGAGCTGAGCAATTCACAGTGAATCCGATTCACATGCACACCACACGCAGTATAATTGTATTAATCACCCCACATACCTAAACACCCATACGTATGCATACAAGCACACACACAGATACACGCATGTATATATAAAACGCAAGTAATGACTAAGAAAGTAATTTTCTACCATTTTAGAGAAGCTTTCGCCCCCAAAAGATTTCAAAATTTGTTTGTTTATATGTTTTATAATATAAACAATTATTCTTTCGTAGTGCTATATTTTTTTTTTCACTACTTTTAAGGTGTCAATTTACAGTTCAAAAAATAAACCATAATTTGATTTCTACCACTTTTTGATGACTACTGATGTGTCTATAAGACACAAAATATTAGTCAAAATATAAAACATTTCACAACTGTAATACATCGTGTAGAGAAAACAATTAATCAACTACTAGTACTTTATAAGCGCCATCATCAAATCATTCCGCACTTTATGATAGGTTGAATGATTTCGTAATCCAAATATTCGTAACCGATTTTATTATGAGTATATATTGTACAATATAATCTTTTAATAAGAAGTGTACATGTTTGAATATATTTTTTATAGAAAGACCAAAAAACAATAATCCATTCTTAATAGATGGTAACCAAAAATAACATTAATATTTAAATTGGAATCCTTTAAACTTATGTTTGTATTTCTACGTATATTGTCACACACTACTTTCGTTTCGCCTTTCTAGTAAGTATTCTATTAAAGGAAAGTTAGTCAGTCAACTGTTAATATTGCTAATATATAAGACGAATTATGAAGAAATATATACATTAGGTTACAATTATAAACAGTACCTAAGGGTACTTAAAACCGCTTAATATTGCAAAATTTCATTTAATGTATTGCTTAATAATAAGACATAAAAGTCATTCTAGCAATAAATTTGGTAATTATGATTAACAATGTAGTGACTGCCAGTATTTCTACATTGGAAAAATCTTGCGCACAATAAACATAGGGGTATCTGAAAATATAACTGTTTTATTTAAATAAGTGTAACATACATATTGTAATGCTTGCAAATTAAAATATTTATGATTATAAGAATGTAAGAAGATTGTTTATCAGTGTTGCCTGTACAAAGTTTGTTTTTTTTTTTGTGCACAATATTAATCTTATAACAGAGCGTTCCAGTTTTGAAATGTAAAATGCATCCATAAAAATACATTACGCGTGACAACGCTGGAATGTGTGTAAAATATAACACTCAATTTATAAACTGCTGCGTAAAATAAATTATTTCGTAATTAATTTACGATCGCGACGAATTGGGAGTGATTTCTTTTCAGATTAAAATGAACATTTCAAAATATTCAAAAGGCACGGTCTAGTTATTTCCCTTGTGAAGTTTAATGCACAGGTGGAAAGTTTTTTAAAAAATACATTTCGTATTTCATCATGTTTTACAACGATTATAACATTAAATTATTACACCGAATACTTGCCTGCCTATACGAAATAAAGTGACCAACTAACAATAATGTAATGTTTTCATTCAATACATATTATTTTTTGCACTTTTACAGATTTTGAAACCAACACTTCGATGAGAAATATCTTTCCAATATACTTTTTTTATAGCACCAAGCAATAACATTTAAACTATTTATCGTGAAAATGCCAGAAGTTATCTAAGCCTTGCATTGCAACAAATACATATATTAATCAACAGTTCGGATTGTGAAAAAATCGGACCAAGCACTATCACGAAAGATTTTTGTGTTCGGAAAACGAATACACATTCGGATAACGAATTAATTCATTCTTTCTAACCCACTTATTTTTATTATATATAGTAAATGGATGATTGATTAACGAACAATTGGGAAAGTAAACATATTATGCTTGTTTACTAATATCGAACAGTATGAAATGTCCCGTGAAATATTTCTACGTATTTTTTTAAAATATATAAACAACTATATTAATCGGTAGAATATAATATGAGGTACACAATAAATAATATTTATTATGTATCTCTTTTTTTTATCTAAAATCTAACTCAATACAGTAAAAAAATATACTATAGCCTTCTGGATTTTGTTTTAAAACAATTTTCTCCTAATGCAGATGTATCCTAAAACTCACTCAATTCTTTTTTATACCGAAAAGAGTAGAACTAGAGCACGACGAGTGATTAGCTAGTCTCTTTATCTCCGTTCTAATTTTTAGAATCGGTTTTTAACAAAACAAACAGATTCGTGCCTTCGAACAGAAATATATAAATATAATGAAAAGTCTATCTATACTTGGATGTGAACCAGCAAATGTATAGCTTTAATGTATCTGATTTGTGAAACCACAAAACCGTTGATAGTTTTTGTGCTTGAAGAAGTTGAAATGTTACAAATAAGATACGCACACTAAGTTATAAAGTTATTTAGAATATTATATCAAATACTAAAACAACTTATTACTCTTATTGGCAACCAAAACCACCCTTATTTTCCCCAGTACCAACACAACCCCCTAAGTTAACTTTACTAACCATAGGATGAACGATGAACACTTTTTGAGAACTTGTAAACTTATCGTTAAATTTTACCGTATCCATGCCTCAAATCATTTATTTTTACATCTTCCCTTTCTTAAACAACTCTATATAAAAACACACAAATTTAATTTTCTAATTTTAACAATTCCTATTCAATTTGTTGAACTAGCTAAATGAAAATTTGGAAAAGTAATAAAATATGAGATTACTTTTTCTATAGCTGACGTCATTAAAATAAAGTTTTTTATTGATTTACTTGGTAAACTTCATTATAACACCGTGAAAATAATAGCAATGTGTTTTAGTTCTACAATTTTTTATAAGATATAGCTGATAGCTATTTCGGCTCATGCCATCGTCAGAACTATGCTTAAACGAACATTTGCTTATCTTATAGTTCTGACGATGGCGTGAGCCGAAATGGCTTTCAACTATATGTTATAAAAAATTTGTAGAACTAAAATACATTGCTATTTTTCACCGTGCTATAAAGTTATTTCTTGATTTAGAATCAATATTTATCGTTATTGCTTTATGTTTAATATAAGCGATATAGTCTGTTTACTGAGTGTCAATTCTACTACATTCGTGTGATATGATACATGAAGATGATCCGATTCGTGACAAAACATGATTCAAATTTGATATTTAAATTCCACCATGTTCCGCTATGCTGCTGTCGTAAATTACATTACATCGTTTTGGTCAAAGATGGCAGTATTCAGATTTAAATGGATTTTTTTAAATATTGGTATGTAAATAGACATTTTCCAATATGGCGTACCTCGGGCTGTCGAACTGCCATGACGTTAAGTCCCCTACCTCAACCTTACCTCATGTAATGTCATACATATACAGGTTATTCTGCACCTCGATGAATGTTGAAATCGGTGTGACTCGGGTCAATTTATTTGATCGAGACACGATTTGAAAGTAATACGGGAATGCTAATCGAAAAATAATATCAGTATATATACATTGCTTAAGAGCCTGTACACTTCATTCCAGGGATTGTTATAACGTTACTCAAATGGATCGATACAGGATGTTTAGAAATAAAATATTCAGACGGATATTATTTGTTTATTATGTTCGAAATTAGATATTTACAGTTTGAAGATATTATTATCAATGCACTGTTTTAAAAACAAACAATACAAAATACAATTTTTACTGCTATCTCTTAACTGTTCTTCGAAGTTATTATTTCTTTTAAATGTGTTGACATATTTTTTATTGACAAAAAATGAAAGGTGACAAATCTAGAAATAAATATATATCTTTACATATAATAAATCGTCTAAACCATGGGCTCTCAACCGGGGATCGCGAAGGGTTTTTTGGGGGTCGTCAGCTTACACAGTCAACTAAAAAAATATTCACTAAATTGCAATGTTTATTTCTAATGGTCTCTTGAAGTTTGAAGATTTTCATATGTATTTGTATGGGGGGTCGCGGGTCACATGGATTTTATGAAAACGGGTCGACACACGAAAAAGGTTGGGAGCCTATGGTATAAAAAGATAATTTAGCAGCTCGTTATTTTTTTTCCATTTGTGATATTATATGACTAGAACAAACAAACCTTTTTTTAAATAACAAAAACATATTTTAGTTCCACAATATATTTTATAAACACGACCTGTTTCGCTCATCGCGAGCATTATCAACTTATTCGTCTTACAAAAGTGCTCGCGATAGGCAAAACATGTCTTGATTATAAAATATTATGTGGAAATAGTACTAAAAATGTGCTTTTATTATTTCAAATATTATGCTTTTCCATCAAGAAAGTGACAGTTGACACCTGTAATTTGATTTACAAAGAAACTATTGCTTTAAATACTTGTACAGATTTACTAACCTTTCCTGTGTTTTTCTTGACAATTTTAATTATTTTGTAATATCACAAATAATACAACTTTTCAATTGAATATTATTTTAAATTTGAAATGTTGCACCTTGTACCTCTCCATATGTCTTTGTAGAAGACCCGGGTTTCGCCCTTCGGCATCCGTACGATGGAATACCTGAAGATGCCGAAGGGCGAAACCCGGGTCGTTTGTGATAAGACATATGGAATCGTACAAAGTTGCAACAATTCAAATTTAATATTGAAGTTCCATCAAGCACCTTCAGTCGATATCATAAATTATAGAATATTCTTTGTTAAAATCCATTAATTACATTCGGATATTTTGAGACGAATCGGAGTCTGGTGTTACTCTGCGTTGACCTTTAGCCAATAATTGTTCTTTATCTGTACAGTCGTACATAAACAAAGATAAAATACAATAATTAACTACTGATTTATCAATACATTGTGATAACGATTCAATCCAGTTATTATTTTATTAATTGGAACAGAAAAAAACACGTGTAAAAATAAGAATATATATATATAATATGGTAATAGATAATGAATAAAATATGTACAAAATATATATAAATATTTATCGGTTGAAATTCGCCTGGTTACAATTTTTTTTACATTCGACTATCAGCCAATTTGAATTGAGAACATTTTATCTCTGATGTGAATATGTTTACGATAACGTATAAATTTAAAAATCATAGCACATGCCAGTCACCATAAATAAGCAACGCTGCTTAATTTATTCTGTAACATATTTCCATTAATACGAAAACGACAGCAATAGATTTTACTCGGCGTAAAAATAATGCTAATTTTATTATTCACCTGGCCGTAAAAAATTTACATACGATCGCTCAGAAAAAGAAAAAAAAGTCATTCGATTTTCGAACGGTGTCTTCCTCATTGATATGAGAAGAGGTTGGTAGATGGCAGAACGCGCGAGCCGCGACCCACTAGCTCAGTAGCGGCTGCCGGCTCTGGGTCAGTAGAGTGCGCGCGGTGCGGCGGCGACCGCCAACCTTTGCCAGCGACGAGAATTCTCGACCCCGTTCGCACACTCCTGCGGCCACTTACACACATACAATCAGACGCAACTGCGATATATACGACTTCATGAACATCGGAGACGCGAAATTATTTTATGAACACGATTTTCTTTGTTAAATTAAAACTGTTTTCTCACAGTGCAATTTGCCTGTTCGTAATACCTACATTTCATTATGTATTCTTCTTTAAAAAAACTATCGCTTTGTTAGTTTATTTACCTTAATCGTTTGTTTGTGAAACCACTAAAAGAAAATAGCACTGTTGTAGAAAAGATATTGCTCATTGGAAAAAAATGTTTTGGGTCGTTGGACCCTAAAGAATTTGAAGTTTCAAAAGATATTTTTGAGTATACTTCAATTGAGAATGTTTGAATAATCCCCACACTTTTATCCAACTGAATTTATTTTAGGCATGCCTCTATTTAAATCTCGAAGAAAATTTTATCTAACCACATTTTTCCTTCAACTTTTGACGAGACCAAAATGAGACTTTTTTTATAATGACACATCACATGTTACTGATGATTTTTAAGGAAGTCATGTGCATAAAATTAATATATGTTCTTTGAAAGTATATAATCATTCTGCGAAAAATCATGCCACGTTCAAATATTCCACGTGGAAGAGGTTTATGTAATCAGATAAATTATATTGCTCACGTATAAAAATAGATAGCTTAGTTTTCACAGTTTTGTCATTTCCTGGATGATTTCCAATTTTAGCGATAAAACGTATATTTTTTATACATAACAAACCCTTTTTTTAAAACATGCATATAAAGCAAATTTCTTCGCTCGTTTGCCAAAGTTTGTTAGCTACTGAACTTTATATGTACGGTATAGTCATACCAATACATCAGCATAGAATCAAATATCGAAATCCAATCATGCGTACAATAATGAGATTTGACGTCCATCAAATACCTGTGTTCATAAATGCGTGTAAGTTAACGCTAGAGTTGTACTTTTTCTTCGTTATCTAACTGTGCTTGATAAATAAATATTTCATTATATTAACCACATATACATACCGATGTTTTTTAGTTTATGCTTAATTAAATAATAAATTAATCTTTTTTCGTATATTCCCTATATGATCGTTTTACGAAAAATAACTTTATTTAATCAATGTCAATAAGTTCAATAAAATTAAAATTAAAAAAAAAGAACATATTGACGTTAAATTGCAACCATTTTTCAACAAAAGCACCACGGTATTTTATATCCTTGCATATTCATTACTTAAGCGTAGATAACGTTTCTACGTGTTTTCTTTATCATTGCTTAATTCAATATGCGTTTATTTTTAAATAGTTTTTTTTCGGTTAGATTCGTATTGTATCCTTTGATCGTATTGAATAAACAATTTAAACATATTCATATCCTTAATTTATCTTGTAACGCCTTTTCTACGCATATATAATTTATATTGACATTTCAAGATTATTATAAAAACAATTAATAGCTACGTTTACAGCAATTTATGCGTATTATATTCTGCTGATAGAACATTTGATCAAAAATTGGGTGATATTTCGATTTTTGAGGGAAAAGCTTGCTAACCGTACACGGGTTTATAAGAAGCGTAAAGAAAACATCGTCTAGTTTTTTACTATGATCGATTAAACTTTCACACTCAGTGTAGAAACGAGAGTTTACGGAAGTCTTAAAGCTCGACAACGGCAAAACCTCCACAATGATAATAAAATAATAATATTTTAATGTTAGAGCAATATATAATTATAATCAATCGCCTGTCGAAAATACAATAAATGAACAACGTTTCCAATTGAAGAAACGCTATTTTATACTGTCGGACTGTGGGTTTATTAATATTATATAAACATGTTGGCTTTTGCGAATTAGCAGTGATATATTAGGTAATTACGGTTTGTTTTGGCGAAATATCATTTATATTATGACGGGCCGTAGAAAACTAAATGTCAAGAACATATCTTCAATCTCGTTACAACCCACCTTCGACGAAATGTAAATTTCATAGCGGTGATATCACTTACGGCAGGGGCCTTCAAACAAGGGTCGCTATCGAGTTACAAAACCATCCTTTACACAGCTAATTATATTTACACATCTCTACTACACATACTATGATGTTTTTATTTAGTGATATTTTTGTATGATTTGGTATAATTTTTAACGATTCACCTCGTTGTGGCTATGCAGTTAAAAAGCGTTCGAACATGAATAAGCTATAAATTCAATGTTAGTTAGTCAGTTACATTATCCGTGTGACAATTCAACCAACCTTAACCAAGCAACGTTCACAATAACTATACAGACGTTATTCATTTATTTATAAACATTAAAATACTTGCGCGTGCTTTCCTGACTCGATATATTTAACCTTACATCTAAAAAACCTAACTTAAAATTTTATTTTATTTATATTGTACATTGTCTAGCACTCTTCAGGGAGTTTATACACTTACTAGTTAATTCATACATTGGCTAGTCAGAGTGACTGTGAATTTAAATGAATTAATGTTGAACTTAAAATATTTGTCAATTTATACATAGAGATACCACGCTTTAACTGTGAGATACACATGTGAATATTAACATGGAATATTCGAGACTACAGATTCAACGTTCAGATGATGCTACTTTACACACCTGTTATTCTATCTTATAACAATAGGCAAGGATTTATATTAAATAATAAAAACATATTTTTTAGTACAATTTTCACAGTATGTTTACAAGAAAACAGGTCCTGATTATATTATTATTCATTTATTTATTTTATTTGATACATACACGTTACAAAAAATACAAATTAACAGTTTATAGCTTTTGCAGCGTCGAAAATATTATATGTAAATTTTTATGTTGAAAATTAAGGGAATAAATAACAAGAGAAAAAAACAAGGATTGCTAGGAATTAAGCCAAGTAAGTTGATGTAAAATCTACTTTAATACATTAAAAAATAGTATTCGGCCGAACTCACTCATATTGTGGAACTTGTACGAAAAGATGGGTTTTTGTTAAATATTTTTTTTTTCCAGGTGAAGTGAGGTGAACACTTTAAAAGTGACAAGTGGGTATTACAAAACAACGATAAATTGTATAAATATATTTCTTTATAGTCTTCAATAAATATCTTTTCCCTCAGTAATAGTGAATAAAATCATTACGAACTAAATTAATGTTCCATTATAAATTTTATTTAATCGTGAGAGCATGAAAATTTTATCAGACTATAACGGAGTTCTGTGAGACGCAATGTAGCCATGTGGAGAAAATATTTTTCGCGAAATGTCGTGCGGGCTAGATGTGGGACGATATGATACCAAACGTCAACATTATATCACTGTTATAGCCGCGCGCATAATTAATGCATTGCAAACGATTTTACTATCGTGTATTTTAAGTTGTCTTTTGAGACGTTATCTCTAACGTATGACTAAAATCCATTCTTACATAGTCATTTTCCAGCGACAACAATCTTGTTAAAAATGACGTCACTGTACACAACAACATAAATATGGTTCTGCATTATTCCGCCATATTGTACATCTGAAAATTCAAAATAACGCTTAATTTTGATTGGCTAGCATCGTATGTCAGTTTTTTTTACTCAAAATCTGTTATTTATAGTCCCTGTCAAAACGATTGTGTAGTCTTATTGCTAGATATTGAATTTGAAGTACCAACCCACATCTCTATGGGTTAAATGTCCGTCTCTTTAAAAGGACTATACGCGATTACAAAATGCAAATACATTTGTAAAATGCAATTGCACCATTTAACATGACGTTTGCAATTATCATTATATTATGTGTTGCCGGTTGAACATTTTTAGATGCTCATTTGTCAAGGCCAACGATCACAACTGACGTTATCCGAGTCATCGTAAATTTAAATGTTATATTTTCTACGTGACTTGACGTTTTCGTGACAAGGTTGCCATTGTATAAATAATGTTTCCTCGTGCTTTCTCAACTCAATAATTTACAAAATTAATTAACACTTGATTTTTGTGCAATTGGAAAAATAACATTTTTTTTAAAAACTTAAACAAATTGTAAAATCTACTTTAAACGAAATAACCAAATTAGCTTTCCGTTACATGTAAAATATTTATCTTTCTTTTATTTTTGCTCATTAGTAACGAACAATTAGTGCTACAATTCACTAAGGCTTACAGTTTTATGTTTTTACTAAATTGATCGTAAATAAATACAAACAGTAATAAATATAAAATAAATATTTCTAAGCCGTTTAGAAAAATAATAATATATTGAACTAAATATTAGTGAAAGTTTCTTTAAATCAATAATATACATGAAACTTCTTTTTTATAGACTAGATATTATATTTTTTGCTTTAAATTTGACCAATAAAATTCGAATTAAATGAAATATTTGCAAAATCTATGGTTTTCTATTTAATAATCCATTAATTTAACAAAAACAAAGTTTAAAACTATTTTTATTTTTTCAAACTTCTGACAACTTAAGTTTTAACAAAAAGATGGCGATGTTATTTGAGAAAAGATATTTGACGTATTCGTGCTATTAATCACATCTTAATTATAATAATAAACATTATAGCCGAGATGTTGATCAACGCACCTATTTTTTATTTATCTACCATGTCATAAATAACATTTTAAAGCCAGTTAAAATAATCAACCTCTCGTATACTATGAATGCGAAATATATTATTTAGAAGCGCGTGAATTCGGTACTGGCTTCATTGCCAACTCCATAGTAACTAACTGTACATACCAAAACAACGGCAATAACTTTTGTTGCTGTAGAGAGGAGATACTCTTCAATGATCCAAAATATGTCGGCCAGGTGAATAGTTGACTTTACGTAGTCGCTGTAACTTAACCGTTTTAACGATACAATAGTGAATAGACCCTATTATAAACACATGCGTCCTTTGATCTGTTACTTAATTTACATCTTTACGGTACTCAATCATCATTCATAACTTATCTGTTTATTTAAAAACGATATTTATTTTGTAACAAAAAAAAAGAATATTAACCGTTACTCACGAAAATTTTTGTGGGTTGATTGAATTGGTATTTACTTGGCATAACTCAATTATAACACGGTGAAAAAATAGAAATTTATTTTAGTTCTATAAAATTTATAAGAAATATAGTTGATAGCTATTTTAGGACTAAAATACATTGCTATTTTTTCACCGTGTTATTTTTTGTGGGTGTTCTATATTTGACTTTTAATGATTTAAGTTAAGTGCGTACTAGTTAGTTACTCAACACATGTGTTTTTGAAGAGTTTAAGTATTGTATAATATTATATATAGTGTGATATGTCTAAGGCAAAATGTGTAATTAACTAATCGCTCCCGTTGTCATTGATTTTTAGAATCGAATGAAAAGTAGGAAATGTTGATTTATATCTAAATATTGTATATAAAATAGTGTGAAAATTCAAGCAACCACTTCAGCGGAAAACTTTTAACTTGAGCTTTTATCTCAAGATCTCTTTTCAGATATTGAGATAAAAGATTCAAAGACAGATATTGATTAAAAGTCTTTAGTGAATATTTTGTGTTATCTACGCTCCACTTTTTTACTTGAACCGAGTATGTGGGGATATTCAAAACACGATATATATTTTTGAATTTTTGAACACTCAATAAAATTGGTTTCAAGATAAAGAAAAATGAAGCTTGGCAACTTACCTTTGGCAATGAAAGGCAACTTTACTTGATACCGGAAAATAACAAATAAATAATTAATCAAAACTGAACATTTAAAATGACTGCAAAGTAGACTTCCCGATGACACGATTTACGAAGCCGTGTTTTTTCAAGCGAGTTAAAAAGAATGTATCCTCTGATTTTGTGTGAGTACAGTCGTCTCAATAGTTGTCTGTTTGTCTAATTAATGTACAATATCAATATCTAAACAAGCCGTCCGAAAACTATACGCGGCCTATTTACATGTATTGTTTGATCGTGTTTTTAATTATTTATTCGAAATGGCAATATTTTGCATCACTATGATAATTATTGTAATCTACCTGTGACCCCAACTTTTTTCTTACTTCAGCTACATACACTTGTCTGTTACATTATGCGGGTCACATGAATATAAACTATACCAAAACAGTTTATACACAATAATCATAAATTAGCGTGTTTATTGATGTTGAGAAAAACTCTTATATTATAATCTATTTTTATTATAATGATCGCCCAATTTTTTTTAAAGAAAATTTGACTATCATATCACTACAAAAATAAAACTGCCTTTTTATTTCAATTTAACACTAATAGTTCCAATGTATAGAAACATACAAGCTTTTAAGTGTTGGCATATATTTAAAATAAAAAAAAACACATTTTTTAGTATATATTTCCACAATATATTTTTTGATCAAGGCCGGTTTCGCTCATCGCAAGCATTATCACGAGATACTAAAGAATATTTTTTTATTATGTGAAATATCATAACTCTCCATCACGAAGTGACAGTTAACAGCTTAAAAGTGTTAGCATACATATCATAGACATATTTTGGACGAAAAATCAATAAGCATACCCTTTAATACGAATTGATTAAATATATATTTAAATAATTAACGATGTTTACAATCTAAAATCTAAATTTACATACAGTTCCTCGCAGAGCGGAAGCACAAATCATTACCGCCAATCCATGTACGGACCGTTAAGTGCTAGCAAATACATCTAGCACGCTCTTAGATTGATAAAACGACCACACCCGTGCCCTTGGATACATATTTAAAAAATATTTTTATATTTACGATGTTTATATTCGTTTAAATATTCGGACAATGGATGGCATTGGGAAAGTACTATTCGATTAATTATTGTTGAAAAATAGAATATTAGTCAACTGTTTTCATAAAAAAACATCCTAAAAGCTATGAATTTTTTCCTTGAGCATTTTGAAAAGGTGCTTCCTTGGAGGAGTCAAACATCAGCTGTTAACGGTTAAGTCCTTCCTCTGTGAAGCGAGGGCAACCCGGTTCGATGCCGTATCGTGCGAAATACTGCGTGGGTAGCGTTTATATCTCGTTTTCATTAGCCAACTAAATTTGATTCAATTTACAGTTTCTGGCAGTAACAAATAAAACAAATAATATTTACGAACTTTTTTTATTTTTGTAGAGCTTTTCTCGAGAAATTTAACTCGATATTTCGATACCTTGGCTGCATTTATTCAAGATTTCTTTCAACAACTAGAAAAAATTCATTATTTTTCCTATATTTGTATATTTTTTATGTAATAAATTTGACGGTAATTTATTATGAATTAATTTTTAATATTATTTCATTACTTTGACTTGAATACCAAAATAATAATAAACGAAAAATCTTCGAACAATTTCTTAAGCAATAAATCTTTGAGCTTAAAACGTTGTACTGAAAAAAGTTCCATCTCAATATCAAATTTGAATTGTTACAATTTTGTACGATTCCACATGTTTTGTCACTAATGACCCGGGTTTCGCCTTTCGGCATCTTCAAGTTTTCTATCACACGGAAGCAACAGAAGTGACGTTCACGGCGGTGAAACCCAGGTCATTAATGACAAAACATGCGGAATCGTACGAAGTTTCAACAGTCCAATTTGATATTCAAATCCATCATGCACCTTCAATCGATATCATAAATAACACCAGTTCCATTGCATCCGTGTGATAGAAATCCTGAAGATGTCGAAAGGCGAAACCCAGGTCGTTAGTGACAAAACATGTGGAATCGTACAAAGTTGTAACAATTCAAGTTTGATATTGAAATTCCATCAATCACATTCAACACATATCATAAATTATATCAAAATTAAACTTTTTAGCTAAAGTGCGGCTTAAAATATACTTCGCAACGACAATTAAAAACTTTTTTTTGCAAGTAATGTTACAAACAACAGGTTTTCAAAAACTGTTTAATTCAAGTTTACTCGTGTAACGGATTTTCACCTTGCCAATGTTAGTGCCCTAAGAATGTTTCAGTGTCCCAAGCATCTTTCCTCGACAACACGTACCTTGATCAAAACGGGGGCGAGCGGCTTTTGCATAGCCTGAGTAACAAGAGGTCGAGAGGTCAAATCCCACATATTTTTACAGTGAAAAACCAGTGCTTAACTTGCCAATTATTTAACATTCAGCTCTTACATTGTGCAACTCACAGTGTCACAAGAATTTCCATGAAACTAACAAACAACTTGCAATAAATAAAGGTACACAAGTAGGAATCGAAAAGTAAATTTTCACTTAATAAAATACATTTTATATTTTTTTTTCTAAATTCCTTTTGTAACATAAGACATTGTTCTTCCTAATAAGTGATATAGTCAATGACAATGAAGAAAAAAAGAACATAGATTTAGTTGAACAATTTATGGACTTGTATTAAAAAAAATGTCGAAAAAATATAAAACTTAACTACATTTTAATTTAAAAAATCACTATACTCTATATATTGATATAATTGGCATTCACTTGGTAGAACTCCATTATAACACGGTGAAAAAATAGCAATGTATTTTAGTTCTACAAAATTATTTTTAACAAATATATTTGATAACTATTTCGGCTCACGCCATCGTCAGAAGGGATAGTTCTGACGATGGCGTGAACCGAAATAGCCGTCAACTATATTTGTTAAAAATAATTTTGTAGAACAAAAAATACATTGCTATTTTTTCACCGTACTATACTCTATATTTACAAATTATTAACAATTTATCGAATAAATAGTATGGCACTGCATAATATATGGATATTCAGATTTCGTTTTTTATTACTGTCTTACCAAACAGTTTTTGTTGTAAAGTATATTTCAGTAATTGTTTTGGTGACATAAAATACACAAAATAAACTGTAGTCTTTCTAAAATTTACCCTCTAAAAATAGCCTGTAATAAAAGATAAAATGCCTTACAATTGATTCAGAAACCTTCTTTTACTACTATGGCTCGATGTTGACGTTGGAATGGCAATTCTGGGGTTATTTTGTGATACACAAAAAGCAGACAAATTTTATATTAAATTTTCTGCAGGCAGAGACATTAAAATGCTCGACGATTATTTTATATTTCATCGTCTCCATAGTTAGGTGTAGATTACCAAAACCAATATACCAAATATTTGACAATATTATGAAGTACTGAAATTTCGATTCTAAAATGCTCAATATTAGAAAAAATATTTTGAGTAACTCATAACATATATAATATAACAATGCATTTTTCACCACCAATCATGCATTTGCTCATTTTCATCATCTATTTCTGTAAAACCGGTATTGATATCAAAAAATAAGTGGCAACACTTTGGCATATATTTTACCATTTTGGGTATCCGTTCAATATTTCGATTCCTCTAATAAACTTGTTGGAATAATCATTCTTAACAGATACGTATCGATCCAATCGCTAAGATTTATTTTATCGAACAAACTTTCAAAAGTTGTACAAAAGAAACATGTTTATGACTTTGTTACCTGTTGACATTTATAATAAGATTAATTCAGATTATTTCTATCTATGCTCGCCTCGATTCAACCATACTTACCATATTCACTGCTTTATTAATAACATAGAAACGTAATACAGATTTAATAAAAGCTTTCTACGAGATCTACTTATTTACCTGTTGCTCAGTATATTTTATTACAAGGATGAAATTTGCGTATCACTTCTCGATATTGTTATCATATGAGGCGGAGGAATAACTTTCAAATCAATTTTTGAAACTCTCCGTGCTGGGACTTGAACCCAGGAGTACCATCATCAAAGCCAACGACGATGACCACTCACTCTTCAAGGACCCGACATCGTTTTCTCCGCCTTTTCTCCGATAATAATACAAATGTGACTATTTATAAATTAAAATACTGTCCATCTTTCTTCTTTGTATCGCTTTAAAATGTTTGCTTACCTTTAAATGTAAAATTGCAATCGCTTCAGTGTGCATTTTAATTTGACAAACTCTATTACTGTCCTTGAAATGAGATTTATTTTCAAATATCAGAAATATATAACGTTTATTTCGTATAACTTTATAAATCGGTTGAACAGTAGTTTGTTACAAAATAGCAGACAAAAACATTGCTATTCACTTGTTAAATTACAATTTCCTTCATATAAATATATCCATATATACCCTTTAGCCTGTGTGTAAATATATAATGATATAAATGTTTGGCCTTGAAAAATGAAGCCTGGTTGCTCGATACCGATCAAATAATATGCATTTAAAATATATGTATTTATTATTTATTAAATAAAAAATGTTTTTCAATATCTATCCCAATATTCAGAAATTATGGCTAATCTATTAATACCAATTTGATGCATGAAATCTATACCAAGTAAAGAAAAAAATGCAACCAAACTCTCATAAAATATAGTGATGTCAAATTAACAAATTCAATCTAACTGGACTCGGCCGTGTGCGCAGCACAAATTACACATAAGATAAAATCGGGCTTGTTTTTATGATTGCAACGAGAAGACGACGATGACGTGATGTCTCGTTTATCATTATTTTATCGCTACGCAGTATTTTTAAAACGGCTTGCACTTTCATTTTTATTTTTCAAGCGCTGTTATATTTTTCTCGCTGACACATTGACCAAGTTAATAGATGATTATATTGAAAATTTAACGTTATAAAAAACATATAATTTAAATTTCGGGTTTCTTGAATGACTGCTCGTTGAGCTCTATGTTCAATTGCGTGTCCATAAAATTAATTCTTAATTAGTCTCTTTGATTTTTTCATTGAAACTAATGTTGAATATATTATATCACGAGATATTTTTTGTGTACATTTAATAAAATCATATATTACAAATATATTTCACGTAATATTACGAAGTGCAATAAGCAAAAAAATCAATCAGTCTTAATATAAGACAAGCCTATAATTATAGTTATTTTTTCATTTTAAGTACCTATATGATTGAGTATTTCGAAGATTATTTATATTCAAATAATTCTCAAAAAATACACACCAATTGCGAGGCGGCATTATGAGTGATTTTTTTTTAGAATGACCACTCGAAAAATTGAGCATATGGCCTCCTAGTAGGGAAATTCTTTTCAAAAGATTTTTTCAAGAATGGCGTTGTACTCAGTCACTAAAAACCGCGATTACCATAGTTGCAGAGCAGTGTTTCCCAAAATTCATACCCCCTAGGTAACCAAAACAGTTTTGTGAGCGTGCGCGTTGCATCAGTCTTTATATACTTTAAGGAAACGAAAAATCCTCTAAATCAACATTTTGATTTTTATTTAAGTACATGTGATTTAATTTTTTTTTTTCGACAAAGGATGTTAGGAAGATTATCTATGGGGTACAAAGATGTCGAAAGTTAGGGAAATACTGATTTGAAAGGTATGGGGCCAATTGACTTATATCATTCAATGATTCTCAATTTATAATATTAGCTTGAAACATAATACATTGAGCGTATTATAAATTTTAATTAAATACATCTAATAGATAACGAAATCTTTATTTTGAATAAATTTCTTTTTTTACCAAAGCTCGTATTTGAAGCTTTATCAACTGAGAGCACAGTTACTTATTATCATTATAATCATAAAGAATAACACAATTTGTAAATTACCTCATTGATGATTGCATTGGTTACATTCTTTAATTGACACTATTATTAGTAAGATATTAAATGAAAAATGCACTGTATGTGATATTATAAATGATCAAAATATTTTTGATTTTTTTTTGTTAGTAGAAATATTATTTTATATATTTTAGATGTTAGAAGATTGTTTATAGTATGTTTTTCATGTACCAACCCGCCAATGATTTCTATAAATAAATTTGACAAAGTCTAATTAATAAATTATTCGCCAATTATTTTTTTGACATGTACTTTTCGTTGTTCATATGACACTATAATAACACCGTATAATTTTGACTGTTTTTCAATATTGTAAATTTATTTGCTGAATCGATATAATATGATACTATTGCCGTATAAAAAAAGCATTTGCCAAGACAGTTATGTCGGGTAAACGCAATTTTCCGATTTTTAAATAATATTTATTATAATGATTGCGTTGGGAATTAATTTGTTTTGTGTGTGCGAGGAAAACTTCCGACTGTTATGAAAACACAATGAGCGGGTCGTTTACCTATTGCGGCGTATAAAATTAGTTAGACTGCCTTGAAAGGTACCTACTTGGTACTCCGTAGATAAATAATGACATTTGATTGTGATTCAAAGTAAGAGAAAGTTGACTTCTTAGTATTGCTGCGAACCGCCTAGTACGCCGTCATTATATATTAATAAAGATGATTATTTGATACATTATGTATCCAACTATATATCAAATTATTTAATTCGATGATAATCTATAAACGTAAACTCTATCTGAATTGACTGACACGTTCCAAGACTTAACATATTCTTCACGCCGTACAACACTGCAACTTCTAACATCTTTGCGTCGTTAAAAAGAATCAACAAACATAAAAGATCAAATTTTCTTCTCACTTTTAGCAGTCGTAAATTTCAACACGATTTCTATAAATCATGACAAAGACTCACAAACTATCACTGACTAATACCCCTTAATAAAACAATCACGTAATAAACATACAAAAAGTCTAAAGAAACATATTTATTTTCTTACAGAAAACGTAAAAGCACGGTAATTTACCATTTTCTTGCCAACAATCTCTGCTAATATAATAGCACGTAATTAATGGATAAATATGAATTACATGGCATTGACTTGTTTTCTATACAACTTGTGGTGCTACTAACGCGTTTCGTAATGTCAGGCATGATTGTTTTTATTTATTTTTGTTGACATTTTGAATATTCAACATTGATAATCCGCACGTACATGCTTCATCAGAAACTCTGCTGTACGTATTTTTGAACGTATATATAGGTAAATACCCATATTTCATGGCAGTAGGGCAAGTTGCCGGGTCAGTGATCCCAGTAGTGTTGCCATATCAAATTATTTAATCGAAACGAAATTTAAAAATTATTGCTAAAAAAATATACATTTTTAATAAAATTAAATTCAATACAATTTATCAAAATCTAAACAAATAGATAAATACTATTTGTTAATTATTTCTAAATCTTTTCTTAAAAATACGTAGTGATTTCTAGCTTAATACAGTGCAATTGTTTTCTGTTCGTCTTAAAAATAAATTATTAGAAAAAATAAATAAAATAACTGTTTGCCTAATTCATAAATTGAAATTTTCGGTTGAGTTAAACCAATTTTTATCTAAATACAAACAATATAAGATGTACGTATCTAAAAATATTCAAAGAAATCATTGAAATCATTTACTCAAGAGTTGTCTAATATTAATTTGAAGATAGCTTAACAAACATCAAGTGTCTGGTTTATTTGTTAAATATATATAATATAATATAAAATACTTTATTTATAAACTACAAAGTGCGCGCGATTTTTATAATTTCCGTAATGTACTTTAGGCTTAAGGGCACCTGAAAAATCTCTGATTTATGATCAAATTATATGTACAATGAATAGTTATACTTCATTCTTTCATCAGATCGATAAGGAAAGCTAAAAAATATTTTTGAGCATCTAATTTGTACAGTACATTTGTACATTGCACAGTTGTTTTATTGCACATATCAGCAATACCACCAAAAGATATTTTTTAAGTCAATGACATTTTACGATGAGATTTATTGTCGCCAAAAATAATTTAATATTGTAGTCAACATATATTCTCGTAGGTTAAGATTTATAATAAAACATGAACGGCTCTTTATATTTGCTGAGCGACGCTGTTCTTTTTTCAAAATTATGGAATAAGCACCTATTTTTAAGATAATCCAATGAGCTGGCAACATTAATAAACGTCGGAGTAAGTGCGACGTCAATTTACGAAGACGGTGAATGGTGAACGCCAACTTCGAGACGCGAGTCACGAGTAACAGGCCGCCAGCATCAAAATGTCAGTCAGCAGTGCGCTCTCAAACGAAAGGAAATCTTCTATACATCTGTTGTACTGTTATAAAACCCACTCATTTACAATAAAGCGGCTCGCCGTACAACGTTATTGGTCGGGCTGTATAAAACATCACGAAATACGAACACACCCGCCAAATAATGAATGATAAATTATTCCTCGGTCACCTGCTTTTTCCTTACTTCGATTTTATGTTTTTATACACTATCAATAAAATTTTTAATCGGCTACAGATATTCTCTGTTTTGGCTATATCTAGGATATATAAAAATGATATTTGATTGTTGAAATTTTAAATATGTGTGGGTACTGTTATTCCAATAAATATATTATAAAACGAATGTCACAGAATCAATTTTATTTGCCTTAAATGGTTTAGATTTACAAATATTTTTAATTATCCCCATTCATCTCATTTATTGATAATCCCTCCAAATAAGCCAGCAATAGGAACTCTTTTAGGGTAACGATATAATAAACAAATCCTATACTAGTATATATTTTTAAAGGAAATTTTCAACAAAATATCTCTTAATTGATTCAATCAATTCCTTGACCAAATATATGCTTGTAATGATAATTTATTTGTCGATCTCAAAAACAAATTATGTAATATTTTAAGTCTGATTATTTATGCTAGGGTTTCTCAAACTTTTTCTGAAACAGAACCGTCACATTTCCTAAAGATTTGACGGATTGATCTTCATTAAATTTATTATTATTACAGCCGTAGTAGCATATAAAACTATTCCAGGCTTTCACCTTTTAAATCCTTCAGAATGTCCATGTTCCAGGAAACATGATTTGGGAAACCGTTAAGATATATGAAAAAATAAATGGTTATTAATACAATTTGTCTGATTGGCTTTTGTTTTAAAATATTTAAATATAATGGTTATAGATTTTGAACAATTTCTTTTGTATACGTATAACCATAATAGCCATGCTTAAATTTGTCAGTTAATACCATAACATTATAGAAACAGAACTATGTACTGTATTTATTATTTAAATTAGATTTTTCTGTAAAAGAGTTACACAGTTTTGTTTTAACAGTTATTTTATTTTATTTTCAGATAGATTCGACAAAGTCACTCGGCGTTGTATTGGTTGAAAATCCATATACAGCATTGTAAATCCATATACAGCATTGTAAATCCAAGTATAACATCGTAAAAAAATATATTAGTGCTTTATTATTAATGTAGAGTGAGATATTTGAATAATCATCTACTAAAACGTGTTATTTTTATTGACAATCAATGACACTTGAATACCAACGGTGAAAGTGAAAACACAAGTTCAAACAAGGAAATTACTAGTAACATGAAATAAACTAGACGCGAAGAATTTTTAGTCGAAGTGTTTGCTTTGTGAGATTTGTCCATTGATCTCGGAATTATCCACTTAAGTGAAAGTTTAGAAGTATCGAGCTATTTTTAAAGCCTAAGGATGTCTCAAAACTGCAAATCCACTTTTACGTCGACACAGAGGGATGCCAACAATAATATGTATTCTGGAGGAGGGTGCTCAGCGAAAACTTTTGGAGGACCACCTCCAAATTCCAATACAAAAGGATATCAGGTAATCATATAGTTTAAAAACATTAATTTAGTCAGAGATGAAACTCGATAAATACATTGTTAGTTCTTAATTTAATTGTATAATGATTGAAAACCATGGTAATTAATATGTGATTTTCAAATATTTTATTACAAAAACCTGGAAACATGTGTTCTGATGTAAAAAGTATTGTTTGTCTTTCCGCCTTACGGAGGGCGCCTTTTTTTCTGAATTCACTTTATTTTTTACAATATTTTTCCTGTAATTCCTTGAACACATTTTCAATCGAAAATATTATAAAACGCGTAAATTTCAACATTTTGTAAATCACAAAAAAAACATATATGAAAAAATAGTCGACAGTTTATTTATTTAATTTACTATATTAACTTATTTTAATCATCATTATATCACATATTAGGGTGTCTGATGAAATTTAAACCAGTGTCGTGAGTAACAAAACTTTTAGAATTGTAATTAGTTTGTATGATTCAAAAATGTTTATCATAAACATATGCATCCTATTTTCTTCATAGACAACTTGATATATTCATTTATTATATATATTTAATATGCAAAACATTTAATCATAATCAAAAAAAATAATTTGTTTTGTCGTCATATAAATCAAATTCCATATTAAAAATTCACTAGCGTCAACTAGCGCCGCATCAATGAAGAAAACATGCGGAAAAATCGAACAACTTTCTTTAATAGCTGCCAATGTCTGAAAATAGATGTCTCTAATGTTTTTTTTTTTTAATTTTGTAACAGTTTTTTTTTATATTAACAAACATCCAAATAATATTTTTTATTCCACACAAAATGATAAATTATTATAAGAATCTTCAATTGTGATTTTTTTCTAGCAAGTAACAGCAAAGGTGCTATTTGGAACGGTTGCGGCTATCAATGAATTAAAACTTCAAGAGCGCGCCGCCAGAGAGGCGAGAAGAACCCACTAGCAGTAAGTATCACAGATATTCTGAAAATAAATTCTCGTTGTAAATTTTTACTGTTTTACTCATTCTTATCCAAGTTTCAATCCAAATTTTCTTTTCGTCTTTCTTTATCCATTAGCAGATGGCTTTAACTAAGAATTTCAAACTATTTTTTTTATATTATATATAACCATAACAATTAATTTGATAATAGCAGAAAACACTCTGGCATTTTATATATAATATTTATACAAAAAGATCATAAAATAATATATACTTTTAAATAAACATTACTTTTTTACTCAGTGTCCATATGTTTCGAAAATTATTTCTCTCGCATCTTGCATTACAAAGGCAACATCTGTTTATATTTCAAAAATATATGTATCATTCAACTGCATACATAATATTACATTATTTACTTTGATGTTTGCTTGACACATTTTTATTCAGTTTTAACACATGTCACACCAAATAAAAAAAATGTTGTCAAAACATTTTTTCTGTTATGTGTTCAACGTGTTTTTATTATCATTTTTTTTAGTATTTATTTTTCATAATACTGAATCCATTATTCTGCCATTGAGCAACTGCACCCAACTTTAGAATGTTAAAAGTATAAATAAAAAATACAGCACCGTAACGAATATTTAAAAAAATATATCTGTAAAATTGATCTCATAGACACTGAAAGTATTTGCTGACGCACTTACCGCTGCAAAAAATAGTATGTAACATTAGTCAATAATTATTTTACACATTTAAATATGTATTTTTTCGTTGCTTCTTTTCAAACATGGAAAAGATAAATACTCGTTGCAAATAATTATATCAAACGTTTATTGTCTATTGACAATATTATACGCCTAACATAGATACATCATACTTATTGTTACCTTACCTTTGATAAGCATACTATTGTATATATACATTCTCATAAAAGCTTACAAGTTAACATTGAATGATTTATTGGCCTTGTTTTAAAAAATTAATTCTCTACATACGGATGTCACTAACGTCCGATTCGTTTTTAACATAAAATATTAGTTGAATATATTAATCAAATCATATAACAAATCACAACATTATTTTTAAATTCGTTGCAATATAGATTTAATTAACAAACATGACTATTTCATTTATCATTTTTTCTTGTTTATAGATGTCACTGTTATAATAACTAAAAGATTGCATCAGTGGATATTTTTTCAGTTGTTTTGATTTTATAAGTAGTATATATCTCCTTTCTATATAGAAATTACGATAAAATAATATATGCATTGAAAAAAGTAGAAGATCAACAGACTGTATGTATTTACTATTCGATGAAATAACTTATTTGATCATGTGACAAAATGTTTCTCAAGCACAATATTTATTAAAGAAAGTGACTCTATTACAAATTTGACGACATATGTTTTGTATGTTAAAGTGCAACCTGACGTGAATTTCCATAGAAGGCGAATGTCTGTTTGTAATAAAAAACGAAGCGTGGTCATTGTAACAAAGTAATTTAAAGTAAATTGTTTATTCAATGAAGCATTGACACGACTAGAAGATTGTCGAATATATTTTTTTAGTTTTAATTCCAGCATATCAAATAAAAATTGTTGAAATCTGCAAGTGTTATGTATAGGATTCTACACAATTTATTTTCGCTATTTAAAATTTTGTATAAGTGCAGGTCATAAATCAAACATTACATACATGAAACAAAGCGTCATATATGGACTACCACTTTATGTGTCTGATAAATTACATGTTTAAAAAGTTGACAGCTAAATCTGGCAACATTACGTAGGCAATTTTTTCGTGACCTAGAAATACTTAAATCATTTAATTAAGCAGTACTTCATAATCCTTTTATTATATAATTACTATCAAATAAAAATAAGTATGTATTAGGTGGAATTTTGAAATTTTGCTTTATTACTAAAAATCCAGTTTTCTTAACGTGCAGAAAAAGTTTCCCGCTTGGATTTAGCCGATTTCTAAATAAAGCTGTTGATTAAAAAATGTATATACGTATACAACTATTAATCAATAATTAAAAATACACAAACATAACCATTATAGTGATGAGATAGTGAAAGCAATCATTTATCTCGATTCCAGATGCTTTTACAAAATGGCCCCCATCTCGAACATGGCTTTCGCTTCAGTCACGAAATGGCCACCGGCACATAATAATGATAAACAATAACACGATAGTAGCAGATAATACCACAAACGAAAGTTAAATTGCCCACCGCTAATTTCTTACGGGCCATTGATTTGGTTTTCACAGAACCAGCCACTACAATAACATGCATAGTTAAATTCGCACTGCATTCTGAACACGTATACAAACTTGCCGATGGTGACCACTCATTCATCTACAATACTATTCGTCACTAAGCAGAATTCATATAAAAAACATTTTAATAACATTTATTCGTTAAACGCCGCATTATTTATAAACTTATCCATTAATTTTTAGTGCCTACGCCATGTTCGTAATTTTTTTGTTTTATCAGTATCGATTTATGGATTCGAGAAGTCATAGACACAATTTTTTGGGTTGCAAAAAGCGACGCAAAAATGTTGCTCTTCAAATCATAAATAGATCATTATTAATAACACGGTGAAAAAATAGCAATGTATTTTAGTTCTACAAAAATCTGTAGAACTAAAATACATTGCTATTTTTTCACCGTGTTATAATGGAGTTCTACCAAGTGAATGCCAATTCAATCAATATATCATTATTAATGTCGAAAGATTTGAAATGAAAACCTTAATTGAAAAACATTGCTTAAATTATTTTTTCAGCAAAAACAATGGTTGCGATAACATTAATATAACATATTCAACATTGATAAATATTTAAAATAAAATATAAAATATATAGATTACGTCTATACTATTTTGGAGACCCTGGAATTTAGAGAACACCAGTTCACACCTCTTGCGTTTAAGAGCAAATCCGCCACTGTGTAATATAAAAAAATAACCACTTTAAATAGATGATTTAATTTTAATATACGACGACATAAATTTGAAACTTCAAAACCAATGTCCCCGTCTGTTACGGCAAATACAAAATGTTATTAAGAAATCGTGCTAACTAATTTAAATAAATTGTTATTACTTCCTATCTTTGATATATCTACTGGTAAACGCTTACAGGAACAATCGACTTAAGATTTTATAATAAACGAGTGCCTGATTGTAAATCATCATATGCACCCTACGTAATACAGCTCGATGTTACTATTATTAATACTGAACTAAGCGAAAACGCATCAATCGATTATCATCATTGCTTTGCATTAGCCAATGGCGCCATTTTGTGGTTGAAACTTTCTCCATTGCTCTATGTTTACGTCGTGTATGAACGTCGCGTATTTTTTTAAGTCTCATTGATATATTATTATTATATCTGCTATTTAGCTGGATGTGACAATATGTGCATTTTAATTTAACGCAATGATACATAACCAAACTGGGATGTGAGAAATTTTACACCTGATCAAGTTAGAGGTTCACAAATTTTCAGCGAAATCGTTTTCAATTAGAATGTCTATGATTTATTTAAAATGTTATTTCATGCTATATTGTTTTTAAGGCGATATTATATTAAGATCTCAAGTATTTTTTTCTTATTTTCTTCTATCGATACATCAAATAATTAACTGGGAAAAAATATTTTCTCGTGGGTACGTTGTGATCTAAGCAATATAGACCAAACCAAGTCTTAAATTACATTTTGAATTACCCCTAATGAGGCATGTGCGCTTTTGTGTACCGAACACTCACAATCAGTATTCGTGAGGTGAGTTTTTGATTTCTCCCCATCCAAAGTCTTTCGCTGCTAGAATCTTTAATACAAATGGATTTCACTTTTAATGTGTTATTCGTCACTTCTTAATGGAAAGGCATGATATTTTAAACAATAAAAACACATTTAACACTTATTTTCCCAATGTATTAAATTGAATTGATAACGTTTGCAAAAAGTGAAACTGGTCTTAATCATAAAATATATTGTAGAAATCAGTACTAAAAATATTTTTTTATTATTTAGACAAAGAACTTGTTCTTATGAAGGTGTAAACCGAAATCGCTAGCAACTATTTATCTATAAAAAATTTGTAGAACTAAAATACGTTGTTATTTTTCATCTTTTTATAATAGAAACTTAACAAGTTAATGCCAATTCAATCAAGAATCTTAATAGTTTTGGTATATTTTTGAAAATGTCAGAATGAACAATCAAAACAGAGTCAAAATCACATTTTTTTTGAACGAACTAATCTCATTTGTCAAACTCAATAAATGCTTAGTGTGAAATATTAGGTTTTTTCTTATTAACTTAGTAACGTTAATTATTACAAGCTTTTCATTTAACATTTTTATCGGCTTTTTTAGCTGTTATTTAACCAAAAAAATGTTATTACGATATTGCGATCTGACAATTTCATAACATCTTCTACTCAGAGGATTGTACCAGATGATAAAATTACGCAATGACTTTTTCTTTTATTTATTAATGAATTGGAGTATGAAGATATCTTAAAAAAGCTCTCTTGGTATTTATATTACGAAATATTAAGCTAGATAATTTGTTCTGGTTAAATGTATACATAAAACGTAGCTGTTGGACATCATTCGAAAAATTCTGAAGTGTCTACTATGAAAACATTTATCCCAGTAACATTTGAAGAATTCTATTTGTTCGCATAATGATTCAAAATATAAATAATTGGCATCTACAATATTGCCAAATCTACAGTTGATTCTCAGATATTCTTTATGAAAACCACTACTTTAAATTTATTTTTTCTTGCCAAAACATCAACAAAAATGTATAATGGTATGTAAATTTGCTTATCTATTAGTTATACATCGATAAAACGACCAGCTTTTGCATTATGGTTTGTTTAAAAAATATTCACTCGTATTAAACTTACTGCAAAATAAGAAATGATATAACTAATTAATCTTTAACTAATATATTTACTTTATTATCTTTATATTTGATCACTCCCAATAAGGATGTAACCATTACGTTATCAGTCAAGCAAGAATATTTTTTCCTATAAAACAAAATATTTACACTTTTATTGACGTGTAGGGTAATAAAAAACCAGATAATCATTGGTATTCATAAATGCTAGATGATCTTTCATAAATCAATTTTGTTTAATCAAAAACGTTTTTTCGCAAAAATCAAGCAACTATTATCATTTTATTGATTGAATTGGCATTCACTTGGTAGAACTCCATTAAAACACGATGAAAAAATAGCAATGTATTTTAGTTCTACAAAATTATTTTTAACAAATATAGTTGATAGCTATTTTGGCTCACGCCATCGTCAGAACTATCTATATAGTTCTGACGATGGCGTGAGCCGAAATAGCTATCACCTATATTTGTTAAAAATAATTTTGTAGAACTTAAATACATTGCTATTTTTTCACCGTGTTAACTATTATCATATTTTGTATTTATAGAAGAAAGGGCAGATTCAGTACAAAATAATCACGTCAATGCATATGTTGATTGTTTAACATATTTATCTTTAGCTACAGTGCTCATTGATTCGAATCCCAGAATTAGCAGCCCCATAAACCTATTTTATGCAAAACTATTTGTGATATTTTGAATAATCTTCTTTTAACCTGGTTCTATTGTAAAAACGAGATTTAGTTAAACCAATTTGAAACAGTTAGTTCTTTGTATACAAACGTCTATACATATTCTTTTTATAAAGAAAAAATAAGCAATTGAGTAACAAGTTGTTCGCGTAGAGAACATATGTTTATGTAGATTTTATCAGTTATTTATATACCTACATTGGAAGCCAAAGTGGTTTTGAAAATCAGTTGGCATGAGTAAAAACAATGAACAAATATAAATATTGATTACGTCTCATACTGACTGAAAAATATAGAATTAGCGTTCTTTTTTCCTGTTTTTACTCATTTTTATTCGTTTATCAAAGGGTCAAATAATACTAATCTATCATAATTATTTCTATGTTTTCAGCTAAGTAAAGACCATTCAAGAAGTAGTTCCCTTAATGATAAAAGCCATTACGGCAATACGCTCGCTTAACGCTGTTGATTCGCTAGAACATCGTTGTGCAATTATTTATAAGATATACAGGTGTCAAGTAACACATTATTCATGCATCCGCTCTGCACAAAGTCAATCACCTTTATACCTAGTAAAAGGTATTCTCGTTATCACGTAACAAGTAATATTTATAGTTTAGTATATGTTTGCTGACTTGAAAACAAAACTATAAGCTTCAAATTACCATCTGCAACTGGCAAATTATGTGGGATATAGGTCCAACCACATACCAAGATAGCAGCCATTTTAAATGTTCACGCACAGAAAATCATTAAAAATGAAATCTTATAACATAGTACATTATTTTAATCCCTGCAAACTTATTCGAAGCACTGTAGTTTTGAATGATTGTTTTTTTTACAGTTTTACAATATTGTTCTATAATATAACGCATTTAAAATGAATTTCTTTAATCAGACTTGACATAGAATTATACGTTAAAAAAAATACATTTGTTTTGAATATTTCATGCTTTTGCTCTAGAAGCATTAAAATGGTTATTTATTGCTTTTCTTTACGTACGATTCAATTCCAAAATATTTGATGGGCGATTAACAAAAATTTGTTATTCGTAAAAAAACATAGTTTCTCTTGCAGTTAAACTAAGCCTGATATAATATTCATTTGTTTAATGTCTGCTTAATGATTTTTTAAGCATAAGATAATAACATACTTAGTTTAAATACTGTTCTATTGCTCATAAAGAAAGCGAATAGATACTTGCTGTTACATTTATTTACATAACAAACCGAGTAACATTAAATGATTGATTTCATTTTTTATTCGAAATTATTAATTGTATTGCATTCCAGTTAAGTGATAGTGACGGTGAACAATGACAAAATTGAATTCATTTTACACTGCTTAAAAAAAGTTTAAAATTGCGTGTTGTTAATAATCGCATTAACTTAACAAGTTGTTAATTACACTCACAGTAACATACCGTGTTGCATGCAACACGTTATGATTTCAGGCATGCAATAGCTGCTTACTGTATCATACCGCATAGTTATTATCATTTATCTACGTGTTATATCATATTTTGTATAAGACCAATGCACTGTTTCTTATTAAGGACCCACCCATTGGTATCCCCCAAATATATCAATGGCTGTTGGCTTCGTTTTTTTATCGCCTGGAGTTTTTAAAAAAATAGCCAAGTTCATAATAATAAGGGTCATAACATATTTCAGAAAGCTCATTTAAATTATTTACCAATTAATCAAGATTCGACTTCAATTATTATAACAATTACTATTTAAAGCTCATTTAAGCTTAAAAAAAGCTTTAATATCTGTAATGTTATTATACATAGTTTATATGCTAATTTTGTAAACATTCGGTTAACGAAAATCCACATAAATTATTTATATAATAGCTTACGAAAGCTTTGTAAAAAAAGTACACATAAAATGTTTTAATAACCCCCTTCTTTCACCCATCAATATCAAGTGCACAGAAAGGATAGTTTCACCACCCTTTCTGAAAAGAGAAGTGGATTTGTCGTTTATTAATTGTCCTTGTTGAATACTTCCTGTTGTGTTTTTCTATCAATATAACATATATTGGGCAACGAATTGCACGAAATTCGCTACGTTATATGAAAGAGCATATGGTTACATTTTTTCCCTTATCTACTTTTATGAAAATTTTCACATCTTAGACTTCTTTTAATTTTAATTTACGAAAAAACATCTGTAAAGACGCGTAACGAACAGCCCTGCCATAGGGCATCATATAAAACACTGTACATTATTTCAACGCCATTATGAGGACGTTGCACCCTTCACATTGAGAAAATAATAATAGAGACGAACCTTTGTGAGTATTTTTAATATTCAAAATTGTTTTACATTTCTTATTTAGTTGTAGTCATTCTGTGGTGAATTGTAATATGTATTCCAAATTTCATAAAATATTTATCAATAAATCTTAATAAGCTCTCCATTCATGTATTCAATATCACTACGAAATATGTTAAAATGTCCCAGAAATCAGAAATAATAAACCATAATTGGTAAAAAGTTAACATGAAACTATTAAATACATGTATATTATTTAGTTTTCTTCGCAACTTTAACGAGCACTTTAAATATCAAAGTCTCTATTCAGCGTCTACGCTTTATGATTCTTATATTACTTAAAATGAAAGATGTGCTATTTTATTAAAAAAAAATACTATCATTTACAGTCTTATTTTATGTTGATTAAGATCGGTTTCGCTCATAGTTCATTTATTCGCTAATACCTTAAAAGTTATTAATTTTATATCCCACAACAATGTTCGAGTCTGCGTTATCTTGAATTTAAATCTCAATAAGCCAACTTATTAAAAGAACGAAATATAGCCACAATATTATTAGATAAATAACAAAATATGGATAACTTTGACCATGCAATGTTATGAGAGATTATTTGATTACCAAGATTCCTTTAATTCCAATATATTTATTTTTTATCAAGTATACCAACTTTCATACAATTGAACTTTTCGTAATTAAAAATCTTCTCGTTGCTAAGCGTAACATCTAATTCTGTTCTTTGAAAATCGTCCTTAGACTAAATATTTTCCAATTAAATTAATTATTATTGTTATAATCTTGGCAAATTTAATGACCGATCTACAATTATCTCAGGTATTTTCTTCTATTCGTCTCAATTATAAACGACACTAACTTTTTTTATTATCTGTGTAATAAATACATTGTATATTGTGCAAATGTAAAAAATAAAGTTAGTTCGCTCGTTGGGTACAAAAGTAAACAACTGTAGATGCCCCTTCTACGGCAGGCCATTTCCAGTGGCACGAAACACGTTATTTTTTTTAAATCCGATATTTTTACGATGTTTAATTAAAGACTATTTTAATTACTGGATCAGTGTCATCTACTTAGATTTTTGGAAGCAGATTTATTATACTATCTAAATTATTTTCGTTAAATTCAAATTTAGAAATTTTTATATCGACTGAAGTTGTTTGATGGAATATAACTGACTCGTCGTGTAGTGTCGTCGTCTCATTGTGTACAGCTCAACACTTCGATATTATCACCGAGACATTAATCAATAAAAATAATATTTTCTACTAAAAAATAAAGAAAGTCTGTTTCGACCATTTTATTTTTATAAAAATTTCCATAAGTTCACAATTTACGACTTGAGAATATAAATCCTTGTCAATAAATCAACTTAAAATCTTATAATATGCTATATACATTCAATATGCTATAGTAAAAAGTAGCTGACTAAAAAGACATGTTATATGCATAAAGAATGTTTTAAAATTTTAATGTTAGGCATTAATACATACAAAATATATGTATGTATAGATATCGTTAACGAAACGTTCAAAGCATAGAGTAAAAAAATGATTCGTATTGAATTTATTGTTTTTTTATGCTAAGATTTCAGGATCTAAAATGGTGGACTTAGAGTGTCTGTATATTATTCCGAAATACTTTTTTGTTGCAATCAGTGATGCATTTGCGCAAACTGGATTCGATTTTAAAACAGACATTCAAAACAGTACTATTTCAAACATTATGTTTTTATAAAGTAAATTATAGATAGTGTTACATTTTGAAACTTTAAGTGCACAAGATTTATTGCTCACGTACAGGTGTCACCTTTTTGGCATATTTAAAAAAATTTAAATGTGGATAAACTCGAACAGATAGTTAATAGTTTATATTACCAGCAATCTTATAAATGATTAATAATCAAACCACACCACTTTAAAAAGAATGTATATCATTATTTTAATTAATTCCTATTAAATTGTATTGCCAATTATTTCTATAACCGCATGTTATTGTCGAGTCCATTTTTTGTAATTGTAAACGAGACTATTTTTAAGTTAAAAAGTGTTTCTTTGTTATTATCGAATCATTGTTAAAATTATTCATATTTTAAATGAGCTCTCAGTCTCTTCTATATAAACGATTTAAACTACTTTATTACCGTCAAATAAGTTTGTTCAATCAACCTAAATACAAATCATAAGCTTTTATATTGAGCATAAAATTATCTATTAACAGCATTTGCTCGATAAAGCGCTATCTGATATCTAATTTAACGAATCTTTATTTTTGAGACCTTTCAACAAAGAACTTATAGTGATAATTTAATGCACTTTATAAGTCTCTATTCTTTTTCATTTTTCACACCGCTCATAAAACCTCTTCGATTATAAGACACACTTACTCTTCGAAATAAGTAAAACATTCATTTTATTAAAAAGGAAATACGGTATTATTATATTATAGTTAACAAAACGTATGTGGCACCGTATTATACAACTCCGCATCGTTTTTTGTACTCCAAAACGGTAAGGCCAATTAAGGTCATCTTAATCGTTTTATTATCACGTACGATTTCGTCTATACTTTGGGGTGAATATTTATGGGCTTCCATATGTCATTATTTTTTCCAATGCCTATCATAAGATAATCAGTACAACAGTGATACAACATATTTGAATTATTGCGTATTTGTTTAAATTATACTCTGCAAATGAATTAATTTAACATAATAAATTTAAAAACAAAACACATGCCTTTTTATAGCCCATTATTGCTTGCGAATTGAATTCAATTATTCCCCAATTATTGATGATTATACTTTTTATCAGTTGTGAAAACCGCATTACTTTTTTTCAATTTGAATAGGAATTTAAAACAAAAAATAATATATTTTATTTTATGATATCGACTGAAGGAAACCTTGTACGATTCCACATGTTTTATCACTAACGACCCGGGTTTCGCCTTTTGGCATCTTCAGTTCTGTTGCATCCGTGTGATGGAAAGCCTGATGATGCCGAAAGGCGAAACCTAACAAAAAAAGTATAATTCTAGGTTATAAAAATCTTTGAATAGTCGGAAGCAATATTATTTAAATATATACAACAAAATTGTATCAACATAAATAAACAATAAGATGATTTGATTTTAAAGTTGTGCATATTAAATATGTATTATATTTATTTAAATAAATTATCTTTGAATCACAGTTTCACATTCCTTTCCGATTAATGTTCATTGTGGAGATGATTGCAATGTAAAGCATTATACAGCAATGTCGAAAAAATCTCGTAAAAACGATTTCGAGACCATGATGGTGGTGCTTTGGCTCGTCTCAAATCGATTTCTTTCTCTGGCTTCATTTCTTGTCCGCAGGCGTTTTGAATAGTTATTTTTTCATCTTTAGTTCGCGGCTAGGTTTTTATCACCGGTCTGCCATAATTTTTTTTCTCTTTCTTTCATCTCTAAGTTTAACGACATGTTAACACATTTCATACCGAGTTATTGAAATGCAATAATAAATACATTTAAATATTTGGCTTTTTATCGCTTAGGATAGTACACTAAGTGCAGTGCAAACATGTTTTATCCTCATGCAATGACTATTTAATATTATACATTACCTGTTTAAATTCTCACCTTTCGTATTTTATAGTTTACAGTTCATGTATTTATTTACATGGAAACACTACGAGACTTGACCGTTGACCTATTCTCTTTCACAAAACTTATTTAACTAACGGGATATTACATTTCTTTGGGAAACTTATTTGAATTATTTTTACGCGATCTGTAAAATATCCAATAATAATATATATGCTCATTGTGATAATAATTTAAGTAAGTTTTGATTAAAATACATAACTTTAAAATAATTTGTAAATATTTTCTCATTTTAGAAATAAAAACGATCGGCACTACGAATTTCGCTGAATCATATAGTCATATTGCAAATCTTTCGTTTATAAACTTTTATATTCATCCTCTATCGAAAGTTGACGATCTAATTTCATCAGATAACCAACGTATAATATTGGAAATTGAACAAATGACTATCGTTGCATATATATCATAATAGAAAACTGATTTCTACGTAGTTCAAAGAGATGTTATCCTAGAAATGATAACGGATGCAAAATATCTTCTTTGCAAATTGCACTTATTGTTGCATCGTGAAAATAAACATTTTGCTTTAAATTTATCGTTGTAGCATTGATTGAAAATCGTGACTATAAGCAAATAATCTAAAAGGTAGATCAAGCGAGAGGTATGTTACCTCTCTTCAGTAAATTTATTACTATTGAATTCATACATTGAATGCTATATCTTTTGATTGCTACATTGCACATAATTCAATAATTCACATGCAGAAGGTGCACTTGCAGTGGATACGAATATAAATTAATATGATGTTGTAAAACCTCCTTCATGATAACTTTATTATATATATATATATATACCTTTTCTTATAAATATACAAACGAACTTCAATTATGCATGGAATTGTAAAGAAATTATTTATATATTCTATAGTTATTGTCACTCGATTATTAAATTAATAGCTTACTACACGTGATTTCAATATATTAAATAAATATTTAAAAGTCAAGAAAGATATATACAGCAGAACAGTAACGTACCTTCAAACATTAATGATAAAACAGTTTTCTGTTTATTCATAATTATACAATATTACAAAATAAAGTCAAATTCCGAACATATTTCGATAGAGTAAGAATTTGACAACATTGCCACTAGTTTGAATAATTTTTCCCAATATAAATATACATTTTATACAAAACATATTTACAGTTTATCTCACCAATATCTTATCGGTTGATTTTTTCCATTGATTATCAAAGTATGTGGTTATTAACTATATAAGTTAAAGCCTTTTCAACTATGAATCATTACAATTCTAATAGAATATCAACTAAAAGTAGGAATCACATCATCCTGAAAAACCATCCCTAACATTCTATAATTAATAATAATGAAATTGACAACACTGATTTTTAAGTACCATTTTTATTGAAGAATAATCAGTTTTGTTCAGGGCATAAAAACTTTATTTTTATTTTCAGGTTTTTTCCTAACTTTCCTATTTATGTGCATTGAATTAAAGATTAACCAACCAATCCTGCAAATTGTTCATTGAAATATTCTTCAAAATCGTCTTATCGAAAAAGTAGTCAGAGTTGCTCAGTTTTCATAAATCCAATTAATCCAACATTGTCAACCTTCAGTTATTATCTCTTAAAGTAAACAACAGTTATTTTTTCAAAACAATCAGACGAAAACTAGCGGATTTATTAAAATAACGTTTTAATTGATGTTTTTTCTCATAGACCTATCCCGATCAAGCTTGACATCTAGTTTTATGGATTATCTCAAGATGTTCAAAAAAAATGTTATATGTTGACAGACTTGTGGCGTATTGCAATTTATTGATACTTCTTTACGTACTTAAATGAGCATGAATTTGCTTCTTGATGATACATGAATCTTGGATTCAATTTTCCTGGCGCATCCCTAATTTTCTCACAGCTTGTGCCCATCTAATGTGTTAACTTTTATGTTATGAATGCGGAGCGTGCAAATCGTTCGGCTCCGAGCAGGATGAAGTCTCTAGATGCCATCGACATCTCATCAACTGGCCGAGGTCGTCTAACTGTATTTCCATGTCGGAGCGCTCCATACTTCCTATCTCACAACTCGAAGAAAAGGACTTACTTGTCTACAACCGGCTGATTCGCCAAGTCGTATATCGTGATTATAACACCAAAATTTTAAATATCCAGTGTGTCAAATTTGAATTTGGAACGAATAGCAAAGACAACAAGTGGCTATGCGGAAATGTGCGATCATAGTGAATAGATTTCTTGTTTTTTTCCAACGGCTATTAAGTGACGATTAATTGTTGAACTGAATCAGCGAAATTCAAATTGATTTACATAAAATTTATTTAACGGTGATTTTATTATTATCTCAACCAAGTGGAACTGTTTACATCGTCCATTTTGAATAGTGTATCGACAGCCAATATTTTCTAGAGGTCGCAAACAAGTTATACGGTGTTAAGCATTGTTTCGTATTAATAAAACTGATCGTGATATTTTTATTTTGCAAATCACATGACGACACGATTGCTGCGGTTACTTTTTTGCGGTGAGGGGGGCAATTCAAACAGCTGACATTGAATGTCAACATCGATTCGATTGATACAATTAAAAATGAAAACTCTTTTAATATAGACAATATAAATTATAATCACACAATTAATAGAATGAAAAATTGCATCACATTTAAACAGTTGATATAACTGTCACGGAATACGAAAGCTTAAGAATGGATTCTCTTGTTTGCGAAAATCTGTAAGTCATAATAAAATATCGTATTTATGTTAGTTATGTGAAATTTTATCTTTACTATAACTTTATTTCGACATCGACTTGATGAATTAACACTTCTTTATTAAAACTATTTGATATAATTTGTTGACAATGAAATAAAAATGAACAATTTATATATTCACATGTGAGATATTTTTACTATCGATTAGGCAGGGGATATATTTTTTATTAGAAAAATTAGTGGTAATCACGGTAATTCATGGCTTATATTCAAATATTTCAATATCTAAAATATATCATTTTTTACAAACGACAAAACGCTAGGAAATTTAAGTAATCTATTTTGTTCTTTAGAATCAATTTAAAATTAAAATTTTACAATCAAAAAAAACTTTTAAAAACATTTGTTGAAAAAATTGAAAATACTACAAATTCTTTTATTTTTTAAGCATTGTGAGACGTTTCCACAAGCGAGTAATAATGGCATCTGAAATCTAGAAACCAGTCTATCAGCAAAATAAATCATTTTTTAATACTCCTTTTATATTATTATTATGAACAGATTTCTTAGTGATCGTAGGCGACTGGTTTGTTATCACTGCTTTTGTGATGTCATATTATAGAATAATAATAAAATCGTCTATTGCGACTTCATCATTTACATAATATCGAATGCAGCAAAAATTAATTATTATCTTTTTTGTGAAGTTCCATTAACCCTAAAAATTTTTTTTTTCTTACTGGCTTTACGATTCTATTATATTGATAAATATATTATATTGATAAATATATTTTATTAATAAAATTTATGCAAGAGTTATCAAAGAACGTCAGAAATAACATCTGATTTAAAATGATTTAATTTCATCACTCAATTAACATTGAACATAATAAAGTAAACTCAATAAACAAAGTTAATAAAGTGTTGAAAATACGTGGCATACAGTTAAACTGGGTTTGAATCGTCAAATTAAAACATAAAAACTGTTTTATGATATCGACTGAAGGTGCTTGATGGAATTTCAATATCAAATTTGAATTGTTAAAAATTTGTACGATTCCACATGTTTTGTCACTTACGACCCGGGTTTCGCCTTTCGGCATCTTCAGATATCACACGGATGCAACAGAATGTTTTGTGACTGACGAGTCAGTTATATTGCATCCGTGTGATAGAACGCCTGAAGATGACGAAAGGCGAAACCCGGGTCGTATGTGACAAAACGTGTGGAATCGTACAAAGTTTTAACAATTCAAATCTGTTTATTAACCTTCGTTGAAAATATGGATGCATGCAATGTTTACATTTTCCTTTCTTAAATTGGCATTGTAATAATGATTAATTAAATATTATCATTTCTAAAATAGACAATTTGAATCAATGATTAACAACCGGTGGTCGTAAAATATCTTTTGTTGAAAAGATTCGTTTGATTTTTACAATTAATCCTCTCCCGTTGAAAAACCATGTTGTACTTATTTTTTAATACTAAATATTTTTTTTCTTTTCAGAAAGCACTTCATCAGGATTGCTACACTGGTCGCAGTCACCTCCATACTTCTCCAGTGTCGTGATACATGCGCCCAATCCAGCGAGCAACCTGATCCCTCCTCCGCCAATTGTTCTCATTCTTTAAAACACGACGACATCTCCACTGAAAACCAAAACAAAATTACTAACACAAACACGGAGACTCCAAAATCGAGCGACCAAGCCCATATTACACAACAAACAAAGTCGCAATCACAAAATATCACCAGTGCTCCACTGGGAAACCCAACCACAAACACTAATGAAATCGATGATGGACCGTCAACCGGAAAAGACCCACTTTACACAACCGTTGCACCTGATAAAACGTCAGACGATTACGTAAAACAAAATTCGACAACCACCGAACCATTTGCAATTGACAATGTTTCATCACAGAGCGATCTTCTTGAAGCAAAAGAAGTTGCTACCGCTTCCGGAACAATGGCGGCCGAAACGGCATCCGATTTCAGCACGATTAATATTTCAGGCGTTATAGAAACCACTGCAAAATCTATAAGTACACTTAGTAATACGGAAACGCAGTCTGAGATTGAAAAAAACTATGTTAGAATAGCTTTTATAACGAATAATCCCAAAGAAAAAACGACAAGTAAATATGAACATTTTGACAGGACTACGAAACAAAATGGCGTCGTTCCCGATAGTGATTCAACATTACAGTTTTGGACTACAGTCACTGGTGATATATCTGATAAATACAATACAGACACTACTAAATCAACAATTGAAGATGATCATAAATCACAAACTGCCCCAACGAAAATTAGTTTGGTGCAAAACGATGTCCAATTGACAGGCCATCTTATAACATTACCGCCAATCAATGAAACAATTGAGCGGGTAAATGAAAATGTAAATAAAAAAGACTGTAATCATTCAGATAGTAAAAATTATACTAAAACTGACGTTTTAGTGAATAATTCCACATCGGACATAACGATTCCTCAACTGTACGCCAATTTTGATAATTTAACTAATATAAATAAGGACAATTCTAGCGATTTTTATTTAAATCGTAGCACATCAATACCGCCAGACAGCTCTACCGAAGTGAGTACCAATATTGATTTGGTCACGGAGATAGAAAACTTGATGACGAAGGGTGATTTTTACTATGTCAGTTTGAATATTAATTCAACTGAAAATAAGATGTTATCAGAAGAAGATAGAGACATACTAGAAGCTTCCAATTATGGCTTAAAGATGATGGACGACCTCTATGGAGTACAGGAGCCTAAGTTGTATAAAATGGGTGAGCATAAAAAAAACACTTTAACATTAAACGATAAAAATATTTATTAATATGAAATATTCATAACTGCTATTCGTTCAATTGCGGTTAACGTAATGAATGAATATTTTATTTATTTATAATACACGAATCACAAAATCTTCAAATTGTGAATTTTCAAAATTTTACAACCTTGACAACCGGTGCTTCACCTTTTAGTATCTTCATGCATTCTTTCACGTGAATGCAATTCAACTGACACAATAAATAGTTTGCATCGGCTTTATACAAAAGGAATCAAACAGTAAACACAGACCTTAAGGCTAGGAGCCAACTGTTGTATATATCTCAAATAATTTTAATAACTATTGATCTGATTGTAATGACATCTAATTTAGAATAGTAAATAATAATTGTATTAATAATACATGTGTTGTAACATTGTAAGAAGTTGAGCACTGACAGTCACCTTTCGTCGTTAAGCAACAGTAGGTGGACATTCATGTGAAATGTTCTGTTTATCAGAGCTTTTTGATACAGCTAGCAGCATTTGACTGCTAAACTTGAGAGATAAAGACCCGTAAATGGTAACATGATTTAAAAAAATGCCATTACATTAAAAATTTCAATTTCATGCGAACAACAAAATCAGAATTTTTCGTCTTTCAAGTCAGTTCGATAAAATTAGGCTTCACAAACACTCACGCCTTAGTTTTTAAATTGAAAAACACTAGAATTAAATATTTACGTTGCCGAAACTTACGCCCATCTAAATGCTTACTTAAAGCTCTTGTCATTCGACTACAGACACTAATATAATCAACCTTCAGGAAAGATGTCAAAATTTTATAAAAAAAAATACTTATATGTACCCTACTTATAGCATTTCCTTAATTTGGCTATTTTTCCCTAAAGGTCTTTGGCTAGAACCCGACAACCCGGCGAGGTTTGTGGCAACGTTCAACTGGCAGTCAGAAGAGGCGCGAAAGCTCGCTAAGTATGGATATGCGTCTCTTCAGGCATCATCTCACTTAAAACAAAAGTACGTGAATATTTTTAATTCTATGACTATTTTGTAAGATTATATCATCCATCCTCTTACGTCTACCAAATCGTGAAACACTATTATATTATCCATGCGTCATCTTATTTCAAATCGTCTCTAATATTTTGTAAGAGAATATATTGATTTTTTCGGTGTATGAACTAACGGAACATATTTGCAATTTTTATGGCATAAAAACTTCTAAGTTATGAGATCACATCGTTTGTGGCTACTCATTAAATGGACACCATTTTTCTTGTCTACAGTAATTTCAATTCAAAGCGATGGACGTTTTTATTGATATTTATAGTCGTTCCGAATCATTTGAAACCATATACACAATGCTTTTTTCTTACATCTCACTGTAAAACACATAACTATTCAAAAGAGTCGAAAACGTTTTCGCCAAACGAAATATTCTTATAAAAAATGACACAGACTTAAAATATTAAGCATCATATCTTTACTCAGATTTCTGATTCAGCTCTAAACAAAGTATATACCAATTTTTTATTGAAAACTATATCAGCATTCACGCATTATCTTACAACAGTGGCTTTTAGCTTGAAGTGCGATGAATACTTTTAACTTTAGACAAACATTTATAAAATATTTAAGCAATAACGTTTATTTAATGTACTGCGAACATTTTTTGATTTTTTATTTGAAGTCGGAACCTATTTGTCAACAGGGTACGCGAACATATTTTCAGATTCAATGAGTAGCAGATCACAATTTATTTAAGAGACAATCAATATGAAATCTGTATCGGGATAGCTAGAACGCAGAAAATCATTTTACTCGTCAACTCAGTACTGAGAAATAATTTACAATTATTATAATTTATTCTAAGACTAACAGTTGGCTTAAACACAATGGATAATATACTATGACAGGCATAACAATGCGGCAACATAAAGTTGATCGTTTTTACGCTAAATTTAACACAAATTTCATAAACCCTCGTCGCAAGGAAGGAGTCGTGTCAATTTTCTCGATGGTCGCTTTCCTATTTTATTAATATTTACACGAATAACTTATTGTATTTTTTTTTGTCATAAGACGAATACTCACAAAGCATGACTGACACTTTAAAAAAGTCGCTTATATTATTTATCCGCTACGCTGTAATTTTATTTCTTACGTTGTTTTGTAACACAAATTATACATGCTTATTTAAGTACATAATTACTTCCTTTATTGTGATGCTAATGTTATTAAAAGAACAATTGTAAAATATTATTTCGTTTTTTAATCAACATTTTGTTCTTATTATGGTAAACTCACTCAGTTAGTTATTGCGTAACACTTTTTCCAGCAGACTTATTTTTGATAAATTTCTGCTTCCACTTTGAAGCTTTCACGGGTTGTTTTTATTTTTAAAAATTGGTTTTTATTAGTTGTGATCATGTAACCGTGTTTCATGTCATTAAAGTTATTTAATTGCATAATACGAATAAATTATCACTACGAATAAAATAAGCAAGATTACAATTAATACTCTGAAATTACTTGTTTAACGAAATGTAAATACTCCTGTAAATAATCCGTGGAATGGATGACATACGCAATTACATTCAACTTTATGTTCCTTCTAATAAAAACAGTAGGAAACACTTATTGTGAGTAAATCGAAGTTGAGTATTTATATTGACACAAGCAATCAATAACAACAACATAAAATGTCTTTTTAAACTTTGCACGATTCCACATTTTTTGTCTCTAATGACTCGGGTTTCGCCTTTCGGCATCTTCAGGCATTCTATATACCAGAAGTATTAATTAAAGAAAAACACAGACCCCTAAGGCAAGAACTGGTATTCTATCAGTGATAGAATGCATTAAGATGCCGAAAGGCGAAACCCGAGTCGTTCAAAAACTCAGTCGATATCATAAAATAAAATGTCTTGTTTAATTATCTATCTCGCAATGAATTCTCATGAACCTTGTTTAAAATGTTTAATCTTTCACTTAATGCTTCTGCGTGACCTATTAGATAAATATACCCCTCACCAATACTAACTAACGTAATTTTTCAGTATATTAAATATTATACGATTTTCGATGTGTTTACCATAGATTGCCTTTAATCACAGTTGCCAAACATAGATGGCGCTCAAATCACATCTCCGAATTACACTATATTCAAGTCAATATCTCTTATTATAATTTAGCGAATCTGAGATCACAAATTAAATGTGTAAATTTAATGAGACCGTACGTCCTGTTTTAAGCTTAACTGTCTCGACTCCAAACAAATACAGGCTGATTTTTTTTTGATTTATTGTTATTTTTTATTTTACTTTTGATGTATTTCTGTTTTGTTATAAAAAATATACATTTAAATTACGTACAATCAAAAGATTTTCCATTTTTAAGAAAAAGTTAATGGTTACGTTAGGTATTATGAAAGTGATCTTATCGACATGCTGCAAATTGTCTTGTCTATTTCAAATGTTGATTTATAAATTTATATATTAATAACAGATGCGAAATCATTAAAATTAATGAATTATTTATCCAGCTGTCAAATATATGACGTATAATAACAGGCATTTTGTATTTTATATCTAACGATTGATTATGCATTTATGTTGCCATTGTCAACTTTCTACACGCCAGAATGACACTACAAGAAATAAAAAACAAATATTACTTAAAATTGTCGTTGACTATTACAAGAGAAATTTAATATCTGCGGAAATTCTCATCTTTGTTATTTGTACGCTTTATTCTTTTCCATAGACCTGTCATTTATTTTCTGTGAAATCTTTTGTTCTTCCTGATCAGTTTAATTAACGCATGGGAATTGCAGATGGTAAAAAATTTGTGTATAGTATGAACCGAACATCGCATTGCGTTTCAAATACTGGAAAGAATATTTATTTCACACACTTTTCACATATTATAAATCACATGTAATAACCAATTAACTAATATCACTAAGAAATGAAGTTACCGGAACAAAATTATCAGAAAGCATATAATTTTTTAAAAGACAATGTGAATATTTTTAAGCGTCAAACTTGGATTGCTTTCGATTAGTTACATTGGCAAATTATTTCTTAATTAAGTGGCAACATTCTGTAACTCAAAATCAATCCGATTTCTTTTTATGACCGAAAATAGTAATCAATTGATATGCAATACCCATTTTTTCATTAGATTCTGTCGATTTGTGGTGTATTTAGTCATTCAATGTTACCAAATATTAATTCAATTATCCGACTTGGCTAAAAAGTAGTACCAAACGAACGTTAAAAGAAGTCTTGAATTATTTATGTCAGTACTACGTTTTGTTTTTGTAGTGTCAATCGCTTAATGCAATAATGTTATTTACTGATAATATTGCAAAGAGATTTAAATGTGCGGTATTATTAGTCAAAAAGGTTGACAAAACTATTTTTTTATACTAGTTTATCATATCCCTTCAGTTTCACACAGAGAATCCTTTCATCGAAGCAATGATCTTAAATGCCTTTCTTTATCAAGGCTTATCTTTTAGTAATATACATTTGAATGATTGTTAGTATTCAATTGAGACACAATATTATCGGACAGAAATTACATAGCTGCATAACTACTTTCATTACAAATCTGAAACTGAATTTTTTTATTTTGGTCACCATTCTACATGAGAATTTAGCTACTATGAATCAAAATTTTCTTAAATGTTCGTCGATTTATCTCTTCAAAATCATTTTTATAAGCCGCAATTATGTTACTTCATCTCTCGTTACGTTGTAAAATTTTAGGTTAAACCATGTTATAAAATTTTTCGGCCACCTGTATTTCCTCGACAATTTCCACTTAAAGAATAGCTCAATTGATCAATAATTATTGCTGATAAATTCCTAAATACATAATTTTCCAATTTTCTTACATCACAAAATTTCCGTTGAAATGTTTTCGAATTTAAATAACCAATAATTAGGAAACATGTTTATCCATTCGATTTTTAAATATTTCATTTAAATAATGCGTAATCATATCAGTGATCGGCAACTGTTCACTAATGGGCGTAAGTGGAAAAATATTTAATTTACCGTTATCGAATTTATCGACGTTGTACAGCAATAAATGGTTGACACAGTTTTTTTTTATAATAAATAATGTGGAAAATACAAAGGTGAACGCTTAATTTCGTTGTAACAACAAATGTATCAAAATAAACTGAAGGACCGGTTTCGCTCATCGCGAGCATTATCAACTGATGCAACTGATGCTCGCGATGAGCGAAACCGGTCCTGATCAAAAAATATATTGTGGAAATAAGTACTAAAAAAATGTGTTTTTATTATTTAAAATATCATGCCTTTCCATCAAGAAGTGACAGTTAACACCTTAAAAGTGATAAACTGAAGGATTTAAATAGTTATATCCGATCAAAAATCGTTACTTATTTCTGATCCAACCAGCTTTAATTAAATAAACAGTATTTATTAACATAAAGCCAATTTTGACTATTTAAAAAAAAGCTTTACTTTAATTAAGCAATTAAGTATTAATATGTTATATAGATGGTGCAAAAATACATTTCGACTTTTTTATCATATATTTACAAACAATTCTTACTACTACTACTACAGGTAGCACTTAATCGGGAAGAATTTATTTAAACTTTTTTAATTTATAGTAACTTCTAAAATCCCGATATTACAGAATTGATTTATTAATCGGGATCCGGGGAGCAGAAGTCATAGTTTGAAATTTTCACGGTACTGAGGTTACCGACTTCTGGCTTAGAGACATATTCTCATAGATATTATTATATTTATTACTTGTTGTTTATGACTGAAATCAATTAGTTGAGAGGCAATAAAAATGCAATAATTAGGTAGTAATTCAATGTCCACTTTCCTTCCGATGTCATTGCGGCGTTCGATGTATGTAATAAAATTACAAAATGTCCGTTCCATTTGGATGGTAGAGATATCTCTGCGAATCGATTGGAAAAAATAACATAATATGGCTGTCCATAAATTCAATGTCAATACATGCACTGATCTTGGTTTAGAAAGCGACTTAATAATGTCAGCTGCGATTATATCTAATTGTATAGCCATTGATGTTGGATTCTAAATGCTGGCGCATGCAATTAGTATGCAGAGTTATTATTATTGAATCAAAATAATTAGGACGTACGTTGACTCGATTGCAATTAGTTACATTGACAATATTTATAATAAAAAAAAACATTGATGCGTTACAGAAAATGTAATTATATTTGAAACGATATTTTAAACGAAATGTATATTAAAGTACTTTTAAAGTATTAAATGTCACTTTCTGCAACATGGCAAATTATTTTAAAGAAAAAAGAACAATTTTTTTCCATAATATATTTGATGACCAGAACCTATTTGCGATCATTGCGAGCATTGTGAACTGATACGATAAAAATTTAAAAAATGACTATTCATATTTTTTTGTACGAAAATTCATGTATTTTCGTACACACTGTGTATTTTTTTAAATATTGTATATTAAAATAACTTCAATGTTACATTGAAAAGTAATGTTCGAGTTTTGTACATCGGAAATGAGAAATTATGTCACACGACAAAGCGCTAAGACGAAACATAAAAATACAGTTTTTTTAATGCCTTGAAGTGTCAATTATCGCCAGAATCTTGCTCTTTCTAATTTATGTATCTTTAAGTCGATGGAACAACCACTTCACAAATTTTAAAAATCCACAGTATATCGGAAATCATTTGAATTTATGTTTCAACTCAAAACTAGGAAGTTTTTAACAAAACGGGTATTTAAAAGAAGCTTCGAATGCACCAAACAGTTCTGAATAACAATAGCGATTATATTATTAACATTTTGTAAAACAATTCAAAAAAAATACTTTAAAAAATTTTCATAATGTCAAAAAATGGATTCATTTTCGGTAACCCTAATATATACCATATAACAATCATAATAATTTAGCATGAATTTCTTTAAGCTTATTTTTTTTATATATATAGGTTAAATAAATATTTTTTTAAAACACATTTACCTTAGGGGTACTTAAATCTTTCAAATTCTTAAGACTTCTAAAAGTGTTTATCCGGCCATTTCCATATGTCTTGAATAAAAAAACACAGAATAGTACTCGAGACTAGATTTGTAGTCGTTATCAATTAAATAATTAATCAAACTATCTTGAATATTATACATCGTTAATTTCACGAGACGTTGTTTTATTACATATTTATATACAATTGTAATAACAGCTTTGTTCTGCTTTGCATACGAACTTGACATTGTATCTTTTATGAAATATTGTTCGTTTCAATTGACTTAAGTGGCTAGTGTTTTCACTTGTATAAAAGACCATGCTATAGAACTGTCAAACTTACCTTTCCTTTCAAGCTGGTTTATTGTTAAAAATCTATGAAAGTGAACAAGAAACGTGTTTATTACACAGTGCAGTGCATATTATGGTTTGGTAAAATGGTTTACATTTTTGTTTTTTCTGGATATGTAACTCATATTGAACAAATAATTACGTATAATAGTTTTATTTCCAGATAAATAATAATAAATACAGTTATTTTATTCTGTAAACATTTCAATCGATTTATGAAATCTCTTAAGAAGTAAATGACATGTTTTATACTATATTATTGAGTTGTTGTTTATACAGATTCGAGGCCAATCCCAACGATATACATAGTAATTTGTGTCATCTCTGAATGAGCCACGAAGTTTTATGAATCGTTTCAAAAAAGATTGACGATATAGTTATTTTTACTGCACGCCACTGATGTTTATATACATTACTTATACACGATCGGTTAGAAATTCGGGTCAAGTTTGGTTCAAAAGTAGTATCGAATGAAAGTTGTAATCACAAATGGCAATAGTCGACAAAATTTTATTCGTTTTGCTATTTAAATTCACTCAATTTCATCACGATATATATGATAAACACTATTTTCATTTTTGGTCCATTTTCACTCATTCATCGTGGTGAATAGGCACTACTAATGCACAGTGGCATATTGTGAACTTTGAAGGCCTCAGACTCAATTCGAAAGCCTTATTTAACTGTTGGTGTAAAATCTTCGCAATATCAACGAGCAACTTTCATATTATGTGCGAAATATTCCTTATTTTGTATAAATTCTTATCACAAACATCTCATTATTGATGTAGAAAACTTTCTAATATAATCATAAATTAAAAAATATTTTACAAATTATTTATTCAACGAAAACAATTTTCTCGACATTATTGAATTTTGTGTACTCAAGAAATTAAATATATGAAACAGAAATAAAAATTTGTCCATTAAAAGCTTTTTTGAAGCACTTTATTGTAAATTATTGTAGGCTCCATGCTTGCACCTCTTGTGCTAATGTGAAAATCTTCCACACAAACAAATATATCGTCTTAAGAAGAACATATTGAAAGATGATCGTTCAATCTCTCTTTTCAACATCAAAATTATAACATTCAGATGTAGTGTAAAAAAATCTATACAAGAGTTCATTCTCCACGATCGTTTTTCTTTGCATTACAAAAATCTATGCCTATTTCGTGTGATAAGAATGATGAGGATATAGTATGGATACAAAAGTAGTATGGTTACGTCTTATGTTTGAAAATATGCCTGTGAATTGTGGATCCAAATTCAATGACTTAGTGAAATTTACTTCCCCCGAGAATAATGAAGCCAGCTGAAGTAATATACACATGTATGAATCGAAGTTAGCACCGTTACCGTGTAAAAGTTATTCGAATTGCTTCTTCAATATGTGAGCTGGGTTTACCCTTTTTTTTAAATATTTACATTATGTATGTTTAAAATCTTTATGATATTCAATATTTCATTTGGATTTTAGCACTATGATTTTTCAAATTGTTTTCAAATTAAAATTATACATCTCTTCCAAATCGTGTCACGATGCTTAGTATAAAGATGTTCAAAAACACGAAATTGCACAATATTAATTTCATGAAACTATAACGACGTTCCTAATTTCGAGTTTGCAAGAGATGAGACCTTAATTGCTTTTACGAACACGAAACAACACGACTCTAACGAAGCTCTAATTACATATTAGAAAAAAATATTTCTTTTGCGAATATGCACTTAACCTACCGGTTATCTTTGCTACATTCGTCTTGTAAGTATTCCGAGTGTTATGCATCACTGTCTGATTATTATTTTTTATACCAGGTAATAATTGGGACTAATTTTGTTTTTCCAAATTCAAAACAGTATTTCATACCAGTTATTTGAAATAGTAGAAAAATGTTATTTGCAGATACTCTTTTATGTTCTATACATTCTTTTTAATTATATTCTTATTTAGGTAAACTGAAACAATAATTTAATTCTTGCATCCCGTCTAAATGAAACCTGAAAATTGGCTTGAAAATAGTGAGCCATTGAAATAAATATCTACACTTCTAACACGATGGAAAAATAGCAATGTATTTTAGTTCTATATATTTTTTATAAGATATATTTGATAGCTATTTCGCCTCACGCCATCGTCAGAATTATGTATAAACATAAATTAGTTATCTTTATATAGCTGTGTAGAAAAGGTACACAATACATCTTCTCTTCTGTTTTAACGACCTAGCTTATATCCTGCTAGCAATAAAACTAAAAAAAAAAAAATTGTAAATGAAACTTAACAGGCGGCAATTTCAATTAGCTTAAATATTGGAAGGAGATTGTTTATTATGGGAAGGCAATAGCCCCTCGCAATGGTCTGAGGAGCGGCGACCGATTTATATTTGTTTATTCATTTAAAATTTCGTGTGAAAATTGATATCTATTGATTTCCAGCTGTTCCAAAGCCGTCATCTTCGACCTACCAAATAAATTATCTTCCTTTCTGCCAAGTAAATGCCAATTCAATCAATAAATCTACACATCTACTAGAAGTTGAATTAATAGTAAGAAAAGATATAAAAGGTGTCAGTACAATCACCTACGATTGAGACAAGTTCACCGAATAACCACACCGCTTAAAATGGTCATGCCCGCCCATTTAATACGGCAATAATGAATAGCAGACATTACTCAGTGTATAACCATGTACACTATGTTCGTTGTCTCAAAAGCCACTCTGAACAGGGAGGGGTGAATAAATTTGGTATCTAAGACTCTTCTCAACCTTTTGATTTTTTGATGATGGCAGATGTCAGAATAAGACAGTCAACTCCTTTCACATCAGCAAAATAATATCACAAACTCGGCGATGAGCCACGATGCGCGGAAGCACTGGATAAGCCTTTAAGCATACTAAGAACAAGCTTTTGGCAAAAAAAATGAAAGCTTATGGTTTTTTTCATTCATACTTTTTCGATTTATTATTGCTTAAGTTCATTTTATTAGTATTGCTATAATTTGAATATATTTTTATGTTTTAAAGCATATATACTTCAGATTTACTGATATCTTTTTCAGTCTTTATGGTTTATAATGCTCAAAATTCAGCCCTGAAAAAATGTTCCTTTGTCTTTGAATTCATATGACATAATCAGCACTTTTATTTAAATAAAAATCATTACACAGAGCATTATTCTAAGACCAAAATGCTATCTTTAATATAACGAATTGTATATAAGTAACTAAATTATTTGAACTTAATTTAAGAGTTATTTAGAAACTATCGGTATTAAAATATATAATTGGCCTATACAACTTATTATAGGTTGGCGGCCCTGCAGCCGCGCAAATCTGCCGCTCTCTCTCTACGGCGCTGCGGCAGAGGCCAACTTTCTTCTCGTCTTTTATTTTTTTCAACAAAACACCTCGATCTACTTTCGCGACAGCATCTCTCTGCCCGCCTGCGCCATTTGCATCTCCAGTCGCATTTCGCGCCAAATTTCTCCCGGTTGGCGCCAATCAATTATATGGTGATAAATCGGTGTTTTACTCGCAAACCCATTTCCCCTATTTTCAATAATATTTAGTTATTTACTTTCTTATTTAAAAAACTATATATTATATATGACCACGTATAACTTTTCATAGATATTTTTATAATGAAAATAAGTAAATAAGATTAATAATAAAATTATAACCAGATTCTCTTCGATGTTTTTCCGCTTGCTTTATAAATTATGTATGACTTTTCACGTGGAACAAATAAATACATTACCTTCATAAATTAGAGAAATAAATCAATTTTGGATTGGAAAATTTTGAAAGAATACTGGTACATTAAATAAATAAATTATTACATCATTTCTATAACTAAATCAAATTTATTACCGTAACGAAACAATAAATCTGAGTTTTGTTGTTTTATCCAATAAACTATACAGTAGTATTTATTTTAATTTATTGGCTTTTAGTATTTCGTTTTGTCATTTTTTGCTAGAACTTCCTACTCTTTGCGAAAATTCCCACCAACGATTATTTTATTTCTGGTGTTCTTTATAGACATAATTATTTAGCCATCATTAGCTTATGCTTGCTTTTTGCAGTAAGCCATTGTCTTTGATAATGAGATTGCTACGATGCTTACTAAAAACCAATAATGATTATCTAAAACAGGTATATTCAATATTTTACAACAGTGCTTTCAAATTTTGTTTTCTACTTGAATTCCAAATGAACAATATTATATATTATAAAAACCGTAGGGGATAGATTTTCATTGGAAGAAAATGCATTCGTAACACTTTATTAACACAACATTAGCAATACTTGTTGAAAAACTGAAATAAAATACGAAAACTTTGTTTAATAAATAAACGTGGATGAACCATTTAAAACTTTTACAGAGCCTAATTTGAAAAATTATATTCTCAAAATCCGCACTAGAAATGTTTTGCAAATAATGAGAATACTTGATATAATTTTACTATAGTTCGATACAAAAAATAATTATTTAATTCCTATTGATTTGATAAATATTAATGATGGCTTTTATTTGTTACACAGGCGAATCAATTAATTCTTTACAGTTAACCATACTTCTCTGCGTTACACGCTTTTCAAATAATATTTATTCATTTCAAAGCACAATAGAAGGTGAAAGATGCTGTGAGATTTCTTATTTTTTTATTTACCGTAATTAGAAAATATCTCAAATGATGCTTTTTTACTTTTAATTGTTAGTGTACATTTTGCTGTTATATTTGAATAACACCAGTTCAATGAACATATATTATTAACAATGGTTTTTGCATCAAATATACATGTTTATTTTTGTAAGTGGAGAACGCAAATAAAAATTTCATAAAAATACACAATCAACTGTTAAAATTCTCTAAAAATACTTTATTGCCTCTGGGTAATAAAGTAAGTAAAAATCGATAAAAACGTCGTATAAATCTTAAGGAAAATGTATTATTTGTGATGTTATCTGTGCTTTCGACATATGCAGTGGAATCATTATTAAACCAATCGACTGTTTATTGAAAACATCTATCAACGTTTGAGACAATGTTAATATTAAAAACGAATGCTTTATGATATGATTCTTCTTCATAATTCTCATTGAATTTCATATGAAAGATGTTTTTACACAAGTAATTCATTACAAATATTATTAAATAAACTTTATGAAATATTTTACAGTTGTATCAATTTTTTGATATATATCTCGCTTTTTGCGTACAGATCTATATATTGTATTTTCATATATGTATATATCAACAATAAGTTAATATTAATTAAACTAATGCATAGAAATATTCAATCTAAACTCAGTCAGAAGATCAGATATTCAAAAGCGAATATTAAGTGCCAAAAGTGAGAAAATCTTGTTGAGCCTCAAGTGAGCTTAACACAACCAACGTTTAAATATTTAAGTATGATAGTTAAAAACCCAAAAACTCAATAACCATCTTCAAAATTCTTTGAATCTTTAGCATTAATCAAAACGATTAATGCATGCTTTATTGTCGAAAACCCTTTCAAATTCATTTGTAAATCCATATTTGACGAAATTATCATTTAGATATGACTGTTGATAGTGTTGATATTTCTTGCGCCAACATTTTAAAGGTAACGTTTTAAGAAAAATAAAATGGAACCCTTTTAAAAACACTCTGTAGGTAAATTTATATAAAAAGTGGACCTACCTTAACAAAAAGTTTTTACCGGTTAGACTTTGAAAAAATGGGAGAGTCTCCGAAGGAGGCCATATAAAAAAAGAATGATCGATCTGTGTTAAAAGTTGTAAATAGTGAAACAGACGTAAGCAACCTTTTTATTATTTATATTTATCGACTAAAGTTATTGCTTCTAGAAGTTCTTAAAGACATTACAAAAACGAATTGTTAACGATAAAATTTATTAAAAGTTGAGAGTTTTTATTCTTAGGATCGGTACTGTTGGGTAAAAAACAATATATAGTTAATAAGCTTTTCCCCAAAAACCAACACATATCACATTACTTTATCAGATTTTTTGGAACAGTTTGGCAATACATAAAAATGTTTTTGATTAATGTGCAACTAACAAAAAAATGCTTTAAAAATATTAAAATTTACTTGAAAATCACAAAGTGACCGCAAGTCGCTGTTGTTTACTATCTAAACGAAATTATCATCGTTATTTGACTTTATTTTTATTTCGCGTACAGCTTAAAACAGTTGCGAACCGCCGATCAAAAGTGAAAGGTAAAAAGCGATGTCCAAGACCGATTGACTGATCAGCAATGATTCTGTCGCACCTTTCCCCTCAACCCTCATCTCTTCAACTCTAAGGCGTGGATTCTTTTAATTTAATGGGCTGGCAACTGCACTACGATGACCGAGATTCGAGCACTGACTCCCAACTCGCTGTCATGCTTGCTCTTGTTATCGTTCATGCATATTGTATTATTAGCTTCTTTTCTCTTTCCTATTAGATTGATTTAGTTTTCTTAGTAATCCGTTATCATATCTTTAAAAATCAATTTCTAGTTGTCTCATTAATAGACAGTTGTAAATATTAAATCATTAACCAAATGAAAAAGAAAATTTGAACTTCGAAAAAATCCTTTTTACTTTATGATGTAATAAATTTGAAAATCTAATAAAAACAACAATATTTTAATAAAACTACGGTATGATCACGCAATAAATATATATTAACAATGAAATGTTTTTCAATATTTTTACCAAAGAATCGTCATTTGGGAGCTTAGATAGGGGCATGTTCCCCACTTCACTGAATTTAGAAAAATAAACATATGTAATTTTTTTACTGACATATAGACGAAGCAACTTAACAACACCTGGAAGAGGGATGGGACTAAAAAATAACAAAACTGAAATAACACCCCGGCTAATCAATGTATTGAATAATGAATTATTGATATAATTTATGATATCGACTGAAGGTGCTTGATGGAATTTCAATATCAAATTTGAATTGTTACAACTTTGTACGATTCCACAAGTTTTGTCACTAACGACCCGGGTTTCACCTTTCGGCATCTTCAAGCATTCTATCACACGGATGCAACAGAACTGACTTGACAGTGCCTGAAGATGCCGAAAGCGAAACCCGGGTCGTTAGTGACAAAACGTGTGGAATCGTACAAAGTTGTAACAATTCAAATGAATTGTTGTATAACATCAAATTACTTCTACTCTTTAAATGAAAATAACAGCGATTGCCACAGTTTAACATTATTTATTATATTTCGAGTTAATACATTTCTCTGTCGTTAATTTTTAAATCGAATACGCTTGTGTTATATAAACGAAACAAAATGTGTATAGAACAAACTCTCTTCCTCCTAAAAACTATTTTTAGTTCAGATAATTTTAGAAAAACGAAAGTTTACGCGTAACATACTGTTAGGCTTAGTAAATATTTCACTCTATGAGGTATACATGTATTTTTGTGCAGTTAAATATTTAATAAACTAATGGGCAGTTATAAAAAAAACTTGATCAATAAAACGCACTATTTTGTCTAACTGATTAATAATTAATTAATATAAATTTTATAGTAGTCATCTAGAAGCTAGATCAAGTTCCAAGAAAACTTGAAAGAATAACGTGATCATGTTTCTAATCATCTTTCGTTTAAAATGATTACAACCATATAACATGCTCCAATTAAACAACAAAAAGGTATTTTCTTTTTTTTCTATGCAATAAAAGTGTATACAATGTTATTAGGTATGAACGATTTTACCGTCGTACCGATGCTTTTTTGCATGTTAATTCACTTAAATATTTATTAAAAATCAGTTACTAAATTTGATATAAGCTATGAAAACAATATCACCATTTGGTAAGATGCGTATATGTATTACATTTCGTGTTCTAATTTCAAATTGAAGGGAAATAAAAATGCTAGTTTGTCATCATAACATGCTTGAGATGACATCTAGTGGCGGAAAGATTATTACATAAAAATATTTCAATAAAAAGTCTTCGCTTAATGGCCACCAGGAAACATGATACAGAGAATAGTTCGTCTGTGACATTGCACTGTCTTAAATATTAAGACCAAGTAGATAAAATACGTATTTTGAAATTCAATCATTTCATTTCATTCATCTAACTCGCGGTTTTGGTAGAAAAAATGTAACAAAAATGAATAGATCACGTCCTGCAGACTTTACGCAGCTCGATCGCCATTGCTTAATGCTTTCTTTTTTTATATAATAATCACTTAAATATTATTTCTCATGCGTACTTTTTTGTTTTTGAAATAACTCAAGCGTTGAATATCATCGTTTTTCAATACATTAAGCTATCATTTCAACAAATAGATTAATTGGATTACACAGTACTATTAATAAGAATAACTTTCGTGGTTTATTTGCTGGCCGGATTGCGTTTTATTTAGGCCATATGAAATAATGAAGCCAATTGAATTGCATTATGTGAAAGCTTCTTTCGTTCAATGGAAACAATACCTTCACTATCAATTTTTTCAATCCATAATAACAATGTGACCGTTACTTTTGAAAATATCACAGAATAAAGTATTGTTTTCTTAGAATAGTTTCTTTTAATGTAAGTAAAGATGGTGTGCGCATTACCCTCGCCAAATCGTTCATGATTGATGATTACAAAAAATATTACAAACTTCTAAATAAATAAAAGAAAATAATAATCAGCTACTATTATATAAATTAAATAATTTTATGAGTAAGCAAGAGGTATACATATTTTAAATATTTGAAATTACCTTTAAACTCATCGTCACATTGTTTATGATTATAAACAGTATTACCTTTGATTACAATAAATATATTTATGGCAACACCCGTATTTTACAAATAGTATAATTAGCATTATCTAATAAAGAAAGTTATTTAAATTTTAACTGTAGTCGTCCAATGAGTATTAAATAATATTGATTATAATATTATAGATTTATAAAAAGTTTAATCGTTTATTTCGTTGAATCAAATTGCAAGGTATACATAAATAATTATATTAATTTCTAAGCAAGACATAAAAATATATGAAAATTAAATTATATAATGAACACAATTTTTTTTAATTGCTATAATAATAGCTCGTTCAAATTTAGTTACTTTAATAAATATTACAAATTAAGCCGTGGTGCTTAAGGCAGTGATTCCTAAAATAAATTTTGAGAAGATGTTGAACTTTCAATTTCAATACTTTAGGCAACGTTATATATAGTTTATATATATAGAGACAATCACACCAGTTAATTTTGCAGAGTTTTCATGAGACAGTTTTTGACCCTCTAGTGAAATTTTTCGGGTATTTTAGACAATATTTAATACCAGAAGTACAATAAATTTGCTAGTAACAAAAAAATATTGAGATCACATGATTTTAAGTTATATGTTTGTTCCTCTGAGTATGTGAATTACATTATTTTGTGTGGCTAATGTCGTGAACAAACGTTAAGTGTTTTTGTTAAAAATTGAAGAACTTGACTAATGTGATTGTTAACCCTCGTCATAAAAGAAAGACGAATAAAATGATTTTGACAAATTTTTATTTGTTTTTATAATAATCAATATATTATTTTTTACACATGCTATCCATATTGTTTCATTTATAGCAAAAAAAAAATTATTCTCCACAGTCCTGCCAAATTAAAATCATATCATGGTATAATATGTTTAGATTTTGATAGATGTTTTAGAATGTTGTGCTTTTAAAACAAAAATTTTCGAAAGGGACATTTTTTAAATACTTTAAAACATGTTTTTTTTTACACTCTGATTATTAATATGATTGGATGTATTATAGTAAATGCATTCTAATTTGTGAATCAGTTCTATTCAGCAATATTGCTATCGTGTTACTTATTAACAGAACGGTTTCTATTATGACTATTTATATGATACTTATTTGGGAATTTAAAAAAATCAATAATCAAAAATTGAATCTTGAACGTACAAAAAAAGTTATTCAAGAATGTTTAAATAAACACTACAATATTGAATCAACTCTCAAAAGTATTGTAAAATCTATTCTTATTTTATGCCTAAAATAGGATAGCTAACCAATTCAGGTTTTGAGATTTTATCGGGGTTCGTATAAAAAAGCGAACCTTTTGACTAGTGAGGGTTCACATTCCTTTGGTCGGTATGGTTTGGGGTCGTTATACTCACCAAGGTCACGATACCACTAAACAACATCCAGGACTAAGGTATATGTTAAACAGGATATTTATAACAAGCCATTAACCGAAATGGTTCATCGGTATTAACTAAAATATTCTAGTGACTATTACAATAAAATGTTTATGTACTGTTATGTATGTATTAGTAATTTTTGAAAAACATTATTTGCATCATTTTTTTTAAATAATTGACTAAAACTATGCTAAAAATGATCATTTGCGCATTTGAATTTACAGACGCAAAATTCAATTATTAAACAATCAAAATTGTCGTCTACTTGTAATAATGCATATTTATTTCATACAAAATTTTATAAATACTATTCTATTTAAATTGAGCAGTCTTGAATATTATATTTCCGAGAAAATTTTCCAGTCAATTGTCAACCAATTTTGGTCTCCTCCCTCTTAAATTATTTAACACATCATCTTGTAAAAGATGCATAGGTAGACATATTAAAAAGTATACAATAAAGTAAAACTTGGTCTGGCTTAATAATTGTTGCGTTTTATTTTACTGTAAATTTAAATAAAAATTTTAATTTAGAGTGATATTTCCTAAGAAATCTTTGAAACTAAGCGAGCCCCTTGTTAAAGTATTTGTAGCCCACTACTTAGATGATTGAATATATTATAATTAGGTTTATATAGCATATATGGTGATGGAATATATTAGTATAATATACAATATCCTCCCACATCTCTCAGTCGTGAATAGAAAGCACACAAGTCAAGTTCAAAGTATTAATGTTATGAAAGTAGCTCGGATCTCTACTTTGCGTTTGTACTTAAACGTATACTTAAATGGAGAGAAAATATACAATGTGCAATCATGTATAATGATTTTGTCGTATTTGGTAACAATTATTTTCTTTAGATACAAATGTATTTCTTCCGGAGATATATTACGAGAAAAACAGTATGTGCTGTTAATAGGTGCGCATATTTAATTTGACACACTGCCACTCGAAACACTATGATTGTTGAAATAAAAATTTCAAATTATTTGTATTCATAAATGCTTATTCATAATAAGAATACATTTTCAACATTTACATAATTGCTTCATAGATTATGCATGACCGAATTTTTATGCCTTTCTAAGAAAGTATATATACTTATAATTCAATGGAATATATCTTATTAAATTTGCGTGTAGTTTTATATACACAGCTTAAATACTAATTAAATTTTAATATTTTGTTATTCACGTATTATAAACGTATTCGCATGGCAAGTTGTGTTAGACAGTGCGCATCGTATTCACAGAAGATCGTTTGGTAAATATAAATGAAGAGAACCATTTATTAATAAGCCAGTATCCAGATTTTTGAAGCAGGAAGCGAACTCATGTTTTTTGGGGCTACTGCATACGTCATTCGAACCACATCTGTTTCTTAGCATGCTATACGTATAAATATATGGTTAAATCATGATGACTGTTTTCGTTTTAACAACGACATCCAGGAAATAACATTCTTCAATTCGGTGATAATATATATTATATATAACTCTATGTGTCTCCATGGTGCAGTATTCGACGTCGTCGGCTTCCGTCAGAGTTTTTTTCAAAACAATCATAGATTTACGTCCGAATGCATAATTTTTTACGTCAGAAAGTTTTCTCCCACTCATATATATAAAAAGAGCATAGCTATAACGATAAGATAACCGTCTCTATCCTTACTCTCAAAAAGAGAAGTTGAACAACTACTTAACAAGCAATTATAGTAAAGAAATAATATTTCGATTTCTCCATAAGGGGGCGATATTCTCTACATTGTGATCAAACTATAAAAAAATTTGGATTCTTAAAACTTTGTACGATTCCACATCTTTTGTCATTGACGATCCGGGTTTCGCTTTTCGGCATCTTCAGGCATTCTATCACACGGATGCGACAGAGCTGACTTCAATTCAAATTTGATACTAAAATTCCATCAAAAACCTTTAGTATACAAATTAAAAATAAAAAACGAACATTAATTGAAATAATTATCTATTTTAATACATACTACCTACATTGAATCAGAATGTGTTTGTTAATGCTTAAGAACTCAATTCATCAATTTTATTAAACAATAAATCATCAATAGTGGCTTTTTTGTGAATTAAAAAAGTCCTATTCTGGTGAGTTGAATAAATAGTTTTAATAAAATGAATCATTTTCATTCATTCCACTATACAATAAAACAATCTTTGTTCAGAGAATTGTCTGAAAAAGACAAATTAATAAAATTTAAAAATATTCTCTTGTAACTAGTTCACTCGTGTCTACTTAGACTTTTTCTACTGCATAGTTTTTTATATCTTTCCCAATACCATCATATCGATTATAAATATTGCAGCATATAATCGGGTAATACTGTTATCGATACTCGTGAATCTCCCTCCAATCTTAATTAATTCGACAGTTCATTGCAAGTACTTCTTAAGAAAAGACGTAATTTACGAAATGCATTTCGTGCTGCAATTGACGTGGTGCATAGTTGATACAAACAGAATTTTTTTAGACTTGCGGTTTTCAATTGCTAATCAGGATTTTAACCTTTTTTGTTTAGAACCGTTAAAAGATAATTTAACTTCAATTGTAATCACTTTTTTTTACATTTTTGTTTGTTTGTGCTTTATTACTTTATAGATTAAAACAAAAACTTAAATTATTTTTTTTGACGCCCAGCAATTAGTTATTTAACTTAGAGCTTAAAGAAAAAAACAGTCACTGTTTCATATATCTTAATAACATCTCAAAATGGTATTAACATTAAGTGAAACGGATCGAGATTTGTAAATAAAATGCAAAATATGCATAACCATATAATAGAGTATTTCAATGATTCACCAAAAGGGCTGGAATGAAAATTATTGCGCATGAAAAAGCCATTCTGTCATGAACGTGGAAAATTGCCTAAACAGACAAATTCGCAGACGAAAAATATGACGCCTGATACAAATTCTCACATTCGCAATTCGATAAAACTGTGCACTCAACATAACATTATGTTTATTTTTTTGTGATATTCAAAGAATTGGCAGATACGATATTAGAAAATCTCGTGGGGACTTTTCTTATCGGATTTTACACAGATATTTAATAATTCCATGCCACTAAATCAACAGCTTTCAACATTTTTTTGTTGTGAATTATTTTTCTTCTTAATTATAATAGAGACAGTCTTCTAACGAGAATCTCACACGTTTTATAAATGGATAAGTTAAAGTAATAAGTAAATAAAATTTTATCCTAATTCTGATTGGAATCGACTAAAATTTGTTTCGCAATTAAAATTTTTTTAATTCATCAAAAGGTAAAAAATACTGTTTAAAATATCAATGAAAATAATAAACATTTTTGATTGTTGACTTAGCTGACAATTTTGCTTTAAATAAATGATACGACATAGACGATAATGTAGATAAATTTGATGAAAATCATTTTTAAAAAAATACGACTCGAAAGTAGAATTATTACTTTTGCTAAATTATCAATTATTTTTTAATTTGAATGCAATTCGATGCTTCTTTAAAAAGAAAAAAAATATACAGTCAAAAGCACTTTCCACGGCTAGCATAAAAAGGAAGAGGTATAACAGAGTCGCTTCCAACACGAGGACGTATATAATATGAGATGCAGCGCTTTCGATTTTATCAGTCGTCGGCGAAGTGTACAACCGCGAGGTGTTTTGTGACAAGCGCGAGAATATTTTATTAGTGCTATCATCATCAACGTAAACTCGTGGTTTATACAAGGAGAAATGTCTGCACTTATAATGGTAAATAGATATTAATTTAATTAGTTTTTTATGAAGATTTCTCTGCCTGAACAGTTGGAGCGTTTTTTAGTTAATGATAAAGTTCGGCACGCTTTTTAGTGAACATCGGTTAGTCTTCATCAATTTTAATTTAATACAGTTTTTTTTACCATTTTAATTCAGAATGATAAATATATAGAGTTGATATTTTACAGTGCAACTGTTTTATACGAAAATATAAAACCAAAGTGAAACTGTAAAGTAAATGAATTTGAAATAAATATTTTATTTGAAGTTTATTATTTTGTGTTAAATAAGTTTTGAATTTGTAAACTTTATACGTATGCTAACTACAATACAATCAATTTAATTGTCGAATTGAATTAAGAAAAAAACGGGTTTTTTTTGGTTAAGTATTTAAAAACCACGTGATTTGAAAATGAATGGAAACTTTTCAGCAACATTGATATATTTTTATGTAAAATATCACTCATAAATTAATACCTTTTTGTGTTATTTATACTGTATCTAATATAAACTTATCTTCATATTTCAAGTGTAAAATTTTAATTACGTTTTTTATTAGTCGGCTTAAAAAACACGTAAAATCTTGATTTTTTTATATAACATCTATTGTTGTTTTATACCAGTATATTAATTTCACGTTTGCAAACAGATAGTTCTGAGCGTAAATTATAATTAATATGGAATGCCTGATTCATAATACGTAAAAATAAACGTAAAACCTCAAATTGATTTAAAAAAAAAACACGTGGCCAAAAAACGTGGCAGTATTTCGATTCAAGTATAATCATAAATATGCTCAGTTTAAAGGTTGGGTTATTTATCAAACAGTTTTTTCTATAACGATAAAGTTTCAAGTGGTTTTAGAGATTATTTCAACGTTAAGTAAACAAAATTCTCTCGCCTTCACGATTCTAACGGTTACAGATAGTCAGTAAATAAATATTGTACATTTTGGGCATTTTACTTGAATTCTGTAACCGTAATAAATTCTAAGCCGATAATATTTTTTATCGATAAACATTTTATCACTTCCTGAGTAGACGAAATATATTTGAATTTTATTAAACATTGTAAAAAAATATTTACTCCGCACAATATCGTCTGTTTTATAAATTTATTTAAAAATATATTTAAAAATATATTTAAAAAGAAAGCGTTAAAATTTAATAACATTTAAAATAAATTAAATATTTGGAAAGGCAGGTAAAATTGATTAAGCGAGAAATCATTTGAAACGAGTTTCAATTTTAATAAATTAAAGTTACCTAATAACTTGCAAAAATAAATTCATCTATTTGAGGATTTGTAAATCCACTTAATTAGTGTATAATTGAATTTATTGTAGATATTCTTTATATAGCTGACTAAAATTACACAGTTTTTTCAAATATAACTGTTGTAATCTATTACATTTATCACGTGGATATAACAACTAATTACTTAATTATTATCCCTATGTATTGGTTATAACTTTAAAAACTATATTTTTTTAAATCAATTTCTACTGTGAAGTAGAAATGTGTCGCCTCCCAATGAAAGTGTCCCACAGATTTTTTTCTCTGAGAGCTGCTTGTTACTCAATTTCTTAATAGCTTTTTTTCTATGATAGCTGATCGTACTGCGACCCGATCCCGACATATTGGAAGTATTAATATCTGTAATAATACGTATTATTTATATAAAGTGTTTGAATATCTGTTATTTTATCTAAGGGCAAATACATTAGTGATACATTAACCATTTAAATTTAAAAAAAAACATTAAATCTATTCTTCTAACATCATCCATGGATATTTAGTTGGCGCCGATTGATAATTTGTGAAATCGTCGATGTCGTATATCTTAGTAAGGAATAAACTGGTTTATTTATAATTTCTAAAAAGTACCATTGCACTTCCTCTTCGAGCTTATTAGCTTTCCACGGATGTTGTAATTCTAGCTTTTACCAAAGTGAGACGCTTTTTTAAGTATCGATAAACTAGTTACAGCCAATGCATCGTACATATTTTATCTTAAAATAAGTGTTAAGCCTCTTAGTTTTCTATTGTAATATTATGGGTAATAATCAGACGATTTAGTTCAATCTCAAAAAGAATATATCTTTATTCTTAGACAGAACATTAAAAAAAGAGAAATAAATCCTAGCTGAAATAATAACATCTCTCGGAATAAGCAACAATTAAGAAAAAAACTACAGAGCAATTTTATGATAAAATTTATTTCAAAATACACTATTTAAGGATCAGTTACATCTTATTTTTAAACAAAAATGTTCATTTGAAAAAAAATCATTTTAGGAAATATTTTAACCATTGGCAAATAACACAAGGCTTCCTTAAAAAGTTCAACGCTGGAAGAATAAATATGTATTGTAAAAGGAATATTACAGTCATGTTTCCATGGTAAAGTTTTATATCCAAAGACCTCAATAAATCGCTAACACAATTAACGACTATGATAGTTTTTTCATAGAAGTTAGGCAGGTAAAGGCACACTTTCCATTCTCATCAAATACGACATGGATTAGAATAGTGGGGGCTTACGAAACTTGTTTTTGTTTATATTTTGACGACGCATGCGAGAAAGTGTAAATGCGACTCGATAGAAAGTAAGATTTTTAATATTTTAATTAGTGTCAAGTAGTCATATCATAATTTTACTAACCGTCGCTTATTCGAGACGCAACTAGCGACATGGCCCACATTGGAACTACATTATTGCCAACGAACCTGTCCAATTCAAAATTTCATATTTCGAATTGACAGCTGTCAAATCGTTTGAACTGTTGGGCTTTCGCTCTAAATTAAAGCATTACTCTGAAACACTATAAAAAAGTTTATTTGAGTACTTCATCGAATATTTGGGTATCTACATTATGTTCAATATATTCTTGTACCTTTATTCTGAAACCGAGGCACAAATAGATGTACTAAGTACAAAAAATAATTATAGCGTATGACAACATGGTCGCTGTAAACGTTTGCGAGGCCGGAATAAAATTTTATGGAAAGCCTAATTTTTTTTTATCATAGCCTTTCTCTGATGTTTTATTTAATTAAATAAAACATTCATACATTAGTTTTGTTGTATTATTGTTTTTTACATACACAGAAATAATTATACTAATTAAAAAAAAAATAATGTAAAAGATTACATCAATTCATATTGGAATCGATACGTACTAGTATTGTCGAAAACAACTTTTTTTGTAATTCTCAAATAATATGAGTCATTTCATTTTGACGAGTTAAGCGTAAAAAAGGCGCCTAGAAAGAAATGGTTTTACCCTTGTGAGAAATTTATGATTTTATTCTTTTGAATTGCGGAGCCGAATTCCGCGGAAACTCTGAACCTCCCTAACACCGGCCCTGCGTGTTGATATGATTTCTCATAAAAGTATAAGAAATTACTCGAAATGAATGCCATGTACACATATATACATTCACAGTGCAACAAACACGTGCGAGCGAATATGTTTCTCATACTATAAATCCTTATTAAATAAATTAAATAAATGACCAAAAAATGCAAATTAAAAAAAAACATTCAATTAATAAATCTATAGCCAATGATGACAATTCCTCTGAATTATTTTATGAAGATTTTTTAATTCCTCGTCCTGAGGCTTTTGATTTTTAAAATGAATGATTACTGCTTTCCTAATGATTTACTCATTTTTTTAAAAATAATTACCGCTAAAATTACACAAGAGATGTTTTTATTTATTCATTTCCTTCGCGTTTGATAACGCTTGTTTTTTTATTACAAACAGCAATAACCGTAGAATAAACAAACATTTCTTTGAAGGCCTAAGCATGAGAAATATAAATTTTAAAAAAATTATGTGTTTCCGCTTAGTTTAAAGTACCTTCTGTGTATGTTATGACCCAAACCGGAAAGTAATTAAAACAAGTTATTTTCATAAATTTCTCTGTTCATGGTGGTTTGTTTGAATAATAATGTATTTTCGGAGAAAAAAATCTTATTTGTTCTTATATAATTAATCGATCAATTCCTTATTTCCTGAATACATGATTTCCAAAGCTAGGCTAAGCCATTGTTCGTCGTATTTTATTGTAAACATGTTTTAGTACTGTCATTTAAAATACAAATAAGCAAATCTCATCGAAAAATTAGTACAAAAAATACATTGTGATACCGTTTTAATTTTAACAATTGACGAAGGGAATACTTACAAATCGAAATCATTTTACATAAAAAATAAAGAAAATATGACAATAAAATCTAATACTGTCCCTGCAAACAATTTGGCTTACCGCAAAATGGCGGGGAGTGAGTATTTATTGCCGACGACTGTTTAAAAAATGGTCATTCATGAACAAAGCTATTATATTATTTCATTGCATATTATACAAAAGAAGCGTTTATCCATTCCGTGATCGCTGTACCAACCAATACGTATAATTTAATATTATTATGTTCGGCATGTCTCGTTATGAATATTTCTTATTTGTACACCATTCGTTTTCAACTCAGGTATTTTCTATTTCATGCATCGGTGCACGTCACAATTGAAGTTTACGTTAATGGAATATAATTTTAAATTGTTTTTCGTTTTCATTGTTTTCAATTTAAATTTTATTTTAACATGCTTTCAACACTGCTTTACAACACGAATACTGATATGACGACAGGCTGTTTTATAATCAATTTCTCATATCGATATATATTTTAATTGTAATACTTTTAATTTCTTATCCTATAAAAATTGCAATCATATTAAATCACATTCAAATATATTATTGAAAAAAGAATATTACCTACGTATTTATGTTGACAAATAGTAACTCATTTCATTAGGTTTCGATCTAATACAAGGGTGTGCAACTTTTTTGAGGTAAAAAAATTTTGAGGTAGAAAAATTTCTTAGAATTCTCATAACGATCAACTTGCAATTAGAATCTTGTAAGACATTTTACAGTTCAAAATAATATATTGTCAATAATTTGAAATACGAAAATTATAAAGATTTCCAAAATTCCTGATCGTAATTGTGATCGATTAAATTTTGCTTCGCAATCGACCGGTGCACATTCTTGATCTAATGCAAAGCATAAATTAAATCTGTACCATAAAGCCGCTTGTAGAAACGTCAAAAAATTTGCTTTTATTCTTTCACTGTTCCTTTATTATGACAGTATATGTGTCATTAAAAATAGATTACAGCTTTTTTAATATTCATAATATGTTGCAAGCATACACAACAGCTGAATTTAATATTTTTTTTTTTTTATTTTCACAGATATCCGGAGGATGTAGAAAGCCGCGTATCAGACGGAAACGGCAGTCATCCCCGAAGATCTTCCCTCGTCAAGAGTTCAGCACTTCGTGAGCAATGCCCACTAAGAGGGGACCCTAGATGTCCACCAGCTTCTAAAAGGTAACGTACCAAAAACATTGTTATTCTATCGTTATTTCAAACTTCCTGTTTCCGCTCTTATCGCTACGCAGAAAAAAAAGATTTACGTTACATGGACATATTTTTTATATAAATAAATGTATCGACAACAGAATATTTAATTATCAATCTCACGATTTTTTTTATAAACTACACTCAAATAATAAAGAGTAATAAATTTTTAGAAAATATTTATTAACTAATCGATAGCTAATGATGACAATTCCTCTGAATTACTTTATGAAGATTTTTTAATTCCTCGTCCTGAGGCTATGATTTCTAAAACAAATGCATATTTTTTTTATTTCTTAATTGCCTTATTTTTTTTAAGTCCCTAATATATAAACCACTAAAAGTCCTAATCTAATAACAAATCAAGTAATACAGCACGCCTGTCTAATTAAACCAATGCTTAGTTTTACGATTCTTCAAATAAATAATGAATTGATTAAAAATGTGCATTTTTTTTTCAATTTTAAGATATCGTACACACGATGGAACCTGCAACAACCCACGTCGTCCGCGATGGGGGTCGGCCCTCTCTCCGGCCCAACGTTTCCTTCCGCCGTCCTACTCCGATGGTCTGCAAGCTCCTCGACTTTCCGTTCGCGGCGGCGCCACTCTTCCGTCAGCAAGGAGAATCAGCTCAGCGGTGCACGCTGACACATCATCTCTTGGAGGGCGCAGAAGACCAACGGCTCCAGTTACCCATATGCTAATGCAATGGGGGCAGTTTTTGGATCACGATGTGACATCTTCCAGTCAGTCGAGAGGGTTCAATGGATCTGTTCCCAGATGTTGTGGCAGTGGTGGAAGAGGATTTATACCTGAGGAGTTCCTTGTAAGTTCATTTATATTCTTATATTTTCTTCCAGATTTACAGTCTCAATTGTTTTCCAGTCTTGTTTGACACATCTAATAATCGTAAAAAGTTTATTAAGTCGTAAAAGTAATTTATAATGTTAATAACCAATATGTTAGAGTTTAGTTCACCTCATTAAAAGTATTCCTATACCTTCTGAATGAAGTACAATCACACGGTGAAAAAAATAGCAATGTATTTTAGTTCTACAAAATTATTTTTTTAATATAGTTGATAGCTATTTCGGCTCACGCCATCGTCAGAACTATGCTTAAACTAACATTTGCTTATCTATATATAGCTGTGTAGAAAAGGTATACAATACATCTTCTCTCCTGTTTTAACGACCTAGCTTGTTTCCTGCTCGCAATAAAACTAACAATTGTAAATGAAACTAAAAAGGCGGCTATATCAATACGTTCACATATGACACGGAAATGGTCCATTACAGAAACAAAGGAACACCACCCAGAAGATTCAATAATGATGGCCGAAATATATTAGTTTGTTCGTTAAGAATCACAACAGCTGGAAATCAATAGATTTCAAATATCACAAAGGATTCTTAACGAACATGGTGATGATGGCGTGAGCGGAAATACCTATCAGCTATATTTTTACAAATAATTATGTAGAACTAAAGTACATTGCCATTTTTTTCACCGTGTTATAATGGAGTTCTATCAAGTGAATGCCAATTCAATCAATAAATATGAAGTACAATCAATTTTTATATCTTAATTCTGTAATTTTAACTAAAGATGTTTTATTTCTCTTGTCAGCATCCTGAGTGCATGCCAATTTTGGTGCCTGACGAAGACCCATTCTACGGTCCGCTTGGCATAAAGTGTCTCGAGTTTCTCCGATCAGGACCTGCCCCCCGGGAAAATTGCGAACTGGGGTGGCGGGAGCAGCTCAATAGAGTAACAGCCTACGTCGACGCATCTCCAATCTATGGGGCATCAGCTAGACAATCGGATAAACTTCGACTCTTCAGAAATGGTAAGGGAGACTTCATGACAATTCGTCCAAAATAATATTTACTGCCATCTATAAAACAAAAACAATTCAAAAATAGTTCCACTGTTCTCTCTTAGATCGTACATACTAAAAATTTTGTATTTGTAAATACATTGTGTACCAACAAGAAATATTTACGTTCAAAGTTTATTTTATATTCATTTCTAATTTAGCCGAAATATAACCACACCAATACTTTACAGTTGTAATAAAAAATGTTTTTTTTATTATTATTTAGGCCTTTTACAATATGGAAGAGCACAAGCGCGTCGTCCACTCTTGCCAGCAGAGGATTCTGATGAAGAAGCACTGTGCCGAGGAGGAGCAGTAGATGTTTCCTGTTTTAAAGCTGGTGATGGCAGAGTTAACGAGCATCCCGGCCTCGTGGCCATGCACATTGTTTGGCTGCGCAAACACAACAGGTAACAACTTTTTTTTCACTATTGACTTAATGCAAAAGTAAAAATATGTATAATTTGTCTCAGTTTAAGCGATGGATATATATTAAACTGAATAAATCTCAATTTTTATTACTATATTCACAATTAAAAATATAATGATCAGGCCCAGTTTAACTCATCGCAAACATCATCACCTGATACAATACTAATCAAACTGAGACTATTGATAAACATTGAATGTATTTAATTAGCAGATATACAAAATCTATCCCAATTACCTTCATAGAAGAGAAAAAACGTCTGTGAACACTTCCCTTATGAGGCTATTAAATATAATCCATTTCTACCAAAAATCTACAGTTAACACCTTAATAGTAATTTACATATTACTTACTTGAGGCATTTACTTTTTTTTAAATCATGTTGGAATCATTTCTGTCTACAAAATGTACAAAATGACATTAAAGTAATTTTTTTTTCAATATTGTTATGAGCCAAATTAACAAAGATTAATAATATAAAATCTTTCTTTAGATACGCTACGGAACTATCACATCTGAACCCACATTGGAGTGATGAGAAGGTCTACCAAGAAACAAGAAAAATTATTGGAGCGCTGGTTCAGCATATCACCTACAAAGAATTTTTGCCCATTATTCTAGGTTAGTGTAAATTTAAAATATATTGTTTGCAATTTATTTTATCCGTTGCATTCAACAATGATATTTTTAGATTCTTAAATATTTACTATTATTAAATTACTGTCGTATTTGTTCACTGCAAATTGTATTTAAAATCATTAATATAAAAGTGGCTGAGCGGTAAACCAATGTTCTATTTGGTTTTAAAATGCCAAAATCTTGTAAGCTTACTTTGCAAAATATTTTTACTGTTTTGCTGATGCAAGAGAATTATAAAATTGACTTTATACATATTATTTTTTATAGGATCAGAAGTGATGCGCTTGTTTCAATTAGATTTGCTGAAGAAGGGTTACTATAAAGGCTATAACTCAAAAGTGAACCCAAACCCGGCAAATTCCTTTGGAGCGGCAGCATTTAGATTCGGTCACAGTCTCGTACAAGATTCTTTTGTCAGATATGACCGCTTTCATAGACCATTACCAAACAGTAAGGATCAATATTTCTACATTCCCTTAATTATTTTTCTTTTATTTACGTAATACAAATAGTTATAAATGATATTTTAAAAATGTTTTTATAAAGTGTATTGATTTTGACTTATCTTGGGCCGATGATGATATTCCATCTGAATTTTTAATGAAGAACTTACAATTCCTCGTCCTGAGGCCTTTTATAAAACAAACAGTTCAAAAATACACAATATTATGTACATAAATATTTTTTTATTACTGCCATTTATTGCATATCAATTACCAATCTTCTTTCTTTATTTTACAGATGTCTCTTTACATGATGAACTGACAAATCCATCAAATATCTGGAGCTTCGGAGCGGTAGATAGGTTAATTTTGGGTATGAGTAATCAATTATCACAAAAGCGAGATGAGTTCATATCACCCGAACTCACAAATCACCTTTTCCAAACTTCGAGATTCACCTTTGGAATGGATTTGGCTTCTATAAATATTCAACGAGGCAGAGACCATGGTCTGCCGTCATACACCACTTGGAGAGAGCCTTGCGGATTGTCAATCATAAATGACTGGGATGATTTACTGAAAATTATGCCATTGAGGGCTGTTAGAAAAATGGAAGAAATATACAGGTATTGAAAAATTACTATATATAGAATAAATTTACTGTTTCATATTGATAGTATCCAAAGACTAGATATTACAACTATTTTCGGAATCCAAAGTTATGAGATGATAGGCTTTTGCACTTCTCAGTAACCCAATCCGTAAGAAAACTTACATGTATTGAATAACATTAAAATATACACTATCTTATTTTTTATCTTATTTCTTACAGGGATGTGGACGATATAGACTTATTTACTGGAGGGATGGCAGAGAGACCAGTCATAGGGGGATTAGTTGGACCCACATTTGCTTGCATAATTGCTCAACAGTTCTCAAATTTAAGAAGAGGGGATCGCTTTTGGTAAGATTCGATTAATTGTATGAATTTATTAAATATTTTCATGTTTAATTTTTATATTTAACATTCTATAAACTGCGTTTCTTATAAATTTTCAATGTCTTTTTAGGTATGAAAATGGCGGATTGGATTCTTCATTTACTCCAGCTCAATTGCAGCAATTAAGACGTATGACTTTGGCACAAGTACTATGTAAAACAATGGAAAATGTCGACACTATCCAACCATTCGTGTTCCTGTCGGCTGATGATTTTAGAAATGGCCGCGTATCCTGCGACAGTAATCTACTCAACAACTTTGACTTGACTCCGTGGACCGAACGCGTGGCCGACTTTGAAAATGACATTAACAGTTTTGACAGAATCGGCAGTCCGTTTGGACCGACGGTCCGACCGCACTTTTCTCAAGCCTTTGACAGTATCCCGTCCGGCTCGTTCACCCAATCGACTATAACTAAAAAACATACTACTACTGACAAACAGATAACTACCTCTATTGACGCGCCTGTACAACTTGACGATAAACTTGACTTACCCGATAAAAAACAAACCTCTCCTTCTCCACCTTCAACTAGTACGACTGTAAAGACAAAAACCACCAACAGACCGTCGATTAAAACTAAACCCACGACCGAACATACTGTAAAAATTCATGATAAACTCGACTTTTCTGCTAAAACTGGGATCAATAATGAAATTGAACACAAAACAGATGATACAAATAATCATACATTAAATGACAGACGCTCTTTTACTGACGATGACTCGTCTTTGTTAAATCCTGAAAACAGGGAAGACGGTAACAATGATACAACCATCGAACTGACTGATGACACTAATATTGAATCTGACAAACTGGCGAGTTCCGTAAAAACTTATGGAATTTTACTCAGCGATGAGTCCCAACTCCCGTACTTTAGCAGCTTATACAACTCGCGAAAGACCACAACCGCTAAACCGTATAAGCCGAGACCTAAGCCCCATATTTCATATTATCAACAAAATGAACAGACAACTGCGAGTCCCAACCGATTTACTTATCTTATAAACATTGTACCGAAAACCACTCCCAAGTACCAAAACGATGACTATAAAGAGACAATAAAAATAACAGTACAGGGAGACCAACCATCCTCCAATTCGAACCCGTTCCCTTACAATAAACGTCCGGTTTACAACAACAATAGGTTAGAGTACAGACCGATTAACGAATACGGACAAAATATCTTTGAACGTTACGGTAACATCGGTAATTCCAACAATTATTACAGACCTCAAAAGAAGCCGGTGCAGTCCGATTTGCAAACAGAATATGACAGCCGACCGTATGTCAGTCAGCAAAGTCACATAGTGAACCAGGACTCTCACGATTCACACGAGACCAATTCCTATAACCAAAATACTAACCAACAGTCAGACTATCGACCGAGTAATTACAGACCCAACAAACCTTACCGACCGGTATACAACGAAGACTATACAACAGAATATAACCCATACAGCTTAGTAACTTTCAGCCATATCGAAACAACAAAGAAAAATGACTTGTTTAATCGCCCCCAATATGACTCTAATGATAATTCTGGTTATCAGACAACAAACACCTATTACAAGCCGACAAGACCTCCTTACATATCTTCCGATGACGGTTATGCTATAAACCCTAGACCTATACGCCCCGTAAATCTCAAGCCTGTCAGTACAGGAATAACAATCTATATAGACAATAAGCCTTCACCGATTAAACCGCAAAACGATGACACAAATAGTAATTCAGGATATGGAACAAGTCTTCCGAAACCGGCGACTTTTGACAACACTTATGCTAACGAAGACGAATCTGTTCCATTATTTACGAGACCGAGCTACCAACGACCTCTCCTTCAAAAACCTGTGGCCGATTTCCGACCGCAATATCCCAAACCAAATCCTTTTGACTATAACAGACCTGATGACGATACGAGACCTAACAATTCCAACCAAGACAACAACGGTTTCATAAAACCACTTCAAAGTGAACATGGATATTTTTCCGCACATTCACCGTGGTCCCAGAAACCTAACGACAACAAATACCCTCAGAGTAATTATAATACCGATGACAACAGTTACGGCACCAAAAGAACTACGACACCTAAATATCCCAGTTATAACAGACCGACAAACGTAAATGTTAATCTAGCATCCCAATTTGGAACTCAGCACCACACTGACATATCAATTGTGATTGAACCTAATGTTAAATATAAAAACAATCTGAAATCAACCGCCAACCCACTGTTTAATTCACGCCCTACCACCAGTAAACCGCTGAAATTTTATTACATTGGTAATGTTTTGCATAAGTATAAGGAACCTGACAATTCCAATGATGGCTTTTACGGAAAGAATGATAATTCTCCCTCTGAATTGAAACAACAAGACCAGATCATTAGAGAGAACTATAACAATGCCTGGAAACCTGACAAAAATGAGCATAAGTTATTTTACGGATCCATGGATGATGACGACGATGAAGGCGATACCGACGACAGTTACGAAGGTATCAAAGGCAGCCTTAAAACTGGCGATGACGATATTGTTTTAGATCTTACAAATGTAACACATTCAGAAGAAATAGAGTCTAAAATCGCAGAAAATAATGATGACTTAGAAGGCGCCTTTTCAGATAAGCAAGAAGCAGCCATAGACTCACCCCCACTGAGTTTCAGTCGAAACAAAGTCAAAAATGATGTGTTTTTCGAAGTCTTGCCCAGCGAAAATAGGTAAAATATTACTTTTATCACATAGATGCACACACTCCTCGTGAAATGTAAACATACCTGTACAATATGACACTATAATAATGATACAAAGTAGTTATGTAAATTTTAATTCAATAATTCCAAGAAGAATTTTTACAATTTTTTTTGTATAATCTGAAGTGCAATGCTCCAAATTCCAGTATTTCAGAAATGGAATGAGATATAATAAAAACACTGCAAATCTATTGTATATGATGTTACATAAATTGATCATTTATACCAAAAAAATTGTGTACTCAATCATCTTCTCTTTCCATCAAATACTAATATGTTCACCTTTTTTATATTTCAGCCCAACTTTGTGGATGACATATAAAGAAAAACCTGAAGAAAATTTACCTCATTATGCATGGAATACAATGCCGTCGATTGATTCTGATCCTCATGCTTCCAAGGAATTACCGAGACCCATGAATTTTACTGATCTTATTAAAGGTCACAAAACCGCATCGCCAAAACAAAAAAGTGTCACTTAAAAGATAGAAGTCTTAATCGAGTATGAATACAAATACTGCTAGGAGATAAAATATTTATTTTTTGACCAAAATATGGGTAAAAATTACATTTAGATTGAAAAAATAAGTTTTCTATGTATCTTATTTTAATTTAAGAAAATTTCTTCTTCATAAGTTATGTTTTTGATATAAGGTTAGAATATTGAAGTAGATTGAAAGTATGTAAATACATTATAACAATATTTTATAAGTTATAAATACAGGTAGAAACATCAATTGCTGTATTATATTTTTATAAATTTTAATTTTTTATTCCAATTTGATCAATTATAAATTCGATGTTATAATGTAAAAAGTATTAATTTCTAAACATTATTTATTAATTTTCATAGATTATAATTTTTACTGAATATATTTTGTTACTATTTAAAAATTACAAATGAAATATTTGTTGGAATTAATGTTATTTTCATTTACAATAATTTGTGATATATTTTTTATAGTTCATATTATTTAAAAAAAAACTCTTTACCATTTTTATAATAAAATATAATTAATACAATTTACAATAGGCATGTTTCATTGAACCATTTTCCTTTGATAACATATATGAAATACTTCCACGATTTTTAAATAAGCACTGTCATTTGTTTTTTGTCAGTCATTTTTACATTTCAAAGTTGACAGATAAATCAAATTCATTTAAAAGAATCTTTATTGCAGTGTTAATTTTATATCTCTTGATAAGTGATAAATTTTGAATCAAAATGCCGTCAGCTGTCCATGTGGATGTAAGACAAATGATAGATTTGGCTCTTGGAACTCCGGAAGTAAACTATGAAAATAATATAACCATCGGCTAATTTCTCATAAAAACATAAAAAAACAACTCATTTTGCTTGTTTTTGTTGTTATAGCTTGGCATAGTTAACTTTAATTTACTGCACTCTCTACTTCATATAATAGCAAAGCAATTGGACATCCTGGAAACGAAAATTGAACTAAGAGGAGAAGACAACGATATAATTAAAAGTTTGGTTGAATCTACTCACAGAGGACCTAGTGTGGAAATAACAGAATTTGTCATCGATAGTGGTGTTTGTATTTCATTTTATCCAATCTATATAATTTAAACCAAAGTAGTAGTCTCACTTAATCCTTTGAACCCTTAGCTCTTAAAAAATTATGCCATGAGATCTTGGACTTCTGAAGACTTTTTCACCAGCCCATTTTTTTAGAAGATACAAGAATTTATCAATTTCAAACTGAATTCCTAACCGACTGACTGCTAAAGTCTCAACTGTTGAGGCAGCTGATTACAATATGTTGATAAATGATACTTAAAAATATGAAAGTATTAACAGTATCAAAATTTTCGTTTAACGGCTATTTTTTTTATAGAAATGCAACTCGATTTGATTTGAATATCTCTCCATAAACTACTGAATCAATTGTTGGAATATCCGTTATATGACTCAGCAGAGGACAGTTTAAATTATATCTTCTATGATAACATCCATCATTGAATAAAATTATAATTAAGTATATATCAATAGTCAGGCAAAAAAATATCTATCAAGTAACAATCACTAATAGAAAACAAAATGTGAAATTTACTTACCGATTGATTTAGAACCAAGCATTGTGAAACTTCATTAAAATATGGTAAAAAATATCAATTTGTTCAAAACAATCACAAACAGACAACGGTGTGGTATCAAAATAACCATACTTTAACTTTACTTAACTTAATTTTTCTATCATCAATACTGATAGTCATATTTTTTTCATGTGCTGCTCCTGAGATGATAATGTTCCATTGAACAGATTATCGAATCCTAAAAGATAATGATAACTCAAAATTATTGACGAATTCCAGAATGTTTCCAAAAAGTCTTTATCATACATTTCAACCGAAAAAAAAGAATTTGAACAAGTTTCCATTAAGGCATCACCGCAGAAAAAAACATCTAGGGAGAAATTAATTGAAGCGAGTAGAAGATCTACTGCTAAAACATCACTCGAAGGAGATGTATCATCAAGTGAAGAATCAGTTGAAGAATGTGGATCAATTTCTACGAATTTGTCCCCTCAACTATCACCGCAGAACGTTTCCCATCAAGGGCATCAACATTCAACAGAGATAGAAAATGGTTTTACATTGATCTTGACCTATTTTATACAAATATATATTTTATATTACTAGATGTTATAACCAAAATGACAGACCTATATCTGAAAAGTCAAAATCATTATCTTTAGTTACAGAGTATCCATTTTCAAATCCAGTGGACAATGAATTGATCTAAAACATGGATGTCCATGAAATCCGTGGCAAAAATAAAAGCGATGAGTTTGCCATAAGTTATATTCTTAATCAAATTAATAGAGCTACATTTAATTTTAACTTAAGGGCATTTCTTGACAACATTTGTTTCATAATATATCGATAAGAGACTTTATACGGTTTTTTATTACTTTTTCAATTTCGTTGATTGGTCAATTATCATTTTAGCGGAATCTAGGAAATATCAGTCATCAGATGAAACAGAACGAAATGTTTTAAGTGATAGTCCAATACAAGGTTATTTTTAAATACTCAAGATAATATTTTCCTAATATTTTCAGGGGAACAAATTTTAGATCTGATTTTAAATGACATGGGCCACTGAACACGTGTGGCAAGAAAATATCTTCAATTTTTTTTGTAATTTCTTTGGTTAGATAATGTGCAGGGTGTATCACAACACTGTTTTAATTCAACCTGCTACAGAAAGATCTATGTTTTTCCATATTTAAATGTTATTCAAAATGAATATAAAAGAAAGATATATTTATTTATCGAGGTTATTATTAAAAAAAAAAGATAAATATTTAAATAAACTTTCAGTGGACGTCTCATCAAAAACTAAATCATCGAGTATACTAATTGGTAAGTAAAAATTTCATCTGTTAATTTACATATGACATCATGTTCTAGAGCAAGGATTTTCAATTGGTTGATGGCAAAAAAAAAATTTTTGTTCCAAAAACTATGTGTAAAATATATGTTTTACTATATAAACATTAACAACCCATAATAAAAAATAATATCTTGATCGTCAAACTAATTTGAATCAACTTCCATTAAAGAAAATTGTGAATAGTGGAGATTCAAAAATCTGATTTACATAAGGGGCTCAAAGATTTTTTGACACAGTGTGTTGATGGGGTGAACGTGGTAATAACTTCCGGTCATGGGCTTCTTTCAAGGACGACTCATCTGCAAAAACTTCCATATTTATTTATCTATCTCTCTGTAATGTAGGGCAGACACTCTCGCACTGCTTGTTCATTGAACACAATGATAGGCGGCACTGCCATCTGATTGATTCTAGTCATTAATGAAGATCTTCCTTTCTGATATTTTTTTAATTATTATAGTGAATAGAAGAGAATCTCAATCAATAGATGACACATTTTCGAGTGTTTCAAGGGACCGTTCCAGTCGAGGTTTGGAATTTTAATGACTGTGATTGAAGTAAAATTCAAAGAACATTTTAATAAACATATTATATCTTTCTTGTTTATTTTATTCTCAAAAAATAATTTTATACTTGAAAGTTCTACAAGGAGCATCCAAAAAATATCTTTTAGTTTTAAATATTTACCTTCACCAAAAAGTGTTTTCATAACAGTATTGGTTTACTTTCCTATAAATCATTGTGATATCATGATAAAGAATTCAATTCCAGAAAGAGATCAAAAATCTTCAGTCATTACCAAAACTAGGATACCAGTAGAGAAACCACAGCGTCTCTCTCTTGTAACTGCATCTCAGCATACGATGCTTGTAGAAAAGGTCACTTCCCTGCAAGACCAGTTTTCATTACTCGTACCGGAAAATAAAGATGTCATTGATGCAGTGAGGTTATGTCACTTTTTCTTATTTTATATTTACAAATGAATTGAGGTTTTTGGTGCATATGAAGATGTTGTATGACTTTTTGGCTCGGATACGCTTTTTCTCTCTCTACTCCAATCAGTTTATTATTTTTTTGCTGTATAGTATAACTAATACAACTACTTTAATACTGAAATGCGCCAATTAACTAAATAATATAAAATAAAATAAGTTGTAATATGAATCTAATCCTTTTTCAATAAATCAATGTTTATGATCTTGGGCTGCAAATATTTTCTAATGCATCAAGAAAAAGCTTTTTTTATTTATTTAAGTTAGTAATAAGTAAATACAAGTTTTAAATACCACAACACGTTTATTGCTTTTGCAATGTAAAAATGATTCACAAATGGTAAAGATCATTGGCAGGCTGGTTTTACAATTTCAAAGAACAAACAATTTGTGTCTAAAATTTCTCAAAAACAATTATCAGCAACTTACATTTGATAAGATTCTTCATGACAGAATTCTTATTTTGGCCACATTTGAAGACATATTTGGCAAAGTAAATTTCTCTTTGAACTTTGATACCATTTAAAGTGAGCATGCCTAATAAAAAGTCACTTGGATAAAGCCATGAGTATTATATGCTCTCAAGTAAAAAGTCTCAAAAAAATTTCTTCTGAACCTTCTCTACCATTAGAGTATATTTCGAGCTCCGTTTGGGCTATAAAATCTAGCCCAAAAATGCTGTGGCGGTATGGAGGGTTTAACACAATATTTGCAATACTTTCTAGTAAATGTTTGCATATTGATAACAATAATTGAATGAGTCGTCCCTATACTAGTAAATAGTGTACATATATAAATATGGCTTGTGAGCCAATGGGCGCATCTCATTTGATGAGCAGAAACAAATGACAGAGGAATACTTTGATCCAAGTTTTGATTATATGGTAAAAACTTTTTTAAAAAATTACAATTTTATGTTTTTAGATCCCGCAGTAGTACAAAGTCCATATCCGACATGTGGAAATTATTAAATATGTCTTCACGTCTAGACGCAACGGAAACAGGCATTGCCAAACTGTCCTCAATTGTGGGAGATTTGGCAATGGAGTATGAGAAAGTTTCCGATAAAATTGGCGTTTCGACTACTACAATACATTCTGTCGAGGGTATATATTACATTTCATGAGGGATGCAATATTCTTCCCCAATAAATTAGTAAATAGAGTTATTTAAGGACATTTAAGAGTTTTATTTTGAAATGTTTTAGATGTTGAAAAACAATCTGAAACAGCTGTAGAAAGTCCACAGCCAAGTATCATCGATTTGATTGACAGATTATCAAACAAATTTGAAGTTCTTAAAGATGAAGTCAAGGAGATGGGTAATTTATGGACTCAAACGCAAAATATTTCAGAAGGTAATAAAAAATTCCTTTTTCTGTGCGCTAATATTCTAACTTTGTTGGATCTTTATATAATACATTTTTTATCTTGGTTATAGTAAAATTATTAATCATCATATTTGCAATGAAATCATGTTTACAGAGACAAAGAAAACAATAGAAACAACAACTGAACACAAAATACGTGAATTATCTTTCCAGTTATCAAAACTAGACACATCCATCAACAACCAGGTGACATTATGTTATCGATTAATACTCTACTAGAATGAATGAATGATTCTTTTTAAACGATACTCATTATCAAATAATATTCATTATAGACATGAAAACATAACTTGATATCAAACATTAACAGACTGATGGTATGGGTATGATTTATGTACAACAATTCAAATATTAACCATTGCACTGTATGCCACAAACCATGTATATGTGTTCAAACACAACATATTTGAAGGATCCTGTTAATCCCTATGGCTGCCCATGGCAGGAAAAAGCCTGTCATTGGGACCAATAATTTGTGTTTGAATTTGAATGTGTTGGCAGTATGCATGGAATCTTCATGAAACAACTAAGTAATGTTAACGTTGACCCTCTCATGTCCACTATACCCGCTATTTAATGATGCAAACCATTTGTCTAATAAATGCCTTTTCACGTTATCCACAATTAACTTAGTAAGCTTCATCCGATTTGAGAAAGTAAGTCTTTAATCAGAAAACCATTGATCACCCACAACCACAACCCCAACACTGTGTCCTCTTTTCAATTCATACATAACATCCAATCATGAAGCCTAAGAGGCTATTTTAACATGATTAATTTATCTCATTTATTTTCATGTTCAAAATCACTCTATAGTGTTCTATAGTGTGGTTATCCACTACATTTTTCTATGAAATTGTGTTCACATGACAATTACATTTTTGTAAATACAGATGAATATTTTCCAAGACCAAATAAGTGACGTCGAAAAGGATATGACAAATCTATGGGAAACTTTACATCGGCCCAACATAACTTCAGATGGCCAAACTATGCCAGGCATAGAAGGAATAGGTGAATAATTTTATGATCTTTTAACTACATAGTGTTTAAATGTCTAAAAAATAGCCTTAAAATAAAATGTAATATATTTTGTTTAGGATTTGATGAATATCAGACCAAAATTCGAGCTTTCCAAGATGACCTCAAGATAATTAATCAAGAAGTTGTGAAATTAATAGAAGAAAAAGGGGACAGACGTCAACATATTAATGTAATTAATTTTCTTTTTAAAACATGATAACTGCTGTGATATCTATAAAACATTATTATTTATGAAAATTGGGTGTGAGTTTCAATTCAAGATGAATAAAATCTGTTTAACAAACTTTTATGCTCTATTGCAGGAACTGTATGAGGAAATTGATGTTTTGAGAAAAATAAAAGCAGACAAAATAGATTTGAATGACGCTCTAGCAGATAAAGCCGACTGTAGTGTTTTAAATAATAAAGTTTCCACTGGTCGCTTCGATGCCATGGTAGAAAGTTTATCGATGGCAATCAAAGATGTGTTTGATAAACAAGAAAATCAGGTCTACTTTTTTAACATTATCTTCTTATAGAGCTAAGTTTTATCTTTATAGGTTTTATAAATATTGTCGGCTTGATTTTGCACATATACATGTGAGCACATAGAATGGGTTTTTATCCGGTTGTTTAACCTCCTATAAAGTGAAAGTAAATCGTTTAATTTAAAACTATCATAATTTTACCAAACTTAATAATTTAGAAATATTACATTGAATAAATAATAGTAGACTTTAAATAAATAGCTAAGATTGTTTAGGAGCTCATAAAACTAATAGCATTGATCAATCCATATCAGCAAATAGCATTTTAAATTTATTTTGCCCAAAATTTTTACCTTCACACAATAATAATTAATAAATCTAACACTAGTGCTAAATAACCCAACAACTCTCCCCACATTCGGTAGAATGAAATAATACTACCATTGCTTGAAATGTTTTACCTTGAAAATTAATAATCTTGCATTACCAGGGGTCTGAAAATGTTTTTAAAGGAAACAAAACATCTAATCTCATTCTGTAACGCTCGTCAAAATATTAACTTTATTTCGAAATCAATTGATTTGTGATATGATCACAGCAAGCTACGTGGCAAGAACAGTTAAAAGAAGTACAAAACATAATCGCAAACAAATCTGATAGTGATCAAATAAACTCTTTGAAAAATGTCATTGAAAAGAAAATAAAGAAACTTCAAGAAAAACTGAAAGTGATCTCAGATATAAAAGAATCAGCCGAGGCAGCTGGAACTAAATCAAAATATTTAAGGTAATCAAATACATTCACCAATGAATCATTTCGTTGCACGATACTTTATATCTTTATCTCAATATCTTCCTTTCAAATCACCATCATTGTTAAATCATCGTTAAAAATCTATTTCAAATTTTAAAAAAAATACGAAAACGTCAACACGGATATAGAGCTATGAAACTAATTTACCAAATTGTATTTCAGAAATGTTAATTGTATATCTTGTGATAACGAAGCAATTATGTCCAAATTTGAAAATTCACCAAATTTTCCACTCTACAAACCAATGATGTCTCACCCACCAATTAATCCATATGTAGCATTTGATATGGGTAACTATATATTACCAGTGAATGTTTTTAATTCTCGTAATTTTTTTACTATCCATTTGCCACTTAAGCCAAAAAACACATTTTTTATGGAAGAACTTTATTTACTAGACATACATATCCTTCATAAAAACCATTTGCTTGCAGTGTATCTTACAGTGTTATTGACATATTTATTATTGACACTAATAGAGCCTTGGCAGAATGCTTGACACCTTTATGTTAAGTGTTATGATGTTTGTATTTCTTTTAAATCTTTTTTTTGGATAAATAGTTCCATATTTGAAATGCTATATTAATTGCATTTATGTTCACTCTTGTTTTAGACAATAATATGTCAAATTTTAACAATGTCAGTAGTCAACAGCTATAACATTAATATTTCATGTTTTCTATCTGGCCATTGTCAATGTATTATACTAAGGATTACTACCTAGGTTCTAATAGTGTCTAGTCATTAATAAACAGGACAATAGAACCACCATAGTAGGTTCAACACATCAATCTCATTAGATATAAGAATTAAACTTCATAATGTTGTGCCTAAAAACTAGATGATTTGCAATTCAAGTTTTCAAAATAAATTTTTCAAGTTCAATCACAAAAAGTATTTTGTTATTTTTTAATAATTATTTTTTCCCATTTTTAATTGGTAATATATTATTCATAATCAACTCTACAAAATAAGTAAGGAATTCTATCAAAATTTCCGGATACACAAACTTTTTATCGAAAAGTTTAGGAGCCTCTGCTCGTTTGGAGAGAGATCCCCAAATATCAGGTGCCTGCAATTGGAAAATTTGAACAACAGCCAATTCTCCTCACCCAGAACCTCGGCAACCAATTATGACACCAATAATGTTTCATTTCAAGCAAATTTCAGGTAATATCAGACAATTTCAAAAGTGTTTTCCGTGTCAGCACAATTTCAATAGCTGGCAACATAAGCAGGCAAAAGGAAACTATGGTAAAAATAGCGGGTAAGAAGATATTGGGTGATTCAATGCCATTTTAAACACCTTTGCTACAATTTTAAATCCATTGACTGTTTCACATACTTAATTGTTATAAAATATTTTTATTTTACCTCCTTCATAATGTTAATGTTATATTTAGAAGGAATGATCATTTTCACAACCGCTATTGTGGTGGCAGTCATACGGTAACCACAGCTCAACAGCGAGTTTTGCGACAAGGAAACTTTACTAATCAATGGGGTCCACAGGCTTTACAAGTATATCACTCTGATGAAGAGTTATTGCCAGTTGATGATGAAAAAGTACAATTGACAATATGTAACCTTTTTAAAATTAATAAATTTCCAGACAGCTGTCGAACAACAAAGCTAATACAAATAGCTTTCACGTCTCAACCCAGAAACTGTGCAAATGGAATATACATGTTTTGTCACTAATTTCCCGGGCTTCGCCTTTCGGTGTCTTGAGGTATTCAATCACACAGACAAAACAGAACTGACAGTCTGTTATTTTGCATCCATAAGGCAGAATGTCTGAAGATACTGAAAGGCAAAACTTGGACAGTTAGTTACAAAATATATGAAATTATATTCATCAATTCAAATTTGATATTAAATTTCATCAAGCACCTTCAGTTGATATCATAAATTAAAAAATAGATTAAGCATAAATTGTATTTCAATGTTTTACAGATTTGCCAAAATAATGGCATGCCACAGTCAGATGTTGAAGGACCAGCTAAAAACAAGTCCCAACAAAATCCCATTCAAAAGCATTCAAGTAAATGAATAATTCAATTATGATTTTATGACAGTTTCACATACAGTAATGTATATTTAACTAATCACTTAAACACTGAGTTCATTGCGCTCTGAGTTCACATTGAGCTCTAAATTTGTGTCATTAGGAATTTTTATTCAAGATTCTTCCAACATAATTAGCAATAAATTTATTATATGTGTATTTGTATATAAATCAAAATCGGCTGAAAATGAAAATAAAACAAGGGTCTTTTTATTCATATCAAATTTTCCATTCAAACTTAATTAAGCTTTCGGTACAAAAATATTAACATTATTTTCTTTTTTTTCAGAAATTTTTGAAAAAAATCAACATCCTACTCTTGATGAACCTTGAATAATAAATTAATATTAACCTTTGTTTAATGTAGTATATAAATCTTGTATAACATATTTTAATTTACTTTTACCATTCCAAAGACTATTGTATGAGTAAAATTCAAGTGATATTAATTTCAATAATCTTCCTGGTTTTTAAAAGGACAGTAACTAAAATATCTATTCATCTAATCAACTTCAAACTAAAGCATATTTATCTATATTCAAACTGATAAATCAATCCTAGAATACTCGATGATTGGGTAATTTAATGGTTTATCAAAGCATTTCCAACAGTTTTTAAATATTTACTTACTTGGCAGCACAAAACTTTTTGTTTTAAATATTTTGTTTACTCGGTACCATTTTAATTTTTTACTGTAATTTTCAATCGAATAAATTATTTATAAAACAAAAATATATGCAACGCTGTGTAGTTCTTAAAGCATCAATACTTATTTTTTGATTATGAAATAATTAAGTATTTACTTATCCCCTAACGTAAATGTGAAAAACTGAAAACTGCAATATCTGCAAGTAATGTTCAGTGGACGCTCGTGTTTCCACAAACAAAGTTTTGCGAGTCCCTGGTGTAAGGAGACAAAAGTGGCGTTGCTTTATCGGTTTGTACTTTATATTTTCTATTAGAATAATGTATTCTTCTTGCTTTGGCTTCAATTTTGGGTAAATAATTTTTATTTACTGGTAAGGTATTGAAGAGCTGTCAGTCGCATATATTGTTTGTGGTTAGTCTGTTTGTGAAAATTGTTGGTTATAAAACGCTAATATCACTTATATTATTATATTTTTACAATTTGTTAGCGTGTTATATCATTGAAAATATAATGGCAACGAGTCGACTTGAAAAAATTGGAACAATATTTTCCCGGTAAGATTTTTTTATTACTTTTATTGTTCTCATTTTTCGTATAGTAGCTATGTAACCCGACGTCGGGAATATTTGGCACTAATTATATACTTTTTATTCATTTATTATTCAATAAATAATATAATTTTCGTGTGTCCATACGAGTAATTTTAAATCGAGCGGAAGTTACATTTATACTTGTAATATTTTTCAAGAGTTCCTTTTTTGAATTGCGGTTGCGTATGAATTTCAGTGTAGAAGTTTATGGTTTCCATCTTAACGAGCGGGAAAGGACGTATTTAATTTTTCTCAAGCGTCACCAACTGTTTGCCTGACTTTTAATGAAGATGCCAAAGGAATCCTTGAAAAAACAAAATATCACAAGTGTTATGGAGTTTAACGATAATAGTTCCTTAGATTCTCCTAGTCGCCCACAGAAAATCATGAATTTCAAATCTCAGAAAAATTGTGCTAAACGACCTTCCTCAAAGGGCGTCAATCTTATCGATAATAAAGCCGGTGGAGACTATTTGTCTGAAGATGCAAATGGTGTGTCTTCCTTTTTGAACCAGTATGATGGAGTTATGCAAAACAAGAGGAAAAAACTTGACGCCTTCGCAATGGGCGCGATCAAAACAAGCCAACAGAAAGTTGCTGAACTTTTGGAAAAACAATCTCTTGCCAGGTATAACTGTTTCATTACTTCATTGATCAAATATTTTTTATCATAACCTTGGGCATAAAAACAGAATTAAAAAGAATTCAACTAAACTCCTCTTCACTGATGTGTTTTTGTCATGTGATCAAAATGTGTTCATATATACCTAGTTTCCTACTTATCATATAAATATGGAGAATACTAAGCTATGTGTTTTTTTATGAGTAACAAAGAGTCCCAAGAGGACTAGTTGAATGAAGGAATGTGACAGAAAAAGCTCATTTCATGTGATCATTTTACTATCAGAAATCATGTAAGGATTACTCTATAAGTAAATCCAATTCCAAGATTCCTTATAGAGATAGATCCTTTATAGTAATTTTTACATTTGGTTGGCTGGTACTTTTTTGATTTTTTGCTCAAGTATGATTCTTTCACTGAAATTTTTGGAAAGTATAAATTATAGCTTTCGTATGTTTGCTAACCATAGCCTCACACTTAAGCTCATTGTGTCGTATCTATGAATTTTTAATAATTATTTTTCTATTGAAGGTTTTTTTAATCACAGGCAACCATTTTTTTAGGAAAGATAATCGGGAGAAACTATCTCGCAATTTAAACGGAATACTTGAGCAATACCAGCAAGATTTGCTGAAGATGAAAGAAAATGAAGAAAAGTTACAAAAGTTATTGAGCACCCAGGTGAAAGCCGCCCAGCAGGCAACGGCCTCCCATACTCAGACCATATTGGCACTCAAAGAAATTCATGCAGCATATGAAAAACAGTGAGAAATATATTGCTAACACCTTACAATCTATCTTTAATAATATATTATTATATTTCAGTTCATCTCATTAGCATATAAACCCAGTACTGTGATATGTTAAAACCATCATACTATTCCATCTCAAATTATTTCTCTTACTTCGTCTAAAGCTAACGAACCACTGGTTTGTCGCTTTCCTGCTATTTTATTTATTTCTAGCTGTTAAAAGGTTAAGTAAAAATTCCTTTTTCAATTTCTTTTTTAATATCAATGATTATTTTAAGCCACACTGTAGATACCTATTGCATTTCAACGTGTATTAAAAAAACGCCATTTGTAATATTTTCAACTTAAGCGTAGAATCACTTTTAAAAAAGTGGTCCAAACAACTTCCTATGTACTGATTCAGTACGTTCATCTACCAGTTCATTTCTAGTGGTTTATTTAGGTTGCCACTAACCCATTATTGACTCCCAAATGATTTTAATTCTGTAATTAACAAAAACTTGACGTTTCCCAGAATTAACAATATGTTGAAAAAATATTTTGAAATTGTAGTATCGATCATGGCAGTCATTGGGTTACCACTGTTGCACTATTTTATTTTTCATTTTACTGTATTGTTATGAAAATGGTGGAAAGAACAATGCGCATATTAACCTTCTACTTAAAAAATCTGTCTTATTGCATCTGTTACCATAAATCAAATGATCACAAGCCATCTCCATTGAGCACTTCTATCAATTTTTACTATAGTTTATCAATAATCTTATTTATTTGCAATATTTAATTGATACTCGGTTTTATTATTATTTAAAAATTGCTTAATTTTTCTACAGATGTGCCAATATAGATGAGAAACATAAGAGCCAGCGAGTTGCTTTAGAAGTAGATGTAGTAAATGAAATGCAAACCTTGCATCAGCAACTACTCGGAGACACTCGCAAAGAAGGAATTGAACGCCTGCGACAAACACTGTTATACGCTATGCAGTGTGAAATTTAAACCAGAACGTAGAGAGAAAATACACATTTTTCAGTCTTGATTTTTCTCACTGTCATATTATTACGTATAATAAATATTCATAACTTATTTATGTTAAAAGATTTCTAAAGATTCAAAATAAATAATATACTTTCAATTAAATTTGCTATTCCTGTGTGATATTCTTGTACCCAATATCATTGGTGATAATTTTAATTAACCCTTTAATTAAACCTTCATCAAAATTCTATGTAAATTCTTACTACAAAAATAACATGCACTTGACATAATTTAAGAAAATTTTACTAACAAAACCTTCAAAATATTCTTAATTTTAACCAGAATCCTCTAGTAACAAACTTGATAACCTATTTGAATGAGTGGAACCCATGATAAATAGAGTAATATAGTATTTATCTGATTTCTTAGGACCATTGACAGTTTAAAAGAAATTTCTCTGCAATAAAGCGAATATATATCGAACCTTTTGCAATTTATAGTAAGGAAAATTATTGGATTTAAGTTTTATTTTCATGTAATTGTTGTTATTTCACTTGAATAAATAAAATTCTTAAAACAATTCAACCTTTCTTTCTAATTTGCAAATATGTTTTGGAATTGTTATATGATTGTGTACATTATTATAATTAACCTGTCCAAAGCTGGCAGCCCACCGGTGTGTCACTTTCCTACTATTTTACTTATTTTTAGTTTTTAGAGGGTTATAGTCAACATCACATTTTAATTGGAATTTCAATATCAATCTGTGTACACTTCCACATGCTTTATCACTCACAACTCGAGTTTCGCCTTTCGGCATTTCATTATCATTCTATCACACGGATGCAGTAGAATGCCTGAACGTGCTGAAAAGAAAAACCCAGTTTATGAGTTAAATAACATGTGGAAAAAGTGTACAAACCTTCAACAGTTCACAAAATATTAATTGGTAATCATAATTCTAATTTGCCTACACGTCTGGTCTTTACATGATAGAGTAAGTAACATATCTTCGTGTTAAACAATCATTTAAATTCAGAAATATAGATACAGGAAGTTGTATATGAGATGTGTTACAAAAAGTATGTAAATTACATACAGTAGCTCAATCATCAACATATTGCCAATTTATGCACTCATATTCTTGCTTTATTTTCATGTCTCCTATTGCATACCCCCATTCTCCATTCATCCATTACTTTTTCCTTTATAATTATATGATTTTTGTCCATATACTAAACATATTGGCGGAGAAATTTTATTAGCGAAGAGTCACCTATCTTGCTTACATTATTTGTGAATAATTCAAGTCGATGACTTCACGATAGCTAGTCACAAAAAGCAGCACCACCAATTTAATAATTATGTTATCAATTTTACAAAAAAGAAGGTACATTTCAAATGAAACAACACAATGAAAAAACAGCAATGTATATTCGTTCTCTTGGCTCACTATATAATATATATAATTTGAGTAGTTATCAACTATATCTTAAAAAATTTGTAGAACTAAAATACATTGCTATTTTTTCACTGCGTTATAATGAACTTCTATCAAGTAAATGCCAATTCAATCAAGAAATCAAAAATAATAGACAAAATTATTAGTGGGTGGATATCGATAATGGACATAAACCAACATCGTCTTTGTGGTCAGCAGCAACCTTGAATTAATTAAATATTGTGTCCAACACTACAACAAAGAAAATAATTTCAAACTGATAAGTTCATCCTATTCATAAATATTTTTGAATTGATCCTATATTGCTTTGAGGACTAGTAGTAATTTTATCTCAATAACATACTAATAGGATCTATGTTTTAAAAAATTTAGGACTGAAGGACTTTTGCGCAGTGGAGCATTGAAGGTAGAGGACAGACCTATCTGGTGGGATATCTATCGAGCCTTTCCTCCAATAGTTGAACCGCTTTATTCCCGTCCTGTATCAAAGGCACCCATCAAGCCGATTTTCTATGAAGAAGACAACTTAAGAGCGTAAGTGTATTATTGCTTTATTAGATCTCTCATTTGGGCTACTATCTTCAAGAAGTGAACCAATCTTGAAAGCATATTTAATTTATGCATTAAGTTTTCAATATATATAACTATGATTATAAGGATCTTATATTTATGTACTTAAAAATTTGAAAAACTATTGATTCTTATAATTCAATCAATTGATCCCAACCATTTTTGAATGACACATGCCTTAAAATCAATAAATATATTTGAATACATACTTCGAACAATAAATGTGTAAAAATACAAACATATATTTAAACAGAGGTACCTTTTTGCACAAATAATTATCCTTCATTAATTTCAGGCATTCAAGTGCATGGTTTATATTATTTATATACAAAAAGAATTATCGCTATTGAAAAGTCTAGTCATTATTTTGATGACGAGCTGAATTATTCTGAAAAGAAATTTCATAATAATGCGGTTAAATCTTATTTAAAAAAGTAGTCCTATAAATCTCATATTAAATATTAAAATTCCATTCAGCAACCTCAATCAATAAAATTCTTCTTCTTATTAATCTCTTATTATTATTATTAATCTTAGTCTTATTAATCTCTTTGGTAATCTAAAAAATATTTACATAATAATTTTCACAGTAAACAAATAATTAACTTCAAAATACATCTTCAAAACACCCATTATTTGTAATATACATATGTATTACTCTTGTTGAATACTATTGTTGAACAAATGACATTTAAATTTAATTGTGAAAAGCTTTTTGTCACAGAGGTGTGTACTTAGTTAGATGTGGCTCCAAATATTTCCAAGTAGATAGTGAACTCTTTCTATGTCTTACACCAAGGTGTAAACTAGTAGTAGTATTAAAATAACAGATTGCTTCACTTTATTGGGCAAGAGGCTTTCACTTTTTTTGAGTAGTTTTACAATTTTTGATTGCCGTCTATCCTTGTCATGAAAAAATTAAATTGAAGCTCACGCCACGAAATCATCGCACTGATGTCAAGGGGTTAAGATAAATTTTCTTCTGCATAATTAAACCGATTGTGTGTTAATCCAAATGTTTTTTTGCACATTATGATATCAATTCTTAATTTGATTGATCAACTATATTACTGTGTTTAACAATTTTTCACTAGATAAATCTGATAATAATGCAATGGTGTATGTCCTATCGGTTGGTGAAATTATTAAGCTCATTCTGTGAATCTTGAAATATAGTATGACCTCATAACATGAATATAAACCGATCTTTGACCCATTTAGCTTAAGAAGACCAATCTATCGGTGCACCCATATAGTGCTAAAAAGTCTCACAGAGTTAATCTACCAACTCAAACAAATTGTCATATTAAAAGTCAGTTTAATACAATAATATACAATACTTAAATTAATATTTTCTTTTATAATATCTCAATATTAAATGTTAAAGATGTTAACTCAATGTGTATTTTCTGCAACCAATATACAAATATAACATATCACTTTATTTTTATTCCTATATATTATACGAATACAAAAAAATATTCTTTTAATTGGTTTGAATTTTTATATTTATTAATATAGTGACTCTTATGTTACAGAAAATTCCATAAATCTGGACAATACCTGGGAACAGTGAAACTGACCGATTCAGTAAACCAATCTTATACACAAAAACTCATTGAAATTCATACACAATTAAATGCGAACAGTAATGATTTTGAAGAGAATCTTTATGAAAAATGTGTAGTAACACTCAATGCAGAATTGGGATCCAAAGCTGAAAGGCAGACTGATTACAAAGAAACTCAACAAGATGGAGACTCGAGAAGCGTTTCAGCCCAAATGAAAAGAACTGAGAGTATTTCAACTCCCAATTTAAAAGATATTTTCAAACAATAAACAATCAATGGCGTATCTTAGACCTAAGTAGTGTTGAATATTTTCAAAATAAATATTTTATAAAAAATACAAATGAATTTTTATTTTGCAATAACCTAAGCCTACTTGAAATTTGAATTGCTCCCAGTAAAAAAGATTATTTATGACCATCATCAGACCCTACCCATAAAGATATTATTTCACTTTGTTTCTGAAATAGGATAATAATAAATATATAATAATATAATAATAAATCTACTTGAATTGGTGTCGCATGAAAATTGGTTGAGTTCAAAACTAAAATACATTTTTTAATGATGCAATATCTATAAATGGAAAAAATAGTAAATCCACTCATTAACAGATGGCACAGTCAGTCAAGAAAACATCCAAAATTTTCGTCTTCTTATACTTTACTCGCCTACAGATGTCGATGTCAGCCTTTAATTAATGATTTTTTCTGCAGCGTAACTTTGTGCCAAATTTTATTTCATCATACACATTCCTACATCTTATTCCCTGAATTTCTACTTTCATTTTCTTATCAACACGTCCATGGTGACAACTAAGCCAATAAATTACGAATACTAAAAGGAAAAAAATCTCATTGGGCTATCAATTTACAGTGGAACCCATCTATATGTTTAAGCCACAATTTTGTGAAGTCACAATGATGACGTCGCATGCCGATCGCTAAACGTCACGCAGAATGCTACATGCCAATCACCGAACGTCGAATACCGCTGCGATGTCGTCATAGTAATGACAAAATGGCAGAAATAAAGATAAAAAATGGTAATCGGAATTAAATAAATTTCTTAAAGACAATGAGAATCTTGGTTATTACATATAATATAACAATATATCCACAACATCCAGGGAACTACAAAAGCGTTATACACATATAGGATAGGTTAAATTCACATTCATTTTAACGATTCCGTTTAGCCCCTAAATGGACATAGGTACTGACGGAAATATCGGTTAAAATCTTTTAGAAATAACGATCGTTTGCGTGGAAAGCTATGGTGTTAATCTAATCGATCAAAACAAAACACTCATATTAAGGGAAACCGCAACACGAAACATTTTTTACAGTGGAAATTAATTCGATAAGACGACACACGAGAGCCGACGAAAGTTTAATTTATAAAGCAGACTTTAACTTTTCCGCATCAAATGGTCTCACATTAAAGAAATAAGATTATTTTTAATAACGCGAACTGTAATATTCACTCGCTGATTATAAATAACTAATCACTAAAAACAGTAGTCACATTTGATGTACGTCAATATTCAATTGCTTAGCAACGGATTTTGTTTATGGAAATTAAAATTGGCTTTTGATCTGATATTAGTCACGATTCAAGAATGATTTTTTTAATATGCAATGTTAGCTATACATTCATTTGTAAAATAGGGATTCAAATATTCATTAACAACATCGAATATTCTGTATATATATCAATAACTTGTAGTAAAAACTATTTTTTTCATTTGATATATGTATTATATTCATGTTTTAATTTCGACTGACATAAATTAAAAAGATAATATCTATTTCTGCGGTAAATAATTATAGAATATAGATTTATAAAGGAATTTTTAAATTTGAAATCAATATTCACATTCACATTGAACTGCATATATACACATAGGTACTGACCGAAATTTTTGCTTAGATCTTCGAGAAATATCGATCGTTTGCAGGGAAACTACAGTAGAAATCGAAACGATCAAAACAATACACTATTATTGAAGGAAAATGCAACACGGGACATCTTTTGGGTTGGAAACCAATTCGTTTGAGCGAAGAAGTATAGGTTTAATCTAGACACCAGAATCAAAAATATTTTGAAAGGGTAAACTGCAACGCAAAAATGTCATGAATCTTACGAGGTATGATGCTTTTAAACAATAAAAGTTGTAATTTTCACTCGCTGACAATCAAAAACAACAGCCGACGGGTCGTCATTTGACGTATGTCACTTTTTGAATGCTTGGCAACGGATTTTGTTTATGGAAAAAGAAAATTTGTCTTCAATGCGAAAGAATTTCCGATTAAAAAAAGATTTTTTTAATTATTCACAACACCTAGGTAAAAGATGAAAGTAAAATTTGCGCGATCTACAAAACATATTTTTTAATTACCGCGAACTCTTTGAAAGCACATTTACTTTAAATAATAGAGGCTAGATGCTCGAATCGTGACTCTCGCGAGTACGTTAACCTCAATATTTTTCGCTTGATATCTGCGGATATTCGATAAATTCAGTTTAAAATTTCATAAAAAACTAGCACTACCTACATGCACGCGCCACTTCACAAGTAAATTGAGCTGTGAAAATTTATATCTAAAAACAAAATTTTAAGATATTTTATGATCCTCTGTTAGTCCAACAATTCAAAATATATCCTTTGGGTCAATGTATTTTTCCTGTCATTGCATATCCAATTTTCAGAATGAGCAGGATCCGATATTGTTGCACACTGGAAATGAAATTTGTTGTTATTAAAAATGTTAATTTTTAGAAAATGGTGGGTAGGATATGAAAAAATCAGCTCTTCTGAAATTATTTATAAACACTGAAGTATTTGGCAACGAGTTTTCAATCAATTTTGTACGAGAGAGAAAAGATTGAAACGATATTTTGTCACTTCATACACTGTACACTGTGGCTGTTTTTCTTGTAAGAATATTTTCAATACACCTGAGAGACCATTTTTACAATTATGAGAATCAAATTCAGCGCAACCGACAAGAGTATGTTCGTATTATTCACACATATTGCTATATGGCGTACTGAAACTCCCTCTTTGAGCGATCGACTTCGCCACTGACGGAAATTTTCATGGATTTTTTCAAGAAATGCACATCAATCGCGTATAATGCTATGGCGTTGATTGAATCAAAGACGAGTGAGATATCAAATAAGAGCGAAATGCAACATAAGACTTCTTATGAAATGGAAGCGAAATTGAGATGATCTACAAAAAAAATATTTGCAAAAAATCATTAATATCGCATGAATTCTTTTCAAACAACACGGTTATCTTAAACGCAATTTTTGTATAACGTTTAGTAACAAATCACAACTTTGATGGGCTTTTGTTTGACGTCTGCTGGTGTTCGATAGATTTAGTTCAAAATGTCGAAATAAAATGGGCTTCATCGGCGTAAAATTATTATTTTCACCTCCATTAGGTGACCAATCTTTGAATTTTGTACGAAAAATATTTTGAAATATTTTTTTAAAAATGTTCTATCAAAAAAAAATATTTTCGCTTGTCGACGAAAAAATTACGTCACATGGAACGCGCCCGCGCCCGCGGAACAATTCGTGTGTGCCCGCCACTATTTGAATGTAACAGATTTTTTCATAAACACTAATTAAAAATATAAATTATTTTCATATATTTGTTAGAGTTTTAATTTTTTTTGAGTAACTAGGTTTATCATATAGTGACAATAAACGTAGAATTTTTTTATTTATTAATCACGTCTAATACCCGTAATTTACATCATCATCATCATCAGCCGGGGTCGATCTACTGCTGGATGAAGGCCTCCCCCTGCTTTCTCTTTCAGGGGGGCTGTAATTTACGTAATGTTGTAATGTAATTTACACAAAAAAATGGGTGGTGCTCGCCACCCTACTGATATTTTAGAATGCGCTCTAGAGTCTAAAAAGGTTGGGAATCCCTGGTCTAGAAGTATTTGAATAATACGAGGAACATTATAACATAATGTTGTAGTAAGTACGTGTAATAATTGTGTAGTTTTCATAAAATTATTATTTCTGTTGAGTAAATAAAATAATAGACCGTAACGAAAATTGACATTACCTCAAGATTTACAGACATAAAAAGATAAACTTGCTTACAGGATACTGAATTGTAATTCTAATTAGCTTGTTGGTCACACATTTTAACCAAAGTAAGATTAATTATGTTCTAAAGTAAGTTTTGCTTATTTTGATCGGCGTTTGGGCATGTTTGAAGTATAATAAAATAAAAAGTATAGTATTTTTAACAAAGCAGTATGCTTATTTAAAATGTAATTAAACCGATTAAAAATCAATTGCATTAAAATCAGTCTTCAATGTTATAAACCGGCAGTTCATGATTTAAAATTTGTACGTTTCCACATGTTTTATCACAAACGACCTGTTTTTCGGCTTTCGTAATCTTAAGGCATTCCATCATACGGATGCAACAGTGTAACATATGTGTCTGAATGAATTAATTATTATTGGAAGCATTAGGTAATCAAATATACGCTTGAATAAGTAAAAACAAATAAATATATGTGTATGTATGTATACAGCTACGGATGCGAAGTCTTTCGAATGGATTGGATTGCAGCCCTGAAAAGGACCTTTTGTTAAAATAATTACATCGAAGATCAGACGATGCATCCGTCGTCGTCCTAGTCGTAACTTGTCTTGGCAGATGCATCGCCGAATGTCGAGACGAGCAGCAGCAGCCGCTACTACTGATGATGATGATGACGATAACATTAGCGTAGGGAGAAGGAGGTGGAGCGGGTCAGTGAAAGTATGTACAACTTATGCGCGCTCTCCTCTGATGCGCCTCACCAGCTGGATGTCCTTGGGCATGACGGTCACGCGTTTAGCGTGGACGGCGCAGAGGTTGGTGTCTTTGAAGAGACCGACGAGGTAAGCCTCGATGGCCTCCTGGAGGGCCATGACGGCGGAGCTCTGGAAGCGGAGATCGGTCTTGAAATCCTGAGCGATTTCACGCAACAGACGCTGGAAGAGCAACTTGCGGATGAGGAGCGCGGTACTCTTCTGGTAACGACGGATCTCACGAAGGACGACCGTACCGGGGCGATAACGATGGGGTTTCTTGACGCCTCCGGTCGCGGGCACGCTCTTTCTCGCGGCCTTAGTGGCAAGCTGTTTGCGAGGAGCCTTGCCTTCGATCGATTTTCTGGCTGTCTACTTTGTAATGATTTATGTTTCGGCAAGTTGGCAGAACGCGAAGACGACTCGGCAGCGACGGATCGCGGCGAAGTAATCAAGCCCGTCTGTACTGTACTGTATCTTATGACACTACAATGGGGACAAAGGGCGCGTTTAACGCCCTTCTTTCCCCTTCGTCGCTGGTGTTTTGTGTATATAGTTTTTTTTTTGGTCAAGCCCGTTCGTGTTTGGCCCTGTATTTATGCAATACGATTGGATCGAACGCGTCGATCCCATTGGTCGACGCCGACGGCGGAGAGAGGGCGCCGTACAATCGAATCGCGCGTGTGCTCCTCGCCGAGCTTTATTTTCCAAAACGTCAAGCCTTACATCGAATACTGTTGCCGTAGTTCTTGTCGTTATCGTTTTTGTTGATGTCGGGTTCGATCGACATAAGTCATATGTAGAATGGTCGCTGTGATTAGTTTATATTGAGTTAGTTAGTCGGTTAGCTGGATAGCTGCAATTATCATCATCATCGTCATCATCAAACGTTGCGAGCGAGCGAGCGAGACAGAAGTCTGGTGGTGGCGCGAAGACTGAGCGAGAGGCAGAGGCGTAACTCCAACGTGTATATATACAGTGCCGGAAAAAGTTTTTGCATCTATATATTGCGTACAATCGTGGACGCCCCGTGGTACGTCCGCGGTTCTACATTACACCGCGATCTTAAGATAGAGTCAATTCATGACCACGTCCAGCGACTGTCGACAAAGTTCTACAGCGACTGTGAAAATCACACGAATCCAACGATCAAATCATGCATAGAAGCGTTCGACATTGACGCCCCTTCGGATTACACAAGACCTCGTCATGTCTTAAAACTGAAACCTCCCTAGATCCTCTCCCTCCCACAACACAGACCATCACCCTCGCCCATACTCACCTGTCTGGTGTCCGTCTACGGTTCCGGGCAGCAGAAAGAGAAAGCAGTACCCCCTGGACCACAACACTTCGCCGCCGAGACCGTCATTTTCATTCATTGTTTTACTTTTTTTTTTTTGGATTGTATAGAATCACTGTATATTTTGTGTATTTTGGTTTATATAGAATCCATGTTTTTGTTACCTGGTGTTACAAGTGACACGCAACCTGCGAGTCACTTGCCCTAAAAGAGATCAAAAAAGCGTCACGCAAAAAATCTAGCGTGACGTTTTTTTCTAAAAAATAAGAGGACCCACCAAAAAAATTACCAAACACAAACACCAGCGACGAAAGGGAAAGAAGGGCGTTAAACGCGCCCTTTGTCCCCATTGTAGTGTCATAAGATACAGTACAGTTTTTGCATCATAGTTCGACCGGTCGCTGAACAGAGAGTGTCGCGCATCACCGAAAATACTTTTAATTTCTTTTTTTTAACGTTAAGTAATAAAACAGGAAGATGACAGGTCGCGGTAAAGGAGGAAAGGGATTGGGAAAAGGAGGCGCCAAGCGTCACAGGAAAGTTCTTCGCGATAACATCCAAGGTATCACGAAACCCGCCATCCGCCGTCTGGCTCGCCGCGGAGGAGTCAAGCGCATATCCGGCTTGATTTACGAAGAGACTCGAGGAGTGCTGAAGGTGTACCTCGAAAACATCATCAGGGACGCCGTCACCTACACCGAGCACGCCAAGAGGAAGACCGTCACCGCCATGGATCTCGTCTACGCTCTGAAGAGGCAAGGACGCACTCTTTACGGTTTCGGAGGTTAAGATCGCTTGCATTTCTCCATCGTATCGATCGACGAAAGCTACGTTAATAATAATGACGACGGAAACGACATCACTTGACGCCGCCACAAATCATCGACGGCGCAATACAAACGACGCGTCATCATACTGCAGACGAACACACGCACACACGGAACGTGAATGTTATTAACGTAGTTAATATTATTCCCATCTAGAACGGCTCTTTTCAGGGCCACCAATGTTATTCAAATCGAAAGGTTCGCAATTGCCAACTCGAAATAAAAAAAAGAAGGAACAATTATGCAGGAAAATCGACAAAGTGTTTTCACAAATCCTGCCGAATTTCGGCCAATTTCGAAGATAAAAAGTCGCCGCCGACACTTGAAATAATTTAAAGATGCTAGGGCTTCACTCAAAAATGCAATACGACAGAAAAATAATTACGATTTACTTACCGATTAAATGCTTTTTAATCCACCCCCCCTACTGTGTTTCAACAGTCCAATTCAATATTTAAATACATCATGCACCTTCAATCGATATCATAAATTATGAGAGTTCCATTGCATCCGTGTGACAGAATGCCTGAAGATGCCGAAAGGCGAAACCCGTGTCGTTAGTGACAAAACATGTGGAATCGTACAAAGCTTCAATTCAAATTTGATATTGAAATTCTATCAACCACCTTTAGTTGATATCATAAATTGCCGTACAGTGGTAGAAAAGAATAGAAGGAAAGTTTTGGATGAATAGGTACCTACGTAACAATTTAAATTTTATTTATTTCGTTCTTACAGAGGCTTAATAAATTATCTAAGTAACCTCAAGATATTGAGAAAATATTCACTCGCTATCTATCAAATAATTTTATAAATCGGTAACATGTCTCGTGCGCAGGATTCAAACCGGTATCCTACTGATTCGTAGCCGAAAATCATCTGGAAACCATTCGTCCACGAATATCGTCCAATGATTTATAGATAGCAAATGAATGAGCATAATAATTGAAATGACAAAATTTTAGTAAAATACGAAAATATGCCATAAAATCATCAATCTCAATTTAAAGCACACCGACTTGATATTGTTTTTGTAATTGCCCAAATGCATAGTATTATATATTTAGTATCCTTATCATTCTCATTACTATCTACTAATTTATATTCAAATATTAAACCGCACAAAAAAATCAGCATAAAAATTATTAATAAAAAACATTTTCTATAAACATATTTCATATAAGTACGTACCTACTTCCCTAGTTCAACAAAACGATCTGTTTGTGCTATATATTTTCAAGATTTACGACAAAATTTCATATACAGCTCTGGCAAGATTGCATGAACCGAAAAGTGCGATTATTGAAATAAACAGCATATGGACGTTAATAATTGATGATTTTTTTTAAAGCATATAAACATTTTTTTTATATTTAAGTAAAAGCTGACAAAGCGCCGTATCGTTAAAAATCGCTAAGCTTTTGTTTGGCGTCTCTTTATTTTGTATGAAATCTTTTTTTAAATATTTCATGATATTTTTGTTTTGCTCAGCTAATGAAAAAAACGTCACAGTGATGATGTCACAAGTCGATCGCCGAAGATCGAACGCCGTATCGTCACAAATCGTTATGCTTTTGTTTGACGTCTTTGGGTGTTCCAAGAATTCAAATAAAATATTTGCTATTTTGTTTTGTGTGGAATCTTTTTACATATATTTCATGTTTTTTTTGTTTTGCTCATTTAATGAAAAAAACGTTACAGTGATGACATCACAAGTCGATCGCCGAATATCGAATGCCGTGTCGTCACAAATCGCTATGCTTTTTTTTGACATCTTTGGGTGTTCCAAGAAATCAAATAAAATAATTGCTCTTTTGTTTTTTATGAAACCTTTTTTTAAATATTTCATGATTTTTTTGTTTCGCTCATTTAATGAAAAAAACTTCACAGTGATGACGTCACAAGTCGATCGCCGAAGATCGAACGCCGTGTCGTCACAAATCGCTATGCTTTTTTTTGACATCTTTGGGTGCTCCAAGAATTCAAATAAAATATTTGCTCTTTTGTTTTGTATGAAATCTTTTCTGAAATATTTCATTATTTTTTTTTGTTTCGCTCAGATAATGAAAAAAATACGTCACAGTGATGACGTCACAAGTCGATCGCCGAATATCGAACGCTGGATCATCGATGCCACAAATCGCTATGCTTTTGTTTGACGTCTGCGGATGTTTCAAGAATTCAAAAAAATATGTGCTCTTTTGTTTTGGATGAAATCTTTTTTTAAATATTTAATGTTTTTTTCTTTCGATCAGATAATGAAAAAAATACGTCACAGTGATAACGTCACAAGTCGATCGCCGAATATCGAACGCTGGATCGTCGATACCACAAATTACTATGCTTTTGTTTGACGTCTGCGGATGTTCCAAGAATTCAAAAAAATATTTGCTCTTTTGTTTTGGATGAAATCTTTTTTTAAATGTTTCATGATTTTTTTGTGTCGATCAGATAATGAAAAAAATACGTCAAACGCCGGATCGTCGTTGTTTCAAATCGCTATGCTTTTTTTTTACTTTTTTGGGTGTTCCAAGAATTCAAATAAAATTTTTGCTCTTTTGTTTTGGATGAAATCTTTTTTTATGTATTTCATGATTTTTTTTTGTCGATCAGATAATTAAAAAAATACTTTACAATATGACGTCACATGTCAAACGCTGGATCGTCATTGTTTCAAATCGCTTTGCTTTTTTTGACGTTTTTGGGTATTCCTAGAATTCAAATAAAATATTTGCTCTTTTGTTTTGTATGAAATCTTTTTTTAAATATTTCATGATATTTTTTTTAGCTCAGTTATTTAAAATATTCGTCACAGTGATGACGTCACAAGTCGATCAACGAAGATCGAACGCCATATTGTCACAAATTTCAATGCTTTTGTTTATTGTCCTTGGGTGTTCCAAGAATTCAAATTAAATATTTGCTCTTTTATTTTGGATGAAATTTTTTTTTTAATATTTGATGATTTTTTTGTGTCGATCAGATAATGAAAAAAATACGACATATGTCAAACGCCGGATCGTCGTTGTTTCAAATCGCTATGCTTTTTTTTGACTTTTTTGGGTGTTCCAAGAATTCAAATAAAATATTTGCTCTTTTGTTTTGTATGAAATCTTTTTTTAAATATTTCATGATATTTATTTTTAGCTCAGTTATTGAAAATATTCGTCACAGTGATGACGTCACAAGTCGATCAACGAAGATCGAACGCCATATTGTCACAAATTTCAATGCTTTTGTTTATTGTCCTTGGGTGTTCCAAGAATTCAAATTAAATATTTGCTCTTTTATTTTGGATGAAATTTTTTTTTAAATATTTGATGATTTTTTTGTGTCGATCAGATAATGAAAAAAATACGACATATGTCAAACGCCGGATCGTCGTTGTTTCAAATCGCTATGCTTTTTTTGACTTTTTTGGGTGTTCCAAGAATTCAAATAAAATATTTGCTCTTTTGTTTTGTATGGAATCTTTTTTAAATATTTCATGATTTATTTGTTTCGCTCATTTAATCAAAAAAGCATCACAGTGATGACGTCACAAGTCGATCGCCGAAGATCAAACGCCATATCATCATTAATTGTTATGCTTTTGTTTGACGTCTTTGGGTGTTCGAAGAATTCAAATAAAATATTTGTGCTTTTGTTTTGTATGAAATCTTTTCTCAAATTTTTCATGATTTTTATGTTAAGCTTAGTTTTGGAAAAAAGCTTCACAGTGATGACTTCAAAGGTTGATCGCCTAAGATCGAACGCCATATCGTCACAAATTGTTATCATTTTGTTTGACGTCTTTAGGGGGTTGCAATAATTCAAATAAAATATTTGCTCCTATGTTTATTATGAAATCTTTTTTGAATTATTTAATGATTTTTTTGTGTCGATCAGATAATGAAAAAATAAGTCACAATGAATACAACACACGTCGAACGCCGGATCGTCGTTGTGACAAATCGCTTTGCTTTTGTTAACATCTTTGGGTGTTCCATGAATTCAAATAAAATATATGCTCTTTTGTTTTGTATGAAATCTTTTTTTTTAATATTTCATGATATATTTTTGTCGATCAGATAATTAAAAGAATTGATCCTAGTGATGACGTCACAAGTCAATCGCCTACGATCGAACGCCGTATCGTCACAAATCGTCATGCTTTTTTGACGTCTATGGGTGTCTCTAGAATTCAAATAAAAGTTATGCTGCTTTGTTTTGGATGTTACTTTTTTTGAAATATTTCATGATTTATTTGTGTCGATCAGATAATGAAAAAAATACGTCACATGTCAAACGCCGGATCGTCGTTGTTTCAAATCGCTATGCTTTTTTTTACTTTTTTGGGTGTTCCAAGAATTCAAATAAAATTTTTGCTCTTTTGTTTTGGATGAAATCTTTTTTTATGTATTTCATGATTTTTTTTTGTCGATCAGATAATTAAAAAAATACTTTACAATATGACGTCACATGTCAAACGCTGGATCGTCATTGTTTCAAATCGCTTTGCTTTTTTTGACGTTTTTGGGTATTCCTAGAATTCAAATAAAATATTTGTTCTTTTGTTTTGTATGAAATCTTTTTTTAAATATTTCATGATATTTTTTTTTAGCTCAGTTATTTAAAATATTCGTCACAGTGATGACGTCACAAGTCGATCAACGAAGATCGAACGCCATATTGTCACAAATTTCAATGCTTTTGTTTATTGTCCTTGGGTGTTCCAAGAATTCAAATTAAATATTTGCTCTTTTATTTTGGATGAAATTTTTTTTTTAATATTTGATGATTTTTTTGTGTCGATCAGATAATGAAAAAAATACGACTTATGTCAAACGCCGGATCGTCGTTGTTTCAAATCGCTATGCTTTTTTTTGACTTTTTTGGGTGTTCCAAGAATTCAAATAAAATATTTGCTCTTTTGTTTTGTATGAAATCTTTTTTAAATATTTCATGATTTATTTGTTTCGCTCATTTAATCAAAAAAGCATCACAGTGATGACGTCACAAGTCGATCGCCGAAGATCAAACGCCATATCATCATTAATTGTTATGCTTTTGTTTGACGTCTTTGGGTGTTCGAAGAATTCAAATAAAATATTTGTGCTTTTTTTTTGTATGAAATCTTTTCTCAAATTTTTCATGATTTTTATGTTAAGCTTAGTTTTGGAAAAAAGCTTCACAGTGATGACTTCAAAGGTTGATCGCCTAAGATCGAACGCCATATCGTCACAAATTGTTATCATTTTGTTTGACGTCTTTAGGGGGTTGCAATAATTCAAATAAAATATTTGCTCCTATGTTTATTATGAAATCTTTTTTGAATTATTTAATGATTTTTTTGTGTCGATCAGATAATGAAAAAAATAAGTCACAATGAATACAACACACGTCGAACGCCGGATCGTCGTTGTGACAAATCGCTTTGCTTTTGTTAACATCTTTGGGTGTTCCATGAATTCAAATAAAATATATGCTCTTTTGTTTTGTATGAAATCTTTTTTTTAAATATTTCATGATATATTTTTGTCGATCAGATAATTAAAAGAATTGATCCTAGTGATGACGTCACAAGTCAATCGCCTACGATCGAACGCCGTATCGTCACAAATCGTCATGCTTTTTTGACGTCTATGGGTGTCTCTAGAATTCAAATAAAAGTTATGCTGCTTTGTTTTGGATGTTACTTTTTTTGAAATATTTCATGATTTATTTGTGTCGATCAGATAATGAAAAAAATACGTCACATGTCAAACGCCGGATCGTCGTTGTTTCAAATCGCTATGCTTTTTTTTACTTTTTTGGGTGTTCCAAGAATTCAAATAAAATTTTTGCTCTTTTGTTTTGGATGAAATCTTTTTTTATGTATTTCATGATTTTTTTTTGTCGATCAGATAATTAAAAAAATACTTTACAATATGACGTCACATGTCAAACGCTGGATCGTCATTGTTTCAAATCGCTTTGCTTTTTTTGACGTTTTTGGGTATTCCTAGAATTCAAATAAAATATTTGCTCTTTTGTTTTGTATGAAATCTTTTTTTAAATATTTCATGATATTTTTTTTTAGCTCAGTTATTTAAAATATTCGTCACAGTGATGACGTCACAAGTCGATCAACGAAGATCGAACGCCATATTGTCACAAATTTCAATGCTTTTGTTTATTGTCCTTGGGTGTTCCAATAATTCAAATTAAATATTTGCTCTTTTATTTTGGATGAAATTTTTTTTTTAATATTTGATGATTTTTTTGTGTCGATCAGATAATGAAAAAAATACGACTTATGTCAAACGCCGGATCGTCGTTGTTTCAAATCGCTATGCTTTTTTTTGACTTTTTTGGGTGTTCCAAGAATCCAAATAAAATATTTGCTCTTTTGTTTTGTATGAAATCTTTTTTAAATATTTCATGATATTTTTTTTTAGCTCAGTTATTTAAAATATTCGTCACAGTGATGACGTCACAAGTCGATCAACGAAGATCGAACGCCATATTGTCACAAATTTCAATGCTTTTGTTTATTGTCCTTGGGTGTTCCAAGAATTCAAATTAAATATTTGCTCTTTTATTTTGGATGAAATTTTTTTTTAATATTTGATGATTTTTTTGTGTCGATCAGATAATGAAAAAAATACGACTTATGTCAAACGCCGGATCGTCGTTGTTTCAAATCGCTATGCTTTTTTTGACTTTTTTGGGTGTTCCAAGAATTCAAATAAAATATTTGCTCTTTTGTTTTGTATGGAATCTTTTTTAAATATTTCATGATTTATTTGTTTCGCTCATTTAATCAAAAAAGCATCACAGTGATGACGTCACAAGTCGATCGCCGAAGATCAAACGCCATATCATCATTAATTGTTATGCTTTTGTTTGACGTCTTTGGGTGTTCGAAGAATTCAAATAAAATATTTGTGCTTTTGTTTTGTATGAAATCTTTTCTCAAATTTTTCATGATTTTTATGTTAAGCTTAGTTTTGGAAAAAAGCTTCACAGTGATGACTTCAAAGGTTGATCGCCTAAGATCAAACGCCATATCGTCACAAATTGTTATCATTTTGTTTGACGTCTTTAGGGGGTTGCAATAATTCAAATAAAATATTTGCTCCTATGTTTATTATGAAATCTTTTTTGAATTATTTAATGATTTTTTTGTGTCGATCAGATAATGAAAAAATAAGTCACAATGAATACAACACACGTCGAACGCCGGATCGTCGTTGTGACAAATCGCTTTGCTTTTGTTAACATCTTTGGGTGTTCCATGAATTCAAATAAAATATATGCTCTTTTGTTTTGTATGAAATCTTTTTTTTTAATATTTCATGATATATTTTTGTCGATCAGATAATTAAAAGAATTGATCCTAGTGATGACGTCACAAGTCAATCGCCTACGATCGAACGCCGTATCGTCACAAATCGTCATGCTTTTTTGACGTCTATGGGTGTCTCTAGAATTCAAATAAAAGTTATGCTGCTTTGTTTTGGATGTTACTTTTTTTGAAATATTTCATGATTTATTTGTTTCGCTCATTTCATTTGGGTGTTCCAAGAATTCAACTAAAATATTTGCTCTTTTGTATCAATGAAATCTTTTGTGAAATATTTCATGATTTTTTCTTTCGATCAGATAATGAAAAAAATACGTAACAGTGATGTCGTCACATCTCGATCGACGAATATCAATCGCTGGATCGTCGATGCCACAAATCGCTTTGCTTTTGTATGACGTCTGCGGATGTTCCAAGAATTCAAAAACATATATGTGGTCTTTTGGTTTGGATGAACTGTTTTTTTTTTAAATATTTCATGATTTTTTTTTATAGCTCATTTAATGAAAAAAACGTCACAGTGATGACTTCACAAGTCGATCGCCGAAGATCGAACGCAGTATCGTCACAAATCGCTTTGCTTTTGTTTGACGTCTTTGGGTGTTCCATGAATTCAAATAAAATATTTGCTCTTTTGTTTTGTATGAAATCATTTTTGAAATATTTCATAATTTTTTTCTTTCGATCAGATAATGAAAAAAATACGTCACAGTGATGACGTCACATCTCGATCGCCGAATATCGAACGCCTGATCGTCGATGCCACAAATCGCTTTGCTTTTGTATGACGTGTGCGGATGTTCCAAGAATTCAAAAACATATATGTGCTCTTTTGGTTTGGATGAAATCTTTTTTTCAATATTTAATGATTTATCTGTGTCGATCAGATAAAAGACAAAATACTTCACATGTCAAACACCGGATCGTCGTTGTTTCAAAAAGCTTTGCTTTTTTTGACGGTTTTGGGTGTTCCCAGAATTCAAATAAAATATTTGCTCTTTTGTATTAATGAAATCTTTTTTTTAATATTTCATGATTCTTTTATTTCAATCAGAAAATGCAAAAAATACGTCACAGTGATGACGTCACATCTCGATCGCCGAATATCGAACGCCTGATCGTCGATGCCACAAATCGCTTTGCTTTTGTTTGACGTCTGCGGATGTTCCAAGAATTCAAAAATATATATGTGGTCTTTTGGTTTGGATGAAATCTTTTTCTTAAATATTTCATGATGTTTTTGTGTCGATCAGATAATGAAAAAAATACGTCACATGTCAAACACCGGATCGTCATTGTTTCAAATCGCTATGCATTTTTTTGACGTTATTGGGTGTTCCAAGAATTCAAATAAAATATTTGCTCTTTTTTGTTTTGTATGAAATCTTTTTTTTTTTAAATTTCATGATATTTTTGTGTCGATCAGATAATAACAAGAATTGGTCCCGGTGATGACGTCACAAATCAATCGCCTAAAATCGAACGCCGTATCGTCACAAACCGCTATGCTTTTGTTTGACGTCCTTGGATGTTCCTAGAATTCAAATAAAATATTTGCTCTTTTGTATTATTGAAATCGTTTTTTTAATATTTCATGATTCTTTTATTTCAATTAGATAATGAAAAAAATACGTCACAATATGACGTCACATGTCAAACGCTGAATTGTCGTCGTTTCATATCGCTTTGCTTTTTTGTGACGTTTTTGGGTGTTCCAAGAATTCAAATAAAATATTTGCTCTTTTGTTTTTTATGAAATCTTTTTTGAAATATTTCATGATTTTTTTGTGTCGATCAGATAAAAAAAGAATTGGTCCCGGTGATGACGTCACAAGTCAATCGCTTAAGATCGAACGCCGTTTCGTCATAAATCGTCATGCTTTTTTTGACGTCCTTGGGTGTCTTTAAATTTCAAATAAAATATTTGCTCTTTTGTTTTGTATGAAATCTTTTTTTAATATTTCATGATATTTTTATTAAGCTCATTTAATGAAAATAAACGTCACAGTGATGACGTCACAAGTCGATCGCCGAAGATCGAATGCCATATCATCACAAATTGTAATGCTTTTGTTTGACGTCCTTGGGTGTTCCAAGAATTCAAATAAAATATTTGCTCTTTTGTTTTGTATGATTTTTTTTTTAATATTTCATTTTATTTTTGTGTCGATCAGATAATAAAAAGAATTGGTCCCAGTGATGACGTCACAAGTCAATCGCCTAAGATCGAACGCCGTATCGTCAAAAATCGTCATGCTTTTTTTGACGTCCTTGGGTGTCTTTAAATTTCAAATAAAATATTTGCTCTTTTGTTTTCTATGAAATCTTTTTTGAAATATTTTTTGATATTTTTATTTAGCTCAGTTAATGAAAATATACGTCACAGTGATGACGTTACAAGTCGACCGTTGATTTTTTTTTCCATAAGAAGTGATAATCTATGAAAACAAATAAATTATGACAATCGGAATTAAAGCAAATTATATAGTACATTTTGTCCGATATATGCAAGAAACTTCACATTCACATTGAACTTTATGTACATTAGTATTGACCGAAATATTCGCTAAGATCTTCTGAAATATCGATTATTTGTGAGGAAAGCTATAGTGGAAATCTAAACGATCGTAACAATACACCCTTATTAAAGGAAACTAAAACACGGGACATCTTTTGTGTTGGAAGGCAGTTCGTTTGCGAGGATATCACTTCATTTGGCATGTGTCAGGTTTGAATGGTTGGCAACGGATTTTGTTTATTGAAAAAGAAAATTCGCGAATTTTGATTGCAAATTATAACAAAGAGATCGCTAATATTTCATGTGTCAAAAAATTCACTTGATTTATATGGATATTTTATGGTAGCTTGTAAACTGTTTTCCTAGTTCTCAAATCTTTACATTTGTACATCTGTTAATTATAATATTGACATGTTATATGAATAGGTTTGTTTATAATTTGTATTCTGTCAGTTAACAATGCTCGCGATGAGCGAAACATGTCCTGATCATTAAGTTAATTGTGAAAGCGATACACACTCATCAGTTTTCGAATAGTGAGGCAAATAATATAACACAATATGCAAGGAACTACAATAACGTTATACACATATTTGAAAGGTTTAATTTGCAATCATTATTCACATTCACATTGATTTTCATGTACATAGGTATTGACCGAAATATTCGCTAAGATCTTCTACAAATATCGATCATTTGCGCGGAAAGCTACACACCCAGTCCTTTTTTTACACGATAAATTGGTTCCAAAAAAAGGCGCGTAAAAAAACTTTCACAACTTTCATATAATTTGATAAATTGGTTCCAAAAATTAAAATATGGCGTAAAAAAGTACCAGAAACGTATGAAGAACCAAAATATGCTCTTTAAAATTCGTGCAAAAATAATATATATTTTATGATTTTATACACAGTTATATGAATTATTCGTTGCTGTCACTCTCGGTTGCGAAATGTAATCGTAAAACTGTCTCTTTTAAATACTCATGCAAGTATAAATTATTATATTTTTAAATGTTTTTTCCTTCAATAGTAATATTTTTATCTTCGGTTCGCATTTATTGTTTAACATTTAAAATATTTTGACGTCATTGGAGGGCATTTCTTTGACATAATAATTCAAAATGGTAAAATTTATGGCCGAGAAAATGCTTTTCAACGAATTTAATAAATGCAGTGTTTAAACAAGTTTACGAGCGGACATACATTCCATGATTTTACGCAATTGCATTATATTTCTTTACACACCCTAAAACATAAATTCGCATAATATCCGATACACTTGTCAACATTTGGCAATTGTATGTGTATTTAAAAAATTGGAATGCTTTACAAAATTAAGTTTTAAAAATACACATATTTTTTTTATTTAAAAAAATAATGAAACGTACAACGCCTAGCATCATATAATATATATATTTCTTCTATAAAACAAATTTGGGGAAAAAATCGCGTAAAAACGAGTGAAGCGAGTAAAAAAATGTAACGGGGCCGTCCAAAAAAATCGCGTGTAATCGAATTCGCGTAAAATAAGGACTGGGACTATACTTGAAATCTAAACGATCAAAAAAATACAACCTTATTGAAAGAGACTGCAGCACGAGACAAAATTGAGGTGATCTTACAGGGAGGCAACTAAGTAATTGCGGATTTGTTTTTAGAAAATCAAAGACAATTTTTTCATGGAATCAAATAACTTTATTCTTTAATGTATTGCCCATTTTGATCAATGAACTTTTGCCATCTTTCAGGAAGCATCATAATCCCATGTTCATAAAACTTCTGGTTTTTATTAGCCAAAAACTGAATCAAGTACGATTTGACATCATTATGATTATTGTACTTTTTACCATTCAAGGAGTTTTGTAAAGATTGAAACAAAAAGTAATCAGATGGTGCAAGGTCAGGACTATATGGTGGATGTGGCAAAACATCCCAACCAAGCTCCAATAATTTTTGCCGAGTAGCCAAAGATGTGTGTGGCCTTGCATTTTCATGATGGAATACAACACCGTTTCGATTTGTCGATTCGGGCCGCTTTTCTTCAACTGCATTGTTTAATTTCTTTAGTTGTTAAATGTAGACATCAGAAATGATCGTTCGGTTGGGTGGCGAGAGTTCAAAGTAGACAATTCCTTTATAATCCCACCAAACTGATAACAAAACCTTCTTTTGATGAATATCAGCTTTTGATGTTGTTTGAGCTGGTTCACCTGGCCTGCTCCACGATCTTTTCCGCATGATATTGTTGTAAACAACCCACTTTTCATCGCCAGTTATCAGTCGTTTTAAAAATGGATCATTTTCATTACGTTTCTTTAGCAAATCGCAGCTTTTAATGCGTTGCGTTAAATGCCTTTTCTTTCAGTCTGTGAGGAACCCATGTATCGAGTTTTTGAACCTAGCCAAGTTGTTTTAAGTGATTTTCAATGCATGTTTGTGATACATGAAGCTTCTCTGCGATCTCACGTGTTGTACTGTGACGATCCGAATCGATGATTGCTTTGATTAGATCGTCATCAACTTCAATTGGACGACCAGAGCGTTGTTCATCTTTGAGTGAAAAATCACCAGAACGAAATTTGGCAAACCAATTTTGACACTGCCGTTCTTTTAAGGCTTCGTCACCATAAACAGCACATAACTTGTGAGCTTGTGCGTTTTTCCCTTTGCGGAAATAAAAAAGCAAAATATGACGAAAATGTTCTTTTGATTTTCCATTTTTCAACGAACGCCAAACAAAAACTACGCAACCGATCAAAAAAAAATTATTACTGATTGACAGCTGAATTTTCAACTATCCAATAACAAAATGTGTTTACATTTGGACTACGTCGCAAACCTAAAAATTCAACTGAATCCATCTATGAGTGATATCGGCAATTACTTAGTTGCCAACCCAATACAAAACAAATATTTGCGAAAAATCGTTAATATCGCATGAATTCCTTAAAAACAACACCGTTATCTTACACGCAATTTTTGTATGACGCTTAGTAACAAATCACACCGTTGATGGGCTTTTGTTTAACGTCTGCTGGTGTTCGATAGATTTAATTCAAAATGTCGAAATAAAATGGGCTTCATCGGCGTAAAATTATTATTTTCACCTTCATTTGGTGATCAATCTTCGAATTTTGTGTGAAAAACGTTTTGAAATATTTTCTAAAAATGTTCCATCAAAAAGAAAAATTTCGCTCGTCGATGAAAAAATTACGTCACAGTGATGGCGTCACATGCCGATCCCGATCGCTGAAATTCGAACGCTGCATGCCGATCTCCAAAATCCGAGCATCGTTGCCGAGCGCCGAAGGTGACGTCACTTTAGGAACGAATGAAGATATGAGGGGTGCGAGATTGCCGAACGACGCCGAACAACGCCGAATACCGATCCGAACGTGACATCACGGTAAAATCGGCAACAGTGTATGACGTCACAGTGACGTCATCAAACCCATTTTTTTCTGAAAAAAAAGTGAAGAATTTGGATTTTGTATGAAAAAATTTTTTCGAGAAAAAAATTTTTTTTGGCCAGTCCGTAGAAAATCTACTCATTCACAGATGGCACTGTCAGTCGAAAAAAAACCCGAAAATTTCGTTTTCTCATACGCTACTCGCCAGCAGATGTCGATGTCAGTCTTAAAAAAAAATTGTTTTGCGAATCAGTAGCAAATCGACACATTCACAGATGGCACAGTCAGTCAAAGAAAGCCCGAAAATTTCGTCTTCTCATACGCCACTCGCCTACAGATGTCGATATCAGTCTTCAATTGATGATATTTTTTTTCGTATCTTAAACTCTCATTCCTACCCATTTTTTCCCTGAATTTCTCCTTTCATTTTCTTATCGACTCACCTTTTGTCACATCTAAGTTAAGAAATTCCAAATACTTAATACTAGCGACATATTTATGAGTGACATCGCAAATGCAGCGCACCGACAGTGATCTGCTCATGTTATCCTGACAGGCTTCTGACCGACGTACAAAAGTACTGTTTCTACACATACAATAAAGTTTCCGCATAGCAGGTAAGCCCAGAAAGACTATATCGGTCAAATATCCTGAAAAATCGAATTCTTTATTTTTGATTACTTAAGACGGTTATATTATAAATCGTTCACGTAAAGCGTGAAATGAAGAAATTTATGTTTGAATGGAAACGAAAGAAGCGATTTAAGAGCTTTACTAAAATTTACAACAAAGGTACGGTAATTTAGGGAAGGTTTTGAAAATATTTTCCAAGCCAATTTACATAAAATTATCATCATTTTGTATATATGACACTTTTAAGCCACATTCAAATAAGAGAACCATCTCAATTTGAACCTCCTCAAAGTCTGATAGTCAATATAAATGTATTGTATTGTATTGTATTGTAATGTATCGTGTTGTTTTTTCTTTTTTTTTTCTTGACATCCGAACATCAAACGGGCCTTCGTCTGACACGAGGTTTGCGTACTTGGCAACGAGATTTGTATACAGAATAATAAATGCTGCAAGCGACAGTTTGAAAAAATCTTAGTCGAAGTGTTTTCACTAATGAAATGAAAAATCCGGCTCTTCAACGAGAGTGAGAAGTACACATTGAAGCGGATCGGACAAAATTCATTGTCTGAAAATGATACGTCAAGGAAAAACAAACGTCGCTACTGACCGACAATTTCGCTGAAGCCTCCATCACTTGCGCACAGATCAATGGTTATAGTCTTAAAAACACAAACAAAACTCTCTTATGCAAACAGCATCATAAAATATTACTATAGATATGAGGCATGAACGAAATCGATAATGTCTACGACAACAAGCGACAACTGTCATCAGTATGATATATAAAGCAGAGCTAAAACTTTTCCCAGATCAAATTGTTTCGAACAGAGAGATGACCTTTCAAAATAGTAGAATTTTATATTCATCGGCTTACGTTACCACATAATTGACAAAATGGCAGATGCGACATCATTTGAAGTATGACAGATTTTGAATGCTAGGGAACAATACTGTTTAAACGCTCAAAAAGAGCAAGAAGTGAAGCAAACAAGCAATGTTGATTAACAAACACATTTTTTTCTTTTCTTGATGGGCTTTTATTTGACGTCTGCGGATGTTCCATAAATTCATATAAAATATGTGCTCTTTTGTTTGTGTGAAATCTTTTTTTAAATATAAAAAGATTTTTTTCTTTCGATCAGATATTGAAAAAAATACGTCACAGTGATGACGTCACAAGTCGATCGCCGAATATCGAATGCCGTATCGTCATAAATCGTTATGCTTTTGTTTGACGTCTTTGGGTGTTTCGAGAATTCAAATTAAATATTTGGTCTTTTGTATTAATGAAATCTTTTTTCAAATATTTCATGATTTTTTCTTTCGATCCGATAATGAAAAAAATACGTCACAGTGATGACGTCACAAGTCGATCGCCAAATATCGGACGCTGGATCGTCGTTGCCACAAATCGCTATGTTTTTGTTTGACGTCTGCGGATGTTCCAAGAATTCAAAAAAAATTGTCCTTTTTGTTTTGTATGAAATCTTTTTTGAAATAATTCATGATTTTTTTATTTCGCTCAGTTAATGAAAAAAGCGTCACAGTAATGACGTTACAAGTCGATCGCTAAAGATCGAATGCCGTATCGTCATATAGCGCTATGCTTTTGTTTGACGTCTGCGGATGGTCCAAGAATTCAAAAAAAACTGTCCTCTTTTGTTTTGGATGAAATCTTTTTTGAAATAATTCATGATTTTTTTATTTCGCTCAGTTATTGAAAAAAGCGTCACAGTAATGACGTTACAAGTCGATCGCTAAAGATCGAATGCCGTATCGTCATAAATCGTTATGCTTTTGTTTGACGTCTTTGGGTGTTCCAAGAATTCAAAAAAATATTTGCTCTTTTGAATTAATGAAATCTTTTTTTCAATATTTCATGATTGTTTTATTTCAATCAGATAATGAAAAAATACGTCACAGTGATGACGTCACATCTCGATCGCCGAATATCGAACGCTGGATCGTCGATGCCACAAATAGCTTTGCTTTTGTTTGACGTCTGCAGATGTTCCAAGAATTCAAAAAGGTTTGTGCTCTTTTGGTTTGGATGAAATATTTTTATCAATATTTCATTATTTTTCTCTTCGATCAGATAATGAAAAAAAAACTTTACAATGATGACGTCACATGTCAAACGCCAAAACGTCGTGTTTTCAAATCACTATGCTTTTTTTGAAGTCTTTGGGTGTTCCAAGAAATCAAAAAAATATGTGCTCTTTTGTTTTGGAAGAAATTTTTTCTTAAATATTTCATGATTTTTTTGTGTCTATCAGATAATGAAAAAAATACGTCACATGTCAAACGCCGGATCGTCGTTGTTTCAAATCGCTTTGCTTTTTTTGACGTCTTTGCGTGTTCCTTGAATTCAAATAAAGTATTTGCTCTTTTGTTTTGTATGAAATCTTTTTTTTTAATATTTCATGATATTTTTGTGTCAATCAGATAATAAAAAGAATTGGTCCCGGTGATGACGTCACAAGTCAATCGCCTAAGATCGAACGTCGTATCGTCACAAACCGCTATTCTTTTGTTTGACGTCTTCGGGTGTTCCAATTTTCAAATAAAATATTTGCTCTTTTGGATTAATGAAATCTTTTTTTCAATATTTCATGATTCTTTTATTTCAATCAATAATGAAAAAATACGTCACAGTGATGACGTCACATCTCGATCGCCAAATATTGAACACTGGATCGACGATGCCACAAATCGCTTTGCTTTTGTTTGACGTCTGCGGATGTTCCAAGAATTTAAAAAGGTATGTGCACTTTTGGTTTCATGAAATCTTTTTATCAATATTTCATTATTTTTCTCTTCGATCAGATAATGAAAAAAGTACGTAACAATGATTACGTCACATGTCAAACGCCGGAACGTCGTGTTTTCAAATCACTTTGCTTTTTTTTGACGTCTTTGGGTGTTCCATGAATTCTATTCAAATATTTGCTGTTTTGTTTTGTATGAAATCTTTTTTTAAATATTTCATGATTTAGTTTTTGCTCATTCAATGAAAAAAACGTCACAGTTATGACGTCACAAGTCAATCGCCGAAGATCGAACGCCGTATCGTCACAAATCGCTATGCTTTTGTTTGACGTCTATGGTTGTTCCGAGAATTCAAATTAAATATTTGGTCTTTTGTATTAATGAAATCTTTTTTCAAATATTTCATGATTTTTTCATTCGATCAGATAATGAAAAAAATACGTCACAGTGATGACGTCACAAGTCGATCGCCAATGATAGAACGCCTTATAGTCACAAATTGTTATGCTTTTGTTTGACGTCTTTGGGTGTTCCAAGTATTCAAATAAAATATTTGCTCTTTTGTTTTGTATGAAATCTTTTTTTAAATATTTCATGATTTAGTTTTCGCTCATTCAATGAAAAAAACGTCACAGTTATGACGTCACAAGTCGATCGCCGAAGATCGAACGCCGTATCGTCACAAATTGTAATGCTTTTTTTTGACGTCCTTGGGTGTTCCATGAATTCAAATAAAATATTTGCTCTTTTGTTTTGTATGAAATCTTTTTTGAAATATTTCATGATTTACTTTTCGCTCATTCAATGAAAAAAACGTCACAGTGATGACGTCACAAGTCGATCGCCGAAGATCGAACGCCGTATCGTCACAAATCGCTATGCTTTTGTTTGACGTCTATGGTTGTTCCGAGAATTTAAATTAAATATTTGGTCTTTTGTATTAATGAAATCTTTTTTCAAATATTTCATGATTTTTTCATTCGATCAGATAATGAAAAAAATACGTCACAGTGATGACGTCACAAGTCGATCGCCGAAGATCGAACGCCGTATCGTCACAAATCGCTATGCTTTTGTTTGACGTCTTTGGGTGTTCTGAGAATTTTAATAAAATATTTGGTCTTTTGCATTAATGAAATCTTTTTTAGTATATTTCATGATTTTTTTGTTTCGCTCATTTAATGAAAAAAACGTTACAGTGATGACGTCACAAGTCGATCGCCGAAAATCGAACGCCGTATCGTCACAAATCGCTATGCTTTTGTTCGACGTCTTTGGTTGTTCCGAGAATTCAAATTAAATATTTGGTCTTTTGTATTAATGAAATCTTTTTTCAAATATTTCATGATTTTTTTATTCGATCAGATAAAGAAAAAAATACGCCACAGTGATGACGTCACAAGTCGATCGCCAAATATTGAACGCTGGATCGTCGATGCCACAAATCGCTATGCTTTTGTTTGACGTCTTAATATTTAAATAAAATTAAATAAAATATTTGCTCTTTTCTTTTGTATGAAATCTTTTTTTAATATTTCATGATATTTTTATTAAGCTCAGTTTATGAAAATAAACGTCACAGTGATGACGTCACAAGTCGCTATGCTTTTGTTTGACGTCTGCGGGTGTTCCAAGAATTCAAAAATATATGTGGTCTTTTGGTTTGGATGAAGTCTTTTTTTCAATATTTCATTTTTTTTTTCTTCGATCAGAAAATGAAAAAAATACGTTACAATGATAACGTCACATGTCAAACGCCAGAACGTCGTGTTTTCGAATCACTGTGCTTTTATTTGACGTCTTTGGGTGTTCCAAGAAATCAAAACAATATGTGCTCTTTTGTTTTGGATGAAATTTTTTCTTAAATATTTCATGATGTTTTTGTGTCGATCAGATAATGAAAGTAATACGTCACATACCAAACGCCGGATCGTCGTTGTTTCAAATCGCTATGCTTTTTTTTGACGTTTTTGGGTATTCCTAGAATTCAAATAAAATATTTGCTCTTTTGTTTTGTATGAAATCTTTTTTTTAAATATTTCATGATTTAGTTTTCGCTCATTCAATAAAAAAAACGTCACAGTTATGACGTCACAAGTCGATCGCCGAAGATCGAACGCCGTATCGTCACAAATCGCTATGCTTTTGTTTGACGTCTTTGGGTGTTCTGAGAATTTAAATAAAATATTTGCTCTTTTGTTTTGTATGAAATCTTTTTTGAAATATTTCATGATTAAGTTATCGCTCATTCAATAAAAAAAACATCACAGTGATGACGTTACAAGTTGATCGCCGAAGATCGAACGCCGTATCGTCACAAATCGCTATGCTTTTGTTTGACGTCTTTGGGTGTTCCGAGAATTCAAATGAAATAATTGGTCTTTTGTATTAATGAAATCTTTTTTCAAATAGTTCATGATTTTTTTATTCGATCAGATAATGAAAAACAATTTTCACAGTGATGACGTCACATCTCGATCGCCGAATATCGAACGCTGGATCGTCGATGCCACATATCGCTTTGCTTTTGTATGACGTCTGCGGATGTTCCAAGAATTCAAAAACATATAAATGGTCTTTTGGTTTGGATGAAATCTTATTTAGAATTTTTCATGATTTTTTTGTTTCGCTCATTTAATGAAAAAAACGTCACAGTGATGACATCACAAGTCGATCGCCGAATATTGAACGCTGGATCGTCGATGCCACAAATCGATATGCTTTTGTTTGACGTCTGCGGGTGTTCCAAGAATTCAAAAATATATGTGGACTTTTGGTTTCGATAAAGTCTTTTTTTCAATATTTCATAATTTTTCTCTTCGATCAGTTAATGAAAAAAATTCGTCACAATGATTATGTCACATGTCAAACGCCGGAACGTCGTGTTTTCAAATCACTATCCTTTTTTTTGACGTCTTTGGGTGTTCCAAGAAATCAAAAAAATATGTGCTCTTTTGTTTTGGATGAAATTTTTTCTTAAATATTTCATGATGTTTTTGTGTCGATCAGATAATGAAAGTAATACGTCACATACCAAACGCCGGATCGTCGTTGTTTCAAATCGCTATGCTTTTTTTTGACGTTTTTGGGTATTCCTAGAATTCAAATAAAATATTTGCTCTTTTGTTTTGTATGAAATCTTTTTTGAAATATTTCATGATTTAGTTTTCGCTCATTCAATAAAAAAAACGTCACAGTTATGACGTCACAAGTCGATCGCCGAAGATCGAACGCCGTATCGTCACAAATCGCTATGCTTTTGTTTGACGTCTTTGGGTGTTCTGAGAATTTAAATAAAATATTTGCTCTTTTGTTTTGTATGAAATCTTTTTTGAAATATTTCATGATTAAGTTATCGCTCATTCAATAAAAAAAACATCACAGTGATGACGTTACAAGTTGATCGCCGAAGATCGAACGCCGTATCGTCACAAATCGCTATGCTTTTGTTTGACGTCTTTGGGTGTTCCGAGAATTCAAATGAAATAATTGGTCTTTTGTATTAATGAAATCTTTTTTCAAATAGTTCATGATTTTTTTATTCGATCAGATAATGAAAAACAATTTTCACAGTGATGACGTCACATCTCGATCGCCGAATATCGAACGCTGGATCGTCGATGCCACATATCGCTTTGCTTTTGTATGACGTCTGCGGATGTTCCAAGAATTCAAAAACATATATGTGGTCTTTTGGATTGGATGAAATCTTATTTAGTATATTTCATGATTTTTTGTTTCGCTCAGTTAATGAAAAAAACGTCACAGTGATGACGTCACAAGTCGATCGCCGAAGATCGAACGCCGTATCGTCACAAATCGCTATGCTTTTGTTTGACGTCTTTGGGTGTTCCAAGAATTCAAATAAAATATTTGCTCTTTGGTTTTGTATGAAATCTTTTTTTTTAATATTTCATGATATTTTTGTGTCGATCAGATAATAAAAAGAATTGGTCCCGGTGATGACGTCACAAGTCAATCGCCTAAGATCGAACGTCGTATCGTCACAAACCGCTATTCTTTTGTTTGACGTCTTCGGGTGTTCCAATTTTCAAATAAAATATTTGCTCTTTTGTTTTGGATGAAATTTTTTCTTAAATATTTCATGATTTTTTTGTGTCGATCAGATAATGAAAAAAATACTTCACAATATGACGTCACATGTCAAACTCTGAATCGTCGTTGTTTCATATCGCTTTGCTTTTTTTTGACGTCTTTGGGTGTTCCAAGAATTCAAATAAAATATTTGCTCTTTTGTTTTGTATTAAAACTTTTTTTAAATATTTCATGATTTTTTTATATCGCTCAGTTAATGAAAAAAGCGTCACAGTGATGACGTCACAAGTCGATCGCCGAAGATCGAACGCAGTATCGTCACAAATCGCTATGCTTTTTTTTGACGTATTTGGGTGTTCCATGAATTCAAATAAAATATTTGCTTTTTTGTTTTGAATGAAATCTTTTTTGAACTATTTCATGATTTTTTTTTCGTTCATTTAATGAAAAAAACGTCACAGTGATGACGTCACTAGTCGATCGCCGAAGATCAAACGCCGTATCGTCACAAATTGTAATGCTTTTTTTTGACGTCTTTGGGTGTTCCATGAATTCAAATAAAGTATTTGCTCTTTTGTTTTGGATGAAATTTTTTCTTAAATATTTCATGATTTTTTTGTGTCGATCAGATAATGAAAAAAATACTTCACAATATGACGTCACATGTCAAACTCTGAATCGTCGTTGTTTCATATCGCTTTGCTTTTTTTTGACGTCTTTGGGTGTTCCATGAATTTAAATAAAATATTTACTCTTTTGTTTTGTATGAAATCTTTTTTGAAATATTTCATAATATTTGTTTAAGCTCAGCTTTTGAAAGTATTCGTCACAGTGATGACGTCACAAGTCGATCGCTAAAGATCGAACGCCGTATCTTCACAAATTGTAAGGCTTTTTTTTGACGTCTTTGGGTGTTCCATGAATTCAAATAAAATATTTGCTCTTTTGTTTTGTATGAAATCTTTTTTAAAATTTCATAATTTAGTTTTCTCTCATTCAATGAAAAAAACGTCACAGTGATGACGTCACAAGTCGATCGGCGAAGATCGAACGCCGTATCGTCACAAATCGCTATGCTTTTGTTTGACGTCTTTGGGTGTTCCGAGAATTCAAATTAAATATTTGGTCTTTTGTATTAATGAAATCTTTTTTCAAATAGTTCATGATTTTTTCTTTCGACCAGATAATGAAAAAAACACGTCACAGTGATGACGTCACAAGTCGATCGCCGAATATTGAACGCTGGATCGTCGATGCAACAAATCGCTATGCTTTTGTTTGACGTCTGCGGGTGTTCCAAGAATTCAAAAATATATGTGGTCTTTTGGTTTGGATGAAGTTTTTTTTTCAATATTTCATTGTTTTTCTCTTCGATCAGTTAATGAAAAAAATACGTCACAATGATCACGTCACATGTCAAACGCCGGAACGTCATTGTTTCAAATCACTTTGCTATTTTTTGACGTCTTTGTGTTCTAAGAATTCAAATAAAATATTTGCTCTTTGGTTTTGTATGAAATCTTTTTTTTTAATATTTCATTATATTTTTGTGTCGATCAGATAATAAAAACAATTGGTCCCGGTGATGACGTCACAAGTCAATCGCCTAAGATCGAACGTCGTATCGTCACAAACCGCTATTCTTTTGTTTGACGTCTGCGGATGTTGCAAGAATTCAAAAAGGTATGTGCTCTTTTGGTTTGGATGAAATCTTTTTATCAATATTTCATTTTTTTTTTCTTCGATCAGAAAATGAAAAAAATACGTTACAATGATTACGTCACATGTCAAACGCCAGAACGTCGTGTTTTCGAATCACTATGCTTTTATTTGACGTCTTTGGGTGTTCCAAGAAATCAAAAAAATATGTGCTCTTTTGTTTTGGATGAAATTTTTTCTTAAATATTTCATGATGTTTTTGTGTCGATCAGATAATGAAAAAAATACGTCGCATATCAAACGCCGGATCGTCGTTGTTTCAAATCGCTATGCTTTTGTTTGACGTCTGCGGGTGTTCCAAGAATTCAAAAATATATGTGGACTTTTGGTTTCGATGAAGTCTTTTTTTCAATATTTCATTATTTTTCTCTTCGATCAGTTAATGAAAAAAATTCGTCACAATGATTACGTCACATGTCAAATGCCGGAACGTCGTGTTATCAAATCACTATGCTTTTTTTTGACGTCTTTGGGTGTTCCAAGAAATCAAAAAAATATGTGCTCTTTTGTTTTGGATGAAATTTTTTCTTAAATATTTCATGATGTTTTTGTGTCGATCAGATAATGAAAAAAATACGTCGCATATCAAACGCCGGATCGTCATTGTTTCAAATCGCTATGCTTTTTTTTGACGTTTTTGGGTATTCCTAGAATTCAAATAAAATATTTGCTCTTTTGTTTTGTATGAAATCTTTTTTTAAATATTTCATGATTTAGTTTTCGCTCATTCAATGAAAACAACGTCACAGCTATGACGTCACAAGTCGATCGCCGAAGATCGAACGCCGTATCGTCACAAATCGTAATGCTTTTTTTGGACGTCTTTGGGTGTTTAATGAATTCAAATAAAATATTTGCTCTTTTGTTTTGTATGAAATCTTTTTTGAAATATTTCATGATTTAGTTTTCGCTCATTCAATGAAAAAAACGTCACAGTGATGACGTCACAAGTCGATCGCCGAAGATCGAACGCCATATCATCACAAATTGTAATGCTTTTGTTTGACTTCGGGTCTTCCAAGAATTCAAATAAAATATTTGCTCTTTTGTTTTGTATGAAATCTTTTTTTTAAATATTTCATGATTTACTTTTCGCTCATTCAATGAAAAAAACGTCACAGTGATGACGTCACAAGTCGATCGCCGAAGATCGAACGCCATATCATCACAAATTGTAATGCTTTTGTTTGACGTCTTTGGGTGTTCCAAGAATTTAAATAAAATATTTGCTCTTTTGTTTTTTATGAATTTTTTTTTGAAATATTTCATGATTTTTTTGTTTCGCTCATTTAATGAAAAAAACGTCACAGTGATGACGTCACAAGTCGATCGCCGATGATAGAACGCCGTATCGTCACAAATTGTTATGCTTTTGTTTGACGTCTTTGGGTGTTCCAAGTATTCAAATAAAATATTTGCTCTTTTCTTTTGTATGAAATCTTTTTTTAATATTTCATGATATTTTTATTAAGCTCAGTTTATGAAAATAAACGTCACAGTGATGACGTCACAAGTCGATCGCCGAAGATCGAACGCCATATCATCACAAATTGTAATGCTTTTGTTTGACGTCTTTGGGTCTTCCAAGAATTCAAATAAAATATTTGCTCTTTTGTTTTTTATGAATTTTTTTTTGAAATATTTCATGATTTTTTTGTTTCGCTCATTTAATGAAAAAAACGTCACAGTGATGACGTCACAAGTCGATCGCCGATGATAGAACGCCGTATCGTCACAAATTGTTATGCTTTTGTTTGACGTCTTTGGGTGTTCCAAGTATTCAAATAAAATATTTGCTCTTTTGTTTTGTATGAAATCTTTTTTTAATATTTCATGATATTTTTATTAAGCTCAGTTAATGAAAATAAACGTCCAAGTGATGACGTTACAAGTCGATCGCCAAAGATCGAACGCCATATCATCACAAATTGTAATGCTTTTGTTTGACGTCTTTGGGTCTTCCAAGAATTCAAATAAAATATTTGCTCTTTTGTTTTGTAAGAAATCTTTTTTTAAAATATTTCATGATTTACTTTTCGCTCATTCAATGAAAAAAACACGTCACAGTGATGACGTCACAAGTCGATCGCCGAATATTGAACGCTGGATCGTCGATGCCACAAATCGATATGCTTTTGTTTGACGTCTGCGGGTGTTCCAAGAATTCAAAAATATATGTGGACTTTTGGTTTCGATAAAGTCTTTTTTTCAATATTTCATAATTTTTCTCTTCGATCAGTTAATGAAAAAAATTCGTCACAATGATTATGTCACATGTCAAACGCCGGAACGTCGTGTTTTCAAATCACTATCCTTTTTTTTGACGTCTTTGGGTGTTCCAAGAAATCAAAAAAATATGTGCTCTTTTGTTTTGGATGAAATTTTTTCTTAAATATTTCATGATGTTTTTGTGTCGATCAGATAATGAAAAAAATACGTCGCATATCACACGCCGGATCGTCGTTGTTTCAAATCGCTATGCTTTTTTTGACGTTTTTGGGTATTCCTAGAATTCAAATAAAATATTTGCTCTTTTGTTTTGTATGAAATCTTTTTTGAAATATTTCATGATTTAGTTTTCGCTCATTCAATGAAAAAAACGTCACAGTTATGACGTCACAAGTCGATCGCCAAAGATCGAACGCCGTATCGTCACAAATCGCTATGCTTTTGTTTGACGTCTTTGGGTGTTCTGAGAATTTAAATTAAATATTTGCTCTTTTGTTTTGTATGAAATCTTTTTTGAAATGTTTCATGATTACGTTTTCGCTCATTCAATAAAAAAAACGTCACAGTGATGACGTCACAAGTCGATCGCCAAAGATCGAACGCCGTATCGTCACAAATCGCTATGCTTTTGTTTGACGTCTTTGGGTGTTCTGAGAATTTAAATTAAATATTTGCTCTTTTGTTTTGGATGAAATTTTTTCTTAAATATTTCATGATTTTTTTGTGTCGATCAGATAATGAAAAAAATACTTCACAATATGACGTCACATGTCAAACTCTGAATCGTCGTTGTTTCATATCGCTTTGCTTTTTTTTGACGTCTTTGGGTGTTCCAAGAATTCAAATAAAATATTTGCTCTTTTGTTTTGTATTAAAACTTTTTTTAAATATTTCATGATTTTTTTATATCGCTCAGTTAATGAAAAAAGCGTCACAGTGATGACGTCACAAGTCGATCGCCGAAGATCGAACGCAGTATCGTCACAAATCGCTATGCTTTTTTTTGACGTATTTGGGTGTTCCATGAATTCAAATAAAATATTTGCTTTTTTGTTTTGTATGAAATCTTTTTTGAACTATTTCATGATTTTTTTTTCGTTCATTTAATGAAAAAAACGTCACAGTGATGACGTCACTAGTCGATCGCCGAAGATCAAACGCCGTATCGTCACAAATTGTAATGCTTTTTTTTGACGTCTTTGGGTGTTCCATGAATTCAAATAAAGTATTTGCTCTTTTGTTTTGGATGAAATTTTTTCTTAAATATTTCATGATTTTTTTGTGTCGATCAGATAATGAAAAAAATACTTCACAATATGACGTCACATGTCAAACTCTGAATCGTCGTTGTTTCATATCGCTTTGCTTTTTTTTGACGTCTTTGGGTGTTCCATGAATTTAAATAAAATATTTACTCTTTTGTTTTGTATGAAATCTTTTTTGAAATATTTCATAATATTTGTTTAAGCTCAGCTTTTGAAAGTATTCGTCACAGTGATGACGTCACAAGTCGATCGCTAAAGATCGAACGCCGTATCTTCACAAATTGTAAGGCTTTTTTTTGACGTCTTTGGGTGTTCCATGAATTCAAATAAAATATTTGCTCTTTTGTTTTGTATGAAATCTTTTTTGAAATATTTCATGATTTTTTTGTTTCGCTCATTTAATGAAAAAAACGTCACAGTGATGACGTCACAAGTCGATCGCCGATGATAGAACGCCGTATCGTCACAAATTGTTATGCTTTTGTTTGACGTCTTTGGGTGTTCCAAGTATTCAAATAAAATATATGCTCTTTTGTTTTGTATGAAATCTTTTTTTAATATTTCATGATATTTTTATTAAGCTCAGTTTATGAAAATAAACGTCACAGTGATGACGTCACAAGTCGATCGCCGAAGATCGAACGCCATATCATCACAAATTGTAATGCTTTTGTTTGACGTCTTCGGGTCTTCCAAGAATTCAAATAAAATATTTGCTCTTTTGTTTTGTATGAAATCTTTTTTTTAAATATTTCATGATTTACTTTTCGCTCATTCAATGAAAAAAACGTCACAGTGATGACGTCACAAGTCGATCGCCGAAGATCGAACGCCATATCATCACAAATTGTAATGCTTTTGTTTGACGTCTTTGGGTGTTCCAAGAATTTAAATAAAATATTTGCTCTTTTTTTTTTTATGAATTTTTTTTTGAAATATTTCATGATTTTTTTGTTTCGCTCATTTAATGAAAAAAACGTCACAGTGATGACGTCACAAGTCGATCGCCGATGATAGAACGCCGTATCGTCACAAATTGTTATGCTTTTATTTGACGTCTTTGGGTGTTCCAAGTATTCAAATAAAATATTTGCTCTTTTCTTTTGTATGAAATCTTTTTTTAATATTTCATGATATTTTTATTAAGCTCAGTTTATGAAAATAAACGTCACAGTGATGACGTCACAAGTCGATCGCCGAAGATCGAACGCCATATCATCACAAATTGTAATGCTTTTGTTTGACGTCTTTGGGTCTTCCAAGAATTCAAATAAAATATTTGCTCTTTTGTTTTTTATGAAATCTTTTTTCAAATATTTCATGATTTTTTCTTTCGACCAGATAATGAAAAAAATACGTCACAGTGATGACGTCACAAGTCGATCGCCGAATATTGAACGCTGGATCGTCGATGCAACAAATCGCTATGCTTTTGTTTGACGTCTGCGGGTGTTCCAAGAATTCAAAAATATATGTGGTCTTTTGGTTTGGATGAAGTCTTTTTTTCAATATTTCATTATTTTTCTCTTCGATCAGTTAATGAAAAAAATACGTCACAATGATCACGTCACATGTCAAACGCCGGAACGTCGTTGTTTCAAATCACTTTGCTATTTTTTGACGTCTTTGGGTGTTCCAAGAATTCAAATAAAATATTTGCTCTTTGGTTTTGTATGAAATCTTTTTTTTTAATATTTCATTATATTTTTGTGTCGATTAGATAATAAAAACAATTGGTCCCGGTGATGACGTCACAAGTCAATCGCCTTAGATCGAACGTCGTATCGTCACAAACCGCTCTTCTTTTGTTTGACGTCTGCGGATGTTCCAAGAATTCAAAAAGGTATGTCCTCTTTTGGTTTGGATGAAATCTTTTTATCAATATTTCATTTTTTTTTTCTTCGATCAGAAAATGAAAAAAATACGTCACAATGATTACGTCACATGTCAAACGCCGGAACGTCGTGTTTTCGAATCACTATGCTTTTTTTTGACGTCTTTGGGTGTTCCAAGAAATCAAAAAAATATGTGCTCTTTTGTTTTGGATGAAATTTTTTCTTAAATATTTCATGATGTTTTTGTGTCGATCAGATAATGAAAAAAATACGTCGCATATCAAACGCCGGATCGTCGTTGTTTCAAATCGCTATGCTTTTGTTTGACGTCTGCGGGTGTTCCAAGAATTCAAAAATATATGTGGACTTTTGGTTTCGATGAAGTCTTTTTTTCAATATTTCATTATTTTTCTCTTCGATCAGTAAATGAAAAAAATTCGTCACAATGATTACGTCACATGTCAAACGCCGGAACGTCGTGTTTTCAAATCACTATGCTTTTTTTTGACGTCTTTGGGTGTTCCAAGAAATCAAAAAAATATGTGCTCTTTTGTTTTGGATGGAATTTTTTCTTAAATATTTCATGATGTTTTTGTGTCGATCAGATAATGAAAAAAATACGTCGCATATCAAACGCCGGATCGTCGTTGTCTCAAATCGCTATGCTTTTTTTTGACGTCTTTGGGTGTTCCAAGAATTTAAATGAAATATTTGCTCTTTTGTTTTTTCTTAAATCTTTTTTGAAATATTTCATGATTTTTTTGTTTCGCTCATTTATTGAAAAAAACGTCACAGTGATGACGTCACAAGTCGATCGCCGAAGATCGAACGCCGTATCGTCACAAATTGTAATGCTTTTTTTTGACGTCTTTGGGTGTTCCAAGAATTTAAATGAAATATTTGCTCTTTTGTTTTTTCTTAAATCTTTTTTGAAATATTTCATGATTTTTTTGTTTCGCTCATTTATTGAAAAAAACGTCACAGTGATGACGTCACAAGTCGATCGCCGAAGATCGAACGCCGTATCGTCACAAATTGTTATGCTTTTTTTTGACGTCTATGGGTGTTCTATGAATTCAAATTAAGTATTTGCTCTTTTGTTTTGGATGAAATTTTTTCTTAAATATTTCATGATTTTTTTGTGTCGATCAGATAATGAAAAAAATACTTCACAATATGACGTCACATGTCAAACTCTGAATCGTCGTTGTTTCATATCGCTTTGCTTTTTTTTGACGTCTTTGGGTGTTCCATGAATTTAAATAAAATATTTGCTCTTTTGTTTTGTATGAAATCTTTTTTGAAAAATTTCATAATATTTGTTTTAGCTCAGCTTTTGAAAGTATTCGTCACAGTGATGACGTCACAAGTCGACCGCCGAAGATCGAACGCCGTATCGTCACAAATTGTAATGCTTTTTTTTGACGTCTTTGGGTGTTCCATGAATTTAAATAAAATATTTGCTCTTTTGTTTTGTATGAAATCTTTTTTGAAATATTTCATTATATTTTTTTTAGCTCAGCTTTTGAAAGTATTCGTCACAGTGATGACGTCACAAGTCGATCGCCGGAGATCGAACGCCGTATCGTCACAAATTGTAATGCTTTTTTTTGACGTCTTTGGGTGTTCCATGAATTCAAATTAAGTATTTGCTCTTTTGTTTTGGATGAAATTTTTTCTTAAATATTTCACGATTTTTTTGTGTCGATCAGATAATGAAAAAAATACTTCACAATATAACGTCACATGTCAAACTCTGAATCGTCGTTGTTTCATATCGCTTTGCTTTTTTTTGACGTCTTTGGGTGTTCCATGAATTTAAATAAAATATTTGCTCTTTTGTTTTGTATGAAATCTTTTTTGAAAAATTTCATAATATTTGTTTTAGCTCAGCTTTTGAAAGTATTCGTCACAGTGATGACGTCACAAGTCGATCGCCGAAGATCGAACGCCGTATCGTCACAAATTGTAAGGCTTTTTTTTGACGTCTTTGGGTGTTCCATGAATTCAAATAAAATATTTGCTCTTTTGTTTTGTATGAAATCTTTTATTAAAATTTCATGATTTAGTATTCGCTCATTCAATGAAAAAAACGTCACAGTGATGACGTCACAAGTCGATCGGCGAAGATCGAACGCCGTATCGTCACAAATCGCTATGCTTTTGTTTGACGTCTTTGGGTGTTCCGAGAATTCAAATTAAATATTTGGTCTTTTGTATTAATGAAATCTTTTTTCAAATATTTCATGATTTTTTCTTTCGACCAGATAATGAAAAAAATACGTCACAGTGATGAAGTCACAAGTCGATCGCCGAATATTGAACGCTGGATCGTCGATGCAACAAATCGCTATGCTTTTGTTTGACGTCTGCGGGTGTTCCAAGAATTCAAAAATATATGTGGTCTTTTGGTTTGGATGAAGTCTTTTTTTCAATATTTCATTATTTTTCTCTTCGATCAGTTAATGAAAAAAATACGTCACAATGATTACGTCACATGTCAAACGCCGGAACGTCGTTGTTTTAAATCACTTTGCTATTTTTTGACGTCTTTGGGTGTTCCAAGAATTCAAATAAAATATTTGCTCTTTGGTTTTGTATGAAATCTTTTTTTTTAATAGTTCATTATATTTTTGTGTCGATTAGATAATAAAAACAATTGGTCCCGGTGATGACGTCACAAGTCAATCGCCTAAGATTGAACGTCGTATCGTCACAAACCGCTATTCTTTTGTTTGACGTCTGCGGATGTTCCAAGAATTCAAAGAGGTATGTGCTCTTTTGGTTTGGATGAAATCTTTTTATCAATATTTCATTTTTTTTTTCTTCGATCAGAAAATGAAAAAAATACGTTACAATGATTACGTCACATGTCAAACGCCGGAACGTCGTGTTTTCGAATCACTATGCTTTTTTTTGACGTCTTTGGGTGTTCCAAGAAATCAAAAAAATATGTGCTCTTTTGTTTTGGATGAAATTTTTTCTTAAATATTTCATGATGTTTTTGTGTCGATCAGATAATGAAAAAAATACGTCGCATATCAAACGCCGGATCGTCGTTGTTTCAAATCGCTATGCTTTTTTTTGACGTTTTTGGGTATTCCTAGAATTCAAATAAAATATTTGCTCTTTTGTTTTGTATGAAATCTTTTTTTTAATATTTCATGATTTAGTTTTCACTCATTCAATGAAAAAAACGTCACAGCTATGACGTCACAAGTCGATCGCCGAAGATCGAACGCCGTATCGTCACAAATCGTAATGCTTTTTTTGGACGTCTTTGGGTGTTTAATGAATTCAAATAAAATATTTGCTCTTTTGTTTTGTATGAAATCTTTTTTGAAATATTTCATGATTTCTTTTTCGCTCATTCAATGAAAAAAACGTCACAGTGATGACGTCACAAGTCGATAGCCGAAGATCGAACGCCGTATCGTCACAAATTGTAATGCTTTTGTTTGACGTCTTTGGGTGTTCCATGAATTTAAATAAAATATTTGCTCTTTTGTTTTTTATGAAATTTTTTTTGAAATATTTCATGATATTTTCATTAAGCTCAGTTTATGAAAATAAACGTCACAGTGATGACGTCACAAGTCGATCGCCGAAGATCGAACGCCATATCATCACAAATTGTAATGCTTTTTTTTGACGTCTTTGGGTGTTCCATGAATTCAAATAAAATATTTGCTCTTTTGTTTTGTATGAAATCTTTTTTAAAATATTTCATGATTTAGTTTTCGCTCATTCAATGAAAAAAACGTCACAGTGATGACGTCACAAGTCGATCGCCGAAGATCGAACGCCATATCATCACAAATTGTAATGCTTTTGTTTGACGTCTTTGGGTGTTCCAAGAATTTAAATAAAATATTTGCTCTTTTGTTTTTTATGAAATTTTTTTTGAAATATTTCATGATATTTTTATTAAGCTCAGTTTATGAAAATAAACGTCACAGTGATGACGTCACAAGTCGATCGCCGAAGATCGAACGCCATATCATCACAAATTGTAATGCTTTTGTTTGACGTCTTTGGGTCTTCCAAGAATTCAAATAAAATATTTGCTCTTTTGTTTTGCATGAAATCTTTTTTTAAATATTTCATGATTTACTTTTCGCTCATTCAATGAAAAAAACGTCACAGTGATGACGTCACAAGTCGATCGCCGAAGATCGAACGCCATATCATCACAAATTGTAATGCTTTTGTTTGACGTCTTTGGGTGTTCCAAGAATTTAAATAAAATATTTGCTCTTTTGTTTTTTATGAATTTTTTTTTGAAATATTTCATGATTTTTTTGTTTCGCTCATTTAATGAAAAAAACGTCACAGTGATGACGTCACAAGTCGATCGCCGAAGATCGAACGCCATATCATCACAAATTGTAATGCTTTTGTTTGACGTCTTTGGGTGTTCCAAGAATTCTAAAAAAATATTTGCTCATTTGTTTTGTATGAAATCTTTTTTTAAATATTTCATGATTTTTTTTTTCGCTCATTTAATGAAAAAAACGTCACAGTGATGACGTCACAAGTCGATCGCCGAAGATCGAACGCCGTATCGTCACAAATTGTAATGCTTTTTTTGACGTCTTTGGGTGTTCCATGAATTCAAATAAAATATTTGCTCTTTTGTTTTGTATGAAATCTTTTTTAAATATTTCATGATTTACTTTTCGCTCATTCAATGAAAAAAACGTCACAGTGATGACGTCACAAGTCGATCGCCGAAGATCGAACGCCATATCATCACAAATTGTAATGCTTTTGTTTGACGTCTTTGGGTGTTCCAAGAATTTAAATAAAATATTTGCTCTTTTGTTTTCTATGAAATCTTTTTTGAAATATTTCTTGATATTTTTATTTAGCTCAGTTAATGAAAATATACGTCACAGTGATGACGTCACAAGTCGACCTTCGATGATCGAACGCCGTATCGTCACAATTGGTCATGCTTTTTTTTCATAAGAAGTGATAATCTATGAAAACAAATTAAGCATGACAATCGGAATTTAAGCAAATTATATAGTACATTTTGTCCGATATATGCAAGAAACTTCACATTCACATTGAACTTTATGTACATTAGTATTGACCGAAATATTCGCTAAGATCTTCTGAAATATCGATTATTTGCGAGGAAAGCTATAGTGGAAATCTAAACAATCGTAACAATACACCCTTATTAAAGGTAACTACAACACGGGACATCTTTTGTGTTGGAAAGCAGTTCGTTTGCGAGGATATCACTTCATTTGGCGTATGTCAGGTTTGAATGGTTGGCAACGGATTTTGTTTATTGAAAAAGAAAATTCGCGAAGTTTGATTGCAAATTATAACAAAGAGATCGCTTATATTTCATGTTTCAAAAAATTCACTTCATTTATATGGATATTTTATGGTAGCTTGTAAACTGTTTTCCTAGTTCTCAAATCTTTACATTTGTATATCTGTTAATTATAATATTAACATGTTATATGAATAGGTTTGTTTATAATTTGTATTCTGTCAGTTAACAATGCTCGCGATGAGCGATACATGTCCTGATCATTAAGTTAATTGTGAAAGCGATACACACTCATCAGTTTTCGAATAGTGAGGCAAATAATATAACACAATATGCAAGGAACTACAATAACGTTATACACATATTTGACAGGTTTAATTTGCAATCATTATTCACATTCACATTGATTTTCATGTACATAGGTATTGACCGAAATATTCGCTAAGATCTTCTACAAATATCGATCATTTGCGCGGAAAGCTACACACCCAGTCCTTTTTTTACGCTATAAATTGGTTCCAAAAAAAGGCGCGTAAAAAATCTTTCACAACTTTCATATAATTTGATAAATTGGTTCCAAAAATTAAAATATGGCGTAAAAAAGTACCAGAAACGTATGAAGAACCAAAATATGCTCTTTAAAATTCGTGCAAAAATAATATATATTTTATGATTTTATACACAGTTATATGAATTATTCGTTGCTGTCACTCTCGGTTGCGAAATGTAATCGTAAAACTGTCTCTTTTAAATACTCATGCAAGTATAAATTATTATATTTTTAAATGTTTTTTCCTTCAATAGTAATATTTTTATCTTCGGTTCGCATTTATTGTTTAACATTTAAAATATTTTGACGTCATTGGAGGGCATTTCTTTGACATAATAATTCAAAATGGTAAAATTTATGGCCGAGAAAATGCTTTTCAACGAATTTAATAAATGCAAAGTGCTTAAACAAGTTTACGAGCGGACATACATCCCATGATTTTACGCAATTGCATTATATTTCTTTACACACCCTAAAACATAAATTCGCATAATATCCGATACACTTGTCAACATTTGGCAATTGTATGTGTATTTAAAAAATTGGAATGCTTTACAAAATTAAGTTTTAAAAATACACATATTTTTTTTATTTAAAAAAATAATGAAACGTACAACGCCTAGCATCATATAATATATATATTTCTTCTATAAAACAAATTTGGGGAAAAAATCGCGTAAAAACGAGTGAAGCGAGTAAAAAAATGTAACGGGGCCGTCCAAAAAAATCGCGTGTAATCGAATTCGCGTAAAAAAAGGACTGGGACTATACTTGAAATCTAAACGATCAAAAAAATACAACCTTATTGAAAGAGACTGCAGCACGAGACAAAATTGAGATGATCTTACAGGGTGGCAACTAAGTAGTTGCGGATTTGTTTATAGAAAATCAAAGACAATTTTTTCATGGAATCAAATAACTTTATTCTTTAATGTATTGCCCATTTTGATCAATGACCTTTTGCCATCTTTCAGGAAGCATCATAATCCCATGTTCAAAAAACTTCTGGTTTTTATTAGCTAAAAACTGAATCAAGTACGATTTGACATCATCATCATTATTGAACTTTTTACCATTCAAGGAGTTTTGTAAAGATTGAAACAAAAAGTAATCAGATGGTGCAAGGTCAGGACTGTATGGTGGATGTGGCAAAACATCCCAACCAAGCTCCAATAATTTTTGCCGAGTAGCCAAAGATGTGTGTGGCCTTGCATTTTCATGATGGAATACAACACCTTTTCGATTTGTCAATTCGGGCCGCTTTTCTTCAACTGCATTGTTTAATTTCGTTAGTTGTTCAATGTAGACATCAGAAATGATCGTTCGGTTGGGTGGTGACAGTTCAAAGTAGACAATTCCTTTATAATCCCACCAAACTGATAACAAAACCTTCTTTTGATGAATATCAGCTTTTGATGTTGTTTGAGCTGGTTCACCTGGCCTGCTCCACGATCTTTTCCGCATGATATTGTTGTAAACAACCCACTTTTCATCGCCAGTTATCAGTCGTTTTAAAAATGGATCATTTTCATTACGTTTCTTTAGCAAATCGCAGCTTTTAATGCGTTGCGTTAAATGCCTTTTCTTTCAGTCTGTGAGGAACCCATGTATCGAGTTTTTGAACCTAGCCAAGTTGTTTTAAGTGATTTTCAATGCATGTTTGTGATACATGAAGCTTCTCTGCGATCTCACGTGTTGTACTGTGACGATCCGAATCGATGATTGCTTTGATTAGATCGTCATCAACTTCAATTGGACGACCAGAGCGTTGTTCATCTTTGAGTGAAAAATCACCAGAACGAAATTTGGCAAACCAATTTTGACACTGCCGTTCTTTTAAGGCTTCGTCACCATAAACAGCACATAACTTTTTGTGAGCTTGAAATGCGTTTTTCCCTTTGCGGAAATAAAAAAGCAAAATATGACGAAAATGTTACTTTTGATTTTCCATTTTTCAACGAACGCCAAACAAAAACTACGCAACCGATCAAAAAAAAATTATTACTGATTGACAGCTGAATTTTCAACTATCCAATAACAAAATGTGTTAACATTTGGACTACGTCGCAAACCTAAAAATTCAACTGAATCCATCTATGAGTGAAATCGGCAATTACTTAGTTGCCAACCCAATACTAAACAAATATTTGCGAAAAATCGTTAATATCGCATGAATTCCTTAAAAACAACACCGTTATCTTACACGCAATTTTTGTATGACGCTTAGTTACAAATCACACCGTTGATGGGCTTTTGTTTAACGTCTGCTGGTGTTCGATAGATTTAATTCAAAATGTCGAAATAAAATGGGCTTCATCGGCGTAAAATTATTATTTTCACCTTCATTTGGTGATCAATCTTCGAAATTTGTGTGAAAAACGTTTTGAAATATTTTCTAAAAATGTTCCATCAAAAAGAAAAATTTCGCTCGTCGATGAAAAAATTACGTCACAGTGATGGCGTCACATGCCGATCCCGATCGCTGAAATTCGAACGCTGCATGCCGATCTCCAAAATCCGAGCATCGTTGCCGAGCGCCGAAGGTGACGTCACTTTAGGAACGAATGAATATATGAGGGGTGCGAGATTGCCGAACGACGCCGAACAACGCCGAATACCGATCCGAACGTGACATCACGGTAAAATCGGCAACAGTGTATGACGTCACAGTGACGTCATCAAACCCATTTTTTTCTGAAAAAAAAGTGAAGAATTTGGATTTTGTATGAAAAAATTTTTTCGAGAAAAAAATTTTTTTTGGCCAGTCCGTAGAAAATCTACTCATTCACAGATGGCACTGTCAGTCGAAAAAAAACCCGAAAATTTCGTTTTCTCATACGCTACTCGCCAACAGATGTCGATGTCAGTCTTCAAAAAAAATTGTTTTGCGAATCAGTAGCAAATCGACACATTCACAGATGGCACAGTCAGTCAAAGAAAGCCCGAAAATTTCGTCTTCTCATACGCCACTCGCCTACAGATGTCGATATCAGTCTTCAATTGATGATATTTTTTTTCGTATCTTAAACTCTCATTCCTACCCATTTTTTCCCTGAATTTCTCCTTTCATTTTATTATCGACTCACCTTTTGTCACATCTAAGTTAAGAAATTCCAAATACTTAATACTAGCGACATATTTATGAGTGACATCGCAAATGCAGCGCACCGACAGTGATCTGCTCATGTTATCCTGACAGGTTTCTGACCGACGTACCGAAGTACTGTTTGTAGACATACAATAAAGTTTCCGCATAGCAGGTAAGCCCAGAAAGACTATATCGGTCAAATATCCTGAAAAATCGAATTCTTTATTTTTGATTACTTAAGACGGTTATATTATAAATCGTTCACGTTAAGCGTGAAATGAAGAAATTTCTGTTTGAATGGAAACGAAAGAAACGATTTAAGAGCTTTACTAAAATTTACAACAAAGGTACGGTAATTTAGGGAAGGTTTTGAAAATATTTTCCAAGCCAATTTACATAAAATTATCATCATTTTGTATATATGACACTTTTAAACCACATTCAAATAAGAGAACCATCTCAATTTGAACCTCCTCAAAGTCTGATAGTCAATATAAATGTATTGTATTGTATTGTATTGTAATGTATCGTGTTGTTTTTTCTTTTTTTTTTTCTTGACATCCGAGCATCAAACGGCCCTTCGTCTGACACGAGGTTTGCGTAATTGGCATCGAGATTTGTATACAGAATAATAAATGCTGCAAGCGACAGTTTGAAAAAATCTTAGTCGAAGTGTTTTCACTAATGAAATGAAAAATCCGGCTCTTCAACGAGAGTGAGAAGTACACATTGAAGCGGATCGGACAAAATTCATTGTCTGAAAATGATACATCAAGGAAAAACAAACGTCGCTACTGACCGACAATTTCGCTGAAGCCTCCATCACTTGCGCACAGATCAATGGTTATAGTCTTAAAAACACAAACAAAACTCTCTTATGCAAACAGCATCATAAAATATTACTATAGATATGAGGCATGAACGAAATCGATAATGTCTACGACAACAAGCGACAACTGTCATCAGTATGACATATAAAGCAGAGCTAAAACTTTTCCCAGATCAAATTGTTTCGAACAGAGAGATGACCTTTCAAAATAGTAGAATTTTATATTCATCGGCTTACGTTACCACATAATTGACAAAATAGCAGATGCGACTTCATTTAAAGTATGACAGATTTTGAATGCTAGGGAACAATACTGTTTAATGAAATCTTTTTTCATATATTTCATGATTTTTTCTTTCGATCAGATAATGAAAAAAATACGTCACATTGATGACGTCACAAGTCGATCGCCGAATATCGAAAGCTGGATCGTCGATGCCACAAATCACTTTGCTTTTTTTTGACGTCTTTGGTTGTTCCAAGAATTAAAAAAAATATGTGCTCTTTTGTTTTGGATGAAATTTTTTCTTAAATATTTCATGATTTTTTTGTGTCGATCAGATAATGAAAAAAATACGTCACATGTCAAACGCCGGATCGTCGTTGTTTCAAATCGCTATGCTTTTTTTTGACGTTTTTGGGTGTTCCAAGAATTCAAATAAAATATTTGGTCTTTTGTTTTGGATGAAATCTTTTTTTATGTCTTTCAAGATTTTTTGTGCCGATCAGATAATGAAAAAAATACTTCACAAAATGACGTCACATGTCAAACGCTGAATCGTCGTTGTATCGCTTTGCTTTTTTTTGACGTCTTTGGTTGTTCCAAGAATTCAAATAAAATATTTGCTCTTTTGTTTTGTATGAAATCTTTTTTTTTAATATTTCATGATATTTTTGTGTCGATCAGATAATAAAAAGAATTGGTCCCAGTGATGACATCACAAGTCAATCGCCGAAGACCGAACGCCGTATCGTCACAAATCGTTATGCTTTTGTTTGACGTCTTTGGGTGTTCCATGAATTCAAATAAAATATTTGCTCTTTTGTTTGAATGAAATCTTTTTTTAACTATTAAATTTTTTTTTCTTTCGATCAGATAATAAAAAGAATTGGTCCTAGTGATGTCGTCACAAGTCAATTGCCTACGATCGAACGCCGTATCGTCACAAATCGTCATGCTTTTTTGACGTCCTTGGGTGTCTCTAGAATTCAAATAAAAGTTATGCTGCTTTGTTTGTGATGTTACTTTTTTTGAAATATTTCATGATTTATTTGTTTCGCTCTGCTTGTGATAAAACAAGTCACACTGATAACGTCACAAGTCGATTGCCGATGATAGATCGCCGTATCGTCAGAAATCGTTATGCTTTTGTTTGACGTCTTTGGGTGTTCCATGAATTCAAATAAAATATATGCTCTTTTGTTTGAATAAAATCTTTTTTTAAATATTTTTTTTTTTCTTTCGATCAGTTATTGAAAATATACATCACAGTGATGACGTCACAAGTAGATCAACGAAGATCGAACGCCATATCGTCACAAATTGTAATGCTTTTGTTTGATGTCCTTGGGTGTTCCAAGAATTAAAAAAAATATTTGCTCTTTTGTTTTGTATGTATTTTTTTTTTAAATATTTCATTATATTTTTGTGTCGATCTGATAATAAAAAGAATTGGTCCCAGTGATGACGTCACAAGTCAATCGCCGAAGACCGAACGCCGTATCGTCACACATCGTAATGCTTTTGTTTGACGTCTTTGGGTGTTCCAAGAATTCAAATAAAATATTTGCTATTTTGTTTTGTGTGGAATCTTTTTTGAAATTTTTCATGTTTTTTTTTCCGCTCATTTAATGAAAAATACGTCACAGTGTAGACGTCACAAGTCGATCGCCAAAGATCAAATGCCGTATCGTCAAAAATTATTATGCTTTTGTTTGACGTCTTTGGGTGTTCCAAGAATTCAACTAAAATATTTGCTCTTTTGTATTAATGAAATCTTTTGTGAAATATTTCATGATTTTTTCTTTCGATCAGATAATGAAAAAAATACGTAACAGTGATGTCGTCACATCTCGATCGACGAATATCAATCGCTGGATCGTCGATGCCACAAATCGCTTTGCTTTTGTTTGACGTCTGCGGATGTTTCAAGAATTCAAAGACTTATATGTGGTCTTTTGGTTTGGATGAACTGTTTTTTTTTTTAAATATTTCATGATTTTTTTGTATAGCTCATTTAATGAAAAAAACGTCACAGTGATGACTTCACAAGTCGATCGCCGAAGATCGAACGCAGTATCGTCACAAATCGCTTTGCTTTTGTTTGACGTCTTTGGGTGTTCCATGAATTCAAATAAAATATTTGCTCTTTTGTTTTGTATGAAATCATTTTTGAAATATTTCATAATTTTTTTCTTTCGATCAGATAATGAAAAAAATACGTCACAGTGATGACGTCACATCTCGATCGCCGAATATCGAACGCCTGATCGTCGATGCCACAAATCGCTTTGCTTTTGTATGACGTCTGCGGATGTTCCAAGAATTCAAAAACATATATGTGCTCTTTTGGTTTGGATGAAATCTTTTTTTCAATATTTAATGATTTATCTGTGTCGATCAGATAAAAGACAAAATACTTCACATGTCAAACACCGGATCGTCGTTGTTTCAAAAAGCTTTGCTTTTTTTGACGGTTTTGGGTGTTCCCAGAATTCAACTAAAATATTTGCTCTTTTGTATTAATGAAATCTTTTATGAAATATTTCATGATTTATTTTTCGCTCATTTAATGAAAAAAACGTCACAGTGATGACTTCACAAGTCGATCGCCGAAGATCGAACGCAGTATCGTCACAAATCGCTATGCTTTTGTTTGACGTCTTTGGGTTTTCCATGAATTCAAATAAAATAAAAGCTCTTTTGTTTGAATGAAATCTATTTTTAAATATTTTTTTTTTTTCTTTCGATCAGATAATGAAAAAAATACGTCACAGTGATGACGTCACAAGTCGATCGCCGAATATCGAACGCTGGATCGTCGATGCCACAATCCGCTAAGCTTTTGTTTGGCGTCTGCGGATGTTCCAAGAATTCAAAAAAAAATGTGTTTTTTTGTTTTGTATGAAATCTTTTTTGAAATATTTAGTGATTTTTTTATTTTGCTCTTTTGTATTAATGAAATCTTTTGTGAAATATTTCATGATTTTTTCTTTCGATCAGATAATGAAAAAAATACGTCACAGTGATGACGTCACATCTCGATCGCCGAATATCGAACGCTGGATCGGCGATGCAACAAATCGCTTTGCTTTTGTTTGACGTCTGCGGATGTTCCAAGAATAGAAAAACATTTATGTGGTGTTTTGGTTTGGATGAAATTTTTTCTTAAATATGTCATGATTTTTTTGTGTCAATCAGATAATGAAAAAAATACTTCACATATCAAACGCCGGATCGTCGTTGTTTCAAATAGCTTTGCTTTTTTTTGACGTTTTTGGGTGTTCCAAGAATTCAAATAAAATATTTGCTCTTTTGTTTTGTATGAAATCATTTTTGAAATATTTAGTGATTTTTTTATTTCGCTCAGTTAATGAAAAAAGTGTCACAGTGATGACGTCACAAGTCGATCGTTTAAGATCGAATGCCGTATCGTCATAAATCGTAATGCTTTTGTTTTACGTCTTTGGGTGTTTCGAGAATTTAAAATAAATATTTGGTCTTTTGTATTAATGAAATCTTTTTTCAAATATTTCATTATTTTTTCTTTCGATCAGATAATGAAAAAAACACGTCACAGTGATGACATCAAAAAGTCGATCGCCGAATATCGAACGCTGGATCATCGATGCCACAATCGCTATGCTTTTGTTTGACGTCTGCGGATGTTCCATGAAATCAAAAACATATATGTGGTCTTTTGGTTTGGATGAAATCTTTTTTGAAATATTCAGTGATTTTTTTATTTCGCTCAGTTATTGAAAAACCCGTCACAGTGATGACGTCACAAGTCGATCGCCGAAGATCGAACGCAGTAAAGTAACAAATCGCTATGCTTTTGTTTGACGTCTTTGGGTTTTCCATGAATTCAAATCAAATCTTTGCTCTTTTGTTTTGTATGAAATCTTTTTTGAAATATTTCATGTTTTTTTTTTTTCGCTCAGTTAATGAAAAAAGCGTCACAGTGATGAGGTTACAAGTCGATCGCTAAATATCGAATGGCGTATCGTCATAAATCGTTATGCTTTTGTTTGACGTCTTTGGGTGTTCCGAGAATTCAAATAAAATATTTGGTACTTTGTATTAATGAAATCTTTTTTAAATATTTCATGATTTCTTCTTTCGATCAGATAATGAAAAAAATACGTCACAGTGATGACATCAAAAAGTTGATCGCCGAATATCGAACGCTGGATCATCGATGCCACAAATTGCTATGCTTTTGTTTGATGTCTGCGGATGTTCCAAGAATTCAAAAAGATATGTGCTCTTTTGGTTTGGATGAAATCTTTTTTTTAATATTTCATTATTTTTCTCTTCGATCATTTAATGAAAAAAATACGTCAAAATGATAACGTCACATGTCAAACGCCGGAACGTCGTTGTTTCAAATCACTTTGCTTTTTTTTGACGTCTATCGGTGTTCCAAGAATTCAAAAAAAATGTGCTCTTTTGTTTTGGATGATATTTTCTTAAATATTTCATGATTTTTTTGTGTCGATCAGATAATGAAAAAAATACGTCACAAGTCAAACGCCGGAACGTCGTTGTTTCAAATCGCTATGCTTTTGTTTGACGTCTGCGGATGTTCCAAGAATAGAAAAACATATATGTGGTTTGGATGATTTTTTTTCACACTTTCACCTCGCTAGGAAGTCGTTTAAGTGAGTTATGAGAGAAAAACATTCTTTTCAGTTTTTTTAGATTTTTTCAGGGACGCTTTCACCGAATGACGTCATGTTGCCCATCAATCTCTTTGGAATGACGAGCTCTATCTAATGCTGTTTGTTTCGGAACGATCGAACGTCATTCGACAGAGTTTTGCCCAAAAAACATGTTTTCAGACATGCCTGCACAAAACACGTCGTGTTGCACGTCAAACTGTTCGTTTGGTCTAGAAGAAGCGTATGATCTTTGATTGTGCCCGATCGCATTTCATTTCGGGGAGTTATGGCAAAAACATTTTTTTCACACTTTCACCTCGCTAGGACGTCGTATAAGGGAGTTATGAGGGAAAAACATTTTTTTGAGATTTTTTCAGGGAAGCCTTCACCGAAACACGTCATGTTGCACATCAATCTCTTTGGAATGACGAGCTCTATCTAATGCTGTTTGTTTCGGAACGATCGAACGTCATTTGAGAGAGTTTTGCCCAAAAAACCTGTTTTCAGACATGCTGCACAAAACACGTCGTGTTGCATGTCAAACTGTTCATTTGGACTAGAAGAGGCGTATGATCTTTGTTTGTGCCCGATCGCACTTCATTTCGGGGAGTTATGGCAAAAACATTTTTTTTACACTTTCACCTCGCTAGGACGTCGTATAAGGGAGTTATGAGAGACAAACATTTTTTTCAGTTTTTGTAGATTTTTTCAGGGACGCCTTCACCGAATCACGTCATGTTGCACATCAATCTCTTTGGAATGACGAGCTCTATCTAATGCTGTTTGTTTCGGAACGATCGAACGTCATTGGAGAGAGTTTTGCCCAAAAAACATGTTTTCAGACATGCCTGCACAAAACACGTCGTGTTGCACGTCAAACTGTTCGTTTGGTCTAGAAGAAGCGTATGATCGTTGTTTGAGCACGATCGCACTTCATTTCGGGGAGTTATGGCAAAAACATTTTTTCACACTTTCACCTCGCTAGGACGTCGTATAAGGGAGTTATGAGGGAAAAACATTTTTTTTCAGTTTTTTTAGATATTTTCAGGGACGGCTTCACCGAATCACGTCATGTTACACATCAATCTCTTTGGAATGACGAGCTCTATCTAATGCTGTTTGTTTCGGAACGATCGAACGTCATTCGAGAGAGTTTTGCCCAAAAAACATGTTTTCAGACATGCCTGCACAAAACACGTCGTGTTGCACGTCAAACTGTTCGTTTGGTCTAGAAGAAGCGTATGATCGTTGTTTGAGCACGATCGCACTTCATTTCGGGGAGTTTTGGCAAAAACATTTTTTCACACTTTTCAGTTTTTTTAGATTTTTTCAGGGACGCCTTCACCGAATCACGTCATGTTGCACATCAATCTCTTTGGAATGACGAGCTCTATCTAATGCTGTTTGTTTCGGAACGATCGAACGCCACTCGAGAGAGTTTTGTTCAAAAAACATGTTTTCAGACATGCCTGCACAAAACACGTCGTGTTGCACGTCAAACTGTTCGTTTGGTCTAGAAGAAGCGTATGATCGTTGTTTGAGCACGATCGCACTTCATTTCAAGGAGTTATGGCAAAAACATTTTTTCACACTTTCACCTCGCTAGGACGTCGTATAAGGGAGTTATGAGGGAAAAACATTTTTTTTTTAGTTTTTTAGATTTTTTCAGGGACGCCTTCACCGAATCACGTCATGTTGCACATCAATCTCTTTGGAATGACGAGCTCCATCTAATGCTGTTTGTTTCGGAACGATCGAACGTCATTCGAGAGAGTTTTGCCCAAAAAACATGTTTTCAGACATGCCTGCAAAAAACGCGTCGTGTTGCACGTCGAACTGTTCGTTTGGTCTAGAAGAAGCGTATGATCGTTGTTTGAGCACGATCGCACTTCATTTTGGGGAGTTATGGCAAAAACATTTTTTCACACTTTCACCTCGCTAGGACGTCGTATAAGGGAGTTATGAGGGAAAAACATTTTTTTTCAGTTTTTAGATTTTTTCAGGGACGCCTTCACCGAATCACGTCATGTTGCACATCAATCTCTTTGGAATGACGAGCTCTATCTAATGCTGTTTGTTTCGGAACGTTCGAACGTCATTCGAGAGAGTTTTGCCCAAAAAACATGTTTTCAGACATGCCTGCACGAAACACGTCGTGTTGCACGTCAAACTGTTCGTTTGGTCTAGAAGAAGCGTATGATCGTTGTTTGAGCACGATCGCACTTCATTTCCGGCAGTTATGGCAAAAACATTTTTTCACACTTTCACCTCGCTAGGACGTCGTATAAGGGAGCTATGAGGGAAAAACATTTTTTTCAGTTTATTTTTTATTTTGTCAGGGACGCCTTCATCGAATCACGTCATGTTGCACATCAATCTCTTTGGAATGACGAGCTCTATCTAATGCTGTTTGTTTCGGAACGTTCGAACGTCATTCGAGAGAGTTTTGCCCAAAAAACATGTTTTCAGACATGCCTGCAGAAAACACGTCGTGTTGCACGTCAAACTGTTCGTTTGGTCTAGAAGAAGCGTATGATCGTTGTTTGAGCACGATCGCACTTCATTTCGGGGAGCTTTGGCTAAAACATTTTTTCACACTTTCACCTCGCTAGGACGTCGTATAAGGGAGTTATGAGGGAAAAACATTTTTTTTCAGTTTTTTTAGATTTTTTCAGGGACGCCTTCACCGAATCACGTCATGATGCACATTAATCTCTTTGGAATGACGAGCTCTATCTAATGCTGTTTGTTTCGGAACGATCGAACGTCATTCGAGAGAGTTTTGCCCAAAAAACATGTTTTCAGACATGCCTGCACAAAACGCGTCGTGTTGCACGTCAAACTGTTCGTTTGGTCTAGAAGAAGCGTATGATCGTTGTTTGAGCACGATCGCACTTCATTTCGGGGAGTTATGGCAAAAACATTTTTTCACACTTTCACCTCGCTAGGACGTCGTATAAGGGAGTTATGAGGGAAAAACATTTTTTTTCAGTTTTTTTAGATTTTTTCAGGGACGCCTTCACCGAATCACGTCATGTTGCACATCAATCTCTTTGGAATGACGAGCTCTATCTAATGCTGTTTGTTTCGGAACGATCGAACGTCATTCGAGAGAGTTTTGCCCAAAAAACATGTTTTCAGACATGCCTGCACAAAACACGTCGTGTTGCACGTCAAACTGTTCGTTTGGTCTAGAAGAAGCGTATGATCGTTGTTTGAGCACGATCGCACTTCATTTCGGGGAGTTATGGCAAAAACATTTTTTCACACTTTCACCTCGCTAGGACGTCGTATAAGGGAGTTATGAGGGAAAAACATTTTTTTTCAGTTTTTTTAGATTTTTTCAGGGACGCCTTCACCGAATCACGTCATGTTGCACATCAATCTCTTTGGAATGACGAGCTCTATCTAATGCTGTTTGTTTCGGAACGATCGAACGTCATTCAAGAGAGTTTTGCCCAAAAAACATGTTTTCAGACTTGCCTGCAAAAACACGTCGTGTTGCACGTCAAACTGTTCGTTTGGTCTAGAAGAAGCGTATGATCGTTGTTTGAGCACGATCGCACTTCATTTCGGGGAGTTATGGCAAAAACATTTTTTCACACTTTCACCTCGCTAGGACGTCGTATAAGGGAGTTATGAGGGAAAAAATTTTTTTTCAGTTTTCTTTAAAAAAATTTTCAGGGACGCCTTCACCGAATCACGCCATGTTGCACATCAATCTCTTTGGAATGACGAGCGCTATCTAATGCTGTTTGTTTCGGAACGATCGAACGTCATTCGAGAGAGTTTTGCCCAAAAAACATGTTTTTTGACATGCCTGCACAAAACACGTCGTGTTGCACGTCAAACTGTTCGTTTGGTCTAGTAGAAGCGTATTATCTTTGTTTGAGTCCGATCGTACTTCATTTCGGGGAGTTATGGCAAAATCATTTTTGCACACTTTCACCTTGCTAGGACGTCGTATAAGGGAGTTATGAGGGAAAAACATTTTTTTTCAGTTTTTTTAGATTTTTTCAGGGACGCCTTCACCGAATCACGTCATGTTGCACATCAATCTCTTTGGAATGACGAGCTCTATCTAATGCTGTTTGTTTCGGAACGATCGAACGTCACTCGAGAGAGTTTTGCCCAAAAAACATGTTTTCAGACATGCCTGCACAAAACACGTCGTGTTGCACGTCAAACTGTTCGTTTGGTCTAGAAGAAGCGTATGATCGTTGTTTGAGCACGATCGCACTTCATTTCGGGGAGTTATGGCAAAAACATTTTTTCACACTTTCACCTCGCTAGGACGTCGTATAAGGGAGTTATGAGGGAAAAACATTTTTTTTCAGTTTTTTTAGATTTTTTCAGGGACGCCTTCACCGAATCACGTCATGTTGCACATCAATCTCTTTGGAATGACGAGCTCTATCTAATGCTGTTTGTTTCGGAACGATCGAACGTCATTCGAGAGAGTTTTGCCCAAAAAACATGTTTTCAGACATGCCTGCACAAAACACGTCGTGTTGCACGTCAAACTGTTCGTTTGGTCTAGAAGAAGCGTATGATCGTTGTTTGAGCACGATCGCACTTCATTTCGGGGAGTTATGGCAAAAACATTTTTTCACACTTTCACCTCGCTAGGACGTCGTATAAGGGAGTTATGAGGGAAAAACATTTTTTTTCAGTTTTTTTAGATTTTTTCAGGGACGCCTTCACCGAATCACGTCATGTTGCACATCAATCTCTTTGGAATGACGAGCTCTATCTAATGCTGTTTGTTTCGGAACGATCGAACGTCATTCGAGAGAGTTTTGCCCAAAAAACATGTTTTCAGACATGCCTGCACAAAACACGTCGTGTTGCACGTCAAACTGTTCGTTTGGTCTAGAAGAAGCGTATGATCGTTGTTTGAGCACGATCGCACTTCATTTCGGGGAGTTATGGCAAAAACATTTTTTCACACTTTCACCTCGCTAGGACGTCGTATAAGGGAGTTATGAGGGAAAAACATTTTTTTTCAGTTTTTTTAGATTTTTTCAGGGACGCCTTCACCGAATCACGTCAGTGTTGCACATCAATCTCTTTGGAATGAAGAGCTCTATCCAATGCTGTTTGTTTCGGAACGATCGAACGTCATTCGAGAGAGTTTTGCCAAAAAAACATGTTTTCAGACATGCCTGCACAAAACACGTCGTGTTGCACGTCAAACTGTTCGTTTGGTCTAGAAGAAGCGTATGATCGTTGTTTGAGCACGATCGCACTTCATTTCGGGGAGTTATGGCAAAAACATTTTTTCACACTTTCACCTCGCTAGGACGTCGTATAAGGGAGTTATGAGGGAAAAACATTTTTTTTCAGTTTTTTTAGATTTTTTCAGGGACGCCTTCACCGAATCACGTCATGTTGCACATCAATCTCTTTGGAATGACGAGCTCTATCTAATGCTGTTTGTTTCGGAAAAATCTAACGTCATTCGAGTGAGTTTTGCCCAATAAACATGTGTTCATACATGCCTGTACAAAACGAGTCGTGTTGCACGTCAAACTGTTCGTTTGGTCTAGAAGAAGCGTATGATCGTTGTTTGAGCACGATCGCACTTCATTTCGGGGAGTTATGGAAAAAACATTTTTTCACACTTTCACCTCGCTAGGACGTCGTATAAGGGAGTTATGAGGGAAAAACATTTTTTTTCAGTTTTTTTAGATTTTTTCAGGGACGCCTTCACCGAATCACGTCATGTTGCACATCAATCTCTTTGGAATGACGAGCTCTATCCATTGCTGTTTGTTTCGGAACGATCGAACGTCATTCAAGAGAGTTTTGCCCAAAAAACATGTTTTCAGACTTGCCTGCAGAAAACACGTCGTGTAGCACGTCAAACTGTTCGTTTGGTCTAGAAGAAGCGTATGATCGTTGTTTGAGCACGATCGCACTTCATTTCGGGGAGTTATGGCTAAAACATTTTTTCACACTTTCACCTCGCTAGGACGTCGTATAAGGGAGTTATGAGGGAAAAAAATTTTTTTCAGTTTTCTTTAAAAAAATTTTCAGGGACGCCTTCACCGAATCACGCCATGTTGCACATCAATCTCTTTGGAATGACGAGCGCTATCTAATGCTGTTTGTTTCGGAACGATCGAACGTCATTCGAGAGAGTTTTGCCCAAAAAACATGTTTTCTGACATGCCTGCACAAAACACGTCGTGTTGCACGTCAAACTGTTCGTTTGGTCTAGTAGAAGCGTATTATCTTTGTTTGAGTCCGATCGTACTTCATTTCGGGGAGTTATGGCAAAATCATTTTTGCACACTTTCACCTTGCTAGGACGTCGTATAAGGGAGTTATGAGGGAAAAACATTTTTTTTCAGTTTTTTTAGATTTTTTCAGGGACGCCTTCACCGAATCACGTCATGTTGCACATCAATCTCTTTGAATGACGAGCTCTATCTAATGCTGTTTGTTTCGGAACGATCGAACGTCATTCGAGAGAGTTTTGCCCAAAAAACATGTTTTCATGCCTGCACAAAACACGTCGTGTTGCACGTCAAACTGTTCGTTTGGTCTAGAAGAAGCGTATGATCGTTGTTTGAGCACGATCGCACATCATTACGGGGAGTTATGGCAAAAACATTTTTTCACACTTTCACCTCGCTAGGACGTCGTATAACGGAGTTATGAGGGAAAAACATTTTTTTTCAGTTTTTTTAGATTTTTTCAGGGACGCCTTCACCGAATCACGTCATGTTGCACATCAATCTCTTTGGAATGACGAGCTCTATCTAATGCTGTTTGTTTCGGAACGATCGAACGTCATTCGGGAGAGTTTTGCCCAAAAAACATGTTTTCAGACATGCCTGCACAAAACACGTCGTGTTGCACGTCAAACTGTTCGTTTGGTCTAGAAGAAGCGTATGATCGTTGTTTGAGCACGATCGCACTTCATTTCGGGGAGTTATGGCAAAAACATTTTTTCACACTTTCACCTCGCTAGGACGTCGTATAAGGGAGTTATGAGGGAAAAACATTTTTTTTCAGTTTTTTTAGATTTTTTTCAGGGACGCCTTCACCGAATCACGTCATGTTGCACATCAATCTCTTTGGAATGACGAGCCCTATCTAATGCTGTTTGTTTCGGAACGATCGAACGTCATTCGAGAGAGTTTTGCCCAAAAAACATGTTTTCAGACATGCCTGCACAAAACACGTCGTGTTGCACGTCAAACTGTTCGTTTGGTCTAGAAGAAGCGTATGATCGTTGTTTGAGCACGATCGCACTTCATTTCGGGGAGTTATGGCAAAAACATTTTTTCACACTTTCACCTCGCTAGGACGTCGTATAAGGGTTATGAGGGAAAAACATTTTTTTTCAGTTTTTTTAGATTTTTTCAGGGACGCCTTCACCGAATCACGTAGTGTTGCACATCAATCTCTTTGGAATGACGAGCTCTATCTAATGCTGTTTGTTTCGGAACGATCGAACGTCATTCGAGAGAGTTTTGCCAAAAAACATGTTTTCAGACATGCCTGCACAAAACACGTCGTGTTGCACGTCAAACTGTTCGTTATGTCTAGAAGAAGCGTATGATCGTTGTTTGAGCACGATCGCACTTCATTTCGGGGAGTTATGGCAAAAACATTTTTTCACACTTTCACCTCGCTAGGACGTCGTATAACGGAGTTATGAGGGAAAAACATTTTTTTTCAGTTTTTTTAGATTTTTTCAGGGACGCCTTCACCGAATCACGTCATGTTGCACATCAATCTCTTTGGAATGACGAGCTCTATCTAATGCTGTTTGTTTCGGAACGATCGAACGTCATTCGAGAGAGTTTTGCCCAAAAAACCTGTTTTCAGACATGCCTGCACAAAACACGTCGTGTTGCACGTCAAACTGTTCGTTTGGTCTAGAAGAAGCGTATGATCGTTGTTTGAGCACGATCGCACTTCATTTCGGGGAGTTATGGCAAAAACATTTTTTCACACTTTCACCTCGCTAGGACGTCGTATAAGGGAGTTATGAGGGAAAAACATTTTTTTTCAGTTTTTTTAGATTTTTTCAGGGACGCCTTCACCGAATCACGTCATGTTGCACATCAATCTCTTTGGAATGAAGAGCTCTATCCAATGCTGTTTGTTTCGGAACGATCGAACGTCATTCGAGAGAGTTTTGCCCAAAAAACATGTTTTCAGACATGCCTGCACAAAACACGTCGTGTTGCACGTCAAACTGTTCGTTTGGTCTAGAAGAAGCGTATGATCGTTGTTTGAGCACGATCGCACTTCATTTCGGGGAGTTATGGCAAAAACATTTTTTCACACTTTCACCTCGCTAGGACGTCGTATAACGGAGTTATGAGGGAAAATCATTTTTTTTGAGTTTTTTTAGATTTTTTCAGGGACGCCTTCACCGAATCACGTCATGTTGCACATCAATCTCTTTGGAATGACGAGCTCTATCTAATGCTGTTTGTTTCGGAACGATCGAACGTCATTCGAGAGAGTTTTGCCCAAAAAACATGTTTTCAGACATGCCTGCACAAAACACGTCGTGTTGCACGTCAAACTGTTCGTTTGGTCTAGAAGAGGCGTATGATCTTTGTTTGAGCCCGATCGCACTTCATTTCGAAGAGTTATGGCAAAAACATTTTTTCACACTTTCACCTCGCTAGGACGTCGTATAAGGGAGTTATGAGGGAAAAACATTTTTTTTCAGTTTTTTTAGATTTTTTCAGGGACGCCTTCACCGAATCACGTCATGTTGCACATCAATTCTCTTTGGAATGACGAGCTCTATCTAATGCTGTTTGTTTCGGAACGATCGAACGTCAATCGAGAGAGTTTTTCCCAAAAAACATGTTTTCAGATATGCCGGCACAAAACACGTCGTGTTGCACGTCAAACTGTTCGTTTGGTCTAGAAGAGGCGTATGATCTTTGTTTGAGCCCGATCGCGTTTCATTTCGGGGAGTTATGGCAAAAACATTTTTTCACACTTTCACCTCGCTAGGACGTCGCATAAGGGTGTTATGAGGGAAAATCATTTTTTTAGTTTTTTTAGATTTTTTCAGGGACGGTTTCACCGAATCACGACATGTTGCACATCATTCTCTTTGGAATGACGAGCTCTATCTAATGCTGTTTGTTTCGGAACGATCGAACGTCATTCGAGAGAGTTTTGCCCAAAAAACATGTTTTCAGATATGCCTGCACAAAACACGTCGTGTTGCACGTCAAACTGTTCGTTTGGTCTAGAAGAGGCGTATGATCTTTGTTTGAGCCCGATCGCACTTCATTTCGGGGAGTTATGGCAAAAACATTTTTTCACACTTTCACCTCGCTAGGACGTCGTATAAGGGAGTTATGAGGGAAAAACATTTTTTTCAGTTTTTTTAGATTTTTTCAGGGACGCCTTCACCGAATCACGTCATGTTGCACATCAATCTCTTTGGAATGACGAGCTCTATCTAATGCTGTTTGTTTCGGAACGATCGAACGTCATTCGAGAGTTTTGCCCAAAAAACATGTTTTCAGATATGCCTGCACAAAACACGTCGTGTTGCACGTCAAACTGTTCGTTTGGTCTAGAAGAGGCGTATGATCTTTGTTTGAGCCCGATCGCACTTCATTTCGGGGAGTTATGGCAAAAACATTTTTTCACACTTTCACCTCGCTAGGACGTCGTATAAGGGAGTTATGAGGGAAAAACATTTATTTCAGTTTTTTTAAATTTTTTCAGGGACGCCTTCACCGAATCACGTCATGTTGCACATCAATCTCTTTGGAATGACGAGCTCTATCTAATGCTGTTTGTTTTGGAACGATCGAACGTCATTAGAGAGAGTTTTGCCCAAAAAACATGTTCTCAGATATCCCTGCACAAAACACGTCTCGTTGCACGTCAAACTGTTCGTTTGGACTAGAAGAGGCGTAAGATCTTTGTTTGAGCCCGATCGCACTTCATTTCGGGGAGTTATGGCAAAAACATTTTTTCACACTTTCACCTCGCTAGGACACGACGTGCACATCAATCTCTTTGGAATGACGAGCTCTATCTAATGCTGTTTGTTTCGGAACGATCGAACGTCATTCGAGAGAGTTTTGCCCAAAAAACATGTTCTCAGATATGCCTGCACAAAACACGTCGTGTTGCACGTCAAACTGTTCGTTTGGTCTAGAAGAAGCGTATGATCGTTGTTTGAGCACGATCGCACTTCATTTCGGGGAGTTATGGCAAAAACATTTTTTCACACTTTCACCTCGCTCGGACGTCGTATGAGGGAGTTATGAGGGAAAAACATTTTTTTCAGTTTTTTTAGATTTTTTCAGGGACGCTTTCACCGAATCACGTCATGTTGCACATCATTCTCTTTGGAATGACGAGCTCTATCTAATGCTGTTTGTTTCGGAACGATCGAACGTCATTCGAGAGAGTTTTGCCCAAAAAACATGTTTTCAGATATGCCTGCACAAAACACGTCGTGTTGCACGTCAAACTGTTCGTTTGGTCTAGAAGAAGCGTATGATCGTTGTTTGAGCACGATCGCACTTCATTTCGGGGAGTTATGGCAAAAACATTTTTTCACACTTTCACCTCGCTAGGACGTCGTATGAGGGAGTTATGAAGGAAAATCATTTTTTTCAGTTTTTTTAGATTTTTTCAAGGACGCTTTCACCGAATCACGTCATGTTGCACATCATTCTCTTTGGAATGACGAGCTCTATCTAATGCTGTTTGTTTCGGAACGATCGAACGTCATTCGAGAGAGTTTCGCCCAAAAAACATGTTTTCAGATATGCCTGCACAATACACGTCGTGTTGCACGTCAAACTGTTCGTTTGGTCTAGAAGAGGCGTATGATCTTTGTTTGAGCCCGATCGCACTTCATTTCGGCGAGTTATGGCAAAAACATTTTTTCACACTTTCACCTCGCTAGGACGTCGTATGAGGGAGTTATGAGGGAAAAACATTTTTTTCAGTTTTTTTAGATTTTTTCAGGGACGCTTTCACCGAATCACGTCATATTGCACATCATTCTCTTTGGAATGACGAGCTCTATCTAATGCTGTTTGTTTCGGAACGATCGAACGTCATTCGAGAGAGTTTTGCCCAAAAAACATGTTCTCAGATATCCCTGCACAAAACACGTCTCGTTGCACGTCAAACTGTTCGTTTGGACTAGAAGAGGCGTATGATCTTTGTTTGAGCCCGATCGCACTTCATTTCGGGGAGTTATGGCAAAAACATTTTTTCACACTTTCACCTCGCTAGGACGTCGTATAAGGGAGTTATGAGGGAAAAACATTTTTTTCAGTTTTTTTAGATTTTTTCAGGGACGCCTTCACCGAATCACGTCATGTTGCACATCAATCTCTTTGGAATGACGAGCTCTATCTAATGCTGTTTGTTTCGGAACGATCGAACGTCATTCGAGAGAGTTTTGCCCAAAAAACATGTTCTCAGATATGCCTGCACAAAACACGTCGTGTTGCACGTCAAACTGTTCGTTTGGACTAGAAGTGGCGTATGATCTTTGTTTGAGCCCAATCGCACTTCATTTCGGGGAGATATGGCAAAAACATTTTTTCACACTTTCACCTCGCTAGGACGTCGTATAAGGGAGTTATGAGGGAAAAACATTTTTTTTAGTTTTTTTAGATTTTATCAGGGACGCTTTCACCGAATCACGTCATGTTGCACATCAATCTCTTTGGAATGACGAGCTCTATCTAATGCTGTTTGTTTCGGAACGATCGAACGTCATTCGAGAGAGTTTTGCCCAAAAAACATGTTGTCAGATATCCCTGCACAAAACACGTCGTGTTGCACGTCAAACTGTTCGTTTGGTCTAGAAGAAGCGTATGATCGTTGTTTGAGCACGATCGCACTTCATTTCGGGGAGTTATGGAAAAAACATTTTTTCACACTTTCACCTCGCTAGGACGTCGTATAAGGGAGTTATGAGGGAAAAACATTTTTCAGTTTTTTTAGATTTTT